>CM048592.1:10049439-11299439 GCA_026413675.1 Populus pruinosa | reverse complement strand
TTAATATACATAAACATAATAATATTTTAGAAGAACAAAGGCAAACTTATAAAATCATTTACAAACTTAAATAATTCAAAGCAATCATTTTGAACTCAAACATGGATTGTATACTTATTTTAAAGTTAAAGGATTATATTTACTCTAGTCACCCTATGACAAGTCATCAAATTTTAAATAAATATGATTATAAATGCTAATATTTTACCCTAAAAAATCATTCAAAGTATAGTCAATCAAAATCATATTCAATTCATAAATGGGTTCATGAAAATAAAACATATTAAAATACTTTTAAAATCATATACATACTTTTACAAAACACTTATATTATTTACAAATCATTTATTATGCATGTCTATTTAATTCATGAACAAATAAATATTTTAATAAAAAAAATCATTTGATACATAATATATATTTTCCAACTCAAAATAACTAACCGTATGAATAAAAAATTCCTTATTTGATATGCAAATTCAAGATTAATGTAAAGACAACTAAGCACTCCTAACAACCTCGCAATAATAATCACTATAAATTATATATTTACTAATACTCAATGCAATATATGAATTTGTTTTTAATTTATAGTTTAATCAAAATTAAATATATTATTAACTTAAATGACCATAAAACACCTACCAAAAATCACCTAACACCATAACCATGTTATTTTAATCCTTTGTTTCACTTACAAAATATTTATTTTTAATAATTAAATACTAAAAATAATTATGTGCATCTTATGATATAGAAATTAAGTCTTTTATGAAACACCTTATACACATTCAAACTCTATATAAAAATCAATTAATAATAGTATATAGAATCAAACTAAAAGTTTTTCACTCTCCAAAATAAATACCAGTTATTAATTACAAAATTTCAGTAATTAGAATTATTTTTCATAAATTTGTAAAAATTCTTAAGAATTATTAAAAACACACTAAACTCTTTGGTAACATATTAAATAGAAACAATAAAATCTAAAGCCATAAAATATTTGGGCAAATTGTACTCTTCAATTAATGAGTGGATTTTTTTTTTGTCCTTATAAAAACCTAAAACTTACATATTTAAGTGATCTACTTTTAATGACTATAACTCTTAATCTACAACTTTGACCTATTTTCAAATAATTGTTTTTTCTTATACACACACTATTATATATAATACTCTTAATTAATAAAAAGAGCACAATAGAAAACGTGTATATATATATATATATATATATATATATATATATATATATAGTTTTAAGAGGTAGGTTTGTGATTAGCTTAGGTCGTAGTTTAGAATTTTAACAAGAAAAAGGAAAAGGAGAAAGATTTGATGATAGGCTGGTAAAAGCTGTTTCAACGATTCATACTTGATAAAGTATGTCCGTACGGCATTCATCTAACTCCTGGCTACGAGGAGTGCCTATGGGTTTCCTGCTGTTGTCAAGCATTTGCTTTTAACTATGTCATCCCTTGCTGCTAACTTGCTGTGATTGGATTCTGACTGCGCACCGGAGCTTGAGATTATTGTCATTATTTGTTTGCATTTGAATCAGTGTTCCTATGACAGTTGGTTGCTTCATAGCCTTCTCTGTTATTCGGTTCTAGGTTGCAAAGTCATCAGACTTTCATGATTATGCTCTATTCATCTGATTTTTATAAGCTACATGATATAACAAAAAGACCATCGAACCTTTTCTTGGTATGATAATATGCAAGAATCGTTCTTGTTATGGTTTCATATCTGTTATGATCATTTGCATCCTTCTGATTCTATTTATACTATGATTTCAATATTAATATTTTAAAATCATTTTCTTTTTCGTCAAGTTGATTTGAAATCTTGTGCTCCATCTCAAGATGGACTTCGCGCAGTAGAGGTTCAAGCTTATCTTGATGCAGTTGGTAGCTAATTTTCGTTGTTTAATTACTTGAAGATCAGGGCACATCAAAGAAAATAAATAAATAAATGGTCGAGAGATAAAATCAACATCTGTGGAGGTATGTATCTTCTAGTTGTTAGCTTGTGGGCATCATGGGATATTTACTTGAGGCCCGTTGCGAACTTCATGTACGACTACATTGATCAAGACAATCCAGTCTTAATTTGAGTAGTCTGAAGCATTAATTAAAGACCATTATGGGCTATTAAAGGTGAAGAGATGGAGTGGCTGTGGAGAGGGGAGAGATTACCGAGAATGTGATAAAGAAGAGAAAAGCAGTCCATTCAGGGTTGTTGGCAGTTGGTAGGTCAGGGAGAGTGCTTGGTTCAGAGACGACTCTTTAAAAACCTTTTCAGTCAACTTCAATGATGATCTTTTCTAAGCTCAATAATTTCAATTTAAATAATATCATTCCTTGTTTGTGTTGGTTACCGGTTAGAGATGTTTAATGCCATCTTGATCCTAGTCAGCATCATGATTTATTTTTGTGTGGATCACTTTATGATCCAGAACACGTTGAGGAGAGAGAGAGGAGATGGTTTCATTTTCCATGGCATTTTGTTATTACAAAAGTGAACACAGGACACTGAAGCCACATTTGTTGAGATACCTTGCTTGTTTCTGATTGCTCATGGACATCATGGGAAGTTACGATGTGTGTGTGTGTGTGTGTGTGAGTGATGCTTTATAGAAAACTGAAAATAAGCTGTGATGATTAAGAATCTAATATTAGCATGCAAGTATATAAGGTAAATTATAGGCCACTAAGGGTGTGGAATTGGGGGTGACTTTGGAGAAGGGTGCGTAGACCGCTGAGAAAGTGAAAATGAAAAGAAGAGAAAAGGTCCCCCTAGGTTATGGGGTGCTTGCTTGGTTAGAGAGAAAGAGAGCTCTTGGTTCTCACACATGACTCATTAAAGTTTGTTCGACCGACTAGAAACTGAGCTAATGCAATGGCATATCTAGTAGTATTTGCTGCATCTGTACCCTGACATTTTATCTCAAGGAACGGACTGAATTTCATGTCAGTTTACAGTGATTTCTTGGTGCTTTTATCTGTGTCTCAAGTCTCAACAGGCACTAGTCGCTGAATCTTGTCTTGTGATTTCTTAGACCTGGCTATTGCTGAAAGCCTTTGTCACCTGGGTTGAACTGTTAGAGAAAAAAGACGTTGGTCTCGAGTCAGGTGGGAGAATATATGCTCATCTCAAGTGGAATTCAAAGCCCATTTGCTTGGGTCCACAAGGCAGCACTTTGATGCTCTGAGATTAGACAATGGAGCATCACTGTGTATTGAAAAACCATGTCTCGGTCTCCCCACAAAGATTCTATTCTCTCGAATTATGTCCCTTTCCCGCTTTCATATCTCGCCGAGGGAAAGACTGCTTACACTAGTACACTACAAATCATTTCACCTATCCGAGTAAGCTCAATTTTCTAAATCCATGGGACAAGAAAGCGGAAAAAAGGAAACAGAAAAAGGATCATACTGATCACAACATCCTATCAGCTTCCACTCTGAGAAATTCTCTGTGCCCTTGCTGGGTGCCAACTGCAGGGAGGGAAAGAGAAACGATGGGACTAAACTTTACTGGCAAAATTCACAAGCGGTACTGGACGTGGTGTCCCTGATATGACAGCCTATTTGTAATGGAAAATCTGGGTTAATTGTCGGTGCTTCCTTTAAACAGAATTTTTGAGAATAATAAAAATTTTATTTAATAATTTAAAATATAAAATTAAAATGGTTTTTTAATAGGTTATTTAAGTTTTGATAATCAAGCCATCAATGTTTTAATTTTATTATTTTTATTTATTTAATAAAAATTAAATATAAAATAATATGAGGCATCAATGTTTTAATTTTATTAATTTTATTTATTTAATAAAAATTAAATATAAAATAATATGAGTATATGTAAAATTCAAATTTAAGAAGTTTTTATTTGAGATAAATATAAAAAAATAATATATATTAAGAATTTATTTAACGTTTAAGATTTTGACTTGAACTAAATATTGCAAATGAGATTTCACACAGGAGTTCCCATGCTACATGCTCATCCCTACCGCACCTGTCTTGAACAATAATAAAAGCATTGATTACTTTAATGAATTCCCCAACCAGCATCACCTCCTTAGTCAACAAATCATTGTCTCCCCCACAAAAAAAGAGAGCAAAGAACAAGAAAAAGAAGACAAAGGAAAGAAAGAATTCTAATCAACACTCTTTACTTTGCTTTCCATGTAAGCCGTTCTCCTCCCAAATTCCAGGCTTCTCCTCTGTGGTCTCTTAAAATCTTATTACTCGAACTCTCCCTGTTCTTGTTGTTCTGTCTTCTCCTCACCTCACCTAGATAGATAATACAACATCAGTTCATAATTAATATTTTGCTCATGTGCATCTCATCATTTATTAATAAGAAACTCTCCAGCCATCCTGTCCAAATACACTTCTAAGGTAATCTCTATGTAGTTTTTCTTTTCCTTTTCTTTCTCAGAGCATCTCAATATCGTTGGTTTTATGAAATTATTTTCAAATCAATTCTTACCATAATTTTATTGTATCACTGTTTCTTCCGCCAGTTGTGAAAAGAGTTTTTCAGGTTATTTTGTCTGGACTAGTACAAATGGTCCAAACGATTTTCTTCTCACTCTAGAGTGTGTGCATCATGTCAGAACAGCTAATAGCTTAAAATCCTATAGTTTGTAAGGCTTGTGATGGCATCACTAGGCACCCCAAAAACATGGATTCCATACGTGAACAATAAAGACTGTTCTCAAGGATTTTGTAGCTTATACTGTCCACAATGGTGCTACATCATTTTCCCTCCTCCACCTCCCCTTGAATTCCTTGATGACAATTCAAGTCCAAAAATTTCTCCCCTTGTCATTGCCATTATAGGCATAGTGCTCAGTGTTTTCCTTTTAGTAATTTACTATTCCATAATATCTAAATACTGTCGAAACAATGATCCAGCAAGGAGAAGGGATGAAAACCATGGCCAAAATGAGGAATTTGAGGGCGATCACAACCCCTCTCTCCATGAGCCTTGGCATGCTGCAACAACTGGCTTAGATGAGGCTCTTATAAGGTCCATCACAGTATGCAAGTACAAAAAGGAAGATGGTTTGATTGACGGGACAGATTGCTCAGTTTGTCTCAGCGAGTTTCAAGAAGATGAGAGCATTAGGCTTTTGCCTAAGTGCAGCCATGCTTTCCATGTTCCTTGCATTGATACATGGCTCCGTTCTCACTCGAATTGCCCACTGTGTCGTGCCAACATCGTTTTCTTTAGTGCTTCCCCGTCTCAACTGCCTCCTCCAGTGACTGAGCCTCCTCAAGGCAATGAATCTTGGCAAAATAGCCAAGGATCCGACGACAATGTGGCTGCTACACGAGGCACGGAAAGGGTTGCCAGAGATGAGCAAGTGATGCAGAATCCTGCTGGGGATCCGAAGACTCCGTTGCGCGTATTTAGTGATTTGGGAAACGTGGAAGAGAGAGATACCATAATTGAGATGCGAGATATTGATGGATATCAACGCATTAGGAGATCAGTTTCAATGGATCATCCCTGTCAAAGCGACGCTTCTGTCGCTGATATTTTACGCATGAATCAGGATGGAGTCGTTCGAGTAGAAGACTGTTCAGGAGATGTTGGATCATCAAAACATTCAGCAGAAGACAGCAGATTCACGTCTAGCAACAGAAGAAGAGTCTTGCAGTGTGTGCTTAATCCCGTTACCATGAAGAGATCATTTTCAAGCGGAAGATTCTTTCCCACCGGCCATGGAAGAGTACGTGATGCCGCTAGTCCTGTTTAAACGGAGAAACTCCGATTTTTTTTTTTAGAGAGGAAATTGTTAGTAAAATGATGAAGAAATACAAGAATTATCGACGGTTATGATTTCCATTAATCAATTTTATGATAAAGTTATGTAAGTGTGAGAATTGTGTTCCTCTATATATAAAATTGATGAGGGATACCAATGTTTCTGGCAAATTTTGTTCTGTCAGCATTTTGTTTGTTCTGCATGAGGGATATGCAGATGTTTTCATTTATTTGGTAACACAGAGTTCCCATTCCCTCCTGCTTACCTTTTGCAGTCTATTGCATCAAGCAGAACTGTGAGTCTTAATTTTTTTTTAAAAATATTTAATGCAACTCAATACATGGCAGTTTTAAAGGCTGCAGCGTGTAGCAGGGGCTGCAAGAAAATTTTCTCCTCCTCCCAGATTCTCTCAGCATCGCCAATTTAATTGAAACAATAGCAATCACTTATTCATTAAATGTAAGATTTATTGAAGAAAATAGTATTGGGTTGGGAGAAAAATGGAATATTTTGACAAAGGTGCAACAATAAGATGTCCTCTGTAGCAGAGCCACTCTCTGGTCTGAAGCCAACTTTCTTTTCCCTCTGCTTTTGGTTCCATGCACCCGATACAAGCGAGATTCGGGTGAAGGAATTTCGGGAATGAAAAATGTTATTCCCCATGTTTTTTTTTTATTATGGAATAAAACAACCTGAAAATGGCTTAAAAAGATCATCAGCCATTGGATCATCATTCTAATATTTAATCGCTCGTGTTTATTTTCAAAACGAAAAAATTGTTGCCATATTATTTTTTAAAAAGTTTTTTTATTTTAGAATGTATCAAACTAATTTTTTTTTATTTTTAAAATTAGTATATTAAAATTTTTTAAAAATACAAGTTATCCTGTATTTCCAAACTCCTTAGTATAAATCAATTTAAAATTTGGATGACATTATAAGAGAGGGAGAGAGAGGAGAAACCTTGCCGATATTTCAATTGCCTGAGCTAGGGTTCTGATGAGGTTTGTATTGCTGCTGTAAATCTAGGATGGCAAAAGGTATTTGTTGGTTATTATCTCTTAATTAATAATAAATAAAATAATTAATATATAAAAAGTATGTATGTATATAATAAATAATAAAATAATAAATATTATTTATATTTATTTATTTTATGTTAATATTAAGGGATGTGTGTGTGTATTGTATGAAGAATAATCTAAATACTCTATAAAAATATTTATGTAATATAAATATATATTTTAGATTAGGCTCAATAAATTTCGAGTTAAATTTAATATTATCTTCAATTTATCTATTGTCCATAAAATACAAAAAACACTCCACGTCGCATCAAATTCAAATTAAATTGCGGTACTTGTGTAAATGAGATGGGACGGGGGAGGGGGCATGGAGGGTGCTTCATGATAAGATCATAGCTGGTCTTTTTTAGTTCCTTCGTTGGATCTAGTGGGCTTTCCATTCGGTCCTATGTATGGTCTGTAATGTAGCCCGGCCTCTATAGCTTCGCTGCCGATGGGTTTCCCTTTCTGTAACTGAAAAGAAATATTGGAAAAGAAGGGGCCTGGAATGGGCTTTATATTAGTTAGAGCATATATACAATGCCAATTTTGTTGTTCATTTTTATAGAATTTAAGCTAGGTAATTCATAGTGATTAAATTTGGATTTATCAGGAGAGTTAACTTGATGGCTGAATCAATTTCAATAAGATTAAAGATCAATAAGAAAAATAATAATAATAATAATTAAACTTGGACCACCTAGTAAGTCAATCTATTATCTAGACAAAGTAATTAATAAAAAAATAAAAGAGTTAAGCATTTTATCATTAACATTAATAATGTATTAATAACATTTATGAATGAGGCAAGATAGTAATTCTAAGATCTCTTATCTATTATATCATTATAATAAAAAGATTGTCAGTAATGAAAATCAAAATCAAAAGTGCTAGTTATTAAAAAAATACAATTAAATCTAAGTTGAATTGAACTGATTTAAATTGATTTATAAAACCTATAACAAAATCATTTTACAGAATCAATTATTGGGTAGGGTTTTATAACTATAAGTTAATAAGGTATTCCTTTTGCTTTTCTAGACATTACAAATGAAATTAGAGTTTTTATACTAGAATTAGGGGTGAGTACAAAAATCAAAAAACTAATTAAATTAAAAAAATAAAAAAAAACAATAAAAACATCCAATTAAATATATTAAAAAACTAACCGGTTCGGTTCAATTTTAAAAAACCTAAATAAAAAAAACTAAATCAAACTGAAGTCAAATAAAAAAACCGGAAAAACCAAGCTAAACTAGTTTGAATTAGTTTTTTCCTTCAAAATAACTGAACTGGACCGAAACCAATCGATTTGAGCTGATTTTTATTTTATTTTTTAAAAAATTAATTTTAGTTATTTTATTTTATAAAAATCAAAACAAAAAATAATCACCTCTAACTAAAATATGCTCTAATAATAATAATAATAATAAACAAAAACTTTGATCACTCAATCGTTAGATAAACTTGCATTGGAGCAAAATTTCAATTTATAGTGTGAACAATGGGACTTAGAATTAATTGGCATAACAATCAACTTTATTATTTTTATTAAAATATATTTAAATTCCATGATTAATGAGGAAAAAGGAACACTAATATCCAAGAAACAAACAAAACAAAATTTGCTTTGATGGGCTAGTCATTTATTTACAAAACAAGAGTTTACTTGACATGACTTTTAAAGTATGATTTTTCTATTTAAAATCATAATTCAAAATTTAATTTTCATAAATAATTTTAACAAGAAATTTAGTATAAATTATAATCCAAAAATTAAAAAATATAAATTCTAACTTAAGTCAAAAGTCATTTCCAATAAACTAACGTTTATTTGAACCAAAAATAAAAAAATTACTTAAATTAATTTACAAAATAACCTAAAATCGTGGTTAAAGAAAGAAAGGAGTTATATGCTTCACATTTTCAGTCGTTGAAACAGATACCTTCACATGCCCGATTGTTGCAAACATGGCTAGACTCTCAAATCCCATTACCCCACTCCTTCCATTTTCCTTTCTGTTTGAAAATACACTTTTAGCCCTCATGAACTGTTAAAAAAACAAAAAAACATTACAACTTACGAAGCACAAGTGTCCAACTACACTGTAGATGCCCCGAAAAGCCCGAGAAGGAAGACCTGGAACTTCACCACAAGAGACAAAAGAGGGTGGCATTATGGTGATTTTGGATAGATAAATGACTTGACTGATCAACATAGGGCAGTTTCTTCCTCAATTATTCGAAGCATGTGGTGGACAGCTCCTGCTATGTCATCTACCGAGGTGAGATGGCATCCTTCTTCAAGCTGCATCAAGCATGTTCAGATTTCAGTCCAAAACTGCTTCTTTTTCTGCAATTCTAGGCAAATGGACATGAGTTTCTGAACTTAGAAAACACCAAAAATACTAGAAAGTGTCGTCTTTACTCACCCTGCCCATCCCCCCCTGGCCCGTATGGCTATAATTGAAGGCCATTGCTTATAAAATGGCGACAGATTTCGTCGCCATCGATCTCATTATTGTGGGGTCATTTGTTAGGAGCATATACTAGTTGCATAATTATAGTGCTATTCATGCTTTCTGAACGAAATACATGACCCATGCAACATGTCCCGTAGTATTAATCAATGAGGTGACTGCATTTTTCTAAAATATGACATAAAACATCCTTACAATAAAAATATTATTGGTAGAGATGGCCCCCAAAGTTACATAAAGAAAAACACAAGTATGCAACATTTTGCAAACGATAGCACAGCATATATTCATTGTACATACCTTGGCACTGATTGAGTATAGAACCAAGGGGTCCATGGTGGTCACATTGATGTGAAGGGCAGTAAGGTAAAGTGTTTGAAATCCAGCAACTAGCCTTGAAAGTTGTCTGGGTCTTCTTCTTGAGAGAATCCGCAGATTTGCATGGGTTTCAATCAAATTGACCTCAATATCGGCTATGGATGCTTTGGTTTTTGACGTAAACTTGTTAGGGATTTGAGACCAAGTGTATTGAGGATACACAAAAAACTGTGCGAAGGGTGGTGGCGGAAACTCTGAGGTTGCAGTAGCATCTTCAATGTCATAATCAGGTCCAGTTAGTCCTTGATGTAGTTTGAGCTTTTTGGCTTCAAGGGATTGCAGAAGGTGCTCTAACTCCTTCACGAACACTATGGCACCACCCACTATGGAAGCCTGGTCACCCTGCACTTTAAGAAAGGTTTAACGAGCGTCATTAGCACATGCAGGCAAGTAGGAAGTAATATATAATTAACACGCATGATGACTGAGATAATCGCAAAGTTTAACCTTGAATATCACATTAATTAAGATTAATCACCAGCAGCACCACACTTGAACCCTTGCTTTATAGTCTAATATTGCTTATGCTCACGTGAAAATAAAGGAATTATGCAAAAGAATGAGCAAATTACAGTAGTGGAGCCAAGATTTTCAGCTTCACGTGACTGGGATATGAAATGTATGCATGCTTGAATATGAGATATGTAGAGACTCTGAGCTGCAAAAACTTTTCAACTAGGCCTCTTTAGTTGACGAACTAATTTGCTTGCTCCTATTTCACAATAAGCTCTTTTAATGTCTGAATGTTCGTTTGCCAACCGTCCACTAGGAGACTTACCGAATTCTACTACAAAAAGTTGGCAAAAACAACAATCAGTAGAACTTCTCCATGATTAATGATCACCAATTACTTAAATGTAGCTGGCATTATAGGAAAAGGGCATGCAAGAGAACAGATATAAGTTATAGGAAACAATTGGAAACAAACCCTTTGAACAAAAGATTCAGGCATGTGAGATCTCAAAACGGCAAGATACCCGTTCATTAGTTTCCTCCGGTTCCTCTCAACAGCAATGTGTGTCATCCTTTGTGTCTCAGCTTCTTCTCTGTTCTTGCAAACTCTTGGCGTTCTTCTTCTTTTCTTTTTTCCTTGCACAGCTAATAAATTCTGCCTCCTACTGGTGGCTTCTACAGAACATCTTTGTTGAGTCATTAGTGAAGAGGTATTTACAGAAACACCATGGTCTTGAGGTTTCAAATCCTCTAACAAGAAACCTGCTGTCTCTAGGGAGTCATGGCAGTTATATGGAGTTGCAGGGATAGTGTCATCGATTATGAAGTTCGGGAACTCACTAGAAGATAGTGCTTCTAGTGCCATTTGCCTTCGAACTGTCAGCTAAATTGAACTGTCTTCACCTCTCTAAATGGAACTTAAATAACTCAATGTTGCATTATAATGACAACCACCCCTTACTCTTCAAACTTTTATATACAGAAGCATGTGTTCTGTACACTGGGGAAGGGGTAAATTGGTGAAGAGGTAAATTTATGCTGGGAGGGTAATCTAGAGAAAGAGAAAGATATGTTGACCGTGAGAGGGGCAGAAAAAAGTCGTTTTGCCTTTCTGCTTGCAAAAAGTGAGGAGCTCTCTCCTTCATTTGTGTTTTGGTAACCTTCCGGATAGTCATAGGTGCTATCGACACTGCTGGCAATGTTTCTGCACAGGTGAGAGAAGAGAGGAAAGGGGTGGGAGGGGGAGGTGGGGGGGCCCAAATCTATGTAGAAATATGCATACAAACAACACAAGGCAGCTGTGTAAAAGCTACCCCTCGCATTCAAATCTGTGTTGGATTTTGCGGAAAATGACTGGCTCGCGTACCGTAGATTCTCTCACGAAAATGGAGAGATAATTTTGATACATTAATTACAAGGATTTTATAACCTGTGTGCTTCACAACCCATAGCTTACCATACATGCCACTCAAGGTTTGTCTCTAGTGTGCAAAATGATAATATCTGTTATCTGGGCCGCTCATCATGTAGCTTGCCAAATCCAGTGGCCGGTGGCTGTATATGTGATAGTGACGACTATCATATTTAATATGTGAAAATAACGTGCCTTGATGATGTTGCAGTTAAAATGGTAATAGAACACTAAGCGCCATGATCTGCAGTCACAGACAACAGGGGTCATTAACAGCTTGTTAATGGTCAATACTTGGAGCAAACTCGGTCACTATGTAAATCTTGTCATTCAAATTCTCCAAAGCCTTTAGCTCGTTCCCTCATCTCGTGTAAAGGATTTGCTTGCTAAAGCTTTAAGAGTACAGTTATGCAACATTTGAATTTAGAGGATCTCTTTTTTATATTATATCCCAATATCATTGGCTCAGTTGCCAGTAATTTCTCCCTCTTTTCTTACGAAATCTCTATTGGAACGTTTTATGGCTTTATCTCGAGTTAAAGCTTCATGTACGAGTTAAAGCATGTGCTAGCTTGCATAGGGTCATTAGATGGTGGTTCTTCGCGTTCAAATTCAGTCTACTCCCTCCCAGCAACCCTAGGTATCCAGCAGAAAAGATTGCAGGGATCGCAGTCCTTCCATAACACAATTGATATTCTACCTGTACTACCGCAGCAACTCAAATAATTATTCCAACCCAAGATTGCCCCCATCAATAATTGAGATCTAGACTAGAAAATACAAACACATTTTGGCGAAACTCACGGAACTGTCCATAATAAACACTTCAATGGCCATGACAATCACAATTCACAACTAACAGATGCACTTTGTTCAGTCAAATATTGCTAGTTCAACAAGGCTACCTGTGCTTTGAGCCCTGCGGTAGTAGACATCCATCGTCTTCTATATCCAAACCCACCAATCTAGTTATTTTACCCTAACCAGGTTTAATGATTATACTGCCTCTCTAGGAACCACTAGTGCAGTCAGCATGTCCCACAGCCACAACTTGGATTTGCATATCAAGCAGTCATCTATATTCTGCCGCAAGTCTCGACATGCCTGTATCGCGTAGACACAAATGCATCCATTGCAAATCAACCTTTCCCATCCATCAAAGGCAAAAAAAAATCTCTACTCATAACTAGCTTTATTAGTAAAGTTTACAGTGTTTGGTAACGTGTGGTTATTTTTAAAATAATTTTTTATATTAAAGTATATATTAATAATATTTTTTTATTTTTTAAAAATTATTTTTCATATCAACATATTAAAATAATTCAAAATATATAAAATATAATAATTTTTTTTAATTTTTTAAAAACATAATTTACACCTCTATTTGCAGACATGTCACTGGACATGTCCATCTATTTGCATCTCTATATCCAACGCATAATTTGTTTGGTTTTTTTTAAAGATGTTCAAGTATTGATCCATGTAGAAATATACGTACAGGGGATAATGCATATCTGAAAGCGATCCAGAGATTACGATCAGCGGGAACTGTAGCCTTATCTTGTGATGAGGAGCAATGTTAGGATGGCCTGACCTTGGACCATGGTCCAAAATGCCAGGCTCTGCAGAGAATCCATGTGACCATCAACTTCCAAAGTGCAATTTCCTAGCAATCGTCCAAACTTAACTTTCAGCTCCGTTTCCATCTACCTTTTTTCCCCTAATTCTTATTGGCTATACTGTTTTTGAAGTTTTTCCTCTCATCTCATACTGTTCAAGATTTACACAATTCAAGGAAAGGATCTATATTTCCATGCAGAAAAGGGATGTGAAAAGATCATGCCATCAACAGTAAAAGTTGTATGCTTTGTCGATCATAAAAAGCATATGGCAATAGGGAAATGATTAATATGTAGCAAATAATATGTGAGTGCTTGTCAATGCCGGTGCCTATTCTTATTTGCCACCATGACAATTAGTTCTATTACCTTGATCAAATATGTGATGTCGGAAATGGCATAAACTATCAACATCCTCTGCATATAAAAAACACGAGTAATAACAGGGGAGGAATGGTAAGAAAATTAGATGGTATGAAATGCAATTTTGGTGTACAGATGAGAATTTGCTCTCGCTGCGAAATACTTTGCCGCAACCCAAGGCCTTAAACCAAAATGTCGTTTCTATACAGAAACCAAAGTCGCTCTATCAAAATTTTCAATTTAACACCATAAAAATCAGCAATGCCAGTTATGATTAGATGGGGTAAACAGAGCATCCACATACAAGTTCACCAGCCAGTAAGCAAGTTAGCTGGCAATGTAAGAACAGGAAAACTCCGCAAATCATTCATGCAAACTCACCTGGGAGTGAATGAGTGAATGGGTGGGAAGATTAAAAGGAAAGCTTTTCAGAGCATCAAATTCAGTACAGAATCCTTCGTTTACCAGAAGAAATGAGCCCACTGGTCTGCGATAGCATAATCGAACAGCACCTACTGTAGTGCCAACTCAAGTCTTGTATAGAGACAGGACCCGCATCAAATATTAGCAATAAACACGCACATGAATGAGTAATTCTTTAACCAGAAAACACATCATCCTTTCTGCAAAAAATGCTTGAAATTGCATCATGAATCCTAAACTAACAATTATATAAAGTAAATGCAGAATTGAATTTTAAATATAGTTTTTTTTAAAAAAAGAATAACATGGGAATCACCTGAAAGATTTCAGCCAACACCCGGGTAACATAAGCCAGATTGCGCTGCCAGATTAAGATCACATGCAAGACATGTGAATTCAATTTAACAATACCTCTTTTCCTCTCTTTTCAAATTCTTTTATCAGTGGATTTATTGGTGAATTCAAGGCTTGTGATCAGTTGGGGGGGCGATCTGATCCAAATATAGGCAATTTTGGATGCAATCGATCAAAATCACTAAATGGGGAGTGAATTGACTTTTTGATGCAACTACACAGGCAAAAAAAAAAAAAAAACAGGGGTTTTTCTAATGGTTTGAAATTAAAAAAGATTTGAGTTATTATAAGGAAAAATCTGGATACTTGCAGATCAAAGATCATGGATCAAATAAGTAGCATAACCAGAGTTGTAAATGCAGCTTATCGTTCCTAAAATGAACAGATATCGTACTACTTCATAAAGGTCCTTGGAGGAATCATGCATTAGAGGAGAAGAAATGAAAGGCACAAAAAATATTTCTATGCGACAAGCAATTCCTTTTCAATAACAAAAGCGTTAAATGATCAATTCAGTTGAAATTATCCTTCCCGAGTTTACTATACATTCCCTCCTTATTTTTTCTCATGATATCTGTTTCCTTTTTGTTAGAAAGGAGGTGCTTATTTAATCCATGACTCATCAATCTTCGGTGAAAACAATTATAATGCATCTCCAGGAAAAGCAATTACACCAATAAGAATTGCTACACCAAGAATTCCTGAATATTGTGGCGGGATGTTAAATATGGATGTTAGCCGCTAGTGTGACAAAGAAATCCCGGTGCACTCCTTGTTCCCCCGTATGAACCTGCATGAAAATAAATATATTAATCCGACTGCGTGCTTGTAATAACGCGGCATGACATGACAAGAGGATGAAATTCCATATTGAATCACGTGAACAAGAGGATGAAGCTGTGCTGTTACTTGAATGTGCTCCTGAAATTCTATATTTCAGCAGGACAATCAACATGAGGCTATGCCTCTCATTAAAGGTTAACCAAAGGGTGAGCTTCATTTTTACCCCTGCAGGTTCATCAGTACCCACCTCTATCCCTATAGTTTAAAATTTGTGCCCTTGCGAGTTGAACCACTCCTTAACAGACGACTGATTTTTATCATTTTATTTTCTCTAAAAATCTTTAAGAACTTGTTATATTGACGTCTTGGAGGTTGAGTTGAGCTTGTCATCAAAAGGACGGACATTTAGGAGCTGCTAGTTGTTAATTGCTAGCAGCCTAGAACCCTCGCTCCTATTCTATGACAGCCATCAAAAACTGCTGATGGTTGACGAGCGATCGCCACTTTTTAAATTTATATTGTTTTTTTAATATTAAATTTAAGACATTCATTTAATTTTATTTATCTATTTACTCAGCTTAAAAAAAATAAAGTAAAAGACATAATGTGCATGCAGAGTTTAATATGCAAGATTTATATTACAAAAAATATTTTAATATTTATCTTATATTATTTTAAATTTTAATTAAAAATAAAAATAAATTGTATTTTAACACACAATGATGATGGATAACTCTTTTCAAATGAAAATTTATTAATTTTTTCTCATTATAGAGGCCAATACCAAAAAAATATAATAAAATAAAGATACTTAATAAAGTGTTATAATAAATATTTCATTAATGGATATATATAACTAGTAATTTTGAGATTCTTTAATTTCCTAATATTTTTGGGATTTATTTTTCTTTTTAAACTAATTCAAACTAAATCTTATTTAAAAAGATTTATAAGTTATTTTAGAATTGATTTCATATTATTTGGAATTTATTGAACAAAGATTTTCTTTATAGTTTAAGGTTATAAGATAGGGTTTGAAAAACTATAATTATTAATTTTTTATTGTATGTTGTGTCAATTGGTACAGGTTGACCCTTTTAATGTCTGTACCTCTTTGATATAAAAAGATATTGATAACATCTTTATATTTTATGATATAAAAGTAAAAGTTATCCGATAAGAACTTAAAAGGCATCACAAAATGATTATAAAGTAGCTTAGATAACCATGTTATAGAACTTTAATCCATTAAAGCATTTATTAACAAACATAACTAAATAATTAGATTAGTTGTCACCAAGAAAAGACATAAACATGAATCTTAATAAGAAAATGGACGTATCTAAAGACTCTCCTCAAGGTAAACCAAACTTCATACATGTTTTTACAATCATATATGGATAACCAAAACTTGTATATATGCAGGAGTTCGATGGTTGAAGTTGTAAGAGGTTATATGGGTTTTATAGATAATGACAAGTCATAATTTAAGAGATAAATTTATCTTGAGAAGAATAAATTATGATTACCAGTATAGTTCTTTAACTTTAATAGAAATATGGATATAAAAGAGTTCTTTGATTGGATTACTAAATACAACAAGGTTTATAAGTGTGATTTGATTAACACAAAATTACTTTCTTAATAGAGTGGATTTCACAACTAAAAATATAAAAATCTTTATATCTCGTTAGATGACACTCAAGAGATTTTAAAGTATTTTAGTGTTGTGAGAATGAAAATATATGATCTTGTATAAGACTATGAAGGTTTGGTTTGATTGCACAAATAGAGTATTAATTAAAAATCAATGATTTTAAAATTGTTTTACATATATGTTTGGATTATATATATATATATATATATAAACTAGTATATATATATATATAAACTAGTTGTTTATAATTGTTATAATTCCAATGACAATGAAATAATTTATCGGTTATTGTAGAATTCTCATGTATTTATCATAGATGAACAAATAATTGATTAGTTTATTTGGTAAACTCAAATAGTTGATTTGGTTCATGGAAAATCTAGATTGGTTAGTTTTAATCCTAAGTGAATTCTTAGAAACGTTCTATCAATCCTTTTAAAATATATGAAAAGTAAAATATGGGCATTCATTTTAATTTATACTATCAAGTAAGATATAAAAATTTACAATTAACACTAAAATGTACACTTAAATCAAATCTTTAGTTTTCTTCTTTCATGGACTTTTGTCATGCTTGTAGATGTATTTTTCGTGTAAAACTGACACGACTAAAAGGTTGATGTCTTCTCCCAAGTGCAGGAGTGTCGAAGTAATAAATAATCCGGCAAGACCGGGGTCGAACCACAAGGAGGTTAATTGTACAAATTATAGATAATAATTATAAGCAATAATAATAGCAATAATAACAACAACAATAACAATAACAACAACAACTATAATAATAATAATAATAATAATAATAATAATAATAATAATAATAGTAGTAGTAGTAGTAGTAGTAGTAGTAGTAGTAGTAGTAGTAGTAATAATAATAATAATAATAATAAAGAAAGAGAAGAAGATGATGAGAACTTGGAGATGGAAAATTAATGTAAGGATTAAACAATAATAATAACAAATGTCAAGGTTAGAGGTTCCACTAATGGTATATCAAACAAGTATAGTATAAACTCTTATTATTGAATTGGAAACCACACACAAAGGAGGTTCCAATCAGATTATATATTGTTAACATGATTACATTAGTCTTCTTATTCAATTAATGTTAATACTTGTAAATCTCGTCAAGCATTCATGATTATAACTTATGTTAACAACAAATCAAGTTCCTTTCATAGCTTAGGTGTCGGTTATACCATACATTATGGGCTATGAAAGTGCCAAGCATTTGTTGTACCAAGTGTTATACAACATAAATCAAGATTAGTCATTTAACAAGCAAAGTATTAAAGAGTGAACAAGATAACAAATATAAAACATGTTAGTATCAAACATTAAAGTCCATATTAAGTTTACATTATACTTATTCTCACACCATTAGTGTAACCTTTTCACCTTAACATAATTAACTTAGCTAGACATAATGAAAGAAAGCAAAATAGATAAACAAAATAAGAACATAAAAGCTAACTAAGTAAAGGAAAGGAAATGAAAGACATAAACTTGATATTAATGAAAGGAAAGCATAAATATTACAAAGAATACAAAGAGAGAAAGGAAGGGCATGATCTTGATCTGGAAACCAAGATGCCTAAATGCATGGCAAATGCCTCCTTTTATAGGCCAAAATTGGGAACTATTGATTTGATGACTAATTGATAAGTGGGTGACCAACTTTTGACTTGGTGACAATCCTTATCTTCTCTTATCTGCACAAAACGTCATTGATAACGTCAAAATTGGAGCCAGTTGAACATGAAAGTTGTAGGCAATTGTCTCAGCTTTCTTGTGTAAAAACTTCAGCTCATTTGGACTTCTAGAACTCCAGATATGGCCAAAATACCGAACAGTGCTCGGGCTGGAAGACAGATTCGGGCTTCTTTGTTGTTGCTATAATTTGGACTTGATAATGGCCTTTTTAGATCTTGGGCTCCTATAAAAGTTGTAGGCCTATGTCTTACCTTTCCATCCATATAAATTGGACCTAAATCTGAGATCTGTAGCTCCAGATATGATCCAATTACCGAACAGTGTTCCGGTTTAGATTGCACCGATATCTCTTTTCTAAGTTTGACCATCTCTTTGCCTTTGCAATTTAAGTTCTTAAAGTTATCAATCAATATTTTTATTTATGTGATAGACCTGCATTTAAAATGAACATTTACCATAAATTAAAGGTATCTTATATTATTAGATATATTATTATAAAACATGCTTTAATTAAGGAGTTATTGATACTTCAAGTGCAAAATGATGATATAAAACCATGATAAAAATGTACTTTTAAGTGCTAATCAAAAACCTATTTAAAGTTTATTTTCAACTAAACATATTATTATTTTAATTTTAATTTTATTGGTATCATCAAGATATATAAAAATATAAATGTATGACCTAAAAATTAATAGAAACAAGATTTCATAGTAACCATTTCCAATAAAGAGTGAATTCTCATGAGTCGATCAAAGTTGTTGGTTATCATTCATTGTTATAGTACATGCTTCGAGTAGGTTTTATAATTTTCAATTTGGTTTCTAAAATCTATAATTGCTTTAAGTCTAACATTAAATTTTGATTTTATCATTTGATTTAATAAATTTTAATCAAAACTAGAACATAAACTTCCAGTTTTGATAATTATATTTTATTTTCACAATAAAAAATATCTATAATAATTTATTGTGAGAGTAATTTTATTTAAATGGTACTAATTTTGTGGAAAAAAAAACAACAATGTACTAATTTAGCTAAAAATATATTCAAAATATTAAACTCTCTTAACTATATTTTTTTAGGCATGTACACTTATTGTTAAGTTTAAGTGAGCTTGTCTTGAGGAGAAATCTATACAATTAAAAATTTTCAACCAATCAAAATTTGTTGTGTTTTTTTTTTTATTTTATTGTTACTTAAAAATAAAATAAATTTAAGATAAATGACATGAAAAATAAATGGGAAGAGATATTTAAGATATTTTATCATAAATATAAGATTTAATAAATAAAAATCAATAAATAAAATAATATCATATGACATTGATAAAAAAAAACTTAAATACCCCTCCAAATATATATATAAATAAAGGGCTTCATTTTAGATATAAATAATATTTTTTTCTAAAAAAAATAAAAAAAAAATTTCAAGACAAGCTTTATAAATAATGAAGCTCTCATAAAAGTTCTCAAACCTTTCTTCAACAATACTTTAAAGACAAATCAAAAATATTTTATAAAATATTAAATTACAAAATCTTATTCTGCAAACACATCTATATTCATATTCTTGTAAAATACAAATTCTGATTTGATCTTGTAAATAAATAAAATCACCACAAATCAAATTCAAGAAAATAATCAAATTATTTTTTTATTTTTTGTATAAAGAATTTAAATAAAAATTGAACCTATTCATGTATTTTGATAAAATTAAATATTTATACTCAAGTGATTGTTTAATTTTCAGGTACTCAAATTTGTGTACATGGTAATATTCCTGACAGTTCAAGGGATTTAAAACTTTGTTGTAAAGTCTTTCAGCAACGAAGAAAGTGTTTATACAGGACAAAGCATTCATAAAATCTCAGTTATAAAGCTTACAGTCAACCATTTAAAAGTTTCAACCATGTCCTGTTCATAAGAGGAAATATTTGACTATATATAAGGTAACGACAACAAGAGAGCAAGCTAAATACCTTAATCCGAATTTGACAGGGAATCAATAAGCTCGTATCTATGCATTTTTCTGAGGCCTACAAACAGCAGAATGACGGCAAACCAACTTCGAATAAATTCTGTATAATTTTTTAGAGCGATCAAAAAGTTTCAAATAATGTAATCAAAATATGGTGCAAGAAAAGGAAAAAAGGAGAGCATAATGGAAGCGTTATTCTCTTTTGATGCCTCCATGCGACCACCCTGAGAAGCCTCCATGGCCATCATTCATAGGGCCAGAGTAGTCCCCAAACGTAATACAACTTCCTGTTGCACAATGCCCCCTTGTAATTTTTACCTTCACACGTTCCATCAATCTCAAAGTATATCTATCCTCTTCTTCTCTAGTTGCTAGTATTGAGTGCCCTGTCGAGTGTGACCTTGACATTCCCAATATCTTTTCGTGCCCTTCGTTTTGTCTGTCCACATCCTGAGTCGAGCTTCCTCTACCATGTCCTTCTCTACCTTCCTCGCCACTATCTTCGCTAACATGAATGCTAATGGCATGCTCTAGCAATAAGTTTGTTTCATTAGTATCATGCACATTAATGTCCGCTCGGTGATCTCCTATCCGAGCCTTTTCCAATGCTTCCTTAGGCAAGTCAAGATCTCTACGACAAACTGGACATGTTTTGTGGGATCCAAGCCAAAGATCAATGCATTCTTGGTGGAAAACATGGTAGCAAACCGTTAAAAGGCGTACTAGATCTTCATCGGAAAACTCTGCCAAGCAAATTGCACATTCAAGTCCGTGCTGTTCGCGTCGAAAATCTTTGACGCTTGAATATGTAAATGTTGGGAAAAGTTGTATTTGTGAAGAGTCAAGTCCGGGATTCTCTTTTGAACTAGCCGGATTTACAAGGCCAAGTGAACTCTGCCTGAGATGCCAACCGTGGACGATGCCTTCCATAAAAAATCTATAAAAGCATATAGAGAAGAAACCTATAAAGAAGAGCACAAGAAGAACTACGGTTACAACTAGGGTTATTGCCGGTGAGCCCATTGACAGAGTTGTTGGGTATGATGAAGAATTAGACGACATCGAGGATCAGAGATGCAGCCTAGTCGGCTGGCCGGAGCTTGGAGTTTAGCCGGCCTTAGGTTTTTGCATGGATGAAGGGAAATTCAACCAAGAGACAATGAATCCATTTCTGTTGTGTTGGTTGAATTTGAGGCCTAACAAGGAAGAGAGAAAGAGGCAATTCAATGTGGTTGGGATCATATAAGAAAGTGGCTTAATTTGGAACGGTGATGTAGAGACATCAATTTCTTGTCCTTGGTTGTGGAATGATTGGTTTCTTGCCCTTGACAGAGATAATGGCCATTGAACGAGTCCTTGTGAGAAGGTTGAGGAGCTTTGTCTGAACAGCAGCAATTTTGGCTCAGCTAATTTCTCTCATCCTATAGTGCCAAAACAAATAGTAGCATTTTTCTTTTTTAGGTCATTGGTCTTAATTTCACATAATCACTAAACACAAAATGTCCCACTCAACCCAACCAGATTCAGATCATTTGTACCAATCACACGAAATCACAATCGAGATTGAATCTGGAGTGATGTTACCGTCACACCTGAGATTAATATGGTCTTGCCTTGGCCGTCCGGCGTTATGATGCCAGCCAACCTACCAACCAACCACTAGACAAGGGCTCAAGCCTTCGTACCTCTCAGTACATAATTAGTGCAACTATTTTGTTTTTTGTAACCTTAAAATGCAATGTTTCATACTTTCACAGTTATAATATTGAATTTTTAGTTGTTTTTAAAAATATATTTTATTTAAAAATATATTAAAATAATATTTTTTTTATTTTTAAAAAATTATTGTTGATATTAATACATTAAAATAATGTGAAAACGTTAAAAAAAATTAATTAAAAAATTAAAAAAAAAAAAACAAAAAAACAAAATATGACTCATCGTCCATGTACTCTGCTAGGATTTGAACCCTTGGAATTAGAATAGCTTTAGTAGATCAGGTTCTGTCCTGGTTTCACATCTCAGCTACAGGGACAAAAATCTGTCTATCAAGGGAATCGAGAAAAACAAAGTTAATGTCCTGCAAATAAGGAATCTTCTAGGCTTTCCAATTCAACCCCCACAGGCGGCAGCCAAAAAGCTTCCAATTTCCAACCACACGGTATCTGTAGTACTGGATAATTTCCACGGGCCTTTGTGTGGAGAGACTAAAAACAATGTCGTCGCCCACGTATACCTACATCAAATTTGATCAAAACCCTCCTTGAATAAAAATATAACGCAGGGTTGATGAACTAGCAACCGTTGAGTAGGTTATAAGATGCTGCGGGGACACCATCATACCAGATCCTAAAGCACAGTGATTTACCCCGGTCTTTTCCAACACCTCCTCATAGGTTTTTCTCCCTCTTCTTTTTATTTTCTATTTTCATGTTACCTTCTTTCAAATGCTAATGGCAAACAGATCTTCTCGAAGAAAAGAAAAAAAATGGCAAGACAATCATATCCAAAAGGCAAACTATGCATAAATTTGGCACCCCAAGGGTTCAAGATGATATCAGAACAATGGTAGGATTCATGGTTTTTTCATCCAAATAATAATCTCAAAATATGCCCAGCTCAATTTCGCCTTTCTGTTTACCTAAGCAGATGCGGCCTCACATACCCAGTCTCCCTTGCCGTCCATCTTATAGCTCAGAACGTGCAAATTTCATGACAGAAGTTGTTTGACACCTGCTGACCTGCACATCACAGCTAAAACTACAATTATTGAGGGGGGGGGGGGGGGGGGGTGCAATAGGAGCTAAATATTAAATTGGGAAATTAAATTAATCCAAAGTGGTACAACTACAAAGACAACAGATCTCCTTGGAATCCAGTTATCATACTTCACTACAAAGAACAACACTACAAATGTAGTACAAGCTTCAAATTTCCACACTGGAAACTCAAATTCATGCATAAACACTCCGGGTCTGACATTCCAATGAGCAAGGGATCATCCTGAAACTTCAAGCCAGTAAACATAGACCTCTTCAATCTAAGAGCTGAAGCTTTCCCAATCTCTTGAAGTCTCAAGACAACAAACACTGCACTTGGCCATTTAAACCTTCTTGCACGTGTCCTTGAACATTTTAAATTCTATCAGAATGCTGCACAGGAAAAAAAACCTGACCCTATTCAATGTCATCAATCCAGTCACCATATATCCTACTGATTTTGTCTGGACCCTTCCATTTCTGATGAGTTCTTTGTCCAGGCCTCTGAATAAGAATAGATGATTTCTGTGACGGAACTCCAAGGTGATAAACATCTGAATTAGGCACAGAAGTAACTGATGCGACCACAGTTTCTGGTGGAGTTTTTGAAGGCACTCCTCCCTGCTTTGACTCAACAGGGACAAAAGCAGAATCTTTTGCATCCATCTCCACAAGCCCTCCACCGTAACGGTGTAACTCTGCAGTCAGACAATTCAACTCCAAAGTTAGCATCTACCATACTTCAATCACATCGGGGGGGGGGGGGGGGGGGGAACCAAAGAAAGAAAGGGGAAAACAAAAGAGCAACTCCATCATCATGCTAGTACTCTGAACCGACATTCATCCAAAACATAGAGAACAACAACTAGTATTTCTCTTTGAAAAAAATAACTGTGTTTCATGTTCTTATCCATCCAAAGGGGAAAAGGGGATAAAACCAGCAATTATCAGATGTTCAAAAACACGACCAAGGAAATCTAATGACAGAAAACATGTCACATGTTAGGCATTTATACTTTTGAATAAGATAAGAATGGCATTTCAATTCTCATTTGATATGTGGAACATTTCCACAGTTTGCATTAAACAACAAACTTATAAATTGTTAAAGAAACACGCATCAAGCAACAGCATATCAGACCAGAAGTAAAGGAAATGAAATCTCACTGCAAATTATCTAATACTACGGAAAGACATTTAAATTTTCCTTTAATTTAATTGGGAAATAACAGGGGAAATAAACCAAAGCGATCTTTAGATAGTCATGTGGTGTAAACAACAGCAAGATAGCTCATGTTAAGCATTCATAAAATGTCAGCAGTTTATGGCACCAACTAATGTAACAAAACTCAAATGAAGTCCCAGGTTAGCTGGAAAATTGTCATTCACCTTCTGTTATGAAAGCATTGGCAGCTAGTTAATAGCAGTACAAGACTCAAAATGCCCCAAAACCGAACCGTTTTCAGGTCAGGAACATAAACAAATATCTATTTTATTCAGAAATTGAGATGTGTGATCTTAAGCCATTAAACTAATAAATATAAGTCCATCAACTGGTAGTGCATGCCAGCTAATACTTCCATAAAAGATATGCACAACCATTACACACGACATACCAAAAAAAGAATAAAAAGAAAAACACAAGTCTTCTATTTGTCTGGCATCGAAATCAATCAAACATGTTCCACTTTCTAATACTGGGGCACCCTTAAATAACATATGCAACCAAACAACTATTTCAAAATTATAGAAGTCACTACCTTTTACATTTATTCAGTACCAAATAATCAATAGAAAATTTATCCTGCTCATAAATCCTAGTCCTTGCCAAAAACTGAAATCATCAATGGTACAAAATTCACAATTCATGAGGCATACCTCCTACTCCATGAGCAAAGTGACACTTATTCCCAAATGGGCAATATCCAGTAAGTTCCCACTTGTTACAAATTCTTGTCTTCCAATTTGATGGCTTCACATTAACTGCATTGCTACCTGCATTTCCTCCTCCTCCTCCTCCTCCTCCTCCTCCTCCACCACCTCCACCTCCACCTCCAACTCCACCTCCTCCACCACCCCCTCCATACCCTCCAGGCCCCAAACTTATTGCCACACTCTCCCGATTCTTTGACTGTTCGTCGTGCAAAAACGTGCAATTATCTCCATACGGACACCCTTCCTCTGTATAAAACTTCTTACAATGCCTCCCTTTAGAAGACCGCTGTGTCTCCGCTCCAAATCCCACTATTGATGGGATTTGAAATTCCTCTCTGGCATCTACTGTGTTCCCTTTCTCTTCTTCATGCGCAGCCACTATCTCCTGCCAGTTTGGAGGTGGACGCCGAAGCTCCTCCATGCTGTGTGCAAAGTTGCAGTTTGTGATGTAAGGGCATGTGCCTGCCCGGAACTTACAGCAAAGTTTGGTCTTGAAAAACATTTTCCCAATCGATTTCTTTGAATTCAATTCCTGGGAATTGTTTTTCGATTTCTTATTTGGTGGTTCGCTACCAGAAAGTGTTTCTGAGGATTGGTAATTGGAATTGGAAGGAGTGTTGTCATTAAGGCCATCAGAATTATTCCAAAAACGGTAATCATCTTCTGTGGCCCAAACAGAATTGGAATCAGAGGAATTTGAAATCCAGCTATCTGGACCAGTAATTGGAATTACATTTCCACCAGAAAAATCCCTATTGTAATCCATTTTATAACTTAAAACCAACTAACCAAATGATATTAAAGTTGAAAACTTTGAAGATGAAACCCTAACTGGTGATGAAGATGAAAAAAACAGTACATAAAACACGAAACCCATGAACTAAAATTGATAGAAATGAAGCAAGGATGTGAAATTAACAAAATCCGAGAAACGGGTATTTTAATTAACACACTGAGGACCGAGTAACACAGAGCTTGACCTAAAACAGCATCCGATGCAGAAAGAACTGAAATTAAAGGGTTTTCAATTACCTGATCAAAGGAGGAAACTTGACATTCAATTACCTGAATTCTTGAAATGGATTTTTAGTTAACACTTCTAAGACTAGATTCAAAGGGTTTTCAATAAAACTTGCGGTGAAAATGAGATAGATATTGAAATAATAGTACAGCACCAGCAGGTAAAACCAGAAAATTCATGGATAAATAAGTTTTGGATCCAGGGGCTTGGGATATGGAGGAGAATTTAGAAACTATCAAAAGAAAAATGGGAGTGAAAATAGAAAATTTGAGTGTCTAAGTGGACACAAAGCGGGTAGACTTTTTGAAGGGTGGTGATAAAGCTTCGAAATTTAGAGATGGATTTTGGTTGTAGGAGAGCGACAGGAAATAGATAGATTAGATTTCGATTTTCCAAAAATGTACAAAAACTCTGTTCCGATAATAATAAAAAAAGAAATCAATGAAGTTATCGAGAATAGAAATCTGAAATGTACTACTCCATGTCCTCATTCCTTCCTTCCTTCCTTCCTTTAGTTTTTGTGTCATTTCGTTTATAAATGATCCGCTCCAATCTTCATTGAGAAGATCTCAAGAATGTTTGGATGTGATAATCAGACAAAGAATTTTATTTAGTACTCCAGCTTTTCATTTTTTTACCATAATAAAAATTAAAATTCACATACTTGATTGATTAAAATTAAAAATCATTTATACTAAAATTACTCTCTTTTTTTTCAAGAATGCTTGGGTGTGATATTTGAAGATCTCAAGAATGCTTGGATGTGATATTTGAATCGTTTTGGTAGCTTTTCTCTTCAAGGTGATATGTGTTACATACAAACTTTATTTTAGCGTTGATAATTTTATTTTTATAATTCACTCTTCTCTCTGATTTTTTTTACTATAATCTTTTTATTTTCAGAACAGATTTTCAAATTATTTTTTTTTCAAGTTTAGATCATATTTTTTTATTATTTATTTTCATTTAAAATAATATATAAAATTAATTTTTTTATCTGTTAGATTTTATCCTTATTTCTTATTATTTGTTTTGTTTTACTTTTTTTTTAATTAAATTTACTTTTTAATTTATATTTAGTTTAATTTTAATTTTACATCAATTTTAATTTTAATTTTTTTACTACTATTTGAATTATTTTGACAATTTTTTTAGATTTAAATATTTTTTTATTTTTTTATTTAATATTAAATTAATTAAAAAATAAATTTCTTGATTGAATCAAAGTTTAGAATTTTATAGTTTATAAGTTTAAAAAATTAAATTAAATTATTAATTAGAGATTATAAGAGGATTTTTTTAATTAATTTTTCAGTTAGCTATTGTTAGTGTGGCGCTATAAAAACTAAAATAAAAAATAAATACAAATACTATTAACAAACATTAATGTTAGTATTGCACGTGTAGATTAAAGCCACATTGTTCGACCTGTCAAAAAATACGATAATTAAATTGTGACTTTTAAAGTAGTGTTTAAATCATTTTAATAACTTTTTTCTTTAAAGACGGTGCATATTGCATGCATATTTTTATTTTAAAATCAATAACATTTTATCATTTTTTTCACTCTTTTTTTAAATTTTCAACCTCTATATTTTCAAAGTAATCTTTCAAATTAAGACCTTTTTTATGATTATTATTTTAATTTAAAATAATTTATAAAATTAGGTTTTTTAATTTTTTATCTATCAGATTTTATACTTGTTTTTTTCATTATTTGTTTTGTTTTACTTATTGATTAGTATTTAAAAATACATTTTTATTAAGGTTTTATATTATTATATTGCACTTAAAATATCATTAAATTCTCTAACTTAATCATGTTTTATAATAACAAATCTGATAATATAAGATATTTTTAATTTATAGTAAATGCTCATTTCAAATGCAGACATGTTTCATAGATATTGTTCAGTGTTCAACTTATATCTCGAGTTTTAAAAGTCTAAATGAGCTCATTTTTATTTTATTGAAAAGCTGAGATAATTTTCCAGAACTTTCATAAAAAATATTTATTCAAATTTTGATATTAACAATGATATTTTATTCAAATAAAAAAAATAAAGGTGGTCATCCATTCAACAATTAGTCATCACAAGAATAGTTTTGAATTTTAACCTATAAAAGGAGGCATTTAACATACATTTAGGCATCTTAGTTTACAGATCAAGATCATATTCTTGCTTTTTTTCTTTATATTTTTGTAATGTTTAAGTTTTGCTTTCATTAATCTTTTATTTATACTTTTTGATATAATTCTATTCTTATGTTGTTTATTTATGTTTCTCTCATTGACAATGTTTAACTAAGTTTATTATGTCAATGTAAAAAGATTTCATTAATGGTGTTAGAATATGTATAATATAAACTCAATATGGACTTCAATTTTCATATCTAAGAAAGTTTGTTATTAACATGTCTTATCCTTTTATCTTATTAATTCTCAATACCTTACTTGTTAAATGATTAATCTAGATTTGTGTTTTACAACTTTTGGTACAATAAATACTTGATACTTTCATAACTTATTGTATGGTATAACCTACACATATGCTATGAAAGGAACTTGATTTGTTGTTAACATAAGTTAACATCATAAATTCTTAGTAAAATTTAAAAGTATGATGTTATTAAAATAAGATAATTAATATGATCATGTTAAAAATTTATAATAAACTATTAAGAATAAATCATCTTATTAGAATTTCTTTTGTGTGTGGTTTTTAATTGATCAATAAAAAAAAAATTATACTACACTTATTTCTAATATTATTAGTGGATCCTCTAATCTTGACAATTGCTTTTATCTTTGATTAATACTCACATCAATATCACATCTCAAAAACAAATTTCAACTCATTTTCATTTGTTATTTATAATTTTATATAGTTCACCTCTCTGTGATTTGACCTCGGTTTTACCGGGCTGTGTATTACTTTAACACTCCTATACTTGGGATAAAATATCAATCTTTTGATAGTGTCATTTCCTTTTCTTAATTAAATTTACTTTTTAATTTCACTCCTTAATATTTAGTTTAATTTAATTTTACATCAAATTTGATCATTATTCTTTTGATTGTTTTTTGAATTACTTTAGTAATTTTTTTAGATTTAAATATTTTTTTTATTTCATCATTTAACATTAAATTATTTAAAAAATAAGTTTATTGGTTGAACACAAGTTTAAAATTTCATGGATTGCGACTTTAGAAAATTAAACATGAAAGGTTGATTAGAGATTATAGAAGAATTTTTTTATTGATTTTCCAACTAGTGTGGGTTGGTGTAATGCTATAAAAGCTAAAATAAAGAATAAAGGCAAATATTATTAAAATAAAAATTAATGCTAGCATTACACAAATGGATTGAAGCTAGACCATTCAACCCCGCATGTATAAGGTGGAGCAATAATCAAATAGTAGCTTTTAGAGTGATGTTTAAACCGTTTTTACGGCCTTTCCCTTCCAAAATAGCGCATATTATGTGCGAACCTTTATTTTAGCATTAACAATATTTTTTATCATTGTTTTCTCTCTTTTTTTTTCTCCCACCCAAACCTTTATATTTTTAAAGCAGTTCTTCAAATTTGTTTTCCTTCAAATTTATACCATGTTTTTATTTATTTATTTTTAATTGAGATAATTTATAAAATTTATTTTTAAAATTTTTTTATTTGTCAGATCTGATTCTTATTTTTTTATTACTATTTGTTTTGTTTTGCTCCCTTTTCTTAATCATATATTTTTTTTAATTTCATCCTTCTATATTTTTTTTTAATTTTAATTTTACATCAAATGTCATCTTTATTCTTTCGATTGCTATTTGAATTACTTTGGCAAATATTTTTAATTTTTTTATTTCATCTTTTAAAATTAAATTAGTTGAGAAATGAGCTTCTTAATTGAATCCAGAATTAAGATTTCATAGGTTGCAAGTTTAAAAAATTAGTTTTACTAATTTTAAAAATAACACGTGTTATCTCATGTTTTTTTTACCATCATTCTTTGTTAGACTTAACATTTTTAAAAAAGAATTTTTATTTTTTAATTAAATTAATTAATTAATTAATTATAAGTATGAGATGTTCACTTCATGATATTTTATTTAGTTTGGTTTTTATATCATTACTTGTTTTTTGATATTTTCATGTAATCTTTCATTGTGATATTATAATCATCTCGGTAAATATTTTCTAGTTATGAAATAATGTTCACAATGAAATGATTGAGATTCTCCAACAATTTTTTTTCTACTTTTAAGTATGATATTATTAGCTCATTTTTTATAGTTATTATTACAAAAAAAAAACCATGTTATTAAATTAACATTTTTTATTAGATTTAGTCAATTGAATCACTCATGTCTCCGATCTTTCTTTCCCACTTTGCAAATATTGGTATCTCCCCAACATTATTTTTTATGTTAGTAAAAATCTAACTCAATGTAGCTTAGTAATCAATCTAATGTTATCTATGTCCACAATAATACCCAAAAAGAAATTGAAATTCACGTGCTAGAGTGAATTCAAGTGGATTGCATTGTTGAAAGAGCAATATTGTTTTTTATAATTTATTTTGATTATGAAACTTTATTTCAATGCAATTTCATCCTTACATGTTATATTAATATCATTTTAAATGATTGGAATTGCTTTTATTTATATTCAATAATATGTTCAAGGGTTTTAGAAATTTCTAAAACTGAATTAAAAAAGGAATTTTTAAAATGTAACCAAAGCTTATAGTTGAAAGAATAAGGACTACAGTAAACAAAACAAAAAACAACAAAACCTTTTTTAAATTGACATGAAAAAATTTGGTATGATCCTTGAGTTTCATTTCACATACCAATTTGTCCTTATTGTTCTTGAATTTTATGTGTTAATCATAAATTTCATTTTTTTTCATATTTATTTTATAAAAGCTAAGATAACAGAATGAAAGTTGTTAGAAAATGAAAAGATAGAGAAAGCTTTTAAATGGAAAAATTCTAGCCACCAATAACAATAATTTTTATAACTATAAATTTCCATTTCATAAAGAAACTCATGGAGAGACTTTCTATCTTTAATGATACCAAGAAAAGTAAACCATGGCTCGATAAAGTTTTTAATTTGATTTGCCTTTAATAAGAAATAAATATTAATTTTTCAATTGAAGTGAAAGGATTTTATAGGAAAATAGAATAAAATATAAAGTTATTTGGAATAAAAACTTAATAAGTGAGCTTATTAGTCTAACAAAAATATTATAAAATTTATTGGTCATCTATTTTTTTTTAAATAAACATATTTTTACGTTTTTTACCCTCTCTCGTATGGATTAATGAGAGATGGAGAGATCGCTAAAACTTCGGGATAAAATTAGTAAATAAAAAAATGGACAAACTAGACGATATAAGCTTTGGAAATTAAAATTTTCTTAAGAGTTATATTTATTTGTTTCTACTGGACACCTCTTGGGTTTAGAACTGCTTTAGAAGAGGATAAATATAATGTGAATGTGTAAGTGCTCTCCTCCTTAGTCCTTGCTTTATTTAATTTCTTAATTTTAAATACAATATACATGTTGGGGAGAAAGGATATATAATTTCCCTTGTGAGATGCATCAAGAACTCCAGAGCAAAGCACAGCGAGATGGATTGCAGAAATCAGATATCATTGCCTTTCCGTAACAGTTTGATGCATGCATTGTGTACATCTTAGAGTGTATTTGTTTTGGTGTTAAAAAAAAATTATTTTTTAAAATTATTTTTTTATTATGATATATTTGATTTCACTAAATTTTTTATAAAACTATAATTGAAAATATTTCTTAAAAAATAATAAATTATAAGTATTTATTTAAAATTGTAGTTGAAGTTAACGATGCATGTTAAATTAGTATAAAAGACAACTTTTTTATTTATTAATTTGTATTATATTTAAACATACATTTACTTAAGATAAATTAAAAAGAGGAAAAATTATTTTTTTATTATATTTAAATATATATTGTCATAAGATAAATTAAAAATAGGATGTGATTGATTTACAAAGGTTGAGAAATATTTTGCAATGTAAACTAGAATGTGTTGAACCATTGTATTATAATTTTTTAAATTTTAAAATGTTAATTTCAAACTTTATTTAGTTATAAGATTTGTTAAACGGTGTGTGTGTAAAGCTTCTGTCCTTGAGCTGGAATTGGAATTGGGGAGCATTTTGAATCTGGTGTGGAAAAGCAGGTTGATGGTGCTTCTTGTTAACTTGTGATGTAAACATAAAAAGTACATGGCCCTATCATTTCAATACTTCATTTTATTATATTATCAAATAAATACTTATTATAGTTTGTCTAAAACACAAAAACAACCACATGATCAAACGAACACTGTTTTAGTGGCTACTCATGTTAATTTCTCCCACTTATTAAGATGTGAAAAGAACTATATATACACAGTTGCATGACCCATGAAGCCGATCGACGTCAATACAACAACGTTTTAATACAGTACTTGCAAGTGTGGTGAGCTGCCTCCATCACCGATCAGCAATTTCAGACAAGGTTCCCATCAATCCACAAGCTGGGGACCGCTCTCGAAACCAACCATCAATTCGTTCAACTTCTTGTTGCTTATCCTTTGTTGAATGATCTTCACGTCCTGGTCAAAGCTGTAACGAAGCAATTAAGGAGGTTGTATTGAATAATCAACGATGTTGAACATTAGTCATTTGATTTATTAGTCCACGTGTTAGGCACTAGCTAACCTCTGAGGGAGTGAAGGTGCGGAAGGAGTTAACATGGAAGCAAGCTCGATAGCATCCTCGTGCCGATTAACAACATGATTGAAGCATAGATAGCGTCCATACGATGACACATCTTCATAGATGCATATGTGGGCATCCACCAGGAAATTTAGGTCAACAGTCACAAAAACCCCATCTTCATACAATTCTGCTGCTCCTGTCAAATATGGGTTCTTGATGGAAAGTTCAGGACTCACCAGCAAGCCTGCGTTGACAGATACCATATTCACTCCTCTGTCCATTGCCAACGCCCAAGTTGTCTTCTCTGCTAGTGTTTTTGATAGGGCATGCCATAACTGTCCGAGAATTCATTCCAATCATATCATCATCATATAATAATAATAATAATAATATAAAAAAATTGATCGTAATTAATAGCACTGGAATTGATCAAGCATATATATTCAGATAAAAAAGAAGGAGGTTGTACCTTAAATTTACGACAGAAATTGATATCACTCCAGTGTCTCTCATCAAGGTCTGCTATCTCGGATTTGCGATCATCTCTCCATATAACAGCAGTTGCCGAGGATGTGAACACAACCTTGTCAATTGTTTCAGTTTGTGCACATGCTTCCAGAACATTGTGTGCTGCTCTCACCTCCACTTCTGTCATGGATTCCTGCACCCATCCAATGGCCCCACTTTGTCAAATGGGACAAAATTTGAACGCCTACTTTTCTCCCAATAACCCTAAATTCGGAAGTGTAAAAAAAGAGAGAGAGAGACACTGATAGAAAGAAAAGAGCACTGTAATTATTTTTTTTAAAATGTTTGAGAATTTAATTGTTTTTTTAAGTATTTTTTATTAAAAAATATATTAAAAAGGTTTTAATTTTTAAAAATTATTTTTAATATTAATATATTAAAAAAATAAAAAGTATAAAAAATAAATTAAAAAAATAAAATTTTTAGAAATGTTGTTTATAACTTAATTCTAAAATATCTTCAAACCCAATTAACTATTTATCTTAAAAAAATATTTTTTATTTCAATTTAATTTTTTAAGTATTTTCATATTGCTTTAATATATTAATATCAAAAATAAATTTTGTTAAATAAAAAAATTATTTTAAAACAATTTCAAACATTTGAGAAACAGCCACCACCCCCCTTTTCACTCCTCTGAAACTTTTTCTTGCCCAAGTTTATGCTTCTACGGTTCGACATAAACTGTGAAAACTGAAAAGCAACTTCGATGAATTTTCTTTCTTTCTTTTTTTAAGACAGAGAGAGAGCGAAGAAAGTATCCGGTAATCCGAATACTTTCCATCATGGCAGATACGGCGTCTTATTATCACTGGCCAATTGTAAGAACCAAAGACTGTTCCAACCAAAGGCTGTTCCTTTGCCGATAATGAGACGAGACCCTTCACCGTAATGGGCGTAATTAAATCCACTCGACAACTCTTTAGTGAGCTAAAATAAATAAAAGAAAGCAAGACCACGTGATCAATCCTTGTGTGTGTACTTATCAAATAGGAATGGCATGGGAGGTAAGTATTTTAAAAAGGATGAACAATTCATTTCATGTGAGTATAGCATATTTTATTATGATAATCTATCCTATTCTTCTTAAAAAAAACAATTCAAATCATATTCAATAAATAATAAATAACAAAAAAGAAGGGCGCAAATAAAATGGATTGATTACATGCATAAGCGACAACAAGTTTTAAGATTTTTTTTTAATTTTTGGAATTGATTGGTAGACTCGAGGCCTCGAGTCAAGCGAAACTTTGAAAATATATATATAACAAATTTCTTGCTTTTGGTATGTTATGCATACAAGAGTAGGCCGCTAGTCACTTTCAAAGAAGCGGGGGAGGCGGTGATCGATGTTAACAACTTTATGGCTACACTAGTACTAGTACTGAAAGCTGTCCACGATTTTTTTCAAGCTACTTGTGACAAAATCAAGGATGTAACAAATATATTTTTTTACGCGAGGAGAGTATACAATATAAATATAAATTATAAGTTTTTAAAATTATAAATAAATTTTTATTTTAAATACTTTTATTTTATTCACATTGATTTTTTTTATTTTTTTATATGAATCGACTCGCATACTTCCTCATTTACAATAAACAAGTCTCTTTAGATTTTAATAAATCATTTTAATAAATCATTTACCATTAATTATTTTAAAAGTTAAATGTGTCAATTTACAACTTTATTCTATATATTTATCAGTTAAAAAAAGTAATATGTTAATTAATATGTTAATAACTTACATAAAAAATTATGAAGGATGAATAAGTATTTTAATTTTATAAAAATAAAGTTTACAAATAAATTATATTATTAAAAAAATTATATTGATTATAGTTAAAATCAAACCTTTAATAATTAAATTGCACAAGTTTTGCCGGATATAACTTTAAAACAATGAAAATATTAAAGTTATAAATTACTGAAATATATAATTTTATATTTTTTTAACTTGTAAAATCAGTATAATTTTATTGATTTTACTGAGTTTGAATAAATTTAATTATTTTTATTAGTTTTTAAATTTTAATCCAAACATGTTAGATATATATTAACGTATAAAATCACAAGATTTTGATAGTCAATTTTTTCCCCGACAATATTGAACTAGAGCTAAATAGATCACAAAACGGTAGGCTGGTTATTATTCAACTTCCAATTATAAATATCTAGACGTCTATTTTATGAGCTAGCTAGTGTGTGATAGGAAATTAAAGTTGAAATTTACATGCAATGATGCAGCTCCCATATTAATTACTCTGCGTAAACGAAGGGTGCAGGCGTGTAGCATCAGTTTTCATTCAAAGTCCATGATTTTAGAGCTTTGCGACTGTAAAAGAGTACTTCGCAGCTTGCTAACACTTCTCTGATCTCTCTCGTCGTCAAATTACTTGTAGCAAAGTTTCTTGTGCTATGTGGAGAAAGAGAAATTATTGGAAATATTCAAAATTGTAATCCTTTCTACACGAGATAAGATTTTATGACTGTGAAAATTATTTATGAATGATTATTTTTAAAAAAACTAAAAAAATATAACCCGGGATAAATCAAGTAATTCTCTTTTGTGATAGTATAGGACAATCTATATGGATCATATCTTAGATTAAATTTGTGTCCAGTCTTCTAATATCATGTTTTAACTTAAATTAAAATTTTAAAATTTTTAAAGAAATTTAAGAATTTAATAAAAAAAATATAATTTAACAAGTTTTATATTATTGGATATAATTTTTAATCCAATTATTAGATTGAACTGAAATTTCACAAAAAATCTTAAAATATATTAAATAAAATATGATTAAAATTTTAAAATAAATAGAGCTTGGTAATGCTAATAAAAATATAATTAAATAAAAGCAATGCAATTCAATAACAGATAAAATAGTTATTTTTCATTAAAAAATAAAACAAATCAATTCTTTTTTGTTTTTATATGTTGCTGAGCATGTAGAAGCAGAACAGAAAAGAGAAAGTAAAAGAGAAAAAAAAATTATATAAAAAAATTAAAATAAAAAAATGAGAGTATAACCTTATAAACTTACAACTTTCAACTTATAAAATACTAATATAAAAAAGAATTAAGTAAAGGAAGTAAGAATTAAGAGAGAAAAATTTATTTTATTTTTTAATTGATATAGGATTGTTATTTTGAGGAGTTATTACAATATTGATTCAAATTTAATTATAGATAAATTATATTTCATAAAATATCAAAGAATATAGTTTTAATAGTGAATTTATTTTTACTTTTACTTAAAATTTATATACTTTTCAAATATATTTTTTAATATTTTAATAGTATATTTAAATTAAAATTTTCCTGTTAACTTCAAAAATTTATATATAAAAATTTATCTGAAATTATATATATATATTTATTTAATATTCCAGCCAGAAAAAATTTCTGGGTCCGCTTTGAAGTTCATGGTACTTTTTTTCACAGGACAGCGTGTAGTGCCTTGTGCTGTTTTTTCAGTTTATTATTAGTTCGAGCTGCCATGTTGATCTATGCCATAGCTGGAGATCGCATGTAAGCTAAAGTGCAATTAAATTTACTTCAACACATGAAAAGTAAAAAAAGAACTCACATCATAAGTGGGCTGGTCTACTGGAGGCTCAAAGGTATAAAACAAACCAGAACAACTTCTCAATGCATCGATTATGCTCTTATAGTCAAAAGGGTCTGCATAGAAAATCTTCAGCTTCTTGTTTTCACGAGATAGACCGTTGAGTTGCAACTCACCTTATTGAAAATATCCAAAACAATTGTGAATTTAGTCCACGCATGCAAAAGGAAGAGGAAAAGGGAAGGAACGAAGGAAAGAAGGACGTAGGGCCGCCAGTAATAAAAGGTAAGAAAAAAAATAAAACGAGAAGAAAGTAAGCATTACAATTACGGTTCTGAACTGCAGCATGAACCATGTAGCCTCTTTGGAGGAGCCTTTGAACCAAGCTCAAGCCAAGGTTGCCTGAAGCATCCATTACACAAACTGTGTTTGAAATAGGATTGAAAGAAGCTGGTGCCATTTAAGATGGAAGAGAGAAAGGTCACCCTTTTTGATTAATTTTGGAGAGTTGTACTGTGTTTTGTGCTGTAGGGAGCCGAGTTTGGAAATGGTGATTCTCTTTGATTGTCTGAACTCTTGGGGCAGAGGGAGTTCGACTGGCACTTAGTTGTGTGAGTATATATATATATATATATATATATATATATATATATATATATATATATATATATATGAAGAAGGGTGACTAGAATTCAAGGAGCTTGGTTATTGTAGATGGTTGGCAGGTGGTTGTTAGTATATTAGAGAGAGCAAATCTCAATATTTTTTAGAGTGTGACACCTAGCGAATGGAGTTTGGTGAGCAACGTGTGTGGCTGGTTCCACGCCCTAATAATCACAAGAGGTGCGTAGGCAGAGCTACCCGTCACAAGAAGAATGAAGACAGTAAGAGTGCTTTTTTGAAACCCAACTTGACGGCTTGGACATTCTAATGAGACCAATTTATTTTAAATTTTAAGACGGGCTTGCGCAAAAGATGGTCACCGAATGTGAGAGCAAAGCAGAGCCCAGAGCCGGGCATCTTTTTGCCTTCTGCCGAATGAAAACCAATTTCAATTTCTTGTACGGGACTCTCTTATCATCATCGATTATCTCATCAATATTTCCGATAACAACATATAAAACATTATTAGGTTTTAATACACATTTTTTATAACCTTAACCATAATGATTTAACCATACACAACAAAGAAACACTAGTGAATAGTGAATAGTAACAAGATTTGTTATAAGTTAAAATCACTTTAAAAACTCAAAAGATTTATTACAAGTTAAAACTTTCAAGGACTAAAAATATTATAACTACAAAGAAACATCTAAAATATTTAAGTTTCACTTACCAAAAAATTATTACAACTCTTTATATAAAAAAAACTAAATTATCTTATTAATATTAATATTGAATATAAAAAAATAGAAAAACAATATTCCTTTCAAATTAGATAAGCCTAATAATAATTAATAGGAAAATATAAAGAATAAAAATTTTAAACTAACAATATAAAAAATTAAAAATAATTAATTTTTAAAAAAGCTCTTGCATTAAAGAGGAAAGAGAAATTCATCAAAAGAGAGAGATGACTTAGAAACTATTCAACCAATCACATTTTCACCACCTAAAAATCTAATCCTAGTGTTAATTAATTCATTTTACAAAGAGAAATTCAATGGAAGTTGTTAAACATAAAAATATTTTAAGAAATGCCTCAAGTTTATTCATGATGAAACTATAAGCACGCAATAAACTTGTAAATATAAATATCATGAAAATCATCCTATCAAAGACTAAAAAGTTATAGTAAACATATATTCAAAGCATAAGAGATTGAAAGAAAAAAAACCAATTCCTAGCATGCATATTAAAGAAAAAGAATTAAAAAAAAGAAAAGAAAAATATTTATTTATTGAAACACTTTAAAATTAATGAAGTTTTATCATTGTCTTAGAAACTTTATTACTAATTTTTTGGTACAAGTGATATTTGCAATAAATTTTAATAGCAACACCTTAGTTTATATATTTCTAAATAAGATATTTAAATCAAAAAATATATTACTTAGATACTTCTCAATAAGATAAATCTAAAATCTACATTTAAAATGAAAATTAAAACATAAAAAAAGAAGAAAAATACTAAAAATAAGATGTGAAAAAATGTATAAAAATTTAGAAAAAACTTGTGTTAAACTCTTCCTTCACATCCTTTTTTTATAGTGAATTTCATAAACTAAAAGGTTAAAAAATATAATTTTAGTAATAATCAGAATTAATTTTCTTCATTATTAATCTTTGATAAACCAATATAAATTTTAATTTAAACATAGTGACCATAAATTTAAATTTTTGATCGAAAAAATATTTAAATTTATAGAAAATACTTCTAGAAAAGACTATTAACATTAATGGACTGGACTTAACAAAATAATAAGCTTAAAGAAATAACTCTTCATTAATTATGCTTGAGTTTAAATTTTAATTAGTAATTTTTTTTATGATCTAAAATATTATTTTACAATAAATATAAAGCCCAAGCTTGAGCTAGGTTAGGCAAGCTAGTACATGTGAGTTTAAACTTAAAGTTTACTTTGATATTTTTTTTAAAAAAAATTTAGGTGTTATTTTAGCCCAATTTAATTTTTAACCTTTTATTTTACTAACACTTTTATACAAGAGATGGAATTAGTTTAGAAAGTTTTTGAATTTTATCAAAATATATCAACTAAAAAGTATTTAAAATTAATTTTTTATTCACTCACAAATTATTTAAATCATGCTAATATTTTATTTTAAAAAGAGATTAAATTCCAATAAATTTTAATTTTTTTTTAAAAAAAACCTCACTTTTAATTTAACTTTAAATATATTCATTAACCTTACAGAGGGGAGCCGGACGAGACAAAGATAATTAACAAAGTAATTTTACACATGAAAAAAATACATAAAAGGAAACATGAAAAGCCAAATTCCACCAGCACGGCTTGTTCCTCAACCATTACCGTTGATCAACATCCTATCGCCACCGCTCAAATATCAACGACCGGCCATAAAAACCATCCAATTAAAACCCCTTTTATAGTCTGATTGCTGCCAAAACTACCATTCAATTCTCAAGATCCAGATTGCATACTGCATAGCCTCTACATCCAATTAAGCATTTGTATTTAGTGTATGAAATTGAGCCAATTTACTTAAATGGACGCTTATAATACGGAATCATAATAAATTTATTTTCACTTTCCCTTCTACACAGTCTTACGGTTGAAAATTTAATTTGATTTGACAAATTTTGAAAATGAAAACCGACTTATCTAATAAATCATAATCAATTTTCAGGACAAATTTAGCTTGTTTGGTGCTGAGGATGGAAGGCAGATATAAATCATTTTCAAAATGGATGAAATTTTTTATTTGATACTATCTGTGAATGGATAAATGACATAGAGATATTAATTATTAATTAAATTTAAATTTGACAACTAGAAGTGGATAAGGAAAACATTATTCCCCTCCTCACTGTAAGACTGTGGATTTGAGTAGTTTTTTTTTTGTTTTTGCTTTGCTCATTAATTTTTCCTTTTAATTTTATCATATAATATTATATTAATTAAGATTTTGGAAAGTTAATATGTTTTCATTTATTTTTTATATGATTATCACAATCTCAAAAAAAAATCATAATATTGAATTAATGCTTAATTTTACAAAATATTAGAAATTAAAAGATTAAAATTGAAAAAAAAAGACAGTCCTTTTCTTTTTTTTAAAGCATTGTGATGTCAGTGTTTTTATTGGGAGAATTTTGTCCTGATATAATTTTCAATTTCTTTCTTGATCAATTTAGTTTGACAATGAAATGTTTTAGTTCAAAATGTTATTTTGTTTATATTTTAGTTTTTGAGTTTGAAAAGATAGAATTACATAAAAACAACGAATAATTGAGAAAGACATTGGTTAGTTGGATTCAATTGAAAACAATTTTTAAATTTGATGTCAAAGTGTTTCTATTAATATATTGCATGATTTTTTTTGCTACCTCTCTAATAACACAGAATACTAGGATGTGAAAGACGCACCGCTACTTCTCTTTTTTTTTCAAAAAAAAAAAAAAAACTAAATGAAATACACATCTTTCATCCATTATGAAGAAGAAATTAAAAATGTTCAAGCACATAGGTTTGGACCGGTAAACCCACGCATTTGGGATTATTTTAAATTGATAGGCGTGTTGTGCCTTCTAGGTTGGCATATTTGGCCATTTTTTCAATAATTTATATTTAATTTTTTAGAAATCTTAATGTATTCTATATATTATTTTATTAAATTTCATTTAATTTTTACTTTGCTTTTAAATACAATTATAGAAAATTATTTTTTATAATATTAGCAAGTTTTCTTTTTTACATCCCATCATAATCAATTTTTAAATTTAATTTGATTAATTTATTGAAATCTTTTATTTTTATTATATATTATTAAATAAAAAATAATTTTAGATAAACAAACTTATTAAACTTAGTTAAGTTAATTGGTGAGATGATTAAAATCAATCTATTATATCATCATCTCAATATTTAAAAAATATATTATTTTAAAATATTTTTTAAGTCAAATAAAGTTTTTATCAATTTTTTAAATTTTTCTTTGATTTATCAAATCGATTAAATTATATCAAGTAAATTCTTACATAATTTAATTTGAAATTAAACCGAGTTTAATGGTATTTAAAAAAAATTATAATAAAAAATTATATTTTTTATTCTTATATTTTTTAATACATTCTAATTATTAGGATCTTTTTTAGAATTAAAATTTATTTTGGAATAATGACAGCGGGTTGTATAAGAAAATATTATGGTGATTTGTTTTATTATAAAAAACGAGCATGTTAATGAGACAAGGGTTTTGTTTTAAGAAATATTTTTTAATTCTTATTTTAAATCATCTACATTATTTTTTGTTCCGAATAATTTTAGTTTTTATTAAACAAATATCATAGAAAAATATTAAATTTGTTTTGTTTAAATTGAAGATATTAATAAGAAAAGAAAGAGTTTTCCTAATCAGTTATTTATTTTCAATAGAATTTAAATTATAATTCTTCTTATAAAGATATTAATTCTTTTGATAAAGATATTAGTGTGATATAATTAAGTTAAAAAATTAAGAATTGCATACAGCTTATGATCAAATATATTTTATATACACATGTTTCTCAACTTCACATTTTAGTTTTTGGTTGGTGATAATATTTCTTTTTAATATTTATTGGATTATATAATTTTTAATTTATTTTATTAAATGTATGCATCAGATTTTAAGTTAATTATGAATATTTTTTTGTTGGAAAAATACTTTAGCAGAGCTTGGACATTCTGATTTTATATTACAAATGTTTTTTTTTTATTCTATTTGTGGTGGAGCGCATGGCAATTATCCAGTATTGTGTAAAATTGATCATATTCAGAGGGTAAAATTGATCAAATAAATGTTTTTTGAGACTCAATATGAGATGATGCACCAAGGTCTATATTTTACAATAAGCCTCCATTTCTGCACTTGGTTGTGTAACTTTAAAGAATTGGAAAGCAAATTGTTAAGAGTTTACAAGATGATGCCCTCGATTGTGAATTTCGGTAAAGTTCGGACGTACTGTCTTTTTACAACACAAATACAGGAGGGATGAGAGATGAGAAAAAGAGATGGTATTAACCCTCTATTTTCCAGCAAGAACAGAGACCGCGCTTAATTTTGCTGCTGCTAACAGTTTAAAAGCACTGTTATTCCCACTGTGTTGTCATCATCCAAGTCCAAGGTTAGCGTTCTTTCAGAATCAGAATTGGTGGACTAACAAGAGAAGTTATCGAACCCACCATTTCTTTTATCCATTTCGTGCACTCACGAGCCCAAGAAATCCACCCGTGAGAGCAACTACTGCAACTGCAACAAAAATGGTGAAGGCTATAAGGGTTCATGAGCTCGGCGGACCAGAGGTATATATGTCTTTCCTTTTCTCATTTTTATTTGAGATAATGATTACAATAATGCCATCTTAATCATTTATTAGTTTTTTTATTGATCAGACTGTGATAACCCACTTGCAGTTATTGAATAAGGGTTGTTGTTGAATTTTTGCTTTTGATCTAATGATGTGGATCATCTATATATCTTCTTGGTCTTGGATCAATAAAATAATTTATTTGTCTCATTTGTTGGTAATTGGTTCAGTGTGTTTTTGACTAAAAGAGAGATTTTTCTTTTTGAAGTTTGCCTTAATGTAAGTTTTGTAAGTCATTTTACTTGCGATTTCACCGATTTATGATTAGAGTGTTCTCCTAAATATAAATTCCTTTTATTTTGGAATCTTGGTTTTGAGAAACTTCGCTGTTCTGTCTCTGTTTATTTTATTCATTTCAGGCTTACTAAATGCTTGCGTATTAATTATGACAGGTCCTGAAATGGGAGGATGTTGAGATAGGAGAGCCAGGTGAGGGTGAGATACGTGTTAAGAACAAGGCAATTGGGCTTAACTTTATCGATGTGTACTTCCGGAAAGGAGTTTATGCGGCTTCAACGATGCCCTTCATCCCAGGTTATGTTTCATCTTTCGCCCTATCTCACTTGGTCCAACTATAATACTGATTATGTTTCTTGCAAGAATGGATTCTACACGCAGACCATGTGCAATTACTGAGTTGTTTGCCCATTCTGATACGTTGTTATTCATGTATTTCTTGAGTTAAGTTTACTTTAAAATGATAGTCAAGGCATGCGTGTGTGGGTACCGTTGGCTATTTTTTTGCCAAAATGTCCTCTTTCATCCTCTATTACATAATAAGATGAACCTGTTCTCCTCTAATGAAGGTTTTTATGGTCTAATTTTGTTTCATAGCAAATAATTGCCTTAGAAAGGCAAAAGTCCAACTTCGACATTTTTTCCTTTTGTAGAAATTAACCATCAAAGCCATCAGCTATGCCCAGAGAATTGAAGCGTTGTCATCCTGGGCATAGCTTTAGATCTGCTAGTGAGATAGGTGACCAACCCGAAGTCCTGTGACTTTTTAGACCATGGAAAATCACTCTGAAACTGTTGTTAAACTGCTCGGGATTTGAAACTGTGATGGGAACACATTCTGAACCAGCCTGTTCTTCCCTTCACATGATTGCGGAACCTGATATTAGTTGGAAATAAAGCATCATATGAATCATCTTTGGATGCTATCGTGGAAAAATGAAAACCAACTTGTCTAAAAGATTAATAACTGGAACTTTTGTCTTTTTAGGTTGTTACTGACTTTTGAACTACAAATCTTGAGAATACTCTCCCTCTTGCTCTATCTCTTAATGTTCAATTCACGCATGAGATGAAAAAGTAGGATAACTTTATTGGGTTTTTAAGAAGAGAAGAGTGCATCCATCATAATTAGGTGAGACAGCAACATTCAAAATTTAGAAGAATAGAATATATATTTTATTAGTTCACTATTTTTTATGAGTTTCTGGTAGGATTGTGCCCCTTTTCTCACTAAGATGTACAAATATCTTTATCTGTTAGTGTAGAAGCACCTTATCTGTTTTTTTCTGTTTACCAGTCAGTGTTGGAATGTGAGACCATTGAAAGATCCTTGCTCATGAGAGTGTTAAAATTTGTTATTTATTCCAGGTAGGGAGGCTGTTGGAGAGGTGATTGCTGTTGGCCCTGGACTTACTGGTAGGAAAGTTGGAGATATTGTAGCTTATGCTGGCGATCCTATGGGCTCATATGCAGAAGAACAGATCCTTCCCGCAAACAAAGTTGTGTCTGTTCCTGAATCCATTAGTCCTGTTGTTGCAGCATCTGTCATGCTTAAGGGCATGACCACTCAGTTTCTACTACGCCGTTGCTTCAAGGTGAGTTATATACCTGGTGGCATTTGGATTTCAACAATCTCCTAAATTACACTTCTATCCACCTTGTTCTCTAAATGAGTGAAATGTGTGAATGCGTACTTAAACAATTAATTCCATAAATCTCTCTGTTCCCCCATCCGTTAGTCTTTTTATTGCAGCATCCGTCATGCTCAAGGGCATGACCGCTCATTTTCTACTATGATGTTGCTTCAACATGAGTTATATGCATTGCCAGCCTATGTACTTAACAATCTTTTTGACGCATGAACAATACCAATCTATGTTTAATGAACCTATTCCATAAATCCCCCCCCCCCTACCTTTTTTTTTTTTCCAAACTACTTTTTAGTTTTGGTTGCATAGAACTATTTCAACTTGCCACTTTGTGAAGATGTATTCTGTTCTGAATTTTGTGGATCAGCTCATTTCTTCTAAGCTTTCAGAGATGCATAATATTCAATGTTATCTGTGATACAGGTTGAATCTGGGCACACAATCCTTGTTCATGCAGCGGCTGGTGGTGTTGGGTCTCTATTATGTCAATGGGCAAATGCCCTAGGTGCCACTGTTATTGGAACTGTCTCGACCAAGGAGAAGGCTGCACAAGCCAAGGAAGATGGTTGTCAACACGTTATACTTTATCAAGAAGAGGATTTTGTTGCTCGTGTCAATGAGATAACATCATGCAACGGGGTTGACGTGGTCTATGATTCTGTGGGAAAGGATACCTTTCAGGTAATGACTACTCTGCTAGGGTTTTATGTGAAGGCAGTAATTTGATTTTAACTCTCTACATTCAAGCATCAATTGGACATAGTTAGCGAGGTTCAATTTTTATGAGTTTGTGCTAATACAGGGTTTTTGAGTGTCAGCAGAAGCCCTTGCAAGAGTTGATGGGAGCACTCCTTTAGCAGGAGGAATCTTGTATTAGATTCAAACCCTCACTTTGTTAAAAATTCTACTAGTGCTGGAAAAATAAAAAGTTAAAGAGAACAAATATCAACCTGAAGGACTGCACTTCTTTTTTGATTTAGGAATTTCATCAAAGTTCGAATGAGTATTTTCCATTTCTAGTTTTGACCTCCCAGAACTGGGTTTTTGATTCAGCAATATTTCAAAAAGTCTGGTCTGCAAGCTTAATTCATGAATAGACAACCAGCAATTTGGCTATTGGTTTTTTAAAAGTTTCTTATGAGAAAGTGGTCATATTCAGGGATCATTGGCATGCTTAAAGACTCGTGGTTACATGGTGAGTTTTGGGCAGTCATCAGGTACGCCAGATCCAGTTCCTCTGTCTGCACTTGCACCAAAATCACTGTTCTTGACGAGACCTTCAATGATGCATTACAATCAAACACGCGATGAGCTGCTAGGAGCTGCTGGAGAGTTATTTTCTGTCCTGGCATCGGGTGTTCTAAGGGTCCGTGTAAATCACACGTACCCTTTATCTCAGGCAGCACAGGCACATGCAGACATTGAGAGTCGAAAAACAACCGGGTCAGTTGTATTGATACCCTAAAGCCATGAGCAGGCAGTGTCTAGAATAAAGAGCATCGCTCCATCCCCTGGATGGTCACATTTGTGTTTTGTTGCTCCCTGAATCTTTTTTATACGAGTATTACAAGTAATGTTATTTCCATTTTAAATGAATCTACAAGGAAAGCTCGTGCATGTTTTTTCTTGCTGAGTGTGCTTTGAGCTTGTTAATTAATTACCCAGGAAATGTTTTCAATTTTCTCATTACGGGACTCCATCGCATTGAACTGTTAATATGTCAATGTACTTTCTCTATGAGAAATAGGATAATGTGTTGTTTGTGTCACGTCTAATTCGTGTAGCTGCCAACATAGATCGTAGTTTAGCATTTCCCCGGAAAGAAATAAAAACAGTATGCGCCCAAGTTAAGCTCTTTCATTCATAAGCTTGATGAAATCTTTTACCCCTCACATCTTTTGCTGGAGATGCATGCTGGAACAAAACCCAATGGTATAAGCTTGCACTACTTTCTTATTATTGCACGTGAAACTCACACATTAGTGAATGGTAAATACAGAAGTCGATAAGAAGAGGGTAGACGAAGACTAACATAAAGCGAGGTCTCCTCTTTTCTAAATTGAAATAAGTCAGCACAGGTGCAGCTATTCCCAAGGTCTCGCTTGATAGCAAGGTGTTGATGCCAGTACTATCAAATATCAATGGTGGATTTTATAGCTTTCATGAACTCAACTTGTAAACTTGAGGATTTGAGATTCTCGGCTTAAACCAAGCGTGAGAACTGAAGCAAGTATAATTTATTTGGTGCATTCTTTTTCAGCGTCCCGAATAGGATGCCCGAGCATTATCTCTCTCTTTTTTTTCCCACAAGAACGAAGCTCTAATTCTAACCCCATCCGTCGTTTCAATCTTGGTTTTTTATATAAATTATTGAGCACTCTTCATGTATTGCTTCAAGCTCGCACAAAAGACCCACTATGTTAAGCCTCTATGGAGTCGACAGAATTCGTTTAAAATTGAAGGAAAATATATAGAAAAATCATAAAGGTCAAAAAGGGTCGGTCTCCTGGGTGCAGGTGGGTCAATGTGCCTGGATCATTAGAAGCAAGGTTAGGCTGGGAAAATAAAAAGGTGTTTGAGAATGGAAGGATTATTTTTAAAAATATTTTTTATTTAAAAATTTATAAAATTATTTTTTAATATTAACAGGTTAAAATATCTAAAAATACTAAAAAAATTAATTTAAAATAAGAATTTTTTTTTAAAAAAATATTGTTATAACATTAAAAAAACAATGAAAGACTATGGTATCACTTCTGGCCATCCTTTTATTTCATTTTCATCAACTCATCTTTTGTATTCTCCTGTTTCCGAGTTGAGGATAGAGACAAGAATGGCGGACATTTCCTTGGCCAATGAGAGTTTTCGTTGGTGATTTTCAACTTGAGAAGATAAACAAACTCGGCCAAGGAAGATGAGATTTGCTTTTCCTTACTTCAAATTGCAAGTCAATATCAATAGGATTTCTCTTTTATTTATTTTTTATGCATCTCATGATAAGTAAGATCTGTCTTCTAGTCCCAAGAAATTGTTTTAAATTCAATCAAATCTTCTTCTTCTTCTTCTTTTTTAATCATAAAACCGAATTCAGATTTGAGTTTGTTTAAAGGCAACTCTCTCCAAATGTGGTGCTCATTGAAGTGCTTTCACGTGGGATCACATGAGGGCAAGTAGGTCCTTGTCCCCATTGTAATTTGCAGTCCAAATACAGTGCTTGAGAGCTGGGAAAGAATAGAAACAGGGGGCCAAGGAGGAGCAACTAGAGGGGAAGGAGGAGATGAACCAACCAGCATACGAGGCGGAGGCTTCCACTAGGATTTTAACTGCTACAGCTGCATAAAGAAAGTGATTCCTAAATCATTATTTACATGACAAAGACAGAGATATGTATGGAATCTTCTTTAATGACGACATCCACTCAAAAATAAAAAACAGCTCGGGAACATGGAGACAGACGAATACCATTTGCCCAATTCTTATCTCCTCGCAGCACAGAGTAATCCAGCTGTGGTTTTGGAACTAGTTTCTTAGCTTTCCTTGTCACCAAAGTCTTTGTATAATAATTGGCCGAGCCCATTCTTGATGCCCTCTTTCTATATATTTTTTTATTTATGATGAGTGACGTCCATCTATCATATATTACATTAACATTCTACCCCCTCAACTTTATAAAACTAGAAAACAACTAAATTTAGTGATGGAGTAAAAAAAAATTAAATTAAATAATAATTTATAAATATTTGATATTTGATATTATATAGATATATGTTATATATAGAGAAATCAATTTGAAATTCATATACTAACTCATGTGAAGCAAAATTAATTTAAGAATATTTTTAAAATGAAAAAACTTATATTATAAATATTTTTTAAAATTTTTATATTTTAAAATTACTTAATAATGACTTCATTATTAATTTCATTAAATATATTCTTTTTTGATACATATAATGAAACTTTCATTCATCTATTTTTAAATCTTCTAGGAATTAGTAAAATTATTGACAATAATTTTTTGTTAATTTGTTATTTTACACAACTAGGTTAAATATAAATATTAATATATATTTTTAATTATTTTATTATATTTCTAATTCTTTTAGTTGTTCAATACTTTATTTTTAATTACTAGTATGTTAATCACTATTATTTTTCATATGAAATTAATAACAAAATACATATTAATTTATCAAAACTCATTTCAATTCATATTCATATCCATATAATATTATACATACACATATTAATTTAAAAAATTCATAAATTATCATATTATTAAGGAATAAAACTAAAACTAAACAATAAAAAAAAAAAACTCATCTAAAACATTAAGTATAGAGTATAAAATATTACTTACTTAACTAATTAATAGTTTAGAACTTTAAAAAAAATTGTAGAAGAAAAAGAGGTAGGAATAATAATTAAAAAAGAAGAAGAAGAAAAACTTGTTGAATTATTATATTAAAATTTTAATATAAAAAAATATTTTAAAAAAAGAATTAAGAAGGTAATTACTTTCTTAATCCTCGTTATGGCTTCATCGCTGAGTAGATCTATTGATATAGAAAAGGTGACCCATTGATGTTGAAAAAGTGATGTTGTTTCTGTTTATAAATATACTTAATTACATTCATGTTTATAATCTATTTCATGCATTATTTGGTTCAAGTACGAAGTTCTTGAAGCTCAATTTGGACTGGCACATTAAGCTAGCTAGCATCAATGAAGAGTGTTGAGAAATATGATATTTTAGTTCTTGAATGTCCTTAATTCCATTCATGTTTATCGCTCTATATTTATTATCTAGTTCATGCATTGTTTATTTCATATGTTGCCCATATTTATTGAGCGTGCCTAGTTGGCTATAAATATGCATCTTGTAGAAACAAATAATACAATAGTTTTTTCATGGTGTTCTTTCTCAAATTCTATGTAGTTTTTTCGTTATTGTAGTCTAGTGAATCTATATATAATTACAAATATGTTTCTTGTTTCTTTGTTTCTTCAACTAGGGTTAAAATGGGTTTCATGTATTTTTTTACCCTTTTCATTTTATTAAATATTTGAATTTAACACAAAAAATTTTTTAATACATGAACTTGTTATTCCTATCCATATTGGATATATGACACTTTTACATTACATTGTGACATCATATCTCTTTTACCGATTTTATAGCTTAAGAAACTTGAATGATAATAAAATATATAATAAAGTGACTCCATTAATTAAATATATATATATATATATAATATAAAAAATATTTTAAGTATCTTGAGTTTTAATAGTTTTAGGTTGATATAGTTTTAAATCTAAAATCTTTGATTTGATAGCAATTTCAAACTTAAAAGTTTGAGTTTAAAGACCAAGTTAGTATCTTGAACCTAATAATAATTTTAAATCTAAAATTTTGGATGATGAAAAAGTTAAATTTTATACCTTTAGATCTTATAGCTTAGCTAAATATAAGAGTTTTGAATCTAGTTGTAACTATAGGCTCAAAACATTTAATTGATTGTCAAGTTAAATATAATAGTTTTGAATTAGATAATTATAAAAGATTTAATAATTTCTAGTATAAAGATTAAGAAAGATAATACTTTTATGATGTTATAGTATAACATATAGCACAATCATTTTATATATAGTGTAATCTATAATGTAATAAATTTATATCTATAATATTTTTACATTATTTTTTTCAATGCATTTTAAAGTTTAGTATAATAGTAGAGTTACTCCATTAATTATATTAGTAGCAGTGAAGACCGAACTAATGAAAATCAATAGAAGAGAAACACCCGGCATTGTTAACCAATTCGTTTTTCTTGGACAATGATTGAAATTAATTTTATCTCTTAGAACTATGTGCACTCAATAATATTTTTTAATGTATATAATTTCTTGAATTAAAATATGAAACAATTATGAAAATTAAACGTAATTATCATTTAATCATAATTTTAAGTAAAAATAACTTTGTTGTGATTATAGTAAATGAAACGAGAAAAACAAAAGGTTAGAGAGGAGACATTAATTGATATTACGTAAAGATGTTTCTAGATATAAATAATGTTCTCATATCATATATAATTTATACATTAAGACTAATTAAACCTTCATAATTCAAGTGGCAATTATATATTAAGAGCGTATTTATTTTTATGTTCAAAAAATATTTTTATGATTTTGTATAAAAAATAAAAATAAAAAAATATTATTTTAATAAAAATACATTAAAAAAATCAATATTAAAATATTTTTAATATATTTTGTACTAAAATACAAAACACTACATAAATAGATTAATTGTGGTACAAAGCTGGAAACACGAGTTGATAAGGAAAAAAAGAAATTAGAACGCAAGGAAAATTAAAATTTTTATATTAAAAAAAAAGAAAGGAAAAAAAAAAAAGGCGAATCCTTCTTACATTTTTGGAAAGAAATTGAGAATGATTGGCAGGAAAGTGTTGCGTTGTAGTAACATGATATATCTTGGCAACTTAAAGACTAAAGTGGAACATGAGTAAAAAGACAGGACAATATTTGCCTGCGAGGGCCTAGGCATAAAAAACAAGAAGAAGGCTGTTTTCAAGCCCATGCATTGCACCTCACTGCGGTGCTCCAGATCCGTACCATAACGTAGGACCCACTTATACTGACCTTTCCACGCGGCCCTGCCACATCATCCCATCACGCACTTCCCGTGACGCGTGCACTACACAACTCAACAAAAAAGTCCCTTGATCCCCGACTCCCACGCTCGTGCCTTCTCCTTAGCCCCCCTCACGTGCTGACATAAACGTGTCAGCATCTCCTTGTCTCTGAAGTCAACGTAGTCGACAGATCCAACGGTCCATAAACCCCTATAAGTACACAACTCAAAAGCTCGGAACAGAAGCTTCAAGTCTAGTTCTTCCAAAACTATTTCATCAAGTTCTCACCCTAATCAATCAACCAAGCCATGAAATCTGTTCCAATGAGAACCGGTTCATTTCCGATCCAATCAACGGTTCGGCCAAGCTCACCTAAAATCTCTCTAACACGTTACGATTCACCGACTAACATCTTCTCCGGTGTTAGTTCTCCGAGAGACGCGCTGCATTTGGATATCAACCATCACCAGGCAGGACCTCCGATTCGGAGGGCGTTTTCGGAGAGTAATGTCATCAGATCGGAGAGGGAGGCTTCCAGAGGCCTGAAGAAGCCTTCCGGTGCTGGGTCACGGTCTTTTCCGTCGATGATACCAGAGGTCGAGGACCGTGTGTTTGGGGACAGTGTGGATGATTACGCTGGAATCTGGCCGAAGAGCGGGATTCCATTGGAGGAGTTAGGATTTTCCGGAGACGGATTCGGTAAGTCCTCCGGCGGACATGGGGGAAACGGCGGACATGGGGGAAGCGGCGGTGATGATGTTAGCAAGATGGGTGATTATTATAAGCAAATGTTGAAGTCAAACCCCAACGATGCTTTGATTCTAAGAAACTACGGAAAATACTTACACGAGGTAATTAATTAATGAAATGATTAAGAGGTGGTTTTTATTTGGGTGTGTTGCGAAAATATATTTGATATGAAAAATATTATTTTGTATTCATTTAGTTGACACAAAGTAGCTGGATCGAGTAGTTATTTATTATTATTATTATTTTGGTTTGGTCAAAGGTGGAGGGAGACGCGGAGAAAGCAGAGGAGTACTACGGGAGAGCAATCCTGGCGAGTCCAGGAGATGGAGAGGTGTTGTCTTTGTATGGGAAATTAATCTGGGATGCAAAAAGGGATGGGGAGCGAGCTAAATCTTACTTTGATCAAGCTGTTTTCGCCTCTCCTAATGATTGGTAATTTTCACACCACACCCTCCTAATCTTTTAAATAACTATTAATTAATATTAATGGGATTACGTGACTTATTTACTCCTTTGTTTTTGTCGTGTATAGCATGGTATTGGGATCATATGCAAGTTTTATGTGGGAGGCAGAGGAGGAGGAGGAGGAGGAGGGCAAGATTGAAGTGTCATCAGCAGCGGCCATGGTTGCTGCATTTTAGCAGAGGGACAGCCCCTTGATTTTACATATTTAAAGAGGAATTATATAACTAACGAACTTCAATAATTAACAAGAAGAATAAGAAAAGGAGGTTTATATTACTCTATTCTTGTAACCTTAGAGTAAAGCTTCTTGCTTGAATCCGGAAGCCGAGTGGGAGAGAATGTGAGGTTTCTACTTGTCGTCTTTCCCTTGCTTGCTGTTTGTATAGTGTAATCTGTCCACATCTAAAATATCTTCTCCCAAGTCTATTGTCAAATGTGAATATCAATTTTTGTTTCTGAATTTTCTTATCTTTTTAAATTAATTTTTTAATAATTTTTAATTGTTATAGCATACTGATGTATAAAATGGATTTTAATATATTTTTAATTAAATAAAAAACTTATTGAATTGCAATCTTAATATCAAATATTAACTTTATCAAACACCAACTTGATCTTGGTGGGTATTTTGTGACTTCCTAAATTAGATGCTTGAGCTCCTCCGTTTTCGGTTCACATAGAGCAATGGGTTGCGCGACTAATGGTAATGGCTACGCATGTATTTTAAAACAACGCAGCTGCTCGTTTTTTCGAAGTTGAGTGGTAATCTTTTGGCTTGGTGATTGTTTAAACTATAATTAATTGGTCGGCACCCTTTTTTCCCGCTAAGGAAGCTGAAAGGAGTTTTCATTCATTTATTTTTTTTAACTCTAAGCTTAGTAAAAGAAAATTAATAAAATAATAAGGCGCAAAAAATATTTAAATAGATAATAAAACTTAAAAAACTACACATTTACTATTCACCTGGAAGTGTAATTTATAACTTTTTCTTAAATTACAAATTATTAGATATAAAATTTAATAAAAAATTAAAAAAATTAAAAAAATTTAAAATCAAGTTTATTGATGATGTCATCAATACTATTAAAAAGATCTTGATAATATAAATTTAATATCACAAAAAAAATCACTAACAACCATAAAAATAGAACATACAAGTTAAATATCAAAATTTACTTGATTTGAGGGCACTTATTTAATTCATTCCGATCATCATTAATGATTTTTTTATATGATATTAAATATATTTTATCGAGATTTTTTTAATAGTATTAATAATATTATCATCAAAGTTTCAATGTATTTTTTTCTATATTTTTATTTTATTGAATTTTGAGCACAATAATTTTATAATTTAAAAAAACACTTTCAAATTGCATAGTCATCTTCAACGCTCTAATCAATTTTATTTTTTTTTTACCTTAAAAAAAAAAAACTCAAACAGTAAGTTCCATCTCTGGAAGTGAAAAGAGAGCTTCTTTGCTAATCTGGGTGTGCCATATCCCAAGATCATGGCTAATTAACATTACATAATACTTACCACATGGATTCATCGCATACAAGGGAGGGAGGATAAATCCTTAATTGATGTGTATTCTATCTCTGCCACATGTTATGGCATCTCAAATTCCACTGCAGAAAATAACTCTTAACAATTGAACAAGAACACGCTATAAATTGCCGTGTCATCACGAAGTCCTGGTCTGCATCGTCAATCAGGCAATTGAAACAACAGATTTAACAGTCTCTTTTGAAGGATTCAAAGCCTTCCGAGTCCCTTTGATTAGTTTGCTTATAGTCTCCTTCGCACTGCTGCTTATTGTTCTTGAAACGGTGTTCTTGCCTATGTTTTTGGTTTTGTACTTCTCAGCATCGCTGATAGACTTGTGTCCTTGGCGGCCAGGCAGAGCAGACCTTGGACCAGTTGTAGGAACCTGCAAGTCACAAAACATCAGTAGTCATAAGATTACGTAGTCTCTATAATGGCCATGAGCACCCTGATATATATTCGATGCAATGCAGTTTGATTCTTCTTTCTTGTCTAGTTTAGAACGATTTATTATTGGAAACCCCTAGAAATAACAACCAAACTACCAGCAAGTAACAAAAAGGAGATAGATTCTGAAACTTTTATTGGGAAGGCCTTTCTGGCTTAGAAAATCTATGAACTTCTCTCTTTTTCCCCTTTTCTTGGACCTAAAAGAAATTTAGACAGCTTACCTTCTTTATGTCAGGTTTTGAGGTCGATTCTTTCCGACGAATGAAGCTAGGCAACGGCAATGTTTTGAATGTTGAGTTCTTCCGAAGTTTATTAGTCTCCGATTCCTCTGCTTGGTTCTTCTGTAATCATTAACGTGTATGAATTTTTAGGTGACGGGAAATTCTTGTATATATAAGTTCAATCAATGGGAGGAAGTACCTAACGTCTGCTGAAATTTAAGAGGATTACAGCTGTCTGATAATGAAGAGAACGAATATAATAATTAATATACCTTGGGAATGGATTGTAAAGATTTGTTTTGGATGTCCTTCACCTGAATTTTTGCTTTAGTTTTTACACCGTTCTGTTATTTGAAAGCCATAGACATAGCGTCATGAATATTGTTATCAATGAACAATAAACGAATCATTATCCTCAAGGTAAGGAGTGTTAGTTAAATAAAGCTTGCTTGCCTGACTCCCCCCTGAGTCTTTCAGAAAACTAGGTTGTCTTTATACTCAGTTAGGGGAAAGCTTGAGAAGATATTTCTCATAGTACTTGCTATTTTTTTTGTCGTTAATCAAATTGGAACTCACCTCAACTTTCTTATCATCAGTTTTGGTAGATGCAACTCTCGGCCTGGAATTTGAAGCAGTAGTAGCACTACGCTTAAGCTCAGAGGCCACTAGATCTTTAGCACTAGGCGAGGACTGCACCCTGAATCATGAATAATTGAAACAGTAAATACTCAAGTATTTCAAGGTTTTAGCTCAGCGTAATGTTATTCTGCTCTCAGTTTGTTTAAATGCCCCTGGCTATAAGTTGACTGATGTGCTTCAGAACTCTGAAGTAGAGAAAAGGTTGAAACTTCGAAATTCTGATAAACTTACTTGTCGTTGACACTAGCAGATTTGGATAGTTTAGGAAGTTGCAGTTCTTTAAAATCCACCGAAGCTCGTCTTTCTCTAGACATTCTTTTGTCAGTGGCCAAGGAAAATGGTTGAGGAACTGTGATTTTCATCTTGGGAATTTGCTTTGGTGCCTGTTTTGGTTTCTTTGCTATATTTGCCTGGTTTACTCCCACTTTTTTTGCCTGTGATTGCTTGTTATCATCAATAGCTGTTTCTGCTTTGCTTTCATTTTTTTCCTTCTTTATTTCCTTTGGTATTTGTGGCTTTTCAACTTCAATACCATCAGCTTTTTCTTCTTTGTTCTCCACTTCTCTTACATAGTTTTGTACAACATCGGACTCCTCTTCATTAATCTGTTCTTGTTTATGTACTTGTTCAGCTGCTACCTTTTCTTCCATAACTGCACTTAACATTCCAACAATAAAACGAATAGTTGAGATATATATAATCATTTATAGTATGGTTTAGAAAAAGGAAAAAAGCATAGAAATGAAATCAACTCTAAGCTGAATAGAGGACTAGTTTGGACAAGGAAGAACTTACCTTAAGCTAGCTCCCTCTCTTACTGCTGTTGATGCCAGATTATGGAGCCTGATACTAAATATATACTAGTCGTGAGAATTTTTAGTCAACTAGAAAGAAGGGTTTATGGTTATGTAATTGAATAGTGAGCAGAACAATACATTTGGTAATTGGTGGCCAAAGGTTTAGTAATTGGTGCAAGTGGCAGGCAAGGAAGGGCTCTATGTAGTGTAATGGTTCAATATGGCATGTTCACGCACTGTGATTGTTGGAGGCCGGCATCTGCATGCTTATCCACTGAGATTTGTCATTAGCAAATGGTTCTATCTGGGTTTAAACTGTGAAAGCCAAGTGTAGATCATTTCCGTTAAAGGCCAAAATGGAGAAGGTTGTAGGGTCCTGAGTTGTACATTGCGTATATTTTGTGCGGAGGCTTGAGACGATGCATTGAGTCGGTATCGTGAAACAGCATCGGAATACTGTTGGAGTGAAACAAACCCGCACGGAAAAAAGAAGGAGATGAGAGCAAAATATAAGCAAAGGGTCATAAGACCAAGAATATCGACACCACAGAGGGAAGCCAGCAAGAGTTTGAGCCAGGAATTTCAACGACCAGATCATGATAAAAACTTAGAGCTCTAACTAAGTACAAATTTGAACAGCAAAAGGGGAGACGTTTAGCAGGCAATAATCAAACTCTTGCAACAATTTACCTTTAGAGAAATGAAGGAAAACGGAAACTAGCTAGGGACGCCAGAGGGTTACATGCATGGCATCAGCTTGAATCAGAACACGAAGGCTAGGAGGATAATTGCTTGGTTGCTAGAGCCAATGCCAGCAGGAAAATCAGTAGGTGTATTTACCGCTCGAAGAAAGAATACGTCTATACATATAATTTAAGAGATAATAAGCACATAATTCAATACCGTCTATTGTTTCTAAATATAAAAAGGATCTTGAATGATCTATACATATAGTTATACAAACCATCAACAATTTAACAATCAATTCGAATAGCTAGTGATATTTAATAATATAATTCTATATTTTTAAAGTATACATTGCATTAATCGAAGAAATTAAGATTATATGTGAGACTCTTTACAGTAATTTTGTAGAATGAGATTTTGTAAATGTTTCATGAAATTTAAATACAATTTCTTAAAAATTAAAAAAAAAATTATAGATAGATCAAGTTGGATATCCAATGAGTGAAAAGAGTTTATCACGTAACTCAAATTGATTTAATATAAGTAAAATATAAATAATGATTGTGAATATACCAAGACCAATGTGAATATATTAAAAAAATATCTCATTATTATGCTTATGTGCAAGTGATCCTTGAAATAGTATAAAATAACATCTTTCAAAAGATATGTGGAGGAAATGAGTTAATTTTAAAAACTGTGTGCAAAATGTAAATTATTAAAATTACATTTTGCAAGAAAACAGTTAAATCAACCTCCAAACTAAAATCGACTCCTTTTTTTTTTTAAAAAAAAAGAAGAACTTCGAATAACCAAGAAAATAAATAATCATAATTGTGCTTATTTAAAAAATATTCAAAATGACAATGGGCTTTAGGTATATAAAAAGAGTTTGGACTTTGGAGGCCTGCAAAACCTTCCCCACGCTATAGGTTTATAACATCACTTAAAATTGAATCTCACATCCGCCTGACCGCCTCCCTCTTTCTCCATTCGAAAAACAATGGGCAAAAAGAAACACAAGGAACCAGACACCTCCACGGCCCAGAACTACACAGCTTCTGCTCTTTCCGATATCTTCAAAACCCTATTCAGCAGCGCCGATCAAACCGCCTCTACCTCCTCCCTTTTCTCTGATAGCAACCCTTTCAAAAGAAAACCCGAAGACCCAAAATCCAACGAAAACCCTAGCACCGAAGTCGACACCCAAAAACCCAACTTCTATGAAACTACAGAGAAACTAAAAAAGGTGAAAACTGAAAATCCCAATTCGGGTTTTGAGCCAAAAGAAGAGGAAACGTTAAGGAAGAGAAAGAAGAGAAAAAGAGACGATCTTGAGAGAGAATATGAGGCTAAAAAGTATGGTCCACTGGTAGATAATGAGGAAAATGCGAATGTTGTAGTTGGGGCTAAGAGGAAAAACACTGATGATGCTGCGGATGTGCTGGTTTCAAAGGAGAGTGAAGGGTTTGATGATGAGAGCAAGTTGTTGAGGACTGTGTTTGTTGGGAATTTGCCTTTGAAGGTGAAGAAGAAGACACTTATTAAGGAATTTAGTAAGTTTGGGGACGTTGAGTCTGTGAGGATCCGGTCCGTGCCAATTGCCGAAGTAGGTGTACTTTGATTATGAAGATTGTGGTTTTTTATTGTTGATTTGTTTTGATTTTGATGGTTTGCTTTGCTGGTTTTCATTTTGGGCAGTCCAAGATACCGAGGAAGGGAGCTATTTTGTTGAAGAAATTTAATGATAATGTTGACAGGTATGCTGTTGTTTTTTACAGATGTTTCAGATGTAATTTGCTCTTTTTTTTTCATGTGAAATCAGTTAAGGTATCTTTAGATTATGGATTTGTTTCCGTGTTGTTTCAGGACATAATTATATTGTGATAGTTAGTTTTGATGTCCATTCTCATACTGTAATTCTATAATTTCACCTGATCAATGTTACCATATCTGCTTCCTTTGTTCATCTGGTATAAAAAATTTAGCAAGTACTTGTTCCAGTTTTTCGAGGTTTGTTTCACAATCCTTAAAAAATCTATGATCTCTAGCTTTTTTGATATCATAATCTGGAAGAGAATTAATTAGATGTCCGTAAGCAAAATGGTACATGCACATGCTTCTTCGATTGATTAAATGCATGAAGGGAAACTTGAAGTGAATGATCACTCTGAGGATAAAAAAAACATGCCTTGGTAATTAACTGAAGAGCAACCAGTGAAAATGTTGATCTTGAGTTACTAGAGCTGGAACTAAACGATGATCCATTTCCAGTGCATGCTTTGTGATTAATTGCCATATCTCAACTTTGAGTTGCATCACTACCAAACAAACCTAATTAATTTAATTATGTATGTTTACTTACTACAGGGTAGTCCACTTCTGGGATCTTCTCTTGCCTATAAGGACCTTCTGTTTAATTAAACTTAGCGTTGTGATTTTGGTTGATCCCTTATATCAATTTCTTATTATTTGCATAGCAATGTCACTTTCTTATGAAGAATACCATGTGTTGCAGTGTTCATGCATATATTGTTTTCAAGAATGAGCAATCGGCAGAGGCATCTCTCTCCCATAATATGGCTGTGGTATGTTTCATTTCCAAAAGTTGGCTAATCAACATGGTTTCAAGTAAAAAAAGATTGTTTTATTCTTTTTGAAATAGGTTGGAAGCAATCACATTCGTGTAGATAGGGCATGCCCACCTCGCAAAAAGTTAAAGGGGTCAGATGCTCCCCTTTATGATAACAAGAGGACAGTTTTTGTTGGTAACCTCCCCTTTGATGTGAAGGTGATCAGCTATGATGTGATTTCGTGATGTGCATTTACTCCCTGTATGCATTTGTTGCTGCCTAATTTTGTTAATCTTGTCTGGATATGTCTCTTTAATCTCACTGCAGGATGAAGAACTTTATCAGCTTTTCACTGGTATTAAAGATCTTGCATCCAGTATTGAAGCTGTTCGAGTAATTAGAGATCCTCATATAGGTCTGGGAAAGGGCATCGCCTATGTGCTGTTTAAAACAAGGGTATGATGCATTGCTATTTAATGCTCAGCTTTTTCAATAATTTTATCATTGAAATTTATAATAACATGCTTTCCTCTGTTAGCACATTCCTAACTCTATTTTTATCTGATGTGACATAACCATTGAAGCTGATGTTCTGATGAGCTGCCATTTGTACCCTAAATTTAGAAATTTAAGGTTCTTGTAACACTCTGTAGTCAATATTTTAAGTTGGATGTTAATTAAGATGTCAAGTTATATCAAGTTGGACTGTTACATGCTTAGATCATATAACAAGCTATTAAGAAATAATCCAATTTAAAAAGAAAAGAGCATATTTCACGAGTGTGAAAATGTGGTCTTATTATTTTGTATTTTCTTTCCAGATTTAAGGAGTGGCAAACTATGATTTACTTAGGGAATGGCTGTGATTATTTTTTTGGTAGATTATTTGTATTCTAGTCCAGATATGTATCATTGGAGCTGTCAAGCATCACTTGTAACTTTGTAAGAGATTGAAGCTTTGGCCTGTAGTTCTTGAAATTTTCTTGCTTTGGCTATACATATGGAATGTTAGACTGGGCAAAGAGAATTGTCAGGGCTGGATTTTCATATAACTGTTTTATGATGATATGCTAGGAAATGAAAGGATGAAGTTTAGTTGTGTATGTATTAGTTGATTGTTTTGTGTTGGTGTGTTTGGATTCTCTTTTAGCAGTTTAGGACTGTCTTGTTTAAAATTGGGTTTCTGAAAGTTCTTACTCAAGAGTAGCTTAAATTTTATATTAATTCTTTCATTAGTATGCACAATGTATTCAATAAATCCAGGGTCTGTCCTGTAAGGTTAACGAGTTCTGAGTGATGGCATGCAGGAAGCTGCGAATTTGGTGATAAAGAAACGGAATTTGAAGCTTCGTGATAGAGAGCTGAGACTATCTCATGCCAGACAGGATTCTACCCCCTCCAAGAGAAAGAACTCATTTGCTGAAGAGACAGCTAATTCACCAAAGAAGAGGTTGGCACCAGATTCAAGGGCTCCTTACTATAACAGGCCAGATAGGAAGGCTGCCAAATCCTACCAGGGCTTGCGTGCTAGCAAATCTGGTGTGGAGAAGAAAGTCCATACTCCTGCACATTCAAAGCGAGATGTAGCAGTTAAGTTGAAATCTAAGCCACGAGAAGAAAAGCATCAGGGGAAAAGACCCGCTGTTGCTAAAAGAAAGGCAAGAGCTACAGCACTCAAGGATGGTGGTGCTTTAGAACCAGCCAGGCAAAAACGCAAGCTAGATAGCCGGACCCCAGACAGTTCCAACAGAAAGAAAAAGGCCAGGAAATTTAGGTAGGAAAACGAGGAGATATAAATGCCTGTGTTGTGAACAATCCCAAAAGACAGCAAGACGCCATCTCTTGCAAATAGGGATATTTTCATTCCTTGTTCTAATTTACTTCATAAATCCATGTACAATTATATCTATCAGCAGTGTATCTGTGACTAGAATGTATTTTTTGCGCACCGTGTTTTTCTTCGTGGGATTTCTTGAACTTGGCTTTATGCTTGATTTCTATGGATTTTGGAGTGTTTCATGGGGTCGCTAGTCGCTAGTCGCTACCAACAACTAATTATTGCTCCAAACGCTCTAGGATTGCTGGTTTATGACTATGCCTTGGGAAAAAAATTTCCAAAGGAAATGAAAACTCGATACAGGAGTAGGGATTATGAACTTGTGGTCCATTGGAAGAAGGGTCTCGATAACATGAATGATTTGGCCTTTTTCCCGACCTGTCATGCGTTGTTTAGTGGGCAAGGTCTGTTTTGAGTTGGGACGGTAACTTACAGCTTCAGCTTTGAGACTTGATGGTTAGCTCAGCAAACCTCAAGCTCAAGCTTCGAATAAAAAAGAAAGAGTGTTTGATAACGAAATGTAAATAATATTTTTTAAAATTTTGTTTTTTTATTTAAAATAAAAAATATATTTTCAGATATTTTTATATAAATTGATATTAATAATAATTTTTAAAATAAAAAATTTATTTTAATATATTTTTAAATAAAAAAATTTTAAATCATTACTACTATCACAATTTCAAATAGATAATTCGCTTAGAGCAGGCTATAGCAGAAAGGAAAGAAATGAAAATTTACTATTAAGTCTACTTCAAAAAAAAAAAAAAATTATCAATTTTAAAAGTACACAATAAGTTAATCTATTGAATTATCTTTTTCAGGGAATTATCTTTTTCAAGAAAACTCCTGGTGCCTTGGTTCTAGAAAACTGTCGTTCGAAGTACAAGATTCTGTAGGCTATATACTATTAAATAATTTTCCACCTAGAAAAAGAAAGTAACAGGTTAGAGAAAGCGATTCTTTAAAAAGTTGGATTTCTAAAGTAAACAAAAGTAGAAGAATTTAAGAGTTTATTTTTGGAAATTCTAAAGAATTTGGACTTTTGGAAATCATTAATCTTTTTAAATTCCTGAAGCCGAAATTATTGACAGTTTTCTGATAGAAAAAGCATAACGCCAACGTTTTTTTCAGCCAAATTAATTTTTTTTACGTTTTTGAAACATTTTGATATATCAATATAAAAATAAAAAAAATATTATTTTAATAAAAATAAAAAAAAACAAAACATTTAAAAAAACAATCATTCCCATTCTCAAACACCGCAGATCAATAGGTGCATCATAAACTGATTAACATAGTGTTGCAACTGTGATAAACCCTGCGAGGCTGCAGCAGGAGAAAATCTCTGGTTAAGACCTTTTAATGTGTCTAGCAGAAAGGATTTTCATATCTTTGATCTTTGAGATTGATTAATCTTTTTTTCTTTTTAGGCATTCAAAATATACAGGTTACCACCCATCCCACAACTCCAGTACAAATAAATAAACCCAAGAGGTAAATGAGCTTGTGCACGTCAGGCATCCTCCCGAGATCATCATCTCTGGCATCTGCAGCTTTGACAGTGAAATCCACAAACAGGGACAGCTGTGACTTACATTTACTTGATGTACGGAAACGAAGTGGCACCGTAATGGCTGCTAGGTGGCTGAAGACGCATGTACAGCAAGCAAGTATTTCCAGAAAAACACTATGATTTACTCTTGCTTATTAATGTAGGGGTAATAGAAACAATCCCGATGAGGAATAGAGTGGCAATGGAGTTGAAGTCATAAAGATCGCCTATAGATTGCAATTCTCCAAGAGCTATTCCAGCCTGCATGATAACCAGGTGTCCAACATATTTAGAAAGCAGCAACGACATGTAAGTTCTCCGTTAATGACATCCTTACAATTCAAAATTCATAAACCTTTGCAATTCTTAATCAATCAGACCATATTGCATTTGATTTTACAACTTATGACTCATAGACTGAGGTAGAACATCATGTATATATATGATGCTTTATATATATAATGGCATTTACTCCAATAAAAGGTAGACTCTGTTATTCTCTTCTCATAGTATTGGTAACACTAGATACCAGTTGATTTTTTAGCATTGCTTTTGCCAGATGAAGAGAGAGATTCAATTGAAAACAAACCTAAGATTCACAAGTAAATACCTTAACAGTGACATAAGCAGCAGGAACAAGTCCGATCAAGGTTGCCAGGAAGAAAATGTGATAAGGAACATCAACTATTGGTGAAGCAACATTAATAAATGTATTTGGTAAAGTTGGGGTTAGTCTTAAGAAAAGCATGTAGTTCAACAATCCTCCTCTTCTTCTAGCCACCTGAGAGTGAAAGAAACAATTTCTGACAATTTTCCAGCAAAAATAAACACACGTTATGCAGGAGTTGAGATTCACCTGCTCTTGGAAGAAAATAAGCTTGTCAGGCCAGAGACCGAAGACAAGAGGGCGCCCGATTAATTTTGACAGGAAATAGCAAGAAGAAGCACCAGCAGTGGCAGTGAACACCACCAAAGCTACACCTTTAAATACCCCAAAAAGAGCCCCAGCAAGCAATGACATAAAAACAGTGCCAGGGATCATAAAAGTCTGCATGGAAATGTAGACCACACAGTATCCCACCAGGACTTGTGCAGTGTAGTCACTTGTATAAGTTTCAAGGTGATCCCTGCAGAATAGCATCCACATTAAACTATACACACATGGCCAGGAAATACACAATTACAGTAATTTGAAGCAAAGAAAATATGAGTAGCAAGTGAAGGGAAACACAAGCAATATCTTTTGATATGAAAAAACAGTCAGTACAAATTTCCAGTGATATTTTAACCAAGTCTTAGCACCTTGAGATCGCATGAGATGTACAAATTCATTTATCCCAAGAGGACAGGTATATCAAGTAGTACATTTCAAGAAAAATCCAACAATACTTGTCATTAGTTCAAGTTCCTATATAATAACCATTAAACAAATTCTAAGCTTTGGCTCAACTTGCAAAGCAACAGAAGTTCAAATGTAGACCACCTGCATATGAAGGTCTAAATGCAGTGAACCTTCCACAAATCCTTGATTTGAATAATCCAATTGGGTCACATCCACATGAAAATTTACACCCATTTTTTATATCAACCGGAGCAGAGTAGAGCAATCCCTTGATGTACTAAATTAAACTAATAGATATCGGCAAGTAGAAAGGGAATCCACATTTCACTTTAAAAGGCATGGATCTTGATTTTGCTTTGATAAAATAGTCAGCTCTGCCTTTACTATCAAACACGCAGAACACAAATGAATGAAATTTATTTAAAAAGTAAGACAAAGATTTGTCCATCTCTTTCAAAAATCCTGAAAAAGTTGAAACAATTCCATGCAACAGAAAAGGCAGACATGAATGGTAATAAAAAGAAAGAAAGAAAGAAAACCTGAGGATTTGAAGATCTTCAAGGGTGCGAGGGAGCTTGAGGAAACTGTAATCAGATTCAGGCATGGTTAAGTAAACCCCCAAAAGACCCAGAACGAATCCCAACAGAACAGAGGAAGCAGCAACAACCTCCCAAGAGCTCAAAGGAAATCTGGATCCCGCATGTCCTCCTTTTCCCTTCATCTCTCACAAACTCCCTTCTTTCTCTTTCGATTTCTTTTTTTTGCTTTGAAAGGGCGAGGGAGAGGGAGAGAAGGGACAGGGAGGGAAAGGTTTAAGTTAGAGCTGCTTTGCTTTTAGAACACTCCTTCCTTCCTTCTCTCTGTTTGGTGTGTTTTAAATACGGTTCCAGTTTCCCTCTCCCTCCCTCCCTCTCTCTCTCTCTCTCTCTCTCTCTCTCTCTATCTATCTATCTGCCTGCATGTATTTCTTATCTTATGACACCCAATGGAGAGGGAGAGAAAGAATATTCGCTGGAGAGGGGAAATTAAATCCAAAAAGTTACGAGAATCGAGTAAACTAGAGTACGAAAAAATAGCACCATTGTCGTATGTCGGCAGTCTTCGGTGGTCCTCTTCCTCCGCGTTTTTAGCGTTTCTACCTACGTGTCTTCTGTTCTTCCTTTTTGTTTAGCTTTGGTGCGTGCACGTCGAGACTTGAGAGAGAGCTGGTCATGCCGTGAACTCTCTTTTGTACCCTCATCGCCGCTATTTCTACAAGATTTCCTTTCCCTTTATTTTCATCTTATTTTTGTACTACCATCGTCGAGACTTGATAGACCGGAGATATTATTTTTTGTAGTTACTTCTCACTTTGTTGTTTATGTGTGCTGTTTAATTTTTTTATATATTTTTATTTTATTTTGATGATTTTATATTAAAAATATTTTTTAAAAATAAAAAATATTATTTTAATATATTTTCAAATTAAAAACTTTTTGAATTGAATAGCAATTACATTTTTAAATGTTCATTAAAACATATTAATTAAAAGTCCCGACTTTATACGCATGATCAGTATATTTCCAACATTTTATAAATCTCTCCAATATATGCGGTAATTTTGAAGTAAAATGAAAATAAAATAAAAATTGACCAAAAGGAAAGATAGCCATGGCATCAATCAAGCAAATAAATAAAAAAGTGAACAATCAAGGTCCACCTATAGGAACAATAGAGCAAGAGATTTATTACACGTGAGGGAAGCCGTGAGAGCACGTGGATAGTTGGACACTGCACGATGACACGGGGACGATAATGATTGGCGGGCGTCAAAAGGGGGGCCTGCATGTGCGCTTATCTCTCGGCATCCTACACCTCACCCCACCCTGGCACATTTTTTATTTTACTTCTACTTTTTTAACTTTCAAGTTTAACTACCAAATTATCCTTTTGTTCTTTTCCAATCATTCGGCTTTGGAGGGAGCCACCCTGCCAGCAAGCCACTTGTCCATTCTTAAATAATTTATTCTCTTTCAAGTGTTTTTTTGGTTACTGATTTTATTTTATTTTTAATTCATCATTGTATATTGTATGCTTTGTCGGTTGGGGCTTGAATATGATAACTCGTTCCGCCTCGCTTGTTGTAGGATTGTCGTGATGTGAAGAAAACACTCCGCATATGCACTATAAAAAATCACCATGGATCACCTAATAATGTATTGTTCATTGGAATACACTGCATTGACTATGATTTAAGGTTAATAATTTGTTTTAATTACCTTGTTATAATAATGTTCTTGTTATCTCAAGAAAATATTCTAAGATTAAATTATTGCTCGATTATAAAATTTAATTTTATTAATTAAAATAAATTAAAACATCTAGGACTAAATTTAACACTTTAACAAAAATGAATCCTTTTACTCTCTTTTTTCATTGTTCATGACGTGATTTTCTAAAATTTCATCCCTCAAATTTTTTTGGTTATCATGTTTATTAAGGTTTTTTTTGTATTTTATTTTATTCACTTTGTAATTTCTAAACGTAAGAGAATATTGCTAGAAATGATATAAAATAGAGAAAATAGTTGATAGACCACATTTTAACAGTAAAAAAAATTATTTTTCATGTTAATGAATTCTATTTAATTTTAAATTAATTTAGAGATATTTTGTGTTGAAAAATTAATTTATTGAAGTTATAAAAATATTTATTGATAAAAAAAAAATTGAGTTTTTAAAGGTCGGGAAACTCAACTCAATCTTTTAACACCTTTCTGATAGTTAAAATTTAGACAAGTAAATAATATATCATTTGTTTTATTTAAAAAATTAATAAAAATAATAGATAACATGTCATTTATTTTTTTATAAAAAAATAGAAAAGAAAACGTAGGGATGCAAGCCTTTTTTCTATTATGCTAGGGGCGCGAACCCATCTTTTTACCCTCGATGGTGGCTCTTTTTTTTTTTCTTTAAATTTTTTTAATTTATTTTTATTGAAATGTATTGAAAAGGGGATTGACATGATATTTAAATTACTATTCTATTTTATCATGATTCTTAAATAATATTATAAACTTTTATGAGAATGTCAACAAAAAAAATTTCCACTTTTTTTATTCATAATATGCAAAAATAAAAAACTATTCATGAATGCTCAATGAAAATAAAATCTATGTTCTATAATTTTTTTTATGGATTTCATACATTGTTTAATCACATTTATTATTCTTATTTAGTCTTTAAAGTTGTAGTGTTTCTATCATCTGGTTCATGCTATTTTAGCAATTCATTTTGTTATTGTCTTAATACTTCAATCCTTGAATATTTTTAAGAGATGAAGTCACCAGAAAAATTAAGGTAAAAACAAAATCTTAAAAGGTCATATTCTGACCATAAAAAATTTTATTTATCTTTTTGAGAAGAATTTAATATTTTTATCAACAAACCCAAACCACTAAAAAATATCACATTTGACATGTTCATTTTTTCATTAAAAAAAACCCTAGCAAGTGAGCGGGTCTTGTCTTTGAGGCCGGAGCGCATCTTGTTATATATATATATATGATTAGCTAGGGGAACAAAATTAATATATAATATGTAGTTTTTCATTTATTATACATGATTTATATATAAAAAAATATGAATATATAATGAACTTTTCATAAAGTAAAATGTTTTGAGCAATATCAAATTAAGTAAAAATAATGAAATTAATTTAATCTTCATAATATATTTATCACTTTAGTTTTATTGGTTTTTATACTTATCAAATAAAAACATACAAAGTATATAAGAAATATTAGATAAAGTGAAGCATTATTTATGTTTGGTGAACTTTGAAATAAAGTAAAAAATAATAAAGAGTAATACTTATATATTTATTTTAAATATGCTCGTCATTCTTTCATAAAATATAAATAATTAATTATCATATCAATTGTGAATATAGAAACTGAATTTGGATCTTTTTTTATATGAGTCAAAAAAACACATTGTTCTTGACCACCAACTTTCTTTCAACAATTAAATCCTTTAATGATAAATGTGTTTGATCTTGGCTTTTCAGGTGGTTTACTTGGAAATAAATAGCAAGGGAAATAAAATGCAGTATTTTTCTTTAAATATTCAATCCATGGATAACTTAATTTTAAACTAATGGGACTGAAATCAATGATGATGTTTTCCACCAATCAATGGATATTTAGACATTAAAGGTTGATATGGCTTAATATAATGTTTGCCCTTCAAATTTTACCTTGTTGATTAACCGAGTATTCTCACATTTGAAAATGATTGCTTGAATCTCTAATTAAATAAGTAATATAAATTCTAATAAGAGGTTGCTCACTAATTAATATAGGTTCTTTGTAAACTAAAGCACATTGAGACTGCTCAACCATAACTTTAACATTATGCATTGGAGTTGGTTTATTAGGTCGTGAATTATCAATATTTATTCTTTTTTTTTTAAAAAAAAGAATTAATTCTTCTTATTTTGTTCATAATTTAACCTAAAATCAAAACATATAGTATAAGAAAAAATTAGTAATTTTGGTGGCTTTGCTAAAACAAAACATAAAAAAAATTCAAGTATAACTAAGACAAACCAATAAAATTTATCTAATTAATTAGAAAAAATTACTACAATAAAAATTAAATTTTTTATGTGGTAAAATAGCAGATCTAAGCAAAAAAACAAAAAGAAGAAAAAATAACAGAATTATGAAAAAATCTCATGAAGTTCTTAACAAACATCCCAAACACAAGACAAAAATAAATTTTAAATTTGAGGTTAGAGATGCTCAATTAGTTTAATTTGTTTGATAAAAGAAGAATTAATTTATGGAGCTCTACTTCCATCTTTTTCCATCTTTCTGTTTATGATCTATATTTTTATTTTTGTATTTATCTTTTTATATTGGAACTGCAATAAATGAAAATGACAAAATAAGTAAAAAAATTTATTTATGACTTTATATTTTTCCTTTCACATAAATAATTTTACAATCAATGAACAACAAATACATTTATTATTAAAAAGGATCATCTATTTAAGTATTACATCTTCTCACACTATCACTAAGTAATAAAAAACTTACCTATAGAATCAATCATCATATTTTTATCTACTCATTTGAGCTAAATAGTTAGGTAGACTTCCTAACACTCCTTCGTGAGGAGGAAGGAGCCATTGCATTTACCACCTTCACACTTACTTAGAAGGTCTCTATTACAGCTATGATTCTAGATTTATATAACCTGTGATAGTTTTTATTTTTAAATATTTTTTTAAAAGTATATTTATTTTGAAAATATCAAATTAATATTGTTTTTAGTATTTAAAAAAATACAAAAAGAAATTGATTATTTAAAAACACCATGTAATATAATATTAAACGTCCACTTGAGGGACAAACAACTAATACCAATAAAGAAATATGACTTTTTAATTAAAAGGAAGGTGGTGCGTGCAGAAACTCCCCCGAGCGCATGACGAATGAGTGTCCTGAGATGTGAATTTGCCATCACTCCCAACTTCACCGTGACCATCTCCTTGCTGGAGACTACCTGAGCATCTGGCTTTTAATTAATTGGATAATTAAAAAGGCAAACCCTGCAAAATCAAAAGCAAATCTGGGAAATAACAGAAAGCAATACACTAAGCCCAGCAAAACTAGATCCATGGGCTTGTTGGTTCGAATCTAAGGAAATTGATCAGCTTCCTCACACTGGACCTCCAATCCCGCTTATTAAATAGCATGACTCGGCCTCAAGTCAAGGCCCGATAACATACCCAAAGCAGCATGCACTCTGCGTTCTATCTTGTGAGTCTCTTTCATCTCATCATATCTCAAGAGTCCACGTGAAATGAAGAGAAGATCAAAATACCGAAAAATCAATTAAATTGAAAAAACTGGAAAAAAATAATTAAAAAAATCAAATAAAAAAATAACAATTAAATTGGTTAAAATTTTGAAAAAGCTAGCCGGTTCAATTCGGTTTTAGTTTTATAATAAAAAACCAAAAAAACTAAACCGAACCGAATACTAAACTATCAAAAACCGAGTCAAAACTTGAAAAACCGGAAAAAATCAAACCAAAACAAAAAAAATAGAGCCAAAACTGGAAAAAACCGATCCAAAACCGAGAAAACTGGTTTGAATTGGTTTTTACTCTAAAAACTGAATTGAACTAAAATTAGTTGGTTTGATCTAGTTTCAGTTTTTTTTTAATTATTTTTTTTAATTTAATTATTTTTTTTAATAAAAACTAAATCAAATAAAAAATGATAAAGTTATGTTTCGATTTTATGTCAAGAATCTGGTTTGTGCCAATCAGCCCTCACAACTCCTGCTGTAATCCATTTTATTTGGTAGCGGGGGTTTGGACTCTGGAGGAGGATCCCATTATAGGCTTCATCATTGCATTGCATTGCATTGGAGGTGCCCGCTACTATTTAAAGGCGCCATTGATACTTGCACTGTGACACATGCACTCCTTGAAGCTTAAATAGAAAGGGAAAAAAAAATCATGTTTTGGTTGTAATTTAGAATAATAAATAGCTCAGCTATGAATTTTAACCAATCAAAGAATTTCAACCTCCACAGTTTCAACCTCAGCTTTCTTGATTTTTATGAGTCCTGTTCTACTCCTTTTTCTAATCCCTGAACTTGAATAATGGTCTCCTCTTGATGCCTGATGGCTGGCAAATCCTTTTCATTACTGGTGCTGGTGTTTGGCGTTCATGGCCATGGAAATGCAAGCACCAAGTTGTAATAGTTGATCCCAATCCCACCACAAATGACATCAACGGTTTGATAATGTAATAATTGTTATTCTTAAAAGTATTTTTTATTTAAAAATATATTAAAATAATATTTTTAAGATATAAAAATAGTTATATTTCAGTGGTTAATGAGAAATGTGTGCCACAAGGAGGGTTGAGAATGAAAGAGATCTCAATATCTATATAAATTGAGATGGATAGTAACAGCCCAAGTGGTGCCGTTTCATTTTCGCGCATACTGTTAATCTTGACTTCGTGATCATAACGCATGCACATGCTAAAATCTCGCACGTACTGTTATCAGGACTTTCAGGCATCATTAATTGCCTTGGCACCTTGCAACTTGGAAGCTCATCGCCACCACTTCTCACTAAGCTAGACCAGCAATTAGTCATTGCCATATAACATGGCTCAACTTCTCTTATGAATTGGGATGGACATTAACTCTGTCAATTTTGAATGATACAATCAGTTCACTTGCTCCATGACCACACATGCCCAAGTCAAGTCTAGTATTGTTTTTTATTTAATATTTATTTAAAATAATATCATTTTAATTATTTTAACATTGTTTTCAGTCCCAAGCCGAGTCATACTCCGAGCCAGATAGGGTAATTATGCTCCTAAGAATTGCTTCTTTGTTTAGTTCACGAGCTAGGCCGCCTCTTGCGCTTCCTCACATGCCAGATCAAAAGCAATCATTGCATGAATTTTTTTTATAAATTTTGTTATTACAGCCTCACAATTAGTATCGCGTAATTTGCAAGGTAATAGGTAGGTCCAAGTTCATCCAATGCCACAGGTCTTCCAAGTACCTATATACATACATTCATATTATACCAACTTCATCGTTTTCTTTTTCTTAATTATGATTTGCCCTAGGAAATTTCTTCCTTTTTATTCATTTCGTTTCACTATGATATCTGAAATATCAAAACCCATATAACATACTTCTTTTTACATTGACTATTGCAATCAATCAAGTGTGTTATTAATTAGTATCTAGAATTTTATAATATAAACTCTCAAAACCCATATGCCATCCGTCAGTATTACAATTAAACATGTTGCCGTGAGTCAAATCACAGTCGCGTCAAGTTACCTACGGACGTCCTCAGAGCTTACGTAACTACACTTAAATTAAATGTCCCTATCCCATGGTATTACAGCGTAATATTTTTTTATTTATTTTTCATGTCAGCGGTCGAACGAATAATGAGCTTTGCGGCTGGAATGTGATGATTGATGACTATACGCGTCCAGTTCCTTGGAAGTTGGAAATGTCGTCTGTAGAAATTTTCCAAGGACGCGACACAAATTCTTTTTGCCAAATATAATCGTATATTTTTTTAACACAAGCTTGCACGGCGATTTAATTTGTCGTCTATGATTCAGAACCTCGGTGGAAGCATGGACTTCAAACCTCCAGAACTAACTGTGAATTCAGATAATTAACGATTTTTCTTTATTGTATTTATTTATTTTTAAATAGATAAAAAATGTAATTAACAGAAACGTTTTTCGAATTCTTTCACCCATTTTGTTTACCAATGGATAACAACGATTTTGAAATTCTTCTAGGAAGTGATTGATTTTTTTTCTTCCAATCATGCAAAGAGAATTTGTTTGATTAACCAAATATATATATATTTCAAATTTTAGTTTTGTAAAAACTAAAAAAATATTTTTTATTTATAAAAATTTTATTTTCATTTATTTTACACACAAAAATTTATTTTATAATAGTTTTAATTAAATATATATATATATTTAAAATTTATATGAAAAAATTAATATAGCAACAAACAACTTTAATAATAGCTGAAAATTCTAATTTAGAATTTATTTGTTTGTGTATTTTAAAAATATTTTATTTTTTTTAATTTTTATTTACTTCAAATTAATATGTTTTTAGTGTTTTAAAATTATTTTAATGTGTTAATATTAAAAATAATTTTTAAAAAATAAAAAAAATATTATTAATATATATTCTGATATAAAAAAATATTTTAAAAATAATATAACTATTTTTAATATATATATTAATGATGTCACTTTGTGTTAATTAAATTTGTTTCTTGCGTGGATTTTTACAGGCCTTTGGCACACCCTTTCAGGGATGATGTGGATGGTTAGCATTCATGCATTTTCCTATTGTTTTAATAAGCATGCAAATAATATATATTAACAACATATTAAAAAGCGTGGGAAAACACTTTAGTTTTTCATTATACTTATATATTATTATTATTATAATAGCGTTTAATTATACTTATATCTAATAATTATAATTATATTTTTTTTGTTTTTTTGTTTTTTATGTCTTTATAGTTTTTTTTGTGTTTTTTCTTTTCATAAATTTTTCTGTTTAATTTAATTTGTTAATGATAATTTTTTTATTTAGTTACCAGACTTTCATGATATGAATCTCTAATTTAACGGGTTAACTTGATTTGATGAGTTCTGAAATTTTATGTTTTTTTGTTTTTAATTAATCTTTCTCATTTAGTTTCATTTGTTAATGTTAAATTTTTTCCTATTTAATTATCAGACTTTCATGACAAGTATCTCGAATTTAACAGGTTAACCTAGTTAATTATGGGTTAACATGTTAATTTTTTTATATATTTAGTTATTAAACTTTTATAACTCGAATCTAAAGTTTGACGGGTTAAGTTGGTTTGAACGGTTAACCCAGTTAATTCAGATTTTTTTTCATTAGTTTTTTTTCCCATTGATTTTTTTTCTTTATTTTTTTCTTTTTAATTAATCTATTTAACTATTATATTTTCATGGCATAACCTTGCAACCAAATCTACATCCAGAGCTCTTGGATCTGGTATTGCAATCAGACTCACTTAAACTTGAGTTATGTAAGTTTAATTTTATTATAAATATTATAAATATTACTCTTAAGTTAAGTATTGTAACTAGACCAAAAACTCTTGGATATATCTTTGTAAAAAGGCATAACACTCTTAGATCTTAACCTTATTTTTTTATATTTTTTATTAAAAAAAAAACTCATGACTTATGCCTTTGTTTTGTTTTTTTTAAGCTTTTTACTATGAACTGTACGGTGTAGTCCACAATGAAAAAGTTGATACCTTTAGTTTTTTTTTTTGTCTTTTCTTCTTCTTTTGTAATTATTCTTTTAATTTAGTTTTTTAATATTAAATTTTTTATGTTTAATTATTAGACTTTCATGACATGTATTCTATATTTGACGGGTTAACCTAGTTGATTCAGATTGTTTTTCTTTTTCCTCATTAATTTTGTTATTTCAATTTTATCTTTTAATATTATATGCAGTCCACAATGAAAAAGCTGATATTTTTAGTTTTTTTTTTTACTTTTTTTTCTTTTTATGCCTTTCAGTGTGAACTACACAGTCTAGTTCATGATGAAAATGTGCAGTTCACACTGAAAAGGTTGATGTCATTTTTTTTCTTTTTAGTTAATTTTTTTTCTATTTAGTTATTAAATTTTGATGATATGAATCTCATGTTTGACAAGTTAACTCAGTTAATTCAGTTTTTTTTCTTCATTTGTTTTTTTAATGTTGGTTTTTTTCTTTATTTTTTTAATTAATCTATTTAAATATTATATTTGTATGACACAACCTTATAGTCAGACTCATATCCAACACTATTAAGTTTGGTATTAAAGTGAAACTCACTTAAACTTAAGTATTTTAAGTTTAATGTTATTATAAATATTACTCTTAAACAAAACATTGCAGCTAAACTTAAAATTTTTAAATATAATTTTAAATATAATTTTAATAATTTTAAATATTTTTTATATAAAAAAATTAACTTGCAATATTATACAGGTAATATAATAAGTTAAAAGGCAAATATTGTGAACACATGAAAAAAAAAAGAGAAGAAAAGAAAACAATAAGGAAAAATGCATGAATGCTAACCATCCGCATCATCCCTAAAAGGGTGTGCCAAAGGCCCGCAAAAAATCCACGAAGGAAACAAATTTAATTAATACAAAGTCACATCATCAAATGGGGCCACGATAAGACAAAATGGACTCCAATGTATGTGGTAGGACCCGCAAGGAAAAAAAAAAAAATTTGCAAAGAAAGTATAGACTTGGTCATTTGATTCCACATTTTCTAAATTCCAGCTTCTTTCGACAGTGATGTCCCACCTCTAATAACCCAAGGAAATTCAAGCGAGAGAAGAAAAATATCGGATTAAAATTATAATAGTTGTGGTGGTTTAAAATATTTTTTATTTATAAATATATTAAAATAATTTTTGATATTATCATTTTAAAATAATCTAAAAATATAAATTTTTTAATTTAAAATAAATTAAATTTTTTAAAAACACAATTTACATTAGATAACATTCCCACCCTTATCCTAGTTAATCAACACTAACTTACTACTCCTGCAACCTCTCTTCTTTATAATTTTTAAAATATTTTTTATTTAAAAATATATTAAAATAAATATATATATATATATTATTTTTTAAATTTGATTTTTAATATTAATACAATAAAATAAATAAAAAACATACATAAAAAATCAAAATAAAAAAAAACTCTTTTTTAAAATACAGTTGAACTGAGAGAGCTTTCTTCTTGTATGGTCAAACATGAGTCATCCAACTTATCGTTCGGGGAGAATCAAAGAGTATGCCACGTGTACTCCCTTTTCATTTGCTCTATCAGATCTCACTAACCCTAGTACAATATCTATATATACCACCCCTCTCCTGTCTCTCCCTCCCTATCACTCCCTTTCAAGTTTTTATTTTTTTTGGGTGTTCCAAGAATTTTCTAAGATTTAAAAACAAATCCCCAAGATTTTAAAAAATCTCATTTCCGAATTGAATGCAATCAAAATCTTTCAATTTCATCCTCGCAAAAGCCAAGCAATCCCAATGGCGGACGATAGGAGAGGCGTTGTTGGCTACGCGCTGTTGCCAAAGAAACAACAAAGCTTCATCCAAGACTCACTGCTCTCTCTCTGCAAATCAAAAGGCGTCGATCTGGTGAAAATTGATCAGGACCGTCGATTAACTGATCAAGGACCGTTCGATTGCGTTCTCCACAAATTGTACGGTGAACATTGGAGGAAACAACTCGAGGAGTTCCAAATTCAAAACCCTAATTCGACTATAATCGACTCGCCTGCGTCAATCGAACGACTCCACAACCGAATCTCGATGTTACAAGTCGTTTCGGAGCTAAAGATCGAGTCGGAAACGGACACATTCGGCATTCCGAAACAGATTGTGATTTACGATAAGGAAACGCTTTTCGACCGGCAATCTTGGGAGTTTTTAAAATATCCGGTCATTGCGAAACCATTAATTGCTGATGGTAGCGCAAAATCGCATAAAATGGCTTTGGTTTTTAACCATGAGGGTTTAAATAAATTAAAACCCCCAATTGTCTTACAAGAGTTTGTTAATCACGGCGGCGTTATCTTTAAAGTTTACGTGGTAGGGGAATTTGTCAAGTGTGTGAAAAGGAAGTCGTTACCGGATGTTTCCGAGGAGAAACTGAAGAGTTTGGAAGGGTCATTGTCGTTTTCGCAGGTTTCGAATTTGACTAGTGATGAGAGAAATGGTGACAAGTATTATAAGTTAATGGATTTGGAGGATACTGAGTTGCCACCACAGAGTTTTATCACCGATATTGCTAGAGGATTGAGGAGGGGATTGAAGTTGAATTTGTTTAATTTTGATGTCATTAGGGATGCTAGAATTGGGAATAGGTACCTTGTGATTGATATTAATTACTTTCCTGGGTATGCCAAAATGCCCGGTTACGAGACTGCTTTGACTGCTTTCTTTTGTGATTTGGTCGGGAAGAGTTGGATTGAGGAGAAAGGGAAAGATGTGATTGATAAGCGGCAGCTGGTGTGTAATTGTGATGTGGAAGTGAGGAAGATTGTGGGTAATACTTGTTGTAGTGATGGGGAAGAGCAAGAGAAATCAACCATTCTTCAAGTTTGAGCCGGGAAGTAGAATGCTAAAGTAGTGGATAGCAGTGGGTGAGGCTCGTTGCATTCATTGTGTGGTGGTGGTGAGGAATGTTCTGGGTTTTTATGGGCTGGATGGAGATGCACATTTTCTGATAGGTAGGCGGGAGGAGGGGAGGAGCAGGAGGTATCATGGTGGAATAAATAGTTTTGTTGCCTCTTCGGTGGTAGTTTTAGCCTCTTGACAACATTTACATGGCGTTACAGTGTTGAACATGTATATTCTGTCAACAACTGCTCTGGAGTCGGGTAATTCTCAAATACTCTTCAAGTTTTTAGGGAAGTTTAAGTTGTACTTTGAGGCTTTCTAAATGTTTCCTTTTTTAGAAGTTGTTTTAGTTTAGTGCAATTTGGCACCTTTGGTAAATGGAGTTACCTTTTTTGTCAGTGAAAGTTTTAATCTTACCTTCTTTGCCTTTTGTTTTGGTTGATTAAAGTGCTGTTTTCCATTCTTGAACTACTTAATTTATGGAAAGTTTTCCAGGACAATTGGAGATCTATAAGGGTCGCTAACTTGGTAGATTTAACAGAATCTGTCTCAATAGATTAGAGAAATGAATGCTTTTAGCATTTCTTTAGAATTTTTCGTTGTTTGTTTGTAGCAGAGAATGAAAATAGGAAAAAATGTAAAAGTTTTGAGAAAATCCTTTTCCAAATAGCTGGTTCTATGAGAAAAGACACAGTTGGTACAATGCTAATGCACAACCCTTGACTGTTACATTTGATTGCAATGAAACCTCTTCAGATGAATTTCTATTAGTTGCATGAGTGTTTTGGAAAAGTGTTTGATATCCTATTAGAAGCACTCTGAATGCAAATGTAAATGTAAATGCAAATGAAGACTGAATTCAAATAAAACACTCGCTATCTTTTTCTATGAATGTCTGCAAAAAGGAACTGCATGCTAATCGCTTGATTGTTAATGAATGATGCTAAACCAGTATGAAGTTTCTAGTGGTGCACATGACTAATAGTTTTATCGTTATACCGTCTTTGACACAGTTTTAGTAATTAAATTTGACACAGTTTTAGTAATTAAATAGGACAGTAGTCTTTTATTTCACTTTTGTATGATGCATGCGTGTCATGAGTATTGCTTGGATTTCTGTGTATGCATGTTGAAGGGGGTTTGATTACTGCATTGACACAGAAGAGAATGGTGGCCTGTTATGTTTAGGGTATATTTCATAGTTAGCATAGGGTTATCCTTTTGTCTTCTTACAAGTTACTTTCGTGAGGTTCGCCTATTGATACTAGGATTGTGTAACACTTCAGATCCAGCCGAAATTTACTGGTGTTAAATCCCAATACGTACTGGATTCCAAGCTGTTGCGCTTTGGTCTGATTCTGACTATGAATCAGTCTAATTTATTTATTATTAGATGCGAGCAATATCTACCCATGCAAATTAAAAACTTTATGCTCTTTGCTTGTGGTTTGAGTATTCTGCCAAAGTATGTTAAATGCACGTTGTGCTTGTTCAACACCTTTTGACTCTGTTTAGAGTTGATAGAGGAGCTAATGTTTCCCCTTTCTAGGAACGTTTGCTAAAGAAACAGATATTCTTAGATACATTTCAGAATGGGTAATGCTCAAACAGACACGATCAATGGTTGGACTCGTGTACGACCAAGAGTTCTTTTTTAGCTTTGTACGTTGCATGGAATTAGCATCTCTTGCTCTTATCTAATTTATTCATTGTCAGATTTTGACCAAATGTGCTCATGCTCAATAAATATTTGTGTGGCCGCTAATGCCATTATGCAAATTCCATATTTAGATACACTCTAGGCATATTTGCACTTTGCTTAATGTGGTGGCTGTGTTATGATTATTTGTCTTTTTGGAAATGTATTTAAGATTTCTCTCTGTTCTAAGTTTGTGGTGAATGCTTGTGCACACACTGGAAGTAAGTGTTATGTCCTCCACATAGAAAACACATGCAGTTCGTTCATATCAGTGTCAATGGTATCTTTTTCATGTTATGAAAGTTAACTTGCACTTGGTTCCAGGTTGAAATTATGTATGGTGTTTTCCACATAGAAAACACATGATGTATGGTGTTAATCCCATAATTGAAATTATGTATGGTAGGGAGATCGTTGGTATTAGAGATGTAAAAAATGAAAATTAGCCCTCAAACGAGATGAGATTGCAAAGATATGGCAGGGAGATCGTTGGCATTAAAGAAATAAAAAACCGACGATCGGTCCTCAAACAATATGAGATTACACAAATATTGCTTCATTAATCATCATCATTATGGTTTTTACTTAAAGCCCCCAGTAATCGTTTGAAACTGTTAAAAAAGAGAGATAGGAAGGAAAGAATTTTAGAAACATCTAGTAAATCTTGTCTGGAAACTTCTATTCCTTAAAAATCTCTATGCCCTTCCTATTTTTGGTCATTCAGGCTCGCCGTTTCTACTGATTGGTTTCTTTGAATGCTCAAGCTGTCCAATGACACCATCTAATTCCTGAGTCATTCCCTTTCAATTTCAACTTTTGCTTTGAACAGTTCTTCACTGAAATGAAGAACTGTTGTTTCCTAGATGATGGTTGAATTCAGCATATTTTTGTGCTTTTAAAAGATGTGCTCCAGTGTAGTTATAGGTCAGTTATTTGTGATTGCCTTTTATGTTCTTGGTGTATGCTAGCTGTTTCTGCAATTCTAATAAGAATCGCTGTAGTGATCATTGAAATTTAAGTCGCAACAAGACATTGCTGTCGGTTTTACTGTTCATGCACTAAATGGGATTTAGCTCAACAGCGTCCAATTTGATTTGTTCATGTGTACTCATTCTAAGCGAGCTTAATGATGGAATTTAAGAGTCAAAAGTTAGGAGGGAAAGCTCAGCTGCTGTTATTGTGCTAATTATGATTCTGTCATAATTTCTATTTAGCTATCGACTCTTGCTGGAGGATTCTGACTTCTGGTTAATTTATCTACAAGCATGCATCCATTGCATTAGTTGCAGCTGGCCGAGCTGGTTGGCCCTGGTATTGCCAAGCAGCAAGTTAAGACAGCTGCCTTCCATTTAGCTGGGGGCCACAACCAGCTCTTCTCTGAAGGATTTTGAGCAGTGCAAGATAGATGGTGCTGTACATTCTAGAATTTATTCTGGCACGTGTCTGCCACATTTAACATTTCCATTCCTAGGTAATCATACAAGTTCATAGAAAGAAGATCATGTTAGTTCCAAGTGCTCGTCTGTTACCTATTTTGGCTAGCAAGATCTCCCATATTCAAATGATCTATGGATGCCATTCCTATAAACATACTGGTTGGGGATAACTGAGAAAATTAGAAATGATTTATGCTGCCGATCCTGGATACTGTAATTTTTTGTCGAACAATCTTGCAGTTCAAACAGCATAATTGTTTCGTAAGTGATATGGGATATGAGGTAAATATAGCATGTGTAGCATCTTGGGGATAACGTGGAGGTTGCAGCCTTTGATGGTAGGCTCTTCAGTGACTTTGAATTAGGTGGAACATTGATGCTTTTGATTTGAAGTGTTGCTGGGTTCTGGGTGGGTTACAGGTTCTTACAAGTGATGCCGCTTTGGCAGTTCTAAGTTTTGGCATTCAAGGGCGATGCTTGAGAAAATTGGTAATCTTCTCTTGCACGTATTCATTTGCTATGTTCCTTGGAATATAAGGAGTTGCAGCGGGATTGGCCAACTAGGCATATGGCTATGAAAGGAAATTTATGCATCATGGATGCATCATGCATGCGTCATGAATGTTTTTTTGGAGTTGATGTGAAAGATCACATTAAATTTCTAGATGCAGGAATGCTATGGTTGCGTGCATGTCATGCTATGTAAACTTCATATTATACCTGAACTTGATAATTTAAGATGTGAATGTATATGCAAATTGGTGGTACACTGGATACAAGACATGGTTCATGTACACGCATGATCATAAATAAATGATGAAATGTAACCCAATCTATTAATTGAGTTTTAAATTATGTTATTGAGTTTAATTTTTTATTTGAGTTAAATTACTATATTTGATGTTATTTTATTTTATATTTTAATATATTTTTAGTGGATCTTTGGTTTAATTGTTTACTGTTTTAGGGTTTTATTATTTATTTATATTTTCTTGACATTGTAGCCAGTTTTATGATGGATTGAATAAAAATTACATAGTTGGATATTTTTTTATCTTTTTTTTCTAGCTCTTTTTTTCTTTCTTTTACTTTGCTTGTATCTAACAATTACAAGGTTTTTTCAAATTTTTAAAATTCAATATCAGTTTATAAACCCTATAATTTATGCAATTCTTACAAAACACATGATATATTAAAACAAGCCAAAAAAATTATTAACGTGTAAAAAATATATATAAAAAAACTTTACATCTTAGCCAAACACCTTTTCTTTTGGATAAGTGTAAGAGTATCTTCAAGGGGAGATGATATTTTGAAGAGTTAAATTGATTAAATAATATTTTGAATAGTATAAATATGTATTTTTTTTTAATCATGTATATTCTAATGAGAAAAGCCATTTAAAAAGCCAAATGCATTGGAGTGAGAGAAATAAGTGTTTTATTTTTTCTTAATAAGTTTGATGTCATTTTTTTCATATGGTTATATTTAATTGATTTATTTTTTTATTGGTCCTATTTTATTGGTTTTGGCTTTGTTGAGAGGTAAGTAAGAATAACATTTGTGGAAAAAAAAAATATTTTAGCATCTTGTTTAGCACACCCTTAGGAGCATATAAAATAATCATGAAAGAACTAAAATAATATTTTTTAATTTTTGACTTTCTATTTAGCAAACCCTTTGGAGTTGCTTTAATTTGTATAAAAGGGAAAAACTGTAGAAGATACAAGAGATATACCCTAAGAAGTGCATTGTCCCGTTATCGAAATTAACATGACTAAAAGATTGATGTTTTCTTCCAAGTGCATAAGCGTCGAAGTAATAAATAACTTGGTAAGACTAGAGTCGAATCATAGGAAGGTTAATTATATAAATTATAAACAACAACAACAACAACAACAACAATACTAATAGTAATAATAGTAGTAGTAGTAGTAATAGAAGAAAAAGAAGAAGAAGTTGATGAGAACTTTGAGATGGAAGATCAATATGAGGATTAAACAATGATAACAACAAATATCAAGGTTAAAGGATCCACTAATGATATTTCAAATAAGTATAGTATAAACTTTTATTATTCAATTAGGAGCCACACATAAAGGAGGTTCCAATCAGATTATAAATCGTTAACTTGATTATATTAGTTATTTTATTTGAATAATGCTAATAATTATAAATATCATCAAGTATTCATGATTATAACTTAAATTAACAACAAATCAAGTTCCTTTCATAGCATAAGTGTTTGTTATACCATACGATTGAGCTATAAAAGTGCCAAGTATTTGTTGTACTAAGTGCTATACAACACAAATCTAGATTAAATATTTAACAAGTATTAAAAGTAAATAAGATAACAAATACAAAACACGTTAGTATCAAACATTAAAGTTCATATTGAGTTTACACTATAGTTATTCTTACACTATTAGTCTAACCTTTTCATTTTGACATAATAAACTTAGTTAAACATAATGAAAGAGAGAAACATAAATAAACATAATAAGAACATAAATAAGATAAAACTTGACTAAGTAAAGGAAATAAAATGAAAGGCATAAATAAGATATTAATGAAAGCAATAACTAAGTATTATAAAAATATAAAGAGAGAAAGCAAGAGCATAATCTTGATCTGAAAACCACGATACCTAAATGTATGATGAATGCCTCCTTTTATAGGCTAAAATTTAGAACTATTGATTTGATGATCAATTGTTGAGTGAGTGGCCACATCTTGACTTGGTGACAATTCTCATCTGAATAAAACATCATTGATAATATCATAATTTGAACCAGACTTCTATATAAAAGTTTTAGGAAATTATCTCAGCTTTCCAAGAAAAAAATTAGGGTCATTTGGACTTCTAAAACTTGAGATATGGGCTGAACACTGAACAATATCTGGGCTGCAGGACAAATTCAGACTTCTACGTTGTTGTTAAAATTTGGACTTCCAAATAAAAGAATTGAGTATTGACTTCCCATGAAAGTTTTAGATATATGTCTTAACTTTCCATCCATATAAAACAGACATAAATCTAAGATCTACAGCTCTAGATATGACCCAATTATCAAACAACGTTCTAGTTTGGACTGCACCAACATCTCTTTTCTAAGTTTGACCCTCTTTTTGACCTTTCAATTTCAACACCTCAACTCATCAATTAATCCTTTTATTTATATGATAGTCCTGCATTTAGGATGAAGACTTACCATAAATTAAAGATACCTTATGGTATCAGACTTGTTATTATAAAACATGCTTTAGTTAAGGAGTTATTGATATTTAAAGTGTAAAATGATGATATAAAACCTTAATAAAAATACACTTTTAAGTACTAATAAAAAATTCAATTGACTCCAAGAAATGCATTGTTTTGTTACCCAAATCCAATTGACTTTAGGTAGTAGGGAAAAAAAAAGCAAAAGCTAAAGAAAACGCAGATAAATCCAAAAATAAGACTGTATGAACAACCATTGGGAAGCTGATCGATTGGTTTCTAAACATCTTAGAGTTGATCGACCTGTTCTACAAACAAAAACCTATAAGAATATACCTAGAAATTGATCGATCAATTTGTAAAGAACTCAAAATTGGTTGACCAATTTTGCAAAAACAATAGACATGCTAAAGAGGAACTCGAGGAACAACAAAACATAAATACCTCATGATTTTAGAAGATGTCATATGTATATAAGAGTAGTTAGAATATGATACTTTGGTTGTAGCTTAACCAATCAGCATTGGATAAACTCAAAGATGCCCATTAACAATATAGTGAAGTTGATAAGTCTTGTGAAAGACCTAATTATTCCTTTTATACCAAATGAAGTAAATTATGGTTTAGAGAACTAACTAATCAAACAGATGCATAAACTTATTCTTTTGCTTATAATGCATGTATACCCATTAAAATAAATGTTATCATGTCATATAAGGCCAACTCATAACGATATTATTCATGATAGCCCCCCAAACCAAAATAGAGAAAGGAAACTCAAAGAAAAAATGACCATGTATTTAAACATGTGATCATAAAAGATACATATTAAGGAGTTGATGATATGATAAGCATGTAATCTGTTAATAGTATTTAGGTGACCTATATAAGCAAGCTATATGATAAATGAGTGTCTCAAGATGTGACCTGAAAACTAGAGAAGAGAATGCATAAAATTTATAGATCTCATGTCTCTAAAGACCTCCCATGCCAAGTCTATATGAAACCTTTCTAATGAATAACCCTTTCAAGAATAGTTATCTGGCCATGCAATTCTGAGATGGAAATGAATTGACTCCTAAATAAGCTAAAACTCCTGACTACCCGACTGAAAAACCCAAATACCCTTCTCAATAATGTCTAAGACCTTGGCATCCTAGGGAAGCTAAGCTGTAGCACCCTAAAAAGTTAGCAAAGCCCATAAGATTATTTTGACATTAAGCTTTGGCTACTATTAATCTTTTCCACCAACTGACCAATCATCTATAATTATAGTCTACACATATTAGCTATCACATCACTAACCAATCCAAGATCTACGATAACCATTGTTTAAAACACAATCACTGCTTAAAATAGTAGTAACAACCATGGTTTATAGCTTGTCTACTAGCCCAAAAATCATTCCATCCGACCTTTTTCACACCAACAAATCATAAGCTAGCCACTTTAACTACCCAACATCGCAAATGAACCAAACCATAAAAAGTTGCTAAAAATGGATCATTCCATATCCATCAAAAGCCATAACTATGATCACCTCATTAACCATCACCACAACAAATCATCTCACTAGCTAACTAACTATTAAATTAAGTTTTTTCTCGTTAGAATCACCCCTTATAAGCAACAATAAGTAACATTTGGGAAAAATCACATAATCCTCCTTGACAGACTTATTTATAGGAGCAAAACAAAGTTTAAAGAAGAGATATGTGTGACAAAGAACTTTAAAACTCTTCTTTTAATTTATTGTTGAATTCCATAACATTATTTTATTTTATTTTTTTGTTTAGTTATAAAATTATTATTTAAAAAAATTAAAGAGAGATGAGAGAGAGAGAGCATAAAAAAATGACAATAACAAAAAAAAACAAAGAGAAAACAATAGAAAAAAAGAATCAAAAGTAAAAAAAAATTGTAATCAGCTGATAGGTCAATCGGTATAACACTATATTAATGGTCTTATTTGATATAAAATTATAGCTAAAAGGAAACATTATATTAATCAAGTGCATAAGCCTAATCTTGAGGATTTTAGTGGCCTATATAAAGAGAATATGTAATAAGAGGGACTGAACATAATAAGTCCAAATAAGTATAAGATAAAGGTTAAGCAAAAGTTTATTAAGTCCGTTTTAGTTGTAAAGAAAGTTTCAGGAAATACTCTAATAGAACCACTCAAAAAAGTAAATATAGTGTTAAAAAAGTCTCATAATATTAGTTCTTCTAAACTACTTGATTCCTACTCTTTATGCTTGACATTCAATATATTATAGATTTTAAACAACATGTTGAGCTCTTTAACCCTTAAACTTTTACATTTGATGAGGAAAATAAAGATAACCTCAATTTACTAAGTTGTGTCAAATCCATAACCCATTGGTATTTGTTTTATTTTACACCCTTACTCATTTAGTGTTATTGTTTACAACCTTATGAAGCTTGTAAGTTTTTTTTTCACGGCTCCTTATGTTAAGATGCCAAAGTCAACTGAGTTTTTTGTATATAAAATTTATTATTTGGATGTTGAGATCATTAAAAAATTTTAAATAAATAATAAATAATATAAATTTGAAGCCGATTAACTTAAAAATCATGATACATTTAATATTAAAGATTATTTTATAATATAGATTAGACCTGAATATTATCATTTAGAAACCAATAAAAAATTACAAGATAGTAGTTCTAAATCATTCAAAGTATTACAAATATTTTAATCAACTACTCATGTTATTAATCAACCTATCCTTAATTATTCTTTTGAAACCCTATCACATTATTTTTATTATCAAAACAAAAGGAATATTTTAATACTATTTTAAATGTATAAGTTATTTTTACAAGGTATGATGAAGTTCAACAAATTTATATTTGTTAACTAGATAAACAAATTCAGATTGTACTAAGATATCAAAAGAGATATTATAGTAGTTTGATTATGATTATTGAGGGTTTTAAATGAATTACTTGAAATTATACTTGATATAATGAAGTTTTTTCAATTCTGTAAAATTTTATGGAAATATTGAACTCAAAACACAGCTCACACATATTTATGATTATAGATGAGTTATGGTAGCCTAACCTATTAATTTGGCTTTAATTTATGTTATCAAGTTTATTTTTTGAACTTTTATTTGAGTTTGATTTTATTTTATTTTGGATTTTAGTTTATTTTTAGTAGGTTTATGGCCTAATTGTTGGTTATTCGAGGATTTTACTATTTATAATTTTTCATTTTATAGTCTTTTTATGATGATTTGAATAAAAGTTCTAGAGTTGCAGACTTTTCCTTCTCCCTTTCTCTTCTCTTCTTAGACTTTCTTCTTCTCTTCTTAGGCTTGTTCTTTCTTCTTTCTTTTACTTATCTTAAATCTTGTTTGTCCCACATCACAACATCACCAGCACATTGTTTATGGTAAGCATATGCCGAGGAGTGGGATGCTACAACTGGATAATTACCTCTCAGTTCAGGACATAACATAAAATAGAAGAAAAGCTATCTTATCATCATTGAAAGCTAAGCTTCTGTTGCTCCATCACCTGATGTTCATGCTATATATAAGGGCAAAGAAACTCATTTGTCTACAATTCAACCTGGTCTTCATTACCATTATGTTATTCAGAAGAAAAGTTTCCACTTCAGGTCAAGTCTTGATATGTATTTTTCTGGAGGATGATCAATGTTAGCAGATCCATCAAGACTTGATACGCAATCGCCGAATATTAGGTGGCAATGTGGGTCTATTGGGCCTACATATCTTACCAGATGCGGCCGAAGCTGGCCTTGGATTGATTAAAGTCGCAAAGCCTGTTAGAAGCGTTAAGGGCCTCAGTAGTCAAAAGGTATAAAAACTTCTAGTCAAAAGGTGTACATGTCTTACTTGGCAATTGGTCCCTTAAGAGCTCTTGCGATATAAATGCTTCCGTGGAGGGGAAAAAAAGAAAAGAAAGCTGTTTTTTTCCTACCATTCACGCAGGTCCCATAAAAGGCAGAAATTTAAAGAAAATCATTTCTCTTAATTTAGTTGATTAATTATTTACCATGAAAAGGAAATTAATTCCCTTGCTTCGGTTTTGCCATGCTCGGGCCTACTGTATGTGTCCAATGCGCAGTCTTCCTGCTCTTTGATTTAATAAGCATAGCTCATCATTCTCTCTCTCTCTTTTCTTTGTTTGTTCCTGTCCAATGCAGCATTTTCATCTCAAGGAAAATCGAAACTCAACCTTGGGCAGTTAGGTTGGTAATTGTGTAGCTTTGCTGCAGTCAATTACTTGCATCGGACGTAAATAAGCTCACCTAATAAGAAACAAGGTAACGAATAATCTGACTTTTAATGACCATACATATCCAATTGCTGGATGATTACTTTTCTTACTTTATTAATCATTTGATGCTACACTGGGAGTGGAAGTTCAACAAGAAGAACATTAATGTCCTGATATAATTATGATATGGGAGTGGCATTATAGACTTTGACAAGCCATGCAAATTATTTATGCAGGTCAGAATCTTATCTGACTTGGACCCATTTTAGGGTTTTAAGAATTATGTTGATGTTTTTCCGATAGAAAAAGAAGGAGGAAAAAAAAATTCAGTTGGTTTCATCCCCTCACTCTTCTTGAGGGACAGGACATCACTTATTTAATGCACACAAAACTGTTAGAACATATGTTTGCTATAACATAATTATACTGGAAAATAGTATTATTTATGTTCAGATGTATTTGAAACTACAATTTAGGAAAACATGGATGTATCCAATTTTTACAAAAACATAGTCCAATCTTTAGCAGAACAGACTTTACATGTATAAGAAGAAGAAAATGATCATTTGTTACACAAGATTTTAAATGAACGAATTGTGTCTCTTGCACCAAGAGCTAGCATGCATCAATGCTTGTTGAGAGAGTGTTTCGCTGAGAGTTATGTGACGATTGATGATGATGATGTCAAACTGCAAACAACAGAAATAAATGTTATCTTTCTTGCAATAATTAAAGATGAAGAAGATAAAAAGCCAACAAAGATGTAAAATCTTGAAAAATTTAGATGCAATGGAAAGCTGATAATAGTAAGGAGGAATGAAATCATAATGAATATTTGCAAGGAAAAACTAATTAAGCACCTATTCCAGAATATCTTTCCAGCAGGAGCTGTAGTTGTCATCATCGATCAGCTTCTCCCAGCCCTCAAAAACAGTGTAGGTAGGCGTGCCAGTGGAGTAGTTTGATGGGTTACCCTTGCTTTCTTTTTGGTTAACAATGGAAGTTCCAGGGGAGGTTGAGGCTGAAACCAATGCAGGAAGTGGATTTTGATCTGTTTGAGTACCATAGGAACTGCTCAAGTTGTAATTGTTGATGTTAAGGCCTTCAGGGCCAAATCCACCTTCATAGCTAGCCCATAAATTCGAGATAGCTTGGAAGTCATTGGGTGGTGCTGGAGGGGTAGCAAGTGGGTTAAAGAGATCCTGAGATACTGGGTTAAATGGTTCCTTGGTATTGGAGATGGTTGCCCCATTGCCCAGTCCTTCAAACAGGTTAGGATTTTGGGATCCTAAGAGACTGTTGTTCTCAAGATTGGTCAGTGTGTTTGTATTCATAATCTGTAACAGATTTCGCAACAACTGGATATTGGCTAACTGAGTGGCATCTGCCTGTAACTGTAGAAAACTGTCCAATGGATCTGCCGTATTGCCAAACTGTGCTGCCCCAAGAAACTGAGAGAGATTCAAGAAATGATCTAGATCAGTCCTTGGCTTGTGAGTGTTTGGGTCAATCCCCATTTGAAGAAGCTTCTTTCTTATGTGAGTATTCCAAAAGTTTTTTATTTCGTTGTCGGTCCGTCCTGGAAGATGGTTAGCAATCCTTGACCACCTGCAAGTTCAAGTAAATGGGAAAGATTAAAAACCATTTTAAGGACAGATATTGACATCACAAATATGTAAGCTAGCTGAAAAGGAAAAAGGAAGAACAACATACTTGTTTCCAAGAACAGAATGAAGGTTGACGATGACTCGTTCTTCTTCCTCTGAAAATTTTCCTCTCTTGATATCAGGCCTCAGATAATTTGTCCACCTCAATCTGCAGCTCTTCCCACACCTATTCAACCCTGCAAGCTTAGGGAGTGCTTTCCAGTTTTCATGACCATTCCTCTTAATATAATCAACTAGCTTCTCATCCTCCTCCGGCGTCCATGGCCCTTTCTTGAAGTCACTGCCATGGCTACGAGGAGATCTAACCATTCTGTCAAGTTTAAAAGAACCAAAGCAAGACGGGAGAGGTTCTGGACAGAAACGTCGACTTAAAATGTCTTGAGGTATCAGACAAGGCGCTACGACTTTAGTCCTTATTTGTTTTTTTTTTTATCAGACATGCTGCATATAAATAGTTGCACGAGAGACGTAATTGAAATGATAAAGGTCGTCTTCGTTCTTTTATTAGTATGATATTCTTAAAAAGCTTCCAAAATCAAGGCAATTAGGGGAAGGTCGATATCATAATAACATCTAGGTGTTTTTCAAGAAGAGGGAAATCAACAGGCAACTACTAAAATCATCAAGATTAGGTAGCGCAAATGTCATGTAGAAAAAGGGAGCAATATGTGTATGAATTTCAGAAAGGGGTCCCATCAAATTTCTCCTCGATTTATATCGATGATCCTTTGTATGATGATTATGTGATTCTTTCTAATCCAATATTTTATAAAAACAAGAAGGTATTAGCTCCCGAATTCAGCTTTGATGGCTGACAAGTTATAATTGTTGGCCAATAAATTTGAAATATTTCTCGAAAACTTCAATTACAATAGATTGGACTAGAAGACAATTGCTATTGTGATTTGTTTGGCGCATTTGTATTATTGAAAAACATGATGAATACAACATCAACTCTCAGTGATTTTAACTCAATGATGTGCGATTACGAACGTCCCTCCCGTTTTCAAAAATCAATTGAGGGGAAATTAAAAAAAAGGAGGAGAATGAATCATTAGATCATGAGATGTCTTTGGAAACGAACTATTTAACTACCTATCCTATACTATTCATTCCCTTTCAGTCTAAATGAAAAATTCTTTTTATTCATTACAGTTTTACGGGTTTTCTGTGAGCTTTAAAGGGTTTTTATTAAAACTCTACCCATCTTTCTTTCATTTTGGTTCTCGATTTTATAATGTTTACCTTTGAGTAATCATATCTGATTTGGTTTATATTTTATTTCTTGGTAGTGGAGAGATAGAACAATTAAGGAGAGAAAAGAGTGGAAAGTGAAGTGGAGAGCATAGCCGCCATAACATGGCTGCTTATTAAAGTCTAGCTTTTTCTGGCATTTGTTTTACATAAATTATTATTCTGTTACTGTTTCCAGGAGTGATAAAGAGGAGAGGATCAAGAAAGAGGCACGCAAGCTGAGTTTGAATTTGTGTTTGTTGTATTTGTGCTTTGTGTTTCGGAGTTTATTCTGTTCTATGGAGTGGATTGTTCTTGGGTTCATGCGAGTTTTCAATGTGTTGTTTGTCTCAATTTTAGATGAAATATATATGAGAATAATTTAATTATTTAATCTGATTTTATTTTTTTTTATTTTTTAAATCAATGAAAACAAAAAACAAAAAAATTATAGAAAATTCAATGTGATTAACTGTAAATATTTTGAAGTTTAAAATTAATCTGAAGGTTAGGATGCTTTTTTGGAGGTAAATGTTTTTGGAAAGATATAACCATTAACCTTAAAAATAATTTTTTTTATTTTTAAAAATTATCAAATTAATCTTTTTTTAAATAAAATGATTAAAATAATAATTTTTTTAAATCTAATATTATCATACTTAGGATTAGAGTTTTTATGCTAATATTAATAATCATCTTATGAATAATAATATATAAAAGTAATGTGCTTATTAATTTTAAAAATCTAATCATTTCATACTTCTATTAGATTTTTTATTTTAACTTTAATAATAATTTTATAAATAAAAATATATTAAATTAATGTGCGAATTTTTTTAAAAATATTTTTTTCCAATGAATAAAAAAAAAATATTTTATATATTTTTATTTTTTGTACAATTTCTAAAGTATAGTTATTATTTATTTTTGTCATACAATCTTGAAAACATCGATAAGGCATCTTTTTTTTCCTTTTTTTTTTAAAATTGAAGATCAATCTTAATTTTTTTTCAAAAAAATCAAAGAATAAAGAAAAATAAAGTACGGTTTTTTAAAACACGTAAATTCATAAACAACGGCAAGAAAACATTAATTAAATGGCAAAGTTTTTACAAAAACTATAAATATAAATGAAAAATTTCCCCTTCAATTAAAAATAATATTTTAGCAAAACATCAAATTAATAAACTAAAAGTTGAGAAAGATTTGATTATTTAAGCTATTTATATCACGGAGAACACACACACACATTCATTCAAATTTTCCGGTGATAGTCAACCCGTTGCATAATAATTTAATTCTTTGAATATGTAATGTTTAATTAAATATATTAGAGCTTTTTTTCTTTGATCTTGAATTTAATAAAATAAAATATGAAGAAAAATAGGATAGATGTATTATTAAATACAAGTATAACAAAGTTTAATGTTAATAACAAGTATTTGACAATTATAATTTTGTTAGAGTGAATATTATATCGAGAAAATAATTTTTAAAAAGTATATTCTGAGTTCAGAAAAGGTTTTGTCAATTTTTTTTAAATTATTTTAAAAATATCTGAACGCTATTTATTTTTTTATATATGATTTATCAATTCCATATACAACCCGTTATTTTATTTGAGCGTATTTTTGTTGACCTTAGTTTCAGTTTGTTTAAACATTTACTAGATTAGTTGGGGGAAAAAAATTCAGAAATTTTACTTTTTGATGGGCCGTGGTATCTAGTGGGCAGTAAGCTCATTATAATTATAAAAAGAATATTAAAAACATTAGCTTTTAACTGTACCTGAAATTATTAGTTTTTTAGTGTTTCTTATATTTTTAAATTTTTATATTTAAATCAGAATTTTATTTTTCTCGTATTTTAGTTTTGATTTTGAATTTATAGATTAATTAAATGGTGTTTTTAAATAAGATTACTGATGTTCCTTTAATCTTCCAAGGTTAAAATAAGTAGAAATATGGTTTTTGGGGTCTAAATACCTTGATACCTAGAAGGAAAAATTGTTGCACTGTGAGGCATGTCGTCTATACGGACAGATAACGTGTCGTGCATTCATTAACAAAACATGGGAACAACACATTGTCACCCAATAGACTCGACGGCTTTTTTTTTTTTTAATAACATTATCGAACAGTTCTCCTCGGCAATGTACGGACAAAGGATTAGTTAATCGCTGAAACTACTAACTAGGATTCTTCAGATATTTAATTATTTTTTATGATGTCTTGATGTCGTCATCTCGTTGGTCAGCAAGTTTGTTCGTTTCCTCCTATTTTTTAACATGATTTGAAGCTTTATGTCCTCCCTCTGAATTATTAAAATATAATAACAATAATTAAAGAATGCATGCTTAGACTTTTACTGCCCTGGTAAGAAGTTTTGTGAGAGTATGCTGGTCGTGGATTTTTAAAATATTTTTATTTTAAAATATATTATAATAATATTTTTTTATTTTTTTATTTTTTTAAAATTATTTTTTATATAAATAGATTAAAATGATTTAAAAATATCTAAAATATATTAATTTAAAATTAAAAATAAAAAAATTTCAAAAACATTTCCGACAATGATGACAAACATTGCCTAAATTATAATGATGCCCCTGCTGGTCCATCATTTAACTATAAAAAAGAAAAATAGTGGGAGAAAAATGCTAGGTTGATCAGCCGGCATTCGTTTACCAGCCAACAGAAATGGCAATGTTTTAACTTAAGAGAAGGGTGTTTTAATTGGAGTTTTCAAAAATTTTATTTATTTATTTTAAATTTATTTTTGTATGTTTAAAATTTTTGTGATTTATTGATATAAAAAATAAAATTTAAAAAATAAAAAATATTATTTTAATATATTTTAAATAAAAAACACATTAAAAACAACAAATCCTGAAGAACCTCGTTGGTTTCACCTACAAGTTTTAGATTCGAATTCAAATTCAAATTCAAGATATACACGTGTTCAACATAGTCTCATTTTAGGTACTAAAGTAAAAACAAGTTGATGAACAAAACAATGGATATGGTATATAATTGGAAGATTTTACTTTGACAACAATATTGTTTTCATTTGACAACAATATTGTTTCCATTAAATTGGCTTTATTTAAGAAGTTTAGAGTACCACTACATCATCATCATAATAATAATAATTAGAAATAAATATTCAACAAAAAATTTGTATGCACATGCCTTTTCAACACGATTGCATAGTTAAAAAAATTGCAAGTAAAAATAAATAAAAAAATTGTACATATATTTAATCGATGAAATTGGACACTAATAAATGAAAGAATAAAATATAAATAGTAATTAAAAGTAAAAATTAAAAAATTAAAAGATAAATAAAAATAAAAATATTTATTTTTATAATGAGAGATATTTATCTAGTTGTGTTGCTATATTTATTTGTTAAATTATTTTTTTATTTAATTAAATAATAATAAAAAATAAATACATTAATTAATTTAATAAAATAATAAAAAAAACTTAGGCTGTTGAGCCTAGTAGGTTAGGCCAACTCGTTTAGCTCATTTTTTAAGGGTAGACCAAGACCATTAATCTTTATTTTCTTTTGCCACATGTCTCCCACACCAAATTATTTTTTTATAATCAGTTAATATGTTATTTAATGTTGCCTAAATTTTAAATATTGTGATGATTAAAAAATTAAGTTTTAATTTTTTTGATTTAAAACTCTATTTCAATCTATTTTTAATTAAAAATATTTAAAAATTATTTTAAAAACCATAATAAATCTATAAATGATCTTAAAAAAATTAAAAAACCATTCAAAAAAGTAAATCAATTCAAAACCAAAATTCAAACTAGGCTTAGATTTGTTTTTTCAAGGACTTTCAAGAAAAAAAATGACTAATATGAAATTTTTTTATCAAATAAAACTATTTAACACAAGTATAATTTTTTTTGGTAGTTTAAATTAATGTTAATAACATTTTTTTTTGTTATTGGAATCTAGCAACATCTTTTTATTTAAGAATTGAAAAATAACAAAAATAAATTTTATATCAAAATTAAATTTAAAAAATATTAAGGTATCAAAATTGTGTTATTTATAAAGTTTGTGAATCAAGAAATATTGTTTTACTGGAATTTATGACATGCTATCCAGGTTTTGTGTCTTTTTTATTTTAATTTCTCTTCATTGAAGTAATTTTTTTTAAAAAAATTATAATTGGTTTTTAATTAAAATTAAATCATAAAAAAAACAAATTTTAAGAAGCAAAACGAATTTTTAACAAATACACGGCGCAACATATTGCCATGGTGTTTATATGTTCATGAACGGTAGCTGCCTTTACAGTAAATTAAAAAATCCAAAGACAAGAACCCTCACGTTTTAAGGTATAGTATAATATAATAAATAATATTAATAACGCACCACCAGAATTCTCCCGGCTTTTATTAAGCTTCTTTGCCAATCCAATTTCTACCAAAGTGACCTCACCTACGTTGCTTTTACGTGGAATACTCAGCCGACGTTATTAGGTATGTTTTAGTCAGCATATAGCACAATGAGAAACAGCATCAAGGATTAGTTCAATCTCGTTGAAAGAAACCAAGAGGTTCAAAGTACTGTATATTTCTTCCATGCTTGCATGAAATGCTGGCTTTTAATTTTCTGGTAGTTTATAAATAGTAATAGCATCATTTAATAATTATAAAACAACTGTTCCCGTGCCCAAGACATGTATCACTATTCATTACAACAATATAATTACTATTTTATCCATGGATCATTTTATCTTTTGCCTTCCTTTCAAGATAATCTTTTCATCATGCTAAGATATCTAAAATTTAAGGATTGAACAAGGTTATTTTAGTAATTATATTTCTTAATACTAAGATATTTATAATTAACAGTATGTTGGGCTGTCCAAGCTTAAACATAGTGATCTAAAATTGTTTTAAACTCAGAGTTTAGAATAATAGTTAATTGAAACAGGATTTAAAAATCAAATTTATATAGAATTAATTTAAAATAAAAACACTGAAAGAGACGAGACTTAACCAAAATTGCAAGGCTAATAAAAAAAATATCATTTGTATATAATCTTATTTTTATTATTAATTGATAGAGTTCAATTATCTTAACATTGAGGTATTTATACTCAATAGTATGTTGGACCATTTAAACTTGAACATAATGATGTAAAATTATTTTAAACTCGAGAGTTTAGAATAACAGTTAATTGAAATAGGATTTGAAAATCAAGATGGTGATCATAAAAATGGAGGAATGAAGATTCTTGCGCATGAAGGCGAGGTTCGGACCATGAAATCATTATTTAAAATTAGTGTACAAAACTTGATATGATTAATAATAAACTTGCGGAAATCTTAGCGCGTTAGTTGGTTTTGACTTGTTTAGAAGCTCAGCATATCTCACCTCCTTTTCTTAACAGCTTGGAGAATTATGGAAGACGAACTTCTTTTAATAGGAAGCTAATACTCAAGACCTCCTAAATATTTATTTACACTGATCACAGATACTTTGACAATAACGATGAGGAGACAGTGACATATGCTCTGACAATTTGTCAATCTCTATTGCATCATTATCCCCGATGACAAGCAAGTAAGGAAGAAAAATGTCTGCTCGATGAAAATAATTGAAAACATAGTTAGAAAGGTCACGCTTAAAAATAAAAACAATGAGAGACGCCCTACGTTCTTTACATCTTCAAACATATGTCCAGTTTACTTATCAAACTTGGTTTCCCTAGACGAGGACCATAAGTAAAGTTTCCATTGGAGAAGAAAAAATAACACTAAGCTCAGAATTCAGTTTAGATAACCACTCGAGTAAGACTAACAGAGGAGAAAGAAAGGGGAAAACAAACTTGCAAGAAACATCCTGTATAACTTAGTATATGGCGAATTCGATCAAATATCAGAATATGTATAATGATATATATCAGCTATCATCATCGTTATTAGAGGTATAATTTAAATTATTGAGATTAAATAACTACCAGTTAACAATCTTTTTCATTTTGAACAGCGACAGTCGACAGATACGTCCCATATGCAAAAGAAACCTTTGATGTGTGAACAAGGAGGACGGGGATTACTGTGTTTGATGACTAATTTAATTACATTAATTAATTTTTATTACGTAATTCATTGATCACATCTATTCAGTTCATCAATATAATAACCTGTAAAATTTATCATAATTATATATATATATATATATATATATATATATATATATATATATATATATATATATATATATATATACCCTGTTGACTATATAGAGTGTAGTTATAAAATCCTGCTTAGTCAGTTGAGCAACCTTTGATTTGCTGAATCGCCAAGTTTTATTTTGAACCAAATTAAAATAACATTGTTTTATTAAAAAAACTTAAAATAATTAGATTGACTCTTGATTTGTGAGTGACCATCCAATCGAGACACACCTCAGCCTGAGTCTTATAGATTGCCATGAACGTTCTTCTTCCAGAGATTATCTCACATGGTTCGCTTGAAGGCTAAAGGGAGTACCATAAATCTGAGAACGTGGTTGAAAGTTTTGCTAAAATGCTGCTCATGAGGAGGACGTTTTCAACAAATTTGAACACACACACACACATATTTTCATCAATAATTTATATCGGTTTCATAATTATATTTCTTGAATTAAAGAGAATTATAAAAATATATAGATGCATCGCCTGATTTAAGTTATAATTTTTGGAAATTTTATCATATACATTGCAGAGAAACTTTATGGGCCGATTATTATTATTTTTGTTTAAGTATTAATTAATTAACGTTTTTCTATTATAGATGTTGGAATGCTACGAAAGATAGCTATCGGGCATACATGGATTAATTAGGTGGAGAACCTCCTTAACTTTGGTGGTTAGGTTGGTAATCCTATTGTCTGTACAGTCAATGGCTTGTAACAGGAGTAAATAACTAATCTAATCAATAATAATGTAAGGGCTCTTACCAAAAAGAAAAAGAAAAAATCGGAATTTAAATATTATCATGATTTTCTTAAGGAAAAAAAAAACCATGACGTTACAGTACTGGAAGACCAAAAATCCTCAAATTAGTTTGAAATGAAGCTGGAGTGCTAGTGCATGGTTGACTTGAAGTTTTGCAGGTCAAATCCTTATCCCACGTTTGTGTTTTCATTTGTATGCTAGAAATGTTGTCTTTGTAAAATTAATGTAAAAGATCATTTCAAGGTCTTATGATTTTTGTATTTGCTTTTTTCTATTTATTAATATGAGTATTCAGATTAGTTTATATATATTTTAATTAATTTTATAAATTCTAAAATTAATAATAACATAAATCTCTAATAACTTTAAATAACTCAAAAGAAGATATTCATTTTCTTTTACGAACGTGACAATTAAGCTTTATTCCCCGTACCAAATTATTTATTTTACCCCCGGCTATCGTTTCTTGTATCAACAAAACCTTAGAAGCCAGCGTGAATCCTTTTATTTTCTGTTTTCTAAGTGAGATTTGTTTCATTTTATTTCTATGTTCAGAGGTTAATCTTTTTAAATCTAATGTATAAGTATTATTGTGCTTTTATACGTAGCATTGTATCTCCAATATGAGAAGCTTCACCATTTAAATAAACATGTTAAATATTTTATTTTATTATTTGAAAACTTATAAGCTTGTCATCAACAATAATTTATAGTACGACCATTTCGAAATTGATACATGGTAGCAAGAGATCTGTCTGTATACATGGTTTGAAAGAGAAGTTTTTTTAAAATAATTTTTTGGTTTGAAAAGTTAAAGTGCTCTCTCTATCTATCATATTCTGTAAGATTACTAAATATTACCTGAAATATCATAATTCATTGATGTTATAAAAGATTTTGTCATGTGGTGTTCTTGTAACAAGTTTCAATATTTATAATAGTTTATTTTGTATTTATTTAATATTAATAAATTAAATTATTGTCTTAAAAAAAAAACATATTCATCGAAGACTTACCTAGTCCCACTGTAAGGCTAGAGATCATAAACATATTCACGGTAAATCTGCCTATTAAACTCAGCGGGGAAAAAAAGGGGACACTCCTTAATTAGCTAATATTTATTCTTCACTCTCTAATTTGTTTTTCTAAAATAGATGTACAATGTGTTGATTTCATATTTAGTAAGAATATTGTATCTTTCACAACCTATATATTTGAAGAGACATTCACTATATCATCGTAAGCAAAGCTTAGAAAACCTCTATCACACCTCTATTATTGTGGATTAAATTTAAAATATTTAAAAGAGACTAGTTAAGGTATATAAGCCACCTAATTTGCGTACTTTATTTTTTAAAAAATAAGGCAATGATGAGGAAATCACGTATCAATCTGCGCATGATTCAGCAAAAGAGGAGCAGAAAAAAAAAAAAAAAACTAAGAAGGAAAAGCAACAACTCATTTACGATTACACTTTAATTGACGAGGATTAGGTATTGCATATGAAGGTAAACACAGCTTGGAAGGTGGTAACTGGTAAAACACGCAGGGTTTAATAAATTCACCACTAAAGACTTATTTGGTGGTAAAAGTGAGACGACGAAATTATTTATGTGGTGTGGAGGAGAGTTAGGTTGGTGTTTTAAGGCCACTAATTAATATATATAATATATTCATATATAACTTTTCTTTTACCTAAATTTCCCAAGTCCTCCGCTACTCCTGAACAGCTTAATTGTCTGCCAAGGTTTTGAAGGCAGTCGAACCGACAATTAATTCAGGGCAAATCTCGAAACGATGACGTTTTTGTCAATTTGCTGATATTTCTTGAACAGAAGATAAACCGAAACTAGCATAATTATAATTACATGATTCCAAAAAAGAAGTTAGGTGATCCAGAATTAATAACAAACTTTAAGTAATCACGGAATTCGAAGGCTGTTTATAACTATGTTTTAGACGGAGTTTCATGATATATATAATTTTTATATATTTTTAAATTTTTTGATATGCTAATATCAAAATAATTTTTTAAAATAAAAAAATAAAATATTATTTTAATATATTTTCAAATAAAACAACACTTTAAAAATAAATATTACCACACAACCAAACACTCTTGTAACATAAGTAATGCATTTTAAATTAACAAAGATTTTTTTTTAACCTTTATTACATCATGTATTTGCTGCTAGCTTTTCCAGGTATACATGCTCCTTCAATGGATGATAGAATGACTTTTCATTTGAACCCGAATATAAGAATGTTATATGATGCAACATTATTGCGCAAGAAGTTTTTGGCTGCATTCCCACGACCTCTAAAAAAAAGTCTACTGTATCCTCAAGCTCTCATCATATAATCACAATCTTGCACCTTTAATTAATAATTTCTTATTAATTATGTTATCATCTTTGATGGAGGATATAGAGCTAGAGTTTTTCAAGCTTTAAAAATTACATCTTAATTAAATGTATGTAAGACAATCCTTATGAAGCTAATTATTAATTAGTTCTCTTAATTAAATAAATTCAATTGCAACTATTAAATATTCAGCTCTAGCAATGTGTTCATTGCATGGTTGATCACCCATGTACCAAAAAAAAACAACAACTTTAACTTTTTTGAATACCAACTTGCTTCGTTTCCCACTTTTACCATCAAGTTTGAATGAATTGAAATTCAGCAGGCATAAAATATAAGAAAACAACGAGACAAGTGATAGCATTATGCAAGCCAAAATCCATCGAGGTCAGCAGTGATTGCTGTGGACCAGATATTGATAGTATAAAATTTCAATCAGAAGAAGAGTTCTTCGGGACAAGTCGTAATTCACTGGCTTTGTTTGGTAGCTACGGAACGAATTTCCTTCGATAAGAAAAATCATAAGCGATTTGACATTGGCATTGTTGCCTTTGGTTATGGTAGCAAGTTCAGTTTTCCATATTCCTGTCGGGGTCGAACGAGGAAACTCTTCCGTAATATCATACTCTGACCTCCTCGTATTGTTTCACAAAACATTATATATGGACGACTAAGATTATTCTAACTTAGAGGCCAACTATTTCATAGTCACAATCCTCGATTACAGAGCTGGTTAGGACCAATTATTGCTAATAACTAACCAATTCAAAGTTTCAAAGCAACAAACCAATAATTAAGAAAGATCTTAGATTTAATCTTTAGGAAGAATGGCATATAGTATTTATAAATAGAAGGATAACTCACTGTATTATTGAAGATTTGGTGGAACTGAAATAAGAAAATCAATATCCAGTGATAGGTGACATGCGAATAAAAGTTCAAAACGTTGGTAGATTTTTCAAAAATATAAATCAGAAAGGTGTTGCATTTCCAGTATGGAGACACACCGTTTCAGAAAAGAAAAGGAGGCGATGGATTAGTGTTTATTGCAGAAAGGTGTTGCATTTCCAGTATGGAGACACACCGTTTCAGAAAAGAAAAGGAGGCGATGGATTAGTGTTTATTGCTTTCTGTTTATTTATTTGAAATTGTTTTTTAAAGAGTTGAGCATGAAAAAATTATTACTCACCATCTCTATTCTTTGTCGCCTAAATCTTAAAATTCTGGTAATTTATCAAACATATAATTTTTAAATTCAATCAAGTATTAGATTTAAATGCACGTGGTTTGATGGATTATCAAATTTATCATCCTTATATTAAGTTAAAGATTGAGTCTAAATATTTATGGGTCTGGTGAGTTATCAAATATATCATTTTTAGACTTAACCAAACACCTAATCTAGATATTCTCTAATAAATTATATATATTTTATTCTGATACAATTATAGATTATAGATATTTTATCTAATGATACATGTATATTTTATCCTGAAAGGATCATAGATTAAAAATATTTTATCTTGATAATATAAGATAAACATGGTAATGCTATAAAAGGAGGAAACATAAATTATCATGCCAAGTTTAATTTTATTCTCTCTACTTTAATAATGACAATTCTATATTAATAGAAAAACCCTTACTAAAAAAGATAATTGAATTTTTTAAATAAATTCTAATTTAATTATTTAAAAGTTTTCAAATAGACAAAAAGAAATCTTTTACAAATTACGATGATGATCTATCTATATTTTTATTATGTAATGGTGAGTTAGATTGTCATAATCAGAAGATTTTTTATTCTAAACTCAGGCTTGACCTTCAAGCTTACAAGATGAACCATGACCTTATTATTGGCTCTATTATGGGAAAATAATGAAAAAAAGTTAATTATTGGTAATCAAGCATTGAGGCTTGATTATAGCTAAATAATATATGCTATGAGATAATTTCAATTCTTGTAAGATTACAATAAACTTTACATATAATTCTATAACTATAAATAGAATATCTCACCCATATTAAAGGTGTGGTGGTTTATAAAACACTCTAAAAAATTACCAATAATAAATCATATGAACTCAATTATTGGATAATTTTATAAAAAGGAGATATTTTTAACATATTCCATACATCATATATAACTTTAGGCCTTATTTATTTGTCAAAAAGTTGTTTTCTTTTAAAAAGTAGATTTTTTTTATGTTTGTTATTATTATGAAAAATAAGTTGAAAAAAATTTCTAGTATTTAGATATATCATGAAAAATAAATTAAAAAATAACTCATTAATGTTTTTTTTCAAGTTTATTAAAAGAATAGAAAATATGATATATAAAAAAGTTAAAGGATAATGGAATTGAAAAAAATAATTCAATTTCATAAATTATTTTAAATAAAAAATATTAGTAAAAATAATAGGAACTAAATCTAAAATATAAATAAATTTAATTAAAAATAAAAAGAAAAACAAATAACATAAAATAGAATAAGAACCAAAATTGATATAAAAATTAAATTTTAAGTGACAAAATTAAAAAAAAAAGTGATTGAAAACATGTTTCTAAATAAAATATATAACAATAAAAAATTAAAGATTAAATTTTATATAATTAATAAATAACATGATATTTTATTTTTTTAAGTTTAAAAAGTGTTAAAAATATATTTTTTTAAAATTATTTTTTTTATTGAATATACTTTTCATCTTAACCAACAATTTAAAAAGTTTTCAAACATCGAAAAGTGAGGAAAGTGATCCTTATACAATAGAATACTAAATAACAATTTATTAAAAAAAAAGAGAGTCATAAATTTAGTTTTATTGACATCATCTTCAGAGCCTAAGTAGGAGAACAGGCCTAAACCACATATTAATAAATGATTGTCTGATATTTTAAGGCCCAGCCTAAAACTCGATCACTTTTGAAGGTGATGCGATGAATAGAAGGCAGACTTGCAGGCCTTAAGCCTGTTAGTCGTGACCTGAACGCCTTGAAGCATTAATGTACTGGGACGATGAATGGAGAGGCTTGAATCGAAGCCCACAGGATTCCAAGTAAGCTAAGCGAAGATTGAAGGTAACCTTCAGCTACTGTCTCCAAAGAAAAAATATTTAATTGAGCAGTCACTAGCAGCTCTATCATCTATCTGCATTTTCGCAAATCATGTGGTTCCACATTAGAAGGAACCCTACCTCTTTTGTTTATGGAAATTTAAACTCAAGACTAAAAACTTATCATGCGTTTGCCGCAAAACAGGGATGGTATTATAATTCAGCAAGATTCTACTGGGGCGAGGAAGACTAAAAGCAAACAGAATACGCCTCGGTTGACCTTCTAATCCATTGATGGCCTACCCAATTGCAGTGTTCTTCAAAAACTTACAAGCACCCTGCATATTTCTGGAGCTTGGGACCCTGCAACCTTCGTAAACACTCCAAATACATGCATAGATGAACTCTGAAGTTTCTTCTTCAGTTACCCTCAGGTTTGAATTGGTTGGCAACAGAAAAACAAATCCATCGTCCACGTTGCCAAAGACATACATGTCACTACCTAGCATGCTTAATTTTGTACAAAAGTGTGATCGACGATGTCTTTCACAATAACCATGGCCCTCTCATCCCATTAACTTAACACAGGTTTATGAGCATAGCAACGGGCAGACAACCAACTTGGAAAAATGGGAAGTAGACTCGTATAGAAATATTCCATTCAGCAGCTGATAGAAGCGTCAATATCTCTCAACCACATGTTCATGGAATATGAAATGGGGCATCATACAAGGGCCTACCTTTTCAATGGCTTCCAATAATCTAGCTTTCCAAAACTCTCCTCGAAGTCATGCAATTGCACACTTGTTACATGACCAGATAACTCCCATTAGGATCAATTCTGAAATCCTTAGCTCTCCTATAGAGAACTGAATATTGCCCATGCATTCATATTCAATTTCACTTCCAATCAGGCACAAAAGAATGTATCAAAGGGAGAAAATTAAAAGAAGATGGAGAATAACTAGACTCAGATGCATAGACATGAATTGTAAAAAATAATTGGAGAAGGACACCTGCAACAACAAAAGCACTGCAGTGATAATTCTTTGCGTTCATATTACATCCTCATCTGAATGGTTAATTTGATCAAGAAATTAAGAGAGAAAAAGACAATAGGCAGATTCAGATACTCCAGAATTTGAGCATCTAAAATATGGAAATGCATAGAAAGGTAAGAAATTTCATCCTTTTACAACATCAATTTTTGGAGTCTCATTCCATAGTTCATATACTGACTTACTATGCCCATAACAAAACTGACACAAAAGACCACTTATTCTGTCAAATGAAACATCAGTGCTACAAAGAATTTGTTACTAGCTGAACTGTAACCTAAGCCACACCGCCTCACACAAGTAATGTGTACCAGCTCAACTTGTAGTTTGCATTAAATAAACAAAGCGCCCTTATATCTAAAGCCATCCCTCACCTTTACCTGGCCTTTTCAATTTCTTGTTATGAATTGACAACAGCAGATTCCTGCAACTTCATTGGTGGTGGGTTTCCTCCAGATATCATTACATATGAATAGAAGCACAGCATTGCAGCACTGTAATGAATAAAGAAGTTTAGGTGACAAAAAGGAGACCAAATAATTGAATAAATAAAAAATTTCAGTAACCAATTATAAGTACCTGATGACAGCAAAAAATCCTGTTGGAATTACCTTCTTTGTCTGCAGCCCACAAAATAATGATATTAGAAAAGAAAAGAAAAAAAAAAAACAGCTAGTCAATGAGAAAAATTTAAATACTGATGTGGTTACCAACCAAAGAGTAAGCTCGAAAGTTGTTCCAGCAAAGGGATGCTGCGAGTACTGCAAGGACAGAAAGTGACAAAATAAGATAAAACCCACAAGGAAAGATTATTTATCTTCTGTAAGATCCAATAAGGCAATGATACATTTTTCAAGTTTTAGAAACTTCAGGCGGTTATGACAACTGTGGTTTCACAAATTCAAAAATAATTCCCTATTCTATTTCACACATGTTTGCAGGACTCACTCATTGACCTTCCCAAAGTGCTAATTTGCCTTTATTTCTTCACTAAACGTTGAACAAGGGATAAGAGTAGAAGACTGGGAGAAACAGAGAATAATAGTAATGGGGGACAGTAAAATCCTATCTAAAACTTTAAGTATTGTTCATTGTGATGCAAACTTGCTTCCTTGCCCTGGCTGGGCATATAATTCATTGCCTCATCCACGTGATCATCTAAAACTATAACTTTTTAGCTTCCGAATCCACTTTGGATGATCATCAATTGGATGGCCTATAAAACAAAGCCATATTATATGTAGTCCTGCTAATTATTCATCAAGGAAGGTAATCAATTCAAAATCTCTACCAAGACCAGAGTGGCTATAAACCAATACTCACTTCATAAAGTGAACACAATCTCCCACAAATGCATTTCAATGCGCCCTCGAGCAAGGGCCAAAGTCTCCAACAAACATCTATGCGTATTTTGGGCTTCAGTTTATTCTTTTGGCATGAATTCCAGTGCACAGAGAAAGTTCTCAGATACTATAAGAAATAATAATTAAAAAAAAAAACCACGCCTTGAGAAAGGCTCAAAAACCAATCAGGAACAACTAGCTGATTCGTTTCAGGTTTCTAGTTTCTAGCTTTCAGTTTCTACATATATTTTCTCCCACTGAATTTTTGCTTCAAGAAACAGAACAACTACCTGAAACTAAACAACCCATAACAGGAATTTAAAGAAACAGCATGACAATATCGTAAAAAGTATGATTCAATTACCAGCTTGTCCAAGCACAAATGGAAGGCTTGATTTCCCTTGCCTCCAAATCTTTAAACTAAAGGTACTGAGTGCTAGCAAAGCACCTCCAAACAACACATCAGTACCTAAAGTCACAGCATTTCTAGAGAATACAAAACCAAGAAGCCCCCCACTTAAAACAACCCCACCTGAAAAAGAGAAGGAAAAAAGAAGCAAACATTTGCAAGAACCTGCTTCATTATCTTCCCAAAAACAAAACAAACACTAAAAATTCAAACGTCTCAAAGCCCAAATGGAAATAAAAGTAAAGAACACTCACCAAAAGGAATGCCAAAACAAAAGTCATGAATTTTCGCGGATCCATACACTCCCTTTACTTGATCAATAATTCCCTCATATTCCTCAGGAGCTGTATAGTTATGATTCGTACTACTTGTTTTGATATTTGAAGTTGAATTCTGTGCTTCGTTATTATGTCCTTCAATACTCATAACAACCCATGACTGTAATCATGAAAATCTATTAGTTTCTTGCATTGTTGTATCACAAGAAAGTAAAAAAAAGAAAAGATTGGGTTTTTAAGTACCTTGTAGCGAGGAGACTCTGACATAGATAGAATGGATCGACGGTGTAGATGGTGTAGTCTGCTATTGAGTGAAGAGAAACAAGAAAGTTGAGAGATTGTTGTTAATGTTGTTGATGATGATGTAGCCATGGTGGGTTTGATTGATGCGAGGCTGATGAGATGGAGTTTTGAAGAAAATTGGGATTTTTGAAGGGTTCTGAAGATTGTAAATGGTACGTGATCAGCACCCGCCCCCACCTTCTTATTTGTGTTTTCTTTACCAAAGTGTCAAGATTTCTCTGGTGGCTTTTTAGAATTCAGATCGATCAGCTCCTATACCTGGTATTTTTCAATATATTTAACTATTGCTTCTATACTTAAAAATCTCAAGTATTATTATTATTATTATTATTATTATTATTATTATTATTATTATCTTAATGTCATCTCTATATGTTATATTTTAGTTATGTGCAAGGAAGTCGATTCTCAAGCCAACAACGATGCTGAATGCACGGGGGTGAGGGAAGGTGCTGCTCTAAGACTAAAACTACATCAAGTAACTACATTATAAAAACAAACTAAGTGAGGGTGATAATTTTCAGTTAGTTTAGTTTTTTTATTAAAAATATTAATCAAATTATTTTTTTAAAAAAATAAATTAATTCAAACTAATTAATTTCAATTTAGTTCAGTTTATTTTTTTAAAAAAATCAATACAAATTATTTTAACTTGATTTTTTTGATTTAACTAGGTTTTTTCTAGTTTGATTTTATTTTTATGGTGTAGTTGAGTTTTTCTGATTTAACTTATTTAATTTTTTCAATTTGATTTTTTTGTTTAAAATTTATAAAATCAAAATCAAATTGATAATTTTTTTTTTAAATTTTAATTGGTTTTTTTTACAGTTTAATATTTTTTATTATTATTTTTTAATTTTTTTAATTTAATCAATTTTTTAATTTTTTTACTTATTTCTACGAGTGAGGACGTGTATACTTTTCTTTTTCTCAGCACTCAAGGTGACTGATTCAACAATTAACCGGTGGAGATTTTTATATGTCAGCTAACCTTATCAAGCAAAACTTTTGGTTCTGGTATCAATAATAACAATTGAGATTATATCTTTGAAGGATTAAGTAGTTAATTTGACAACACTAATACAGGGATTTTCAAATTCACTCAAGATAAAAGTAACATGAGATAATAAAGTTAATTAACAAACTCGAAAGCATTAATCACGGAGGCTATTGAAGATTCAATAATTGGAGCCATAAAGAATATGTGTTGTGTTACGAATTAATTAAAAGAACTCATCAATAAGGTTATCATACATTAATTAGAGAATTTATTTTAACTCTTATATTCTTATGCGAAGCTATATACCCAAAAAAATGATCTACTATAATTTTAAATTTGCTATTTTAAAGCAGAGTAAACCTAAAATATCATAGTTAATTGCAAATTCTATAAAAGCTTAGAAACTATTTTGAAACAGAATCAGAGCCCGCAGGAAAATTCAGTAAGATGATGAAGACAACGCCTTGCTCTCTTTATACAGTTTGCATACTACTACAAAATTAGATAATCCATATGCAGGACAACTTAAACAAAGGCTTACCACTTACCAGAATATACACACACACACACACACACACATATTGGCAAGATGTTTTATTAACTCAAAATTAAAAAAAAGAAGAAGAATTAATGTATACAGTAATAGGTAGGTCTTTACATGTGCTCCAAGCTTCTAAGTTAAAAGCCATCTGAATTAATGAAAAAAAAAATAAAAATGATAACCAGAGCCACTGCTTCTATCAATTACAGTTTTCCCGTCATAAGAATTTCGAACTGCGGCATCCCATGTGAGGTTAAGGCATCGTTTATTTTTTTTTGTTTGGAAAATATTTTTTATAAAATATTGATTTTTTTTGTTTTTAATTAATTTTTTATATATTTTTAGATTATTTTAATATATATATTTTTAAAAAATAATTATTACAAATCTAAATTAGTGACGCGGATACTAATGAGAAAAGAGATAACTAAGTTTTTATAAATGTCATTATTAATAGGATGTCCTATCAACGAATAAATAAAAGAGATAACTCTCTTTAAAATCTAGCTAAAAAAAAAAAACCTCTGACACACAAAAATGTTGGTATGTTAGATATAGGAACCTCTTTTGCTTTTAAAATGTAGTTTTTTTTCTTAATCAGAGTAAAGTTAAAAATAATTAGTTCCTTGTATTTTATCAATTCATTTGATATCTTAAATTAGAATATCTGTGTATATTTGTATTCTTCTAATTTATAAATATATATTAATTATTACTTTCTAATTTTTAGTTAGATTTTTATGGAACTTTCATTCCATTTACCTGCTGATGTGACATTTCTTTACATAACATTCTTAAAAAAACAAAAAAAAAAAAAAACAAAATGTTCCCTTTGTTTAAGGACACTTCCAATATTATGCGTTTCTCCGCTGAAATTCTCAGACGCGGCAAAAATTCTCCAAACATGTAATCACTCTTAATGCTCACTTAACTAGATTAAAAGAACAAATAAAAGTAATTGCAGTGGAACTTTAGAGAATTAAGAAAGGAACGTTTTAAAAGAAGTATATATGTGAGAGAATAGTTTAAAATAGAAAGTTTTTTTCTTCTTCTAAATATATGAATTGCACTTGCCATATATACACACACACCTTACAAAAATATCTGTTACTAATCATATTTAAAATAATTAAACATGATAAATTAATGACAACTGATTAATACCAATAAAACATAAAATGGTTATATTGATTATTACTAAAGGTTATCATTAAAGGTAAATTTTAAATTAAAATTGTCACAAGAATTTATAATTATAAAAAATAATAACTAAAATAACTCAAAGAAACTGAAACTAAAATTATTATTTTTTAAATTAATGTGAATATACAAATCAATTTATGTGAATTTTAACTAGTTTTATTGAGTTTGAAATTAATAACTATATAAATCTTTCATGGTATTAAGATTTATAGAACTCAAATCGATGATTTCTAAAAAATAAATTTAAAATTTGGTCTGAAATTGATTTTAAAGAATCAAGGAGATGTAACACAACAAGTAATAAAATGAAAATTTGAAAAACCAAAATACAGAGCGAAGCATTTGGCTGAATATTTAGGGAACAAGTGAATGAGAAAATGCAACTTCTAATATTGGACCGCAGGTCCCAACATATTATTATTGTCAGATTGACAACACAGAGGAGACTGTATATATAGAAGGATAAAACAAATGGAGATATCACATCCGCATGAGAGGCAGGGCAATCTATATTCCTGCTGTTGATGGAATTATTCTCTCTGCTGAAGTCTAACCAACTTAAAATATGCTCCTTCCATGTTGTTTATAAGATTGGAATGGGTACCTTGCTGTATTATTTTCCCACCTTGTATAACTGATATTTCATCAGCATTCTTGATAGTGGACAACCTGTGTGCTACTATGACTGTTGTTCGGTTTGTCATCAATCTATCTAGAGCTTGTTTCACGACACGCTCTGACTCCACGTCTAGAGCACTGGTTGCCTCGTCTAATAGCAAGATTTCTGGGTTTTTCAGAACTGCTCGGGCAATGGCCACTCTTTGCTTCTGGCCACCAGATAGTTGCACCCCTCGTTCACCAACCTTTGTTGAGTAGCCCTCGGGAAGGGCGCTGATGAAACCATGAGCATTAGCAAGCTTAGCCGCTTCAATTACTTCTCCTTCCAAGGCCCCTTCTTTTCCATATAAGATGTTCTCATAGATTGAGGTGGCAAAAAGAGGCGGCTCTTGTTGGACAAGACCAATGTGTTTACGAAGGAATTTCAGCTTGAGTTTCTTGATGTCTATGCCTGCAGGAAATTTGAAGAGATTCTAATCAGACCAAACTTCAACCTTTAGAACATTGTCTAAAGCTACTGAACAGGATGACTGCATGGAAAACTGCTGAGTTTAGGAATTGTTTTTCCAACTGTTCCCCTTTTCTACTGAAAATTGGAGAAACTGTTTATTTTCAGAAGAAGAACATGAAGAATCTATTTTGCATTTCTGATTTTGAAAAGATATAAGTTTGTATAAGCGAAATTCGGATTGAAAGGTATCTTTAAGATGAAAAACATAACATTACTGGCAAATTAACAACTGGTTTCTTTGCTTAATCCTTTTTTCCAAAACGCTGCTATAATATTGATGCCTGTCTCATGCAATAGATGAAATAAAACCCAGAGAAACCCACCATCAATCATCACTTTTCCTGCCGTTGGATCATAGAAACGAAGAATCAGAGCAAGAACAGAACTTTTACCGGAGCCACTTTGACCCACTAAAGCCATACTCTTGCCTGAACACACTCTTAAATCGAAGTCCTTCAAAATCAATGTATCTGGTCTAGAAGGATAGCTGAATTGAACCCCTCTTAGCTCAATTGTACCTTCCACATTTTTCAACTCGTCTCCAGCATCCCCAATCACCTTTGTCTTGCGGTCCAGCAGCTCGAAGACAGACGCTGCTATTTGGTTCCCTTTCAGAATATCTGGAGCCATCGCCAGAGTTTCTCCCATGGCTATTGCAGTTGTAATCAAAACAAAAAATGACTTCATGATAGATTTAAATCCAGAAATCTCCTTTCCCATCAAAACAGAACCATACCTGCAGAAATTTAAACAAGAATAGAATGAATTCCTCCCAAACTATTGCTCAAAGCCAATTGGACAAATGAGAGGAGCATTGGGTTTGCATTGTCAGTCATGGTGACCTCTGTGTTGCTGCTTATGCTACGTTTCAATGCTAAGAATATAGTAGTTATTCATTTTGTGATCCAAAATGTAAAACATCGGATGAAGATAAAACTATGTACCATAGTGCAAGCGCATAAGATGAGAATATGAAGAATTGGCATACACCATAGAATATTCCTGCGATCTGACCACGAAGAAATGAGCGGTTGGCAGGTTCCACAAGCTCATGGCCATAAAGATGAAGGATCTTCTCTTCAGCAGAAAATGCTGCAACAGTGCGGATGTTGCTGACAGCCTCTCCAGCCAGCATGTTAGCTTTTAAATATGCTTTGCTCAAGTTGCCACCAAAGCCTTGCATAAAGAGTTTCTGAATTCATAAATGGATTAACATTAGATGTTGACAAAAAAAATAATTCTGTACTAAATACGGGAAAGAAAGGAGACCTCGCTGACGTGACCACTGATCAGGAGTGGATATGTGGCTATGACAACAAGTGTGATCCTCCAGTTTAAGACGAAAGCAATGATAAATGAGGTGACAACCAGACCAACATTGTGTAAGAGAATTGTTGTGCGATCCACAACTATTGTTTGCAACAAAATTGCATCACTCTGTAGACGTCCTGTGAGCGTTGGACTGGTATTGTTCAAGTCATCAAACCATCCAATTTCGTTCCTCAGAATGGCTGTAACCAAGCAGATCATAGAAGCTTAGTTAAAAAGCTAGAAATTTCATTTTGTAAAGAAAAGGAAACAACTCCAGCCTTCAATATATATTTTACATGTTCTCTTTATCTGGGATGAATTACAAGACCCTTGAGGTAGCATAGAAACGTAGATTATCAAAAGAATGAACTCTACATATAAACCAACAGCATTTTAAATCCTAGAAATTGTCTTATGAATTCACCAAAGGGACAAGTTAAGAAAATGCATCTAAAACAGAAATATATATTGGAAATGCTTTGTAACATAGAAGTAAAGTAAAGAAAAAAGCATATTTACCAGAAAACATAGTTTCTCTCACACGAAGAGCAAGTCGCTCTCCCATGATTCCAAAACACAGATGCATAATGGCATAGGCGAAAATGCTAATTACTGCACCACAGCAAAATAGGATTGAAATCTTTCTGATCTCTTGACATGTTGCGTGCCAGTCCATGTAATAGGCTACAAGAGATTGAGCCATTCCTAATGCAAATAGTGGCAGCAGCGCTCCAGCAACAAAGGCACTAATGGTTCCAACAACGCCATAAATCCAATCAGGGCCAAGCATGGAATACAGTCTTTTCAGTGAAACAGGTTTTGGACTGATAGGCTCCATTGTATCAACACCAGCATGACCATGTAAATCTTTTTCAGAACGAAAACTCGCACTAAAGCTTGTCCTTGTGTAGGACAAACCTCCTGAATCCTGTCTGTTAGAAATGGAAGTCCAAGTTTAAAATTAAAGAAAAAGCAATCTTTTGGAGGGCAGAATTTCGAAGTTTGTCATTTGGGACAAACAATTAACCATAAGTTACTAAATGATCACGTGGAGTTCCAGAATGTTAATGAAGAAGTACCTGAGTGGCCATCCCACGGAAGGACTTACAGAGGAGTGGCATTGCACAGAAGCTTCCTCCTGAAGGTGAACAAGTGATGCGTATGCACTATCTGGATTTGAGATGAGCTTTTCATGGCTTCCGATTTCCACTATCTTCCCTTCCTGAAGAACAACAGTTACATCTGCGTTCCTAATGGTTGAAAGACGATGAGCCACAATTACAGAAGTTCTTCCCACCATGGCATGATTAAGTGCCTCTTGCACACTTTTCTCAGACTCAGCATCTAGGGCACTTGTAGCTTCATCTAGTAAAAGAATTGAAGGATTCTTTATTATTGCCCGTGATATTGCAATCCTTTGTTTTTGGCCACCTGATAGTTGTATTCCTCTCTCACCAACCTGCAAGATTAATATCATTTCACAACATAAAAATCCGTAATTTCCCATCCCTTATTTTTCTCAAGTTTATGATCATGCTGCAATTTTTGAAGAGGTTTTCCTTCAACTTGAACCTGTGTTTTTTAGGAATTGGAATGACAACACGCGTGTGTGCGAGTCTAGGTATAGCAGTACTCTCGTGATTGTTTGCAATGGCGAATTAGTACCTGAGTTTCCAATCCATCAGGGAGGTTGTTGATAAAGGACATAGCTTCTGAAAGTTTAGCAGCACTTGTAAGTTCATCAAGGGTGGCATCAGTTTTTCCGTAGAGAATGTTCTCTCTAATACTTGTTGCAAAAAGGGCAGGCTCCTGATTTACTAGTCCAATTTGTTGCCGTAGCCACTTGAGGTCAAGGTCCCTGATATCATTCCCATCTAACAGTATCTTTCCGGATAGAGGCTCATAGAAGCGTTCGATCAAAGATATAACCGTACTCTTTCCTGATCCACTTCCTCCGACAAGAGCTACAATCTTCCCAGAAGGTATATCAAGACGAAATTTATTGAAAATAAATACTTCAGGACGTGATGGGTAGCAAAAACATACGTCCCTGAATTCGATGTGACCCTCCAATTTTCCTAGTTTTTGGCCAGTTTTTGAGCTTGATTTGCTTACTGTGTTCTTCTGAATCATCTCAAAAATGGGGTAAGCTGCTGCCATGGCTCGAAAAAATGCAGAAATATCTGGTGCTGCCATTCCCAGGGATCTGAAAAGCAATGCATGTCGATAATTTCAACGTAAATTACAAGCGGGATGGAAAAATATAGTAGAATCAAGCATATGATTAGATTGGTATATATGGATAATGGATGCAAGCATCCATTAAGAATATAAAATCATCTTTTGTTTCCAACTTCTTCTATGATTTCCATTGAAATCTTTCTTTCCAATAGACTAACGAAAATATGTACTTAAAAGAGTTGTCAGTGGTGGGGGGAAATATGATACTTAAAGCTGATTAATTCAAGCGATAAAACCTTATTTAAAGCAAAGATGGCTAGAAGACATGTAAAACACAATGTGCTTAAATGAATGTGATGTTAAATAGAGTTGAACGAATCGATTCCATGACGTATGTAGATTCCATGACAAATGGCAGCAGCAAAGACTTACACTCCAGCAATAAGGACATTAAGCATGGTGGTGAAGGAGTCACCACCATTGGCAATGTTCTTATGAACAACTATGCTAGTAAACCAAACAAGTAAAGCCCACGAGAGGAAAAGAAGACCCTGCAGGGTTCCCATTCCAAGACCCTTCGTCAAGCCAGCTTTTCTTCCGTGCTTGTAGGTATTCCTTAGAGCTTCTTTATATGATCTCACTGCCCTTTCTTCTCCAGTAAATGATTGCACTGTTCTAATATTACCAATTACCTGAAAATTAAATCCCATCATAATCTGTGAGAGAGAAAGAATCAGATGTTCCATCCCTTAATTACTTGGAATTTAGTTGCCATCTAAGCTTTGATAGAACACTTGACAGAGATTGTTGTTCCATGATTTGTTTTTGGTTGATATTTGATATATTTAACAAGTAGTATCTATACTTTCTGATCTGTTCAAACCCACTGGTACATGAATTGTCTGAACCAAATCCAATATATATTTTTAACTCCATACAACCCTAATAAAGTCTCACTTAGCAATTTTTTGTTCATATTGTTTTGGTTTCCTATAGCAGCAAAAGCTTACCTCCTGAGCGATTTGACTAGCCTCGACATAAGATTTGCGAACGTTAATGATAAGGCCGGTTGCTATATATGCATAGATGCCACCAGCAAGAGCGATTAAAGGGAGCATAGACAATGTCACCAAACTGATTTGCCATACCCTGATAAATCCAATAATAAAGCCAACTAGAAATCGGCTTACATAGTGCATCAATTTCCCTACCTGCATCACTCAACACCGTTCGAGAAAGTTACAAAACCAACGAAACAGAAGCAAATAAATGTACAAAAAACAAATATTGTGCCACAGTAAGTGTGGATTTGAGAAGCTTAATTCACACACAAACGTATGGAGTTTACAGAAATTATTACATGGCCCAGATCTAGGAACCCATTGTAGAAGCCAGTAATAATACTTGGATACAGCAATGATTCACATGAACCAGTTCTGTGTAACCACTATTTTCTGACATACACAGCCAGCATACATGCGAGTTATGGTAACAAAATATAGGAGTGTCGAAACTGCTTTCCTGTTTCCTAAATAGACCTTGAAAGTTGAAACTACATATTCCTATAATAAATCGATCCAGAAATTGTAATAAAACCCCTCTTCATTGAGGAGTCTCTTTCTATCCACCTCACGAATACACTGGAACTCCACGAACCCTTTTTTCTTTTTTTAAAAAAGCGTTGTCGGATCATTCTGTAACAGAAACGACCTAACTCACGATAAGGGGTCATCCATTTATCCACAAAAATTAAACTGAGATTATATAAGTTCTTAAGAGTTCTTTTTTCGTTTTTTCGGTGGAGCCTAGAAAAGAGTCTGATGGATGCACATTTCTACTTGCCTTGGGTATGTTCCAACGCATTATTACTTGCGATTGCAAATATACATGGCTCTTATTTTGAATAAAGAAATCTAATAAGAACATGAAAAATATTTAGCAACAGCCGTAGTTAGTTAATTGCAGAGCCAAGAATTTTTTCAACCCTGAATTATTAAATAAATATATAATATTTTTTAAAATTAATTATTAGCTCATGTATATAAATTTTTGAAGTTAACAAATTAGAACTACTCAAAATATTTAAAAATAAATTTAAAAATATATAAAATTAAAGTGAAAGTAAAAATAAAATCACTATTAAAGATAAATCTTTTCGATGTTTTGTGTAATATAATTAATTATCTATAATCGAATCTTAATTAATATTATAACAATCTCTCAACTGAAATAAAATAACAATCTCATGTCAATTAAAAAATAAAATAATTAAATTGTTTTTTCTCTCAATTCCTCCTTCCTTCACTTATTCTTTTTTAAATTAATGTTTTATAAGTTAAACTTTATAAATTTACAAGGTTATTCTTTCACTTTTTTTTTCTTGTATTTTTTTATGTTTTTTCCTTACTTTTCTCTCTTTCTCTCTCGTCTTTTTTTTTTCTATTCTACTTCTGTCCAGTTGGCAATATATAAAAAGAAAGAAAAACTAATTTTTTTATTTTTTAATGGCAAATAATTATTTTACCCTTAATAAATCATTTTGATTTTATTTAACAGTCTTTTTTTTAGCACTACCAAATTTCATTTATCCTAAAATTTTAACCAGATTTTATTCAATATATTTTAAGATTTCTGTAAAATTTCAGGTCAATTTAATAGTTGGATTGAAAAGTACACCCAATAATGTAAAACTAATCAAATTATAATTTTTCATCAAATTTCTAAATTTCTTTAAAAATTATAAAATTTTAACCCAAGTTAAAGTATTATATTAGAAGACTCCAAGTAAATTTTTTGATAACTCGATCAAGAATTACAAATTTATTTTACATAAAATTAATAAAAAATATTAATAAAATCTTAACCTAGATTATAACTCATCCAAGCTTTTACTGTGTCTTCATTGATTTCACATAGCAAGCTTATTTTCATGATGAACCTTGTGTTGTATGATTTGAAGGTGTAGATAAATAATGAACTAGATTCACCAAAATTACCCTAAACAAAACAAATTAGAAAAACTGATGTGGGGCATTTTCTTCATTGTTTTGGTATAATTATTTATATTTTATTGTTTAATTAAAAAAATAGGTTTTAAGAAGATCTAAACAAGTCTATTGCATAGTTTAATGACAACACACATAATATTTTATTAGATTATTGGACTGCATTGAATTTTTATCATATCAAACTAAAGATGTAATTATAAAAAGAAAGCTAATTTGCCAACTATTTTCCTTTCTAGTTCAAATTAGACTTGAACACTATTGTTAGAAAACTTCATTTATCTTTCTTGTTAATTTTGGATTTTTTTATTTTAATTAAAAATTTTAATTTAATTAAGACTTTACTATTTAGAACATTTTTTTCTTGTATTTGTATTTAAACAGCTTTGTAGGTTATTTTTCAAAGGATAAATTATAAAATAAAGACTTTATAGAATATATTAGAGTTCTCTCTACAATTTTTCCTGTAGTTAAGTGTGATAATTTCGAATTTGAAAACCCTAGTTTTTATCTATACATGTTGCCTCAATTGGTATAAGTACGTGGGTATTATCAATGAACAAAAATTATTTTTAATGTGACTTTCCATTTTAGTGGAGGCCATTTGTAAGAACTTAGGAGACATTGCAAAGAATCCAATTATAGATATTAGATTGAATGGAGTATTCAATAGCAGAAAATTGACGAACACTTGAACTATCTTAAACTACGAGAATAGTGACAAGGAGAGAGACATGCCAAGAGACCTACCTCAATTTAATTAAGATTTTACCTAATTGGGATATTCCATTTGTATATATTTAAATTGAATTGTAAGATATTTTTCCTAAGATAATTTATAAAATAGAAAAATTTCCAGATTGTAATTTTAGATCGGAGTTCTCTAGTTTTTAGCCACCCAATTTGCAGCGTCAAACTAAACAATAGTAAATTCTATCGTCATCAGGGCACAACGTGTAGCAGTCCTTACCAAACACTCTCGTTACCCTAGCGAGATAAGAGTGACCTTCAGGCATACCTCAGCGGTCGACAACTCGTATACGAAATCCAAAATACAAAAAAACATTTCAGCCACAACTGAATCTCGGAACGTTTATTCCCCTTGCAGCATAAATTGTCCATGGAAACATTAAAAGCAATTGGTAGGTATGAACAAGCTTAATTTATAATTGCCCTTGTACGTAGCATGAGCATTTCTACTGTTGTTTTCCATTAAAGTCTCACTAAACCTAAATTGAAATGACATAAAAATCAATTGTAGGAACTGAATTTGATTAGACAGCTGATGATCATCATGTCTTACTATCATGGGAACAGAAATTAAGATTGGAGTGGAGATCAATACCTTCTCGGAAATGGCATCTTGCACAACAAGAATGTCGCTTGTAATTGAGGTTATGACCTCCGCGGTAGATGTTTCAGTGTCGAATACGCTTATGTCTTGACTCAACATTGAATCTAAGTAGGCCATTCTCATCTTTGCTGCCTGTCGCTCTCCAGTATGCATCCAACATGCCACCTCTGTGCATCCATGGCTATTTATTTAGATCATCAAAGCTCATCATCATCATCATTATGATTACCATTACATATCCACACCGTATTTACCGATGTGATTGATCATAACGAGTTTAGAGCAGGAGTTTCAGGAGGAAAGAAAAAATGTTTATGGGGCTAGCTGGGTTACAGAACAGAAGGTTGTGCAATCTATCAAACCATGGTTAAATTAGAGAAATACACAAGTAACTCATTTGAAGGAACTAATTAAATATTTTCTTATTAAAAATAAAGAATAAATAAAAAGTTCGAACTTACCCGTCCATGACGAAAATAACATGGCCACACTGAGATATAGAAAATCCAACGAGTACTGCAAAAGGAGCTCCAGTTAAGGAGATGGAAACCGAAATGATAATAAGAATAATAACCCTGCTCCATGGAATGAACATTAATGTAACCATTTACGGGAAGGAAGAAGAAGCTTTGTTAGACGCTCATACATGCATGAATTTATAGATAATAATAAGTTAGAGTAAACCTTGGCAACTTTGTGAGAAGTTTGTTGAGGAAAGAGATAAGCCGATCCAATGATATTTATCAATTTTCCAAAGTAAATGAAGAAGACAGGCACTGAAGCTCCATGAATACAAGCACCGATTGATCCCAGCCCCATCAACACGAAGTCGTAAAAATCGGCAAATGCGAAAAGTTTTAGCAAAGGAACTTTCTGTTGCTTCTTTCCCGCAGCTCCCTCTTTCTTCGCCTGGATCTTGTCCATAATCATATTATCGATGTCTTCATTTCCGGAAATTGAAGTCATTGTAGCCCGAAAGAAAGTATTTACTAATTGCCTCCTCGATGAAAGAAATGATGGCAGAGCTGATACTATATAAAAGCAGGGACTGACCGAACTATGCACTGTTTTTTTTTTTTTTTTGAAGAAATCATCTGTTACTTGTTAGTTGCTGTAAATTCAAGTGCTGTTTCATCTTAGACTGCTGGTCAAGCCAGCTGGGAAAAGAAACAAAAAATAGAAAAAAAATTATATGAAAAAATCTCATTATAATGGAAGCAACATTTAATATGAAAAATACATCTGAACGATAAAAAAAAAAAAATCATCTTCTCTCAATTGAATGCAGTACTATTGGCAAATCAAAACCTGGTTTTGCCCTCGATATTTTTCACTGGAGGCCCTCGTTAGTTGGTGGTCACTTTTAATATCATTTAATGGATGTACATCAGTACCAGGAGATTAGTGGTTTTAATTTTTCTTGGAAAAAAAGGGATTTCCTTCTAACAACGTTTTTTATTCCATGCATCTAAGGCAGCCATAAGGATCCCTTTTTTAGCTCTTCATCTAGTAATCATGTAAGATGAAGGGTAATTATAAATGTGTTAATGATTGTTTTTTAAAATATTTTTTTATTTTAAATAATAAAAATAATTTTTTTTATTTTTTAAAATTAATTTTTGATATCAAAACATTAAAATAATTTAAAAATATTAAAAAAATTAATTAAAAAAATTAAATTAAAATAAAAAATAAATTAAAAGTCACTGTCAAATACTTCTTTAACACATGCATAGAACATAAAAAAAACTTGGAAAACTTAATAGTAAAGCTACTTTTTCTTTTTTAACATTTTAAAACTTTTTGTTTCCTTTCACCATTCTACAACCAACTAGAATAAGTTATAATAACAATAACAAATAGAGTATTAAAAAATAAAATATCAAAAAAATATATAACTAGCCAAAATTCACAATAATTTAATTTTAATATAAAAATTTATTTTGATATTTTTTTGGTTCATTGTTTGGAGAGAGAAAAGAGAAACTTACTAAAAAATCAGGAAAAAAAAAATCAAAAAATAATTAAATTGAATGATAGAATGATAAAAATTTTAATATTTATATTCATATATTTTTATATATTGTAACGAGAACTACTTAGACTTTATACAATTTATTAATGATCATTACACAAGTTAGAGCTTTATATATATATATATATATATATATTGTAACGAGAACCACTTAGACTTTATACAATTTATTAATGATCATTACACGAGTTAGACTTTATACAATTTATTAATGATCATTACACGAGTTAGAGCTTTATATATATATATATATATATATATATATATATATATATATATATATATTAGTGTATGACACATTATTTTGTCCATTACTAAACAAGTGAAAATAAAATAATTTTATTAGCCTTCAAGTTCAAATAAACTTTCCTAAATAGAAATTCAAGTATAATCAATAAATATCTATTTGTTTTCTTAATAACATAAACATAAAAAAGGGTTATACACAATATATATAATACCAGGGGTTATAATGAAAAAAACAAGTCTTAATTGGTAATGTGTGTGTATATATATGATAAAACAAATAATTGTTTATGATATATTATGAGATTTTTATAAAATATATTTAATTTATTTAATTTTACATTAAATACAGTAATTATTATAAGAAATACTGTATGACGCGATAGATCATCTACTCATGTCAAGCATTCACATCATGACGATAATATTTATGAAGAGCATTACGATGACATCCAAAGAAAAATGGACTACATGCCTATTAAATTTGCTGATATTTTTATCCATGGTTGCATGATAAACACTAATAGGAGTACATTTTTACTAGGGATTGTAAGAATATTTATTTTAAGTATATTTTTAATTTAAATGATAATGTTTTTACAGTTAAAAAACACGACATTAATTAAGTTGGTGTAGTGGTACAATATTTAATTATGTTATTGGATGGAGGTATTAATTGAAATATGATATTTTGCAAAAACTTCTAATTGACACGTGAAATTGTCTTATCCTTTGATTTTGTATGCAGACTACGTACGCCGCGTGCCCGACTAAAGGCTCCACTGTCACGTCAAATGTGACCTTTCACTCTCTTGCATTAAATTGATAGGATCCACCTACGGACTTGTGGTGTTCTGCAATTTCTACTTTCCCCTCAGTAGTATTTAACGCAACTTCGTGCAGTTTTTCAACTCATCCCATGGTATGGTTTTTATACAAGGCAGAGAAGAAGGCAGGATTGGAGGACGGGGCCGAGGAATCACGCATCTTAACCATCACCCCTTTAGGACAGATAATCACCGCTCTCCTCTCTCCATCGAGTGTTTTTTTTTTTTAAATAAATAAAAATATATATTTTTAATTTACTAAAAATTAAATTTTATAATTTATTTTAATTTTTTTACGAGTTCATTTTAGATTCATAATCTAAGCTAAAAATTTTACCGAATAATTCAAGTTTTTTTATATTTTTTTATAATTAATTTTTTATAATTTTATCTTTTAATTATTTGAGTTCTTTTATTATTAGGGTTGATTGAGAATTAAATTTATAATTTATTTTTTATGAAATTATTTTAGTTTCATGACTTGAGTCAAAGATTTTACAGGTTCAACCAAGTTAACTTGAGTCTTTTTATTATTTTTTAATTGATTTTTTTATTTTTATAATAAATTTTATATTTTATCTTAATTTATTTCATGATAGGTTATCATAAGCTTAAAATCCAAGTTTATGAATTTGACTCAATTTTTTTTTTTATTATTTTTTTTTTTATTTTTTTATAGTGAATTAATTAAGAATTAAGATTTAATATTTTTTATAATATTATGTGAATTTTATATTGTTAATTAATAAAATAAATATCATTTATAATTTTTTTTGTTCTTGTCTCTTTTTTTTGTTGTTAATTTTTTTTTATTTTTTTAAAAAAACATGAATTAAAGACTAACCGGCAACTAAGATTCTTACAAAAAGTACCAAACAAAGTGATTTTCAAAAGTTGTTATACCGGTTTCAGTTTCACTTTCTTTTAAAAGGAAAAATCCAAAACAAACAAGGTTTTTACAAATGTTGATTCCAAAAGTTTACAATAAATAAATAAAAACTTCAAATCATACCAAATTCGTCGTTTCTTGTTTTAAATAGTGCTGACCGTCAGAGACAAAGAGAGAAAAGAAAAGAAGCCCACGTGCCATGATTCTGCAGTTCAAAGTTAGAGAAATTGCTTTTGGAACTATTTTCCCACGGTTGCTACGCTAATTATATATATATATATATATTCTCTGTTAAGCATGTAATTTTTAAGTGGACCCCCCCAACTCAAGGTTGTATTTTTTATATTCATTCAACTTCGCCATTACCTTCACTACCGGCCGCCACCGCTACTCATATTCAACATTTAAAGTTATATTACATACTTTCCTTCAATTAATTTCATGGTGTTTGTGGTAATTTATGCTAATTGTTGATTTTGATTATTTTAAGGTTTAAAAATAGATTTTTTTTTAAAAAATAAGGTTTTTTATGAATCATATTTGAATCATATTAATTTACTATAAAATATATTAATTTAAGTTGTTAATTTCTTTATTTGTCAAGAAGATTGATGATTTTCTTGTTGTTGTCTATTATAAATAAAGGTTAGAGCTACACCTTTCCAAGTTAAATTGGCAATTTTATTGAATATGTATAAATTTTATTAATTACTTATAAAATATACTAATTAAGTTGATAATTTTATTATTTATAGATGAAACTGATGAATTTAAGTCTTTACAAATTGTGGGTTAAGGATGGTGTTAGGCTTTTTTAGTTTAAATTAGGGATTTTATTGAATTAGATATAAAATATATTAATTAACCATGAAATACATCAACTACGTGTGGATGATTTCATTATTTGTGGAGAAAATTAATGAATTTAGGTTTTTATTATTTATAAAAAAAATTGATGAATTTGGGTTTTTATTGTTTATGGAGAAAATTATGATTAGATTTCGTTGAATAAAATTTTGTCAAAATTATGTATTTTAATTAACTCCATAATATTGATAAATTATTGTTTATAAATTTATTGCTGTACTATTATCAATATTGATAATAACATCACTTACAAAACAGAAAATAAATAGTTTCTAACTATTATATTAGATATTTTTTATCGAGTTATCTAAAATATTATGTGATTAAATTAGTTAAAAATTATATTGAAATTACTTAAATGATGCAAACTAGGGTTAGTCCAACTTATAATATTGGTTTTCTCATTTATAATGGTAAAAGTGTAAATTTAATATTTGGAGCTGCCAACAATAATTAGTTGTATATTCTAAAACTTTATTTGAGAAATAAATCTAGATAAGGAAATTCCTATAGTATTGAGTTTAGTTGGGTACTAAGTTATAATAGAAAAAACCATACAATTATCACACGTAGCTAATTCATCTAATTTACATAACAATACTAGGAGTCTAATGTTGTCATAAAAAATTATAGATATCAATGTTTGGTTAGGTATGTCATCTAGTTTACGAGTGATCTGAATTTGTTCACTAGTATTCTAAATCTGTCTACAATTTTTATAGGTCTATGTATAAGTTAGAGTGATTTTAATACTAACCTCTTCACTAGTATTATAAGCTTATCATCAACTTGGAAGAGTTGTGGTGGTGCAAAATTGTCCACAAATATTTCAAGTTTGTTCACAAATGCTCTAAAATTATCCACAAGTTAGGATAATTTTTAGATGTAGTTAAATTATATAATTTAATATTATAAAAATTATAAACTATAAATTATATTTAAATTTAAATTAAATATTATGTGAATTTTTATTGTGTTTTATTATAAATAATTAATTTTAATAAATGAATTGTAAATTGTGTGTTACTGAAATGAATTGTAAATTGTGTTTTTAAATTATAATTTCTTGAGTTGGTTTTTGGTTGTAGAGGAGTTGAGTGGCTTAAAAAAAAGGTGATGATGATATATTTTTTATAAGTTATAAATATTATATATCACACATTAAATTATATTATTTTTTTAAATTAAGTTATTTTCTCAAATTCTTTTATTTTGTTAAATTCCAAACAAATAAAACCCCTCGAAAAACTTATGTTGAGGAGTTTAAGGGCCCAACCGGCTACTGTTTTTTTATTAGCTTTTGCAGCGAAAGCCATAACTGACTTGGAGAAACTATTCCATGTGATTATGTATTAATCATTATTTTGCTACTAATTATGTAATCATACATATTTCAGCTTTTGATATGTGATGAAAGTAAAATAAAAAAGATCCCAATCCCAGATGGAATAGATAAGCTCCATGGAGCCTAATGGATTTTAGTATTTTTTTTAATTTATTGGGCCTAACAAATTTCGTAATTCTCATGTGGGGCTGTCGACGTTTCGCCTTAAGAGTCCAGTACACCTTGTTTTTTTTTTTTTTCTTTTTTTTTTTAAATATTAACAAAAACCCTAAAACGTTAAGGGGCAAATTTCTATAGTTTGCTCGACATATTTTTCATTGTTTTTATTTTATTTTATTTTATTTATTTTTTGAATATGTTTTTTTTTTGTTTTTTCCTCACATGTTTTATCTCTTCCTTTTCTTTTTTATTATTTTATTTTAAAATTATTATTTTATTTTTTTTATTTTTGAGTTTTTTTTTTAAATTATCTTTATTGAATTTATTTTTTTAATATTAAAATAACTAAGAATTTAGCTATATATTTTTTTTTTTAATGTATTTTGGATTGCTACAGTGTATTTTCAAGTAATTTTTGTTTTTATTTTTTAAATTATCTTTATCAATTTTTTTATATTAAATTAGTTGAGAATTACAATTGTAATTTTACTCACAAAATATTATGGATTGCTATAATGTTTCTTTACATGAGTCTTTTTTCTTTTTTTTTTCTTTTTTTTATGTGATTTTTTTTCAAAATTATCTTTGATATTTTAAATTTTTTTAATATTCAACTAATTAAGAATTTAACTTTGTATTTTTTTATTTAAAATATTATGGATTACTACAGTCATTCCCCATATGTTTTTTTTTTTGTTATAAATATTTTTAAAATTATCTTTATCAATTTTATTTTTTCAATATTAAGATGATTGATAATTTTTTTTAAAATACTATAGATTGATACTGTATTTTACTACATGACTTTTTTTACTTTTATTTTTTATTCTAAAATTATTTTTATAATTTTTTTTAAAAAATATTATAAATTGTAATAGTTTTTCTCTATAATTTTTTTTTTATTTTTTTTTATAAATATAAACTTGTAACAAGCTCACGACAGCACATAAGCGTCGCGTTTAGTTTATTACTATAACGTCTAGGCATTTTACTGTTTTTTAATAACGGCCTCTTGATCAATTCTTCAAAATATTTCAAGGACAGACAAATTTAAAAGAAAAGGCACCAAAGTATAAAACTATAAGAAATATCATGGTTTATCCAAAATTCTTAAAATTTTCCTTTTGTAATCATCATGGTTTATCCAAAATAACATGATCCTTGAGTTAAAATAAAAAAAGAAGTTGCCTGGAAGTTACGAGTAGAGAAAAATTTATCAGCTTGGTTATATTTTAAGTATATAAATTGTTGTTATTGATGTTAATAAATTTTATTTAATAAAATTTTTTAATAATAATGATTTTTGTCTCTAAACTTAACTTGTATGAAAGGATAAATTTGAAATTAATTTTTTTTTAATTTAGGTTGAATTTTAATTTATTTTTGGGTTATTAAATTATTTAAAAAAGGGTTGACATTGTATTTTAATTGTTTTTGAGTAAAATTTAATTGAAAAATAGTTTTTTTTATCTAAAAACTATCTATTATACTTTTCCAGTTTTTATAATGACGATGAATTATGTTAGAAAATAATATAAATTATATTTTAAAATCTCATCTAATAACTATGACTAAACGATCACAAGTTCGAATCTCATCATCCCCATTTATTTAATAAAAAAATTAAACATAATATAATGTGAACCTGTATAAATTTCAAGTCTAAAAAACTTTTATTTAAAAAGATATATTAAAAAATAATATAAATTATATTTTAAAATTTTACCTAACAATTTAAATTTTTAAATAAAATGGTTATTTTACAGATTATAAATAAATAAATACTTAACTGACTAATATCGACCAAAATGAATTTAATTTATCAGCGTTTCAATATTTTTTTTTATCAAAAAGTGTTATCTTGAAATTCCGTGTAAAAAGACGTGGTTGTTTTTCTTTTTTTTTTCGATCCAATATTACGCTACAGTAACCTAGTCTACTACAATACCATCTTTGTTTTCGGTTCAGACTGTAAAATGCCAAAATACTGGCAAGATCACACTGTAGCTATCTGGGAGCAAGAACCTGAACTTTTACAGAACAACTGACACTAGCTCAAAAAAAATAAAACATGGGAAAGATAATTGAAAGCTAACAATAATTAATGGGGATTGGGGACTGCCATTTTCTACTGTACAGCATTCTCATTCATGTGTTATTATTATATATTATGTTATTTTCACATAGTTAAAAAAAAAAAGCAATTCACATCAAACCCGATAATACATACATACATACCCTGTGGGGCGAAAAGGAAAAGAAACGAAGCCATACACAATACATCTGAGAAGAAAGCTCCTGCAGAAATGTTCATCATAATCTATATATGTTCATTGTTGTCATGATCCTGTTCAGGTCCTTGTTGTTGCTGAAGACTAAACAACTTGAAATATGACCCGTCTTTGTTTTCTATAAGACTAGAATGAGTCCCTTGCTCTATTATCTTCCCCCCCTGTAGAACTGATATTTGGTCTGCATCCTTTATAGTCGATAGCCTATGTGCCACCATAACTGTTGTTCGGTTCGTCATCAATCTGTCCAGAGCTTGTTGCACAATACGCTCAGACTCCACATCTAGAGCACTAGTGGCTTCATCAAGTAGCAATATTTCTGGATTTTTTAGGACGGCTCGGGCAATGGCCACCCTTTGCTTTTGGCCACCTGATAATTGCACCCCTCGTTCACCAACTTTGGTCGAGTAACCCTCAGGAAGAGAACTAATGAAACCATGAGCATTGGCAAGCTTAGCCGCTTCAATTAATTCTGTTTCAGAGGCTCCTTCTTTTCCATACAATATGTTTTCATAGATCGTTGTGGCAAAGAGAGCTGGCTCTTGTTGGACTAGGCCTATGTGCTTTCGAAGAGATTTCACCTTGAGTTTCCTGACATCTATGCCTGTGGGAATTCCGACAAGAAGCCAATCAGACATGCAGCTTTAAGAAATTGTGTGGAGACAATGTTGAGGACTAGTGTTTGGTACAAGATGTCACCAATTCGAGATTTGAAGAAATATATAACTAAAGATCATCAAGGTGGTTTAGTAACTATCTATTCCTTGCGTACAAATTTTAAGATTTCTTTTTCCTTTCTTGCAATTTATGATCTTGAAGGTTATATTATTAGCTAAAAACATATCTTACTGACTGTTTCGCAAATCTGCAAAACATATTCACCTATGGCGTCCAAAGAAACTCACCATCAATCATCACTTTTCCTGCTGTTGGATCGTAGAATCGAAGTATCAGAGAAAGGACAGAGCTTTTACCAGAACCACTTTGTCCCACCAAAGCCATGCTCTTGCCTGAACGCACTCTTAGATCAAAGTCCATGAAAATCAATGTATCTGGTCTTGAAGGATAGCTAAATTGGACACCTCTCAACTCTATTGTACCCTTCACATTTTTCAACTCTTCTCCAACATCCCCCATCACCTGTGTCTTGCGATCCAGTATCTCAAGGACAGATGCTGCCATTTGGTTCCCTTTCAGAAGATCTGGGGCCAACGCTAGAGTTTCACCCATGGCTAATGCTGTTACAATCAAAACCATAAATGACTTCATTATAGATTTAAAGCCAGCGAGCTCCTTCTCCATCAGAACAGAACCGTACCTGCAAAATGTCAAACAACAATAGGCATTACAATTTGCTTCAAACTCTTCAATATGGGAAAGAGCCATTTAGAGAAACATCATTGAAATGAGTTTTGTCCTGCTTGCAGTAAACAGAGTGATTGTGATTATAAATGTCATTTTCATAAAGAAGAAGAACGTCAGATAGTTCTGATTCCATTTGGTTTTATTTGTCTGATTTTCACTGCAGTTGTTTGATGAAAGAATGATAATGGTATTTTTCGATCTAAGAACCAAGTGATTATTCGTTATCTGATGATCTGCAACTTAAAATAATAAAGTTCTATGAGATGAAGATAAAAAAACATACCATAAAGCGAGCCCATAAGATGAGAAAATGAAGAACTGGCATATGCCATAGAATATGCCAGCAATCTGACCACGGGTGAATGTGTTCTTGGAAGGTTCTACAAGCTCACGGGCGTAAAGGTCAACTATCTTTTCTTCAGCACAAAATGCAGCAACAGTGCGAATGTTACTCACAGCCTCACCAGCTAGCATGTTAGCCTTTAGATATGCTTTGCTCAAGTTGCCACCATAGCCCTTCATGAAGAGTTTCTGAGCATGCAGAATTTGTTTTGTTAAATTGTGAACAGAGAGCTTGCTTCTCTATAGATAAATGAAGGAAAGTAGGAAAACCTCGCTTATGTGACCACTAATGATCAGTGGATACGTGGCTATGACAACAAGTGTGATCCTCCAGCTCAATATGAAGGCGATGACAAATGACGTGACAACCAAACCAACATTGTGCAAAAGAACGGTTGAGCGATCAACAACTATGGTTCGTAACAAAGTTGCATCACTCTCTAGACGAGATGTGAGCATAGAGCTTGTATTGTTGAAATCATCGAACCAACCAATCTCATTCCTCAAAATGGCTGTAATCAGAGACAGCAGAACAGTCAAAATCAGTAAAACAGTTCAAATTGTAAACTAATGAACAATTTAGCAGTGCATGTGCTTATATTATACCAGTTCACGGAACACTGCAAAGGTGCACCATGTTTATGATGAGCACATGGCTTAATGCGAATAATCAAACACTTGGAACAAAATTCAAATACTAACTGCTCTCTCTCGGACACTTATTGAGTTCTTTATGCATTCAATAGAGCAACTGCTCTCCAAATATTTGTAAAGAAAAAGAAAATTATGGTAAAAGACACAAATAACTACACAGCTCTCTCTATGTGATGAAATGAAAGCAATCGGCAAGGCATTCGGTAAACCAACCAGTACAAGTAGGGCCAAGTATTTACCGGAGAACATCATTTCTCTAACACGAAGAGTGAGTCGCTCTCCCATGATTCCGAAAGAAAGATGTTCGATGCCATAGAATATAACACTAACTACTGCACCACAACAAAACAGGATCGCAATCTTCTTGACTTCGTGGCGAGTCATGTCCCAGTCCATGTAAAAGGCTACAAGAGCCTGAGTGACTCCAAGAGCGAAAAGCGGCATCAGGGATCCAGCAACGAATGCACCAATGGTTCCAACTATACCGTAAATCCAATCAGGGCCAACCATTGAATACAATCTTTTCAATGAAACCTTCTTTGTCCTCATGGGCTCCAATGCATCAGCACCAGCCCGGCTAATTGAATCCTTTTCAGAACGAAAACTTGCTCCAAAGCTTGATCTAGTGTCTTGAGAATACTTTATGCTAAAAAAGTAATCAAGAGTAAAGTTACTAAATACAGCTTCTTAACAATAATATGGATAAAATCGGGATGTTTGAAGCACATATTCACTTTTAAGCTCCCTCTGTGCCATCATAGAAGTGTAACTATCATTTTTCAATCACCAAGTGTCTTCTAGTAGAAACAAGTGCTTTTGGGTCAGATAGTACCGAAACTTTAGCAGTCTGGTAAGAACTTCTCAATTACCCATAGTGAAATGGATGTCATTTTTCAGCAACAACTTAAAATTTAAAGGGGACATGGTTTAATCACTTGTAAACTCAGGTAAAATGAATTCAATCTAGCGGTTTTGACATTTCATCTAGTGAAATATTTTCTGAGCATAAATGAATACCTGAGTGGTGGTCCTAAGGTAGGACCGAGTGAGGAATGGCCTCCCAAGGAAGCTGCCTCCTGCAGATGAACGAGTGAAGCGTAGGTACTTTGAGGGTTTGAAATGAGCTCCTCGTGGCTCCCGATTTCTACTATCTTCCCTTCCTGAACTACCGCAATGACATCAGCATTCCTTATTGTAGAAAGCCGATGAGCCACAACTACAGTAGTTCTTCCGACCATCGCACGATCAAGAGCATCTTGCACACTTTTCTCAGATTCAGCATCCAGTGCACTTGTAGCTTCATCAAGCAAAAGAATGCATGGATTTTTCACAATAGCACGTGATAATGCAATCCTTTGCTTTTGCCCACCCGATAACTGTACTCCTCTCTCACCAACCTGGAGGTACATAAATATTATTTTTCCACGTGAAATTCCTTCATCAGATTCTGCTTCCTATATATAGAGTTTGTGATTGAAGCAATTTTCATGAAGTTCATCAATTAGTAGGCCGTGTACTTCATTAAGCAATTTAATTCGTGTACAGAAAGAAACTTTTCTTTTGCATTAACCTCTCTTTTAATTACCAAGAACTTGAAAGAAAGAGGAGGTACAGTCTCAATTCTTCCGTGCATGTCATGAATTATATAATCATAAGTTTATATCAAATGAAAATGGGGTATTATTAGTCATTAGAAGATACATATATTAATGCATAACTTGTCTAATTGAATATTTTCATGGTAGTGAAAATTAGTACCTGTGTTTCAAATCTATCTGGGAGGTTGTTGATAAAAGACATTGCTTCTGAAAGTGTAGCAGCACGTGTAATCTCCTCAAGTGTAGCATTTTCTTTCCCATAGAGAATGTTCTCTCTAATACTTGCTGCAAAAAGAGCAGGCTCCTGATTAACTAGCCCTATTTGCTCCCTCAGCCACTTGAGGTCAAGGTCCCGAATATCATTCCCATCTAACAGTATCTGTCCAAATAAAGGCTCATAGAATCGTTCGATCAAAGATATTACCGTGCTCTTTCCAGACCCACTTCCTCCTACAAGAGCTACAATCTTCCCAGAAGGGATATCTAAGCAGAATTTGTCGAAGATTGTTACATCAGGACGAGAAGGGTACCCAAAACATACATCTTTGAATTCAATGTGGCCATCAACTTTCTCTAGTTTCTTGATAGATTTTGTGCTGGTATTACTCAATGTGTTCCTCTCTATCATCTCAAAAATAGGGTAGGCTGCTGCTGTGGCTCGGAGAAATGAAGAAACATCTGGCGCAGCCATTCCCAGTGACCTGAAAAGAAATGAGACAGTATTTAATGTCCTCAATCATGATTTTGCCTGGAGAATTCAAATGATAAGGATACACAGGACAGATATGTTCAAGAAATTGATTGCTTTCTATTAGCTTTCAGTTACCATTACAATTTCAGTAGCGTTCAAATGCATCCTCTTAAAAATAAAAACAAAAAATATGGGCATTCTCCTAGAATCATTGATGAAAATGTCGATGCGAGGAGCTAAACGCTATTTAAACCCATCAAAAATGGAAAAGGTCATATCGAACACCATGTGGTGACAACATTGATTTCCATGAAATGTGAAAGGAGCTACAAAAGAAGATTAGAACACACACTTACAGGCCAGAAATGACAACATTGAGCATAGTGGTGAAAGAGTCAGCACCATTGGCGATATTCTTGTGAACAACTATGCTAGTGTACCAAACAAGCAATGCCCATGAAAGGAAAAGGACACAGTGCAGGGTCCCCAATCCGAGACCCTTGGCCAGGCCTGCTTTTCTCCCATACTGGTACGTATTTCTAAGAGCGTCTACATATGACCTCACTGCCTTCTCTTCTCCTGCAAATGCTTGTACTGTTCTAACATTTCCGATCACCTGAATCAATATCATAAACAATGAGAAGAGAATGATTTTGTATTTTGTCAGTTGCATTTGATTCCCACATTATAAAAGAAAACCAACATTTGGTACAATGGCTTAATTTTAAATCAGTTTTGTCTACGTTTAGTACGATAAGAGATACCTCCTCAGCAATTTGGCCGGCCTTGACATAAGATTTACGAACTTTAGCAATAAGGCCGATTGTTATATATGCATAGATACCACCAGCAAGTGCAATTAAAGGGACTATAGATAGAGTCACCAGACTGATTTGCCATATCCTAACGAACCCAATAATAAATCCACCAAGAAACCGGCTTACATAGTGCATGAAGTTTCCAACCTGCATCATTCACCAACATTCAAGTTAAAAAGATACGAAGGGGAAACAGACACTTGTTTCACACACCAGCACGGTGAGTTTAAATTTGACAGACCAGCATAATCAGTTTACCAGAATACATTTCAGAAGCACTAAAGCAACTTGCTGTAAGGCATAGGCACAACAAAGAAAGGCACTCAAGAAAGTTAGCCAGAAACAAGGAAAAAAGCTAAAGTTCAAATGTTTGAATTCTCATTAAAACTACTCTTGTGGGTTTTGAGGATTATGTTGGTCTGTCCATTCTGCAGTGGTTCAAACTTCAGTTATTATCGGTTTTTAGCACCTTTCCAAAATAGTTCCATCCCCAAAAGGACGCCCTCAAATTTCCAAAATGCTAATTTTCTTTTTTGAGCTCCACAATTTTTGAGTGGCCCAATAACCATATATAAAAATTAGCAGAATACCTTTTTTTTTGGGTTCAGATATGGATATCGCTAGGTCTCATAATATCCTTAGTGTAACTGCTGACGCATACAGTGCTGGTTTTTTTTTTTAATGTTTTTTTTTATCTAAACAATTAAAACCCATTAATCTTGGACTGATCAGGCAAATCGAATTTGTGGAAGTAATCAAAAAAATAAATATATTCTTAACAAATACTAGTGGAGTCAAAGATCGTGAACGTTTAAATTAAAAACCATTTAAATCAAAAAAATAAATATATTCTTAACAAATACTAGTGGAGTCAAAGATCGTGAACGTTTAAATTAAAAACCATTTACACGCATATTGAAAGGGAAAAAAAAAAAGAAGAAAAAAGAGAGAAGAATGGATATATTATTAGCGAAGGAATACATGCCTTCTCAGAAATGGCATCTTGCACAACAATAATATCACTTGTGATAGCAGCTATGACCTCTCCAGTTGACGCTTCAGTATCGAATAGACTTATATCTTGACTCAACATTGATTTCAGATACGCCATTCTCATCTTCGCCGCCTGTCTTTCTCCAGTATGCATCCAACATGCCACCTCTATTCATGTTCATATAATTTGTATCATCAAGGTTATTACCTCAAGACAACTAGAATTTAATTAAACTTCTCAACAAATTACAGTCACTGAGATGAAAAGGCTTAAAAAAATAGACGAAGGAATTAATTAAGTATCGTTATATATCATGAAATGCTGCAAATTAATTATTGATTGAAGAAATTAAAAAAACTGTGCTTACCTATCCACGATGCGAATAATATAACCGCACTGAGATATACAAAATCCAATGAATACTGAAAGAAAATAAATAAACAATTAAGAAAAAAGAAAGTATAAACCAATAACTAAAACAATAAATTAGTTAAAATATCCTGTCAAGAATCATATTTCAAATAAACAAGACAATCCATCATATTTGGGAAAATTCAAAAATACCCTTCACATGGAAGAGGATCACACATGCAATGACTAGAGAAATTATGTAGGAAGCAAGGGAGAGGGAGGGGAAGGAGGTGCAAGAAATGGGCGGGCGCCTGTTTGCATGCACGACAAGGACAAATTTTAGCAAACCTTGGCTACTTTGTGAGAAGCTTCCTTGGGAAAGAGATAAGCCATTCCAATGATATTTATCAACTTTCCAAAGAAAATGAAGAAGACAGGGACTGAAGCTCCATGAACACAAGCACCAAGAGATCCCAATCCCATTAAGAGATAGTCGTAAAAATCAGCAAAAGCAAATAGCTTCCAGAATGGAACTTTCTGTTGCTTCCTTTTCTCTTCCTGTCTCTTCTTCTCCACATCATCTGCCTCTTCAATATTGCTTTGTGAACTCATTGTGGCCTGAAATTGAAGAAAAGACGATGCTGTATATATAAGAAGAGAGTGTACGTGGCTAAGAAATTAGCTATAGAATTTGGCTTAAAGGTTTAGTTCAAGACAAGGGAATTAATTAAAGTTGTGAATGTGAAGGAGAGTAATAGTTGGGAGAAGGTTATGGTGCGAGAAGTTAAATGAGTCCTTTAATGGTGCTCAGGCAGATTATTTATATAGGGGAATGAGGATGAGGAATATCCTGTGACTGGATGTTGTAGCTGCAATGTCCATAGTAATAGAGAAGAGAAGAGACTGTCTTTTCAGACTTCAAAGATTAATTAGTCGTAGAATTAATTCAACCTATCTTTATGTTTTTCTTTTCTGGTCAACCATACCTCTGTTTAAGTTTAACAGACCCAATTTATCCTCTCATTCTTTAATCCATCTTTTTTTTTCATCAACATTATTTTCTTTTCTTTGTATAAAAAACTCAAATCTAGCATGGTTTATTATAAATATGTGACAAAACTTTATCTAAAATTAGAAATTATTCCCATATTTATATGTGACAAAACTTTATCTCAAATTAGAAATTATTCCCATATTTTACTAGTTATACTACCAGAAAATAAACAAATACAAACATAAATATTAATAAAAAAAATTTTGTCGGTATATTACGGTAAACTTTACTACGTATTTTTTTATTCTTGTATTTATTAGTAAACATAGATTGAATTTTTCTTGTTAGTGTATATTGGTGGAATTGCAATGAAAAAATAAAGAATAAAAAAAACCAAACAATATAATAATGTATAATTTTTACCAATAACATTACCGACATAATTAACCCTACTGTATAATGTGTCCTTAAATATATCAATAAAAAAAATCCATTAGTATATATCGATGTAATTACAGATAATATTACAATAAGATTAAAAAAACAAATTATATAATGATATGATATTTTTAATGATAGAATAACCTGCACCAGAAGAAAAACAATTAGAGAAATTCATTAAGAAAAAGTAAAAGATTATAAGGAGCTATGTAAATTTTTTTCACCTAAAATTCCAAAGTACAAAAAACAAACTTTTCTTTTTCTATTTATTGAAGTTTTGAGAATGGAAACACTAATAATAAGCCTTATCTTAAATATGATAACTTTATATTTTCATATGGACTAAGTACACAAATATTTCTTTTCTTTTTTAGGCCTACAATTTAAAAAAAACTAATAAAATCTCCACCTTAAGTTAAATTAATCCAACTTACAAAACTTAAATTTTTCTCCAATTGCCTCAACTAAGTACATTTAAGGTGCTATACAAGCCAATCAATTCTAAGTAATACTCGAATTTGATTATCGTAAACATATTTACAAGGTTCTTCTTTTTAATTTCTAATGCAAAGTTAAATGAATTATTTAATAGCTTACAATGTTGTATATCAAACACTTGACTACCCTTTTAAAACACTTTCTATGTAACAAGCATTTCTTGTTAATGTTTAAGTCTCTGTGTACTTAAAATCTTCTTAGCTATACTCAAATCTTTATATTAGACTTACCACTCAACTAATCCTTTAAATTGTTGATCTTAGATATTTTTTTGGAAGCAATTAACATACAATAACAAATACACAAATAAACCATGTGAGAGCTTCCAAAAATATACACATTTATTTATACCACTGTTTCGGTGACTATTTCAAGCCATACAATGATTTTTTCAATAAGCACACATAATCTTTCTTAGCTTGAGCTATAAAACCCTATATTTTATATATACAAATCCTTTCCTTTAAATCACCATATAGAAAAGTTATTTTAACATCCATTTGTTCAAGCTCTAATTTAAACAAAATAATTATAGCAAGCAATACCTAGATGAAAATATGATTCACAACTAGAAAAAATAATTTATTGAAGTCAATATCTTTTTATCTTTTATAAAGCCCCTAGCAATTATGTATTCTTTAAACCTTATATCCTCAATCTCTAGGATTTTATCTTTTTCTCTTATAAACCCATTTGCACCTAATAATTTTATAGTTTTAAAAGCTTCTATGCCTACTTTTTATAAAAAGACTCAATATCCTTGTTTATAAAAAACATTCATTTAAAAGATTCTTTTTAAACAAAATTATCTTTTCATGAGAACAAGACTGATGATCATCAAGATTCTCTATAATATTCAAGGACAAATTAGCTAAATTAACATAATCATACTTAATTGGTGCTTTTATATGTCTTTTTTGTTTTACTTTTACAATGCGGTAATGTTGTTCTTTAAATATATTGGTGCTTTACCTTCTCAAACTTGTGATCTCCAAATTAGAAATATGTGCTAACTAATCCAACTATGACACAATGTTGATAATCAAACAATTAAAAAAAATAAATTAACCTGATTCACTTTTTATATGAACAGTGAAACACCATAAAAAATATATATTTTAATGTTGTAGGTTAATATAATTATATAACATAATATAATGATAAAAGGGGGTATGTTGAAATTAATATTCCTAATTTTTTCCCCCTACAACAAGAGTTAACTTTTCTCCTATTTTTAAAACGATCTATGTAAACCATACAAATTCATTGTTCAAATACAATGTATTTTTGTATATTTTTCTTTACCAACTAATGATTTTGAGTATATATCTTCCAAAAGAATGCAATTAATTGACTATTAATCCTATTTTTGTAATTGTGATTTTAAAAAATAAAGCATTACTGGAGTGATTTGAATTTTCAATTAATAGACAAAGTTCTCTAAACTTGACGCAATTAGGAATTAAGGACAATGAAATTTACTACAAATCAAAACCATCAAACATAACTATAAGAAAACACTTAAATACTTATTTTTTATTCATCTAAGTTTGATTTGCTAAAAGGCTATCATAACTCTTTATATAGAAAAAAAATAGAAAACCCTATTAATATTGATGAAAAAATAAAAAAAAATCCTTAAAAAATACAAATAATTATGAAAAATATTTATTTTTCAGAAAAAGCTTATACATCAACCTATATAAATTTGAAAGAAATTGTTTAAGAGTTCAAATTATTTATGGAGTAGAACCCCGTCAGTTTGAAACTGTCCTCCATTATAAAAACTTCAAACGTAATATCTTTCGAGTAGAACCTCCATAGTGTAAAAAAAACAAAAAATAATGATCTTTTTATGTGTTCATTTCATCATAAATCTCTAACAATTTTGTAAGGGTCATCTAATCATGAGCCTTTAACACTTTTATATTAGATGTTTCATCTCAAGTACTTTAACACTTTTGTGTCGATTACTTCATCATATACTCTTAATGCCTTTTTGTAAATTACCTTATAATGAGTCATACCATCAGGATTTTTAATAAGATCACACAATAGTTAACCTCTAAGAATTATTGGACTTTGATTCTAACTAGTATGGCTAGAAGTAAATGATAAGAGATTTATTACAAGTTAAAACCCTTAAAGACCAGAAACACTTTAATTATGAGAGACATCAATGCCCAATTTTAATTCATCCAAGTATCACTTGCCAAAATGCTATTGTAGTTATTTATATTTATATATATAAAAAAAACTTTGAAACCTTATTAATATTGAATTGATAAATAAAAATAAAAAATTATTCTTTTTAAATAAAAAAGATAAAAGAGATTAAAAAATCTAATAATAATTAATAGGGATGAAAATAATTATAAAAAATTCTTAAAATAAAAAAGAAAAAATACTTATTTTTTGTTAAAAAATCAACATCAAAACTACCAACTTGTGGTTGTTAAATTTAGTATAAATTACAATATTTTATATTTGATTATTAGAATAAGAAAAATATCTTAAACTTAAATCCTCATCCTACCTTAATAATTATTTTATTAGTATTTTTTTGTTATAGATTCAAAACTTGTGGGAGGAATATATTATTTAATTATGAGGCTCAATATAGGTTATATTATATTACATGTTTATTTATTTCAAATGAAATTCACATTATTTAAAAGCATTAATTTTAGAAGCAAAATGTTTCATATTGATAATTAATAATGTTTTAAAATTCAAGATGTTTAGGAATAGGGTTTATTGGTGGTCGCATAATTAGCTTAATAAGATCTTGTTATTTAATCTGTTATTCATAACTAAAAAAAATGGTAACTTCATATAAGAGTCCTTAACACTTTCTGCAAAACAATTCCCTTTAAAGATCTTTATATGCTTAAATTGATATCTATGTATAAAGAAAATATACAATAAATATGCAAAAGAACATTAAATCCTAAAAATAAGGTTGTTTGTTCTTGTTTTAGCATAAAATAAATGTTTTGTAAGAAAATAATCTTATGTGTAGAAGTTAAGAATGTAAAAATTATGAATCTTTTATCTAGGTAACTCAGGAGGTATTTATACCTTATAAACCTTGTATTTTTACTTGAAGAAAATTGTTAAAAAATCATTACACTCTAATAACATTAATAAGAGATAAATATTTTTTGAAGTCAATTGTTAGAACCTTTATTGTTCAATTCAGAGAAACATATTATTATATTGTATTTTTTTTAATCTCAAACGAAATTTGCTTTATTAGTTTAACAAAATAAGTTTTAGAAGAAAAAATCTTCATATTAATATATCAAAAAAAAAAGAAAAAAAGTTTTTGAGCGTAGATAATAACACCACTTCTTTCACTCGACTTTAAATGTGTTTGGGATTAAGGTGTGGTTAAGTTTTTTCTTGCAGGTACAATCTCCTTACAGCACAAATCATACCTCACTAAAAACTAAAAACATATGTTTTTTTGTTTTTGTTGCTTTCTTATGATTTCATCAATGAACTCAATCACACTCTTCCTCTCCTTTTGCCCACAGAATATTCATGGCTCTGGTCCCCTCTTCCCCCATTGCTCCTCTCATCCTTCTCACAATGTAAACACACAAATTAGGTGGGAAGCTATTTAATCTATAGTGAGAAAAAAAAGAGAGAGCTTCATGAAGGTTGTTCCGGAGAAGTACGCAGGCATGGAGAGGATGACAATGCCAGCCAGTATGGAGGAGGCCCCCTCAAGGATACGTTATTTCTTGTTCATATTCATGCAATAATATATACCGTTGGACTTTACTGGAAACGTAATGATCACAAAAGAATATGATGTTCGATCATGATGGACTGCTCGAGAAGCGTCATGGTAACAAAAGAATATATCACTGTATAACCTATAGCGACTTGTCAATCGTGTTGTACTGCTTGGAAAACGTAAAGGTAGTTTTATATCCGAATGCTATCTGTTCATTCATAATTATCTATAATTAGATATAAAAACATGAGTTTTTTAATTCAATTATTATACCCTTATTGTAATGTGAATATTATAATATATTATCAATATCAATAAGAAAATTCAACCACATATCTAATGGGGAGAAGGGCCAATATTGATAAAAGTTTAATTTGTTTAAGAGTTTTATATATATATATATATATATATATATATATATATATATATATATATATTATTACAAATTGAAAGATAATTCAATTTATATCACACGTATTTAATTAAGTAAAATTATAAATTATTTTATGTTGTTTGAAAATTAAAAATATAATTATCAAAATTAATTTTAAAAACATGTTTATTTAATAAATAATAAAATTTATTCATTAATAAATAATACTAAATAATATAGTATAAATTAAAAAAAAATTATAAATCAGTTTATTAATACACGAGCAAAGCACATGCCAAAAAAATTAGTTATTCCAAACGTGTTTGTGAAAAAATCTTCATTCTTTTATGAATCAGTTTTAGTTTCATCAACATAAAATAACGTTGTCGTTTTAGTTTCATCAATTGCTCTTGAATTTGCAGTGCAATAAATTCGATTTCTGGTGTCGTTTTTTCTTTAATACTTCTAGATATGCTATTATAAATATACTTTATGATAAAACTTCATAATTACTATTGTTAATCATATATATCTTTGGCACTGGTATTTATGCTAAGTGGCTATTATATATTAACCAACATCTAATCTAAACTAATTAGTGGCATTTATGCCAAATGCCACTAAATGCAATGAATGCCATCGCATCTCATTAATCTTAATATATGATAAAAGGTAAAGTTAAGGTTTAAATTTTTTAATAGAATGTAATGTTCCTCTTCTTTTTAAAAAAAGTAATTGACAATTTACGAGTTTTTTTATGGGTTAATGATTCATATTGTCCCATGCTAAAAGCAATTTATTAATTAGGTCCTTTTACGAATTAATTAAGTATTGATTGGATCATTTTAATTACTAAATCAACTTGTTTAATATGTCCCTCCATTAACGCTGCCACCATCAATATTAAAAAAAGATAAAAATAGTTACTTTAATTTTATAAAACTTTTCTTGAAAACAATATTGTAAACACTTTAGCGTTTTTAACACGTTTTTATTCTAAAAAAAATTAAAATTTTAATAAATATTTTGATATTTCTTCTCATACATTCAGGTACACATTATTTATGATTACAGCCTACAATTTATAAATATCCGGACCACACCAAACAAAATTAACATAGAATATACAATCAAAATGCAACTTATATACTTCTCATGTACTTTAGCTTACTTAAATCAAATAGGTTCCCTAAATCATATATTTTCAGTAAATTCCAAATATCAAACTTAAAAGGAAAGGAAAGTAAGGGAAATTGTAGAAATAAGAGATATGTTTTTAAAAGCCTAAGAATCAAAATATCAAACTTAAAAGAAACGAAGCAAAAACAACAGTATCAGTAATATATATAAGCACATGAGTATACCTAACTCGTAATTTGAGGATTGATAGACAAGGATATGAACACCTAGGTTCAAACACTAAATCGAGGCCTTACAACTTGCTTTTCCATGATTTCCCAAAAGATCCAAGCCCTAATTTTTTAAAAACAATTCTTAGTATTTATCAGGTTTTTGTCTCATAAATCTATCTCTTCTTTCCTTTTCAATTAGGCCCATGGCCAAAATTAAGTGAACCCCTTCATTCTCCTTATATTTTTCAAAGGTCAATTTAATATTGAAAGAAGAAACTAGAAAACAATTAATTTAAAAAATTATTCATGGTAAAAAAAATTAAAATAATAAAAATTAAATTTTAAAAAATTATCAAATTTAAAAAATTATCTCAAATAAAATAGATAAAAATAAAAAAATAAGAATCAAATGTAACATATGAAAAAAATTAGAGGATAAAATAAAAAATTATAATTTTATAATTTATTTTATATAAAAAAATAGTAATAAAAATAACAAAGATTAAATATAAGAAAAAAAATTTAAATAATTGTTTTGAAATTTTTTTTAAAAAAAAAACATGCGTGCAAATTAAGAAGGAAAAAAAGAGGACAATCAATACTAAATCAGAGACCCGGTAGCCACATGCATCGTTGTAAAATAGAGAAGATATGTCAAGACAATCTAAACTCTACCATGAAAGATGACATATGGTTACAGGAAGGTTTCTAATCGAGGATGCGTGCAATGCAGGTATTTAATATTTTTTAATAATATTTATATTTATTAAATTATTAAATAACTTCTAAGTTATTCTAGTTATTTTATTGTTTAAATCTTGGTGTAAAATGAATGACCGATGATTTTTAGTTTTTTTTTAAGTATTTAATTGTAAGTTATACTATGCTCTGGCTTATGCAATTTAATTTACTAGTAGTTTTAGTTTTTAGGATAAAAACCACTGGTCAATTAACTTCACAAAAGAAAGAGATATTGACAGATCCCCAGATACAAAGAAACAAAAATAAAATAAAATTGAAGTAGCATGTTATCTCCGAACAAGAATATATCGGAAGATCCTCACCAGCGGCTGACAGATAATGAGAGCCACCATATCATCATACGTGGTCAACAATCCAGTGAAGTGACTGCTACCAAACATTTTTAATTTATTAGGATTAGGAAAAAATTGAAAGAATCACAATTATCTTTATGGCATGGGGAAGTTCAGTAATATACTTTTTAATTTAAAAATATATTAAAATACTTTTTAATTTTAACATTAATAAATCAAAATAATATAAAAAAATTAATATATATATATATATATATATATATATATTTCAATAAGCAAAAAAGATTAAAAAGAATTACAAGTATAAACTATAAATTCATAATTTTATTTTTTGGAAAAAAAAATAGTTTATATATCACCTAAAAGGTTTGCAAAACCTTTAAATATGCTATAAAACATTATTTTTATTACGAAAAAACCTAAAATTAAAAAAAAACAAGGGAAATTAAAATAGAACCACAAATAAAATATTAAATCTGAAAACTTAAAAAAATAACAAAATTGATTCAAATAAAGATGTTACACTTTATATCAATAAAGATGTAGAATAATGACTTTCCCTCTACCTCTTCAATACTTGATTCCATGATAAAAACTTTATTATTTGATTGGGCAGTAGAGAGGCTTTTTTTTCTTTTACTTCAATACATGGTGGTTGCTCCTTTTTTGTCTTATGTCTTCTTCAGCTAACATGAAACTGATCTTTGATTTCACCCTTTTTAGCTTGTAATCTAATCTTATTCCTCAGTAATTATCTTACACTTTAGATATCAGAACATTCTAGATATGTTTCCATCATGAGGAAGGTGTTCCTCTCAATCTAATCTCAACCAACTGCATCATCTCATCATTTGATCATCTTTCTACATAATTCCATGATCACTTTATTATAATCAATAACCTGGTTCGTAATTAAAATCTTCAGATTCTGAATCTTCACCGAAATTAAGTTATGGCATGGACATAGCATAATCTTTAATTCAATTTTCTGACTACAAATAAGCTAACATGAGCTCCTTCACTAGTATATATAACACGTATTGTAATTTTGATATTTATTATTTACATCTATTTTTATTTAAAATCCTGTTTATTTTTAAAATATATATTTTTATATTTTTTAAATCATTTTAATATACTAATGCTAAAAATAATTTTAAAAAATATAAAAATATATTATTTTAATATATTTTCAAATAAAAAAACACCTCTCATGTTTCCATGTCACTTACTTTACATGGCATGCATCCCCTTATCTAAGTCACTGGAATGGTTGCTATCACTTTGTTCACAGGTCAAGTCAATCATGTTTCTATATCAATTAACGTAGCATATAATGAAGGGATACTAGATCTATTATTGCTAAAAAAACACATACAAGGAAAACTCATAAGAACAGTACTTAACTCTTATTCATCAATTCTCATTATCAAAATGTTATTATAACTCTTTAAATGGAAAAAAAACCCAAGAGAATTCTAATGATTTTGACTAAAAAAATCGTAGGGTTATCACTAGTTTCCTAATAAACCACTTGTCTAATTGTAATAAATTCTGGAAAATATTAACCTGTAAGTTACGTGCTGCTGCGTCATTTTTATTCTGATATTTCCAATTTCAATTCACCCTTAACTTTGATGATAATAAATTATAATGTTTAAGTTCTATTAATATTTTTTTTTTCCTTACATATGCAACCATTCACAATCTCTTATAAGAGTCGACTAATGGTAATATTTTGGAGGGCTCGATTGAACCAAAATGATATAAAAGGGTTTGATTTAACCAAGTATCAAAGTTGAGGGACCATAATGATTTTTCCAGCTAAGAAAGCGGGGTGTTAATAATTCGAGGTATGGAAACACCCATTCAAGGCGAATCCCCATCATAGGATGCTAAATGGATTTAAAAATAATACACAGATCTTATACTCTGTCATCTGATCTGCTGCTATTAGATTTGTTATTTTTATTTTGTTGGTAAACTTTGATAGATCTTAAGTCTAACCTAGAACCAGATTAATAATTCTGGATGTTCTGATAAAAGTTCAGCTATATGTAAGTTCCACAAACTAGCAGCATAAAATGGGTAATTACGTGAACTATATGATATTTTCTTTCCATTTTTCAATTATATTCCTTTTATTTTATCCAATAAAATACCCTTTTTTATATATAAAAAAGGCTATAAGCCCAAAACCTCAAGGCAAAGCAGCACAATTGCATTATATTATGTCATCCATCGATCCATTTTCTTCTCTTCTATTTCATTGATAACCATCTTTATGATTCCTGAAGTTGAAGTAATTATTGTTTTTTGGAATCGCTCAAACTCCTTCCTTGTTCAATGTTGTTCTTACTTGTATCTAATCTTAGCTGCGATTCCAGTTTTTTAAATAAATTTCCTCGAGGCTACAACTTCTTGAATCTTCAAAGCAAATACAAAGAGTTAATATACACTCAAGGGAGGGTAGAAGGATATATTACCCCCAGAATCTTGTTGTTCCAGCTCCATCAAAACTGTTGCCATGGGCTCATGGAGAAGCGTGGAACAGGAGAAGGAATTTATTGGTGATCCAACAAAAGCAAGTAGATCTCACTCTAAGAAAAGGACAATCAAAGACACGACAGTACAAAAACGCCTCCCTTGCTTTTCCTTTTTCTCTGCAAAGGAACTAAACTATATCATGTTCCCAGTGTTTCTCTTTGACACCCGCATTACTACAATGACAGTAAAATAAAATAAAACAGCTATATATCATGTCAAGAAAAAAGATATAAATTTCACTTATATCTTAGAAAAAGTATTTATCACAAAATATGTTATTTTTATTGTTGGTAGCCATGTTAAAATTCAAAAGAATTTTACTTGCTATTTACGTATTATAATTAAAAGATATGATATATGGATATTAAAATTATATTCCTGAACAAGAATTTTTAAAAAGATTTGCATGTGATACAATTTAAAAGTTTCAAATCCAAAAAATTTATTAATAAAATATATAATCTATAAAAACTTATTTATAGACTTAAACAAGCTTTAAAGAATTGAAATATTCATTTTAATAAGATAATGAAATATTTTGATTTCATAAAAAATATATATGAGTATTGTGTTTATAAAAAAAATAGTGAGAGTGAAGTTGTTTTCATGAATACGACATAGACATATTACTAGTGGGAAATGATATTTGTTTTTGTTCTAGTTAGTAAAGATCTGGTTGTTCATAAATTTCTTTATAAAAGATATGAGAAAAATAACTTATATATTAAAAATAAAGATCTAAATAGACATATTTAAAAGATTGTTTAGATCATCTCAATTCATACATACAGACAAGATACTAAAACAATTTAGTATGAAAGAATTCAAAAGAGGATACTTAACTATTTTACATTTGATACCTATCTTTAAGAACATGTTCCTTAAAACATAAATCAAACGAGACATGATAAAAATAATTTCATATATTTTAGATATAAAATCCATAATGTATGTGATTTTTGTACAAGATCAAATATATCTAATAATTTTTAGCATAATAAGTAGATATTAATCTAATCTGGTGAAGGTCATTAAAGATAATTAAAAATATCTTTAAGTGCTTGAGAAGAATTAATAATTTTTTTCTAATCTATAAAGGAAATAAACTAGTAGTTATGATTTATAGATGTTAATTTCATTTAGATATTGAAAATAAAAAATCAAGTCTAGTTATATTTTACTCTAAATAATGGTTCTGCATTGAAAGAGTTTTAAATAAAAGATCAAAATAGATTCTACAACTAAAATTTAATACACCTCTATATTTGAGGGAACAAAATAGGTTGTTTGGATAAAAAAATTTATCATTAAACTATATATAGTTCCTAGCATTGTTGATTCAATAATCATGTATTATGATAATGGGAGACGTGCGACAATGCCCAAAGCTCCTAGTCACAATAATAATGAAGTAATTATACAAGCAAAGGAATCAAGATCTTATCAATGATATAAAAATATACTTAAACAATTCTATTTGATTAAAGAATCATAAAAAAATATGTAAAGATAGAACGAGTACTCACTAAAAAGAATTTTATAAATCCTGTTACTTAGTTATTATCCCAGTAAAAACATTATCATTAAGTATAGCGATATAATATTTGATACATGAGTAATTAATTTTAATACAAGTGAGAGATTATTAGTGTATATGTCATGTAGTCAATTAGTTGGTTACATGTGATGTTGACTTTGTTCATGTAAACATATTTATTCATAATAAAGATTTTATTTATCTTTAATATTCATCAAATATTTTACTGATGAATCTAATATTTGATTAACAAATCTAAAGCAAAGATAGTCATTGAGATAAAAATACTTTGGAAAAAAATTATAAAGTTATAATTATGATATTTTTATTGCATCAAAGCATTATTTCTAAATATTTCTAGTCAATACTTTATTAAGATCGAACATTAATTAGAAGTGTTGGTACCGATACATATTGTATTCTTTCCTTTGTGAAATAAAACAGTTATATTTCATAAATTGATGTAAGATGGATACCTAGATCTATAGTTTTGAAACCTGATTTGACCCGTCGGGTCGACTCGGGTTTGGAACAAGGTCAGGTTAAAGAAATACAAGGAAAGAAAAAACTAAGTGTGACCTGGCAGGTTGACTCGGTGACCCGGCAAAACCCAGTCAAAAACCTTATTGCAACCCATTGATTTTTATTTTTTTTACTAAAACTACGTTGTTTTGATTTAACAATAAAAAGATTAACCTAAGCATCTCAGTGACCTAGTTAAAACTTGAAACCTGTGTTTTGAATTAAGCCGGATCTAAAAAATATACCTAAAACTAATATATAAATATTTGTTAGATAATATATATACTGAAATGACATCATGAAAACTTTATATATCATATCATACTAAATTTTATAAATTTTCTCATCAAGTCATTATGTTAGTTTAAACATCATAATAAAAGGAGTAATATCATATTTAATATATTTATATAATTCTATAATGTTTATGGTTCAATCATGTTTTTGAATTGTTTTAAGTTTTAAATTATTTTTTTATTTTTGAATTATTTTATTTTGATGAGTTAATATTAAAAATAAATTTTTAAAAATAAAAATATATATTATTTTAATATATTTTTAAATAAAATAATAATGTAAAAAATAATTTGAATTATTTTCACTTCCTGACATTAGACACTTTGCTGTCAAGTGACCTGACTTGAGCACTACTAAAGCAATTCTAAATGATAATCCTTGCTGTCAAATGACATGACTTGAGCACTCCTAAGATTGGATGCAAAGTCATATCGAAATGTAATAAATACAATTACAAAGTTACATATCAACTGAAACTCACACTGTAAACTACGGAGAGTCTGTTTTTTACAACTGAAGACCTGTTTTTTGTCAAAGCATGACTTCATTGCAAAGTTGGAGTAGGGAATTTTCCCATTAATGAAGGCAGGAGTGTATCTGCACTCATTCAGAAAAAGTTTCATACCAGCAGTTCTGGTGATGGTTAAATTCGGCAGAACTTACTTTTCAACAGCAAACTGACTCATCAATTTTATAATCGTATGTAGAAAATTGTTTGCAAATTGTGCAGGCTCGTGCTTAAGCAAGATCAGGGATGGTCTAGCATTGATAATCGACCATGAGATGAGAGTATCACATAACCGGCACTGAAACAAATGAGCAATACGTTTAGCATAATCTATCTCCTCGCGATAAAAACCACAATTACTGTGCAACGAAAGTTTGGAAAAGCTATCCATGTAATGGACAGGCACAAGATCTAGACCTCCAAACATCGTTCTGAACACCAGGTAAATGCCCCAAAGGGGTCGAGGAAATCCTCAAGCATAGAACATTTTCAATATATACTTAGACAAGATACAGTGCAAGGAGATAAAGGGATGGTTACTCTCCGTCAATAATCACCTGCTGAGAGGGTTGGGGGGCACTTCTGGCATCCTGCTCCGAAGCACTGGCAAGACCTTGTAGCATTCTCAAAATCTCAGAAGTGTCTTCCAAGTAGTACTTGGCCTTGCTGGGTTTTCGGCCAACAGTGCATGCAAACACTTCAGCAACTGGGGAAAGAGAGGAACCAGATCTTGCACTCAATATCACCTCAAACATGTCCTCATCAGACTGGTCATCCCCAACGCAGAGAACAAAGTCAGGAAGCTTTCCCTTCAGTTTCATTGTATCTAGGAGGCGTTCTGCCACAAGACCTTTTCTAACACCCTGTCAAGTGGGTAACAAACATGAGATACAATAGCAAAGCTGAAACGCATGTTTTGTTGGTACTGCATTTTAGAAGATCTTCTCTACAAAAGGAAATAAAAGAAATGCATATACAAAATTTCCATAGCTAATAGGCATTCATGGAGAATAACTGGTCAAATACTTCAGGATCCATGAGAAAATTAATCAAAGAACTGCGGATGATACATTTTTCTGCAACACTAATTTTCATAACAAGCCTGTTGGAGACAATTAATTGTCCAAGGTCCAGAAAAAATAGAGGCAGTTGATTGTCTTTCCATTACAAGAGATGACTGTTCCAAGGATTCTAGCATGCTCTTTTATGGAAGCATGGCTGAACAAGTTGCCTAAACGCTAGAGACTCTTTTATTTCAAAGGCCTAACAATCTGTAATTAAAAAGATTTGAAGATAGCATGGCATATTTGTGAGTTAAAGAGGGTACAGCACCCAAATCTGCAGTTGGTTTCTAGGCACCAAGGAACATACAACTTTTTTCTAATTAAAAAGCAAATATCAATAGAATGTAAGAATCACAAGGATAGATACAGGAACAGAGCAGCACTAACCTGGGGTTTAACTTCTACAGTGTGTTGACCGCTCTTGACAGTAACTGGCTCATTGACAAGAACACTTTCCAGGTGATCTAGAAGCTCCTTGGCCTGGCACGAACCAAAATCTGGATCTGCGTACTGGTAATTCCAAGCAAGTGAACTCTCTTTCGTCTCAATGGCAGAACCATCAGTTGTTTCAGTGTATAGTTTCATTACTGGCTCAGCAATACGTTTCCAATCAAAATCTGGTACGGATACACATGTTTCCCATTCTGCATCATGATTGGTCCTGTAGCCAAAATCTGAGCTCAAATCGGAGAGTGAAGAAAGAACTAGGCTTCTTTTGCATGGATTAGTCTAAATTAGAATAATCATAGTAGATAGCTCAAATTTACTTTGTTGACCTAAAGACAGAATAAATCAAAGGAGAGCAGCGAGCTTTCAAAATGTGGCAAGATCTTGTAAATGCTAGCATTAGTTGCCCTTGCTCTGTCTGTTACCTAATTGAGATAGCCCGTCCATGGCTAAACTCACAGGTAATTAAATTTAGTTTTCTTTTTGATTCGTGATAAATCCATAGTGCAGCAAAGGGGATAAGCCTAATCACCCCTCAAAAAATTAAACATGCACATCTGTTGAATACTTCGGTCAATATACATTATCTTCCAGTCAAACAGTCACAAATACCTCATTCCTAGGTCGTGAAGATGTTTCTAACAGTCTGTCACAATCTAGGAATTGTCGTCACTAACAGAAGCTCACTTATGATAGCAAGGATGGCTAGAGTGGTTTAGATACCTAAGCCGAATAATATAACTTGCATGTCATCTTTTGAATCTCATGCATTATCCTTGGATTAAAACGTCCTATATGAGGGTTTCTAGAATGTGGATAAGTTGTAAATAAACATTACATTTTAGCCAATGCTGAAATTCACAGCACAACAACAGTGCTGTTACTTTCAGCAATGTCAAAGGCCATCAAGCTGTTGTTCCATAATGATGGATATAGCACAGAACAATGAGATATCACCCCTCTCACCAAAACAAGGACTCCACTGGTTGAACATGTAGAAAATGTAAGCCACATCGTCCATTTTTTCTCCTTTACATAACAGACAGCACTAGAAGAACCAAGGGTCCAAGTCAAAAATCACAATTTTAAGTGTGGAGATCAAGATCAAATTGAAGTGGAGTTAGAAAAGGCAATTTGTACCTCACGAAATAACCATGTTCTGCAGCAATGCCAAGCTTTTCACAGGAAGAAAACCATTCGGTAAGAGTCTCCCTGTCTCTCCCACTAACAAGGAAAACAACATTTTTAGGGTCTGTACACAAGCTGTTCAAGACTCCAACAGTCTCCATGTTTGGAGTCCTAATTGAACTTGGCAGCGTCATAGTACCATCATAATCCAAAAGAATCACTCGGTTCTTGGTCCTCTTATAAGCAGAAACAATATGTTCAACTGAAATTTTTCTGAAATTTGGATCCAAAGCAATGACATGAAACCCTAAACCAAAACCAAATCCCCAGCACCTCCTCTTCACATGATCCCTACATGCCCTTTCAAGATCCTGCAAGAAACTATGTGCCCAATATGCAACATCATGCGTACTCACGTACCTATGGTGCTTCTCATGTCGCATCTGTTTCTCTGGCTCAGGGACTACCAGGGCAGAATTCATAGCTTCAGCCACAGCATCAATATTCCATGGATTTACTCGGATTGCACCACTCAGTGATGGGGAGCATCCAATAAACTCCGAAAGAACCAGCATGCTCTTTCTTGGTACTGATGGATCCCGTCCTAATGTCTCATCCAGCTTCTCATTTCCTTGTCGACATATGATATATTCATAGGGTATCAGATTCATCCCATCCCTCACTGCCGTAACAAGACAACACTCTGCAATTGCATAATAAGCAATGCGCTCATAAAACTGAAGTGGCCTGTCAATCAAAACCACTGGAGTATATCCTGGACTTCCAAATGTCTCATTGATCCTCCTCACTGTAGCTTTAGTTTCAGATTGGACCTCCTGCACCTCCCTTCCTCGGCCTCTTGCTGGGTTTGCAATTTGAACCAAAACAACTTCACCCCTCTTATTAGGACGTTGTGTGAGTAACTGTTCCATTGCCAAAAGTTTCAAGCTGATTCCTTTAAAGATGTCCATGTCATCAACCCCTAGCAATATAGCTTGACCCCTAAACTGGTCATGTAGCTCTGCAACTTTAGATTCTGTCTCGGGAAGATTGAGCATGGATTGGAGCTGACCAATATGAATCCCAACAGGGAGAATCTTGATACTGACTGTCCGACCAAAATACTCAAGCCCTATGTAACCTCGCTTGGATTGATAAGAAAGACCAAGCATTCTACTGCAACAAGAGAGGAAATGCCTTGCATAATCAAATGTATGAAAACCAATAAGGTCAGAGTTCAGAAGTGCTCTCAGAAGTTCATCCCTTACAGGAAGTGTTCTATATATTTCAGATGATGGGAATGGACTATGAAGGAAGAACCCAAGCTTCACCCTATTAAATATCTTCCTCAAAAATGTTGGCAAAACCATCAAATGGTAGTCATGAACCCAAACATAATCATCCTCAGGGCTAATCACTTCCCTTACTTTTTCTGCAAATATTTTGTTGACAGAAACATAAGCCTGCCAAAGGGACCTATCAAACCGACCACCAAGATCCGGTGATAAAGGGAGCATGTAGTGAAATAAAGGCCATAGATGTTGTTTACAGAATCCATGATAAAATTTAGTAAAAAGATCAGGAGGGATAAATGCCGGGACACATTTAAAAGTTTCAAGCAATGTTAGGGCTACATCGTCTTGCTCACTAGGTTCAATCTCTTCTTTAAGAGAACCAACATAGATAACTTCAACATCTTCTCCAAGACCATCTTTGAGTTGTAAGAGAAGTGAGTCCTCATCCCAGCTAAAGCACCACCCTCCACTACTATCTGGACTTCGATGTGCCCGAAGGGGGAGCTGGTTCCCCACAATAATCATCCGTCGACCTAGAGAGACAGAAGAGGGGGCATCAGAGCCAACATTGTTTTCATCATCTAGATCAGTCAGTATTCCAGCAACAGTTGCCACTCGAGGAAACCTGTTCCTCTCACGACCAAAACTTGGAATTGGAGCATCACCAGAAGCGAGATCTAAGAGGTTGGAATATGACTTTGAAACCATTGCAAGGACAGATAAAGAAGTGTTGTTCTTCTCAAAGTTATGCAGAAACAAACTCTGCAAAAATAAAAATAATAATAATCTATTAACGAAATAGAATCAGCACTAAAACTGCAAAACACACACACACACACTGAAATATAATGCATAGCAATTATTCCAGAAAATGTAATCTTTTGCCTTCTTTAGAATTCCTTACTGAAGCATGTTCTCCTTAAGGAATTAAACATCTTAAGAGATTATATGCCCATTACAATCCCAATATATTCTCCACCAGAATAAGAAATTAAGACTCACTCTTATTATTGTTATTGTTGCCCTCCTAAAGACAGATTCCATGCTTTGCAAAATCAAAAAATTCCAACAAAATGAAGACAGACATTCTTATATGCACAGGGAAACATATCAAAAACTAAAAGAAAAAACAAAACTCAACATTGATTGATCAAACTCAGAAAAGAAAAAAAAATCTGAAAACATGAAGAGAAGTTGGATTTACTACAAACATAGGTACCCATATGTTAAAATCTGATATAATTAACACCCAGTATTAACACAATTACCTCTAATCTCCAATACCAAAAATATCCATCAAAATCAAGACAACAAGACAACAAGACTGATCAAATTATATGAACACTCCGAATACATATATGAACACTCCGAATACATAAACCAAACCATCAATTGAAGAGCACAACTTCTAAGGGAGTTGGAGATGACCTCTTTGAGCCCGTAAAGAGAACATGCATCGAAACTCAAAAACATGCAAACGGGTATGTGAGTAAATGTAACAGAAAGTAGCTGGCAATGGCATGCAACCTGAAAGAGCAAAAACGCTAGAAAAGACAGTAACTTTAGTGATAGAGAAGAAGAAGATTAAAAGAACTTACCTTTCAAGCTTCAGATATACCAATAGCAACCAAAAAGATTCTTCTCCTCTCCCTCTCTATGTTGCAAGAGAAAGTATGGCATTAACAGACCTTATTTGGCCTTGCTTTTGCAGTTTCCACTAAAAGATTTTTGTTTTGAGATTTTTTTTCCCCTTCAGATATGAGACTACAAATGGGATGATGTCTCTATAAAAAGCATTTGATTCTCTCAAAATTATTTCCTCTCACTCATTATGTGAGTACTGGTGAGTGATAACACGATGAACAGAGAACAGTGGACTCCAACTTATTGATTTTCTTAACCATGGTTGGTTTTTCAGTTAATCATTTAATTTAATTTAATAATAATTATGTTATTAAAGTTTAAACCCCTAAGCTTGTGTCCAGCAAACCTAACTCGTTACCTTCATCTCAGGTCATGCCAATTTGAGATGCAAGATGCCGCGTGCTAGTCACTTGCTGATGCATCCATTTTTACCCAATGTTAGGAAATGTAGTGGCAGTAGCGATGTTATTGTATTATTAGCACAAGATTTACGCACATATTCATTATGTAAATGAAACTCCCGCTTAAGAAATAATACTCTTTATCATATGATGAAACCTAAATTATTTTAATTTTCAAACTTTTTTTATATATAATTTTACGTTGTTTTACAAATCCCTCTTTCTGTCGATGAGATGTATATTTTTTCAGATGGGAGTACGGACAATCACTATGTGCAATAATTTGTTAGTATAATTATTGATATAGTTGCTCGTGTCTGTACTCTGCGTTTCATTCTGTACGTTGCTGCTGGCGCCACACAGGATCGCAATTTGTACGGTCCCAGATATTTATTACAACCTTTACCGTAGGAAGCAAGTCGGCATTGCATGTCACTTGTTACACTACCCTGAAGAATTGCGCTCCTAGTCAAGGCCTATGAACAAATTTGTTTTAATTTTTTTTTTTTGACTCAGATTCCTTCTATGACAATAATATAGAGCTCTAGAATAGACCAGGGAGACTGTAAAAACACCGGAGAACAGAAGGGAGTGAGAAGGCGGCCAAGGGTTCTTGATAGAAAGGCTTGCTCGTGTTTTACTTTAACGAAAAAAAAAAGTTTATTGAATTTAAATAACTTGATTTTCTTATTAAAAAAAGATAAAAATAATATTGAAAAAATAGAGTAAACCATGATGAGTTGGTAAAAATTTATTTATATAGATTAAAAATTATTTTATGATTAATCTAAAAACAAATCTAGATAAACCGAGCTGAATATGATTAAAATATAAAGTTTCCATCGTTTATAACCTCTTCCCTCTTAAAAGATTTACTATACTAGAGGTCTAATTTCAACTTTTCAGTCTCCCTGCATGAGACATCAGAAAATCATGTAATTTTCTACATGGAATTGAGGTAATTCGAGTTTATAAAAGTTTGTTTTTTTATATTAGTTTATAAAAGTCTATTAACTTAGGAATTCTTTGATGTAAATTTTTTATTTATCAGCAATTAATTTTAAATGTGTTGATGTTTCATAGTTGAAAAATAACTTTTTAATAAATTCTTAAGTCAAATTGTAAATGGACCCATATATAAATTTGGTCTTTGTATTTTTCAACGGCTGCAGATTGCGTAGTCGAAAGGCGGGTGCCTCCTGCTAGGAACTAGCCATCGAATCCTCGTCAGGTGTCAGTAAATGGGTCATCAGCACTTCATCATTTGTAAGCGAAACTTTTTGTTTTTTGGCCGGTTAGGAGGTTCCACTTGGTACTACTTCTCCTCCATTGTGGAGGTTTCGCTTCTTTCCTCCACCGCCCCGCCCCCCCGTTGGAGGAGGCTCCAACACATAAGAATTATAAGATACACGTAGAAAGGTCACTAAACTAATTTGCTGAAATTGTAGACTGAGAGAATTATATTATGGTTCGTTGTTTAAAAAAAATTATATTATGGCTGTAAAATATCAATATAACAGTACAAAAGTACTCATAATAATTAAGCTGTAAAAAAGAATCCCATTGTACCGATGGACCGGCCTGAGGCATTCTAAAGAATATATTACAGTGGGCATCGTAAAAGCGGAACGCAAAAGGTGCGGTAGCAACAGTCGAAAGCGTCCCGCAAAAATGATGTGTCAAGCCCGTAAAAAATCTGTAATATGTTGATGTCATCATCATCATCTCCCATTTTTACATTTCTAAAACGCAGGAATCATTCAATTACCACAAAAAAAAAGGGTTCTTTTAATGGTTAACAATGTTTTTTTTTTTAATCTCGATTAATACATGAGCTCACCTAAAAATACCAACCTCGTAGAATAAAAAAATCAAATTAAAAAACAATAGATACTTACTGAAATAAATAAAATACTGTCTAGTACTTATGTGAGAAGGAAAAAAAAAGAGATATAGAAAGAAAAAAATAGCTAATTATTCTAGTGCTTTTTGATTCATGCAAGTATTGAGTCTCTCTCTCTCTTTTAATCCTATCCTGTATTGAAGAAAATTAATTAACAAGATACTACATAGGAATGCTTAGATCATTGAGGTCATGCTGTTGAGATACTATTTAACAAAATAGGGTTTTTTTAAGATTTTATTATTAGATTCTTTTGAGAGTTATATTTCATAATATTTTTTAATTTTCTTATATTGGTCTCATAGGTTTAGTTTTTCTTTTTCTTGATTTTAACTTTCAAATTAGATTTGTTGGAAGTGGTTGGTCAAAATTCTCTTTTAATTGGTTTCTATAAATTTATCATTATTTTATAATCAGCTTAATTATGAATTTAACAAATTAACTATGGTTAACTCGAGTTATTTTTTAGAAAAAAATTTTCTAATTAATTATTTTTTAATTTAATTTTTAATATGAAGTTGGTTGAAAATTAAACATCATATTTATTTTTTATTTCTTTTTTAGGAGATTATTCTAATCTTATGACTTGAGTCACGAGTTTAAAACTTATTAGTGTGACAAGTAATATCAAATTTCCATAATGATTTTTTTTTCCATCATCCAATTATTTCTTATGTAATGTGATAACAAGTTATGGTTAATAAATTATACTTTTTTAAATAAAAAAGAGCTATTATTTCTTATCAGTTGTTGGATGCTACAATTTAAAACGAAAAAGATTGAGTTAACTTGTAAAACCTGCAACCGGGATCATGAGATCAAGATAACCTCATAGAAAGTAAATACAAAAAACAACAAGAATCCCACTTAAAAAATATTCAATTAATAAGGATCTAAATAGAAAACAGAGTTAATTTGGGTCAACTTATCAAACTCGCAACTCTGGAAATGAAATTAGAACAACCTTTATAGTGAAAAATAAAAGCAAATTATAAAGTCTAATTTATAATCAACATAATGTTGAATGATAAATTTTAAAAAAAAAATCAATTAAAAAATAGCTTAAAAAATAACTTAAGTCAACCCCTAGTTAACTTGTTAAACTTATGATTTGTGTTATAACATCGAGATAAATTCATATAAAACTTTTAAAAAAATAAAGCTTCATCTCTAATATATCTAATGTTAAAAGTTAAAATTAAGGGGGAAAAAAGTTAAATCCATGAGACCAGTACATAACTCAATAGAAAGAAAATTAAGAAAAATTATAAAACATAATTCCTAAAACAATTTAATAATAAATGATAAAATTGAAAAAAAAAACTAAATAAATAAAAAGATTGGGTTGTTAAAAGGTAAAATTGAAAAAACAAAGAAAAAAATACAAAACACTATTCTAATTAATAATGTCTTTTGAGTGTGGCAATAGTACTTTAATCACATCCTTTTATTTTCTTTTTTAAAAAAAGAAAAGAAAAATAAGCTCACATTTTAAGGCAAAAAAACCAAAAGAAATAAAAATTAGAGCGCCAAAGACATATTAAAACCTCGATCAACACAACAACATAAAAAAAATCTTGATAAAATAAATTCAATAATACTAAAAAAAGTCATCATCAAATTTAGAGTTAAGCCACATACATTGCCCAAAGGCAACAAATATGCCTCACATGCCAGATATTTTTTCATCTTTTCCATTTTAGTCCCTCATTCTAGTGTAGTTCTCCAATTCAGTATCCTAATTTATTTGACTAAAGAACATGCTAAAAAAGAAATGAGAAAGAAAGAAATAAGGGAGAAAAAACTTAGCTTTAAGTGTTGTATAACCATATTTATCAGTATAATAACTGCTTAAACATTGACACATATAGGTAGAATTGTGACCTTTAATAAATTTAATATGATGTTGGACTAATTAATGCTTATATATGAGTTGTTAATATAACACTCATTTTCCTAGCAATGGTTATTTTTCACTCATAGGTTATCTTAAAGGGTACATTTTTACTAACCTCTCCATTAGTGATACAATAAGGCACCACAACTAATAGCAAACATTAACCTTTCAATTAATGACACAACGAGACATAATAAATTACTCAACTTTCCAGGTTATCAACAAGGAAAAATAATTATTTTTTATTATTACTCCACTATTTATAAGGTAAACTGACATGAATAAAATCTATAACTACCTTAAATCACCATATATAAAAAGATTGAAACCATTAAAAAAATTAACACTAGTTTATTCAATAGTACCAACTAATCATATACTTTTTACATTCTTTTCTTTCTCTCTCTTGTATGTTATTTATAACCTTTGCATTTACTAACTTAAGTAAGTGATGGTCTTCTATTCTAATAGAGGATTAGTTATGTAAGAAAAACCAAGCCAAAAAATAAATACACACATATAAATTAATAGTAAAAAATAATATTTGTAGTTGTATTGTATAATAATAATAATAATACAATACAATAAAAAAAATATCATTTTTAATTGTTTATTACATTGCATTTGTCTAAAATAATTGTGGGTACAAAATAAATCACCTATCCAACCTATCCAATGTCAAGAAATTATTTGATACAATAATGAATACTTAAAAGAATATTAAAATAAATCATTAATAAAAAATCTTAATCAACACAACATAGAATGTTAAAATAAAAATAAAAATAAAAATAAAATCAATAAGTAAAGAAAACTAAAAAGATTAAGAACTAGACTTGAAAGCACGTTATGTTAAAAAAAGAGGTATCTATTTTGTATATTTTTTAATTTTGCTATCTTCGTTTTAAATTTCTTCAAAACAATAAAATCATTTTTTTGGTGTGAAATCAAGCACCCATTTAATGCTATAATTTTTTTTTCTAATATCATAATAATCATATAAAAAATAAATTAAAATAAATTATCAATTCAAAATACAAACAAATTAACATACAATCCAATTATTAAATTGACAATACAAAAAGTCAATAATTAAAAAAAAAAAACCAATGCAAATTTTTTTTATTATAAATTACAATTGTAATTCAACATAATAGATATACATGAATAATGATTTTCTACACTTTTTAATATTTTTTTTTAATTCTTAATTATTTTTTTATTAACATAAGTATTTGGTTCAATTTACATGTATTTCAACTAATTCTACATGTCTTGAAATGAATGACTATGCAAGATTTTAATAGCCTTGATAGGACTGGAAGTTGTAACTATTGGAGGGTAAATCTATCTAAGATCTGACTAATTAAATTTATACCTATTAATTTTTTTAAGGTTAATATGAATATTTGAATTAACTTACATGTAATTTAATTAATTTTATAAATTTTAAAATTAAAATAATATAAGCTTCTAATAATTATAAAACTTAAATCGATAATTCTAAAAAATAAACTTATAATCTTACCTGTTAACCACTATTTCTTAATCTCAATGGTGATAGCTAGCGTAAGAAAGCATTAAGGGAAATGGGCGGATGTAATGATGAGTACTACTGTAACTGAAGGTGCCTCTGCAATCACATTCGTGTGTCTTGTTATTTATAATGCGTTTACTTACGGAGCCTATCATGATTTTTATCTTGTAATATAAGTAATTAAGTTAGTGACACGTTTTTGTTTTCGTGCTCATTAAGCTGGCAAAATGAGTAAAAAGGCAGTTCATAACTGGAAACGCAAACCTTTTTTCTTTTTTCACTGTTCTTTCACTTCCTAGCTCCCGTTTCCCACTGGGATGATAATTCTACCTGCCTCGATGAAGGTCTAGCTCTGATTATCCAGATGAAGGCTCACATGAATGGTATTTTGTCTATATAAAATTTGTATAGTTTATCTTTCCAGATATTATCTAAATTAACTATCATAAAGGTCAGGAGGAGTTCGCCGAAGAGAAATACCAGAAATCTATATGCAAAAACATGCACTATCATCCCTAATTTCTCATGCTCAAACACCTCCTTCTGGCTCCAATAATCGTTAAATAATACGTACAATACCTTCGTTCCTTGTGCATTTCATGCTCTTTTTATTCTATCAAATTTAGACAGAAAAACAAATCTTCTGATCGTGATCTGAGGGAATATCTGAATGTAATTTAAACCAATTAATTAAAGGTGTTTTTCCGCCATGATTCTTTCTCAAGATTAGTGGGTGTTGCTTAGCGCTTGCTCTTGTTACTCGTGAGTCTACTTCACTTGTCTTGAATCGGTGATGGCAGCTAGATTCGTTTCTCTGTAGAACATGGCGGTCTCCTTTTTCTGGTAAAGACAAATTAAGGTGTGAACCTGTCAACAAACTCAAGACTCAGCTCCCTCGATCGACTAATTCTATGAACCACAAAAACCCTAGTTGATGTCTGCTCGCCCACATAAATTATAAAAAGAAAAGAAAGAACAACTCAAAACGCGCCCGCAATCGAGAGATACTCTTACCTTGTTGTTATCTCCGAGTATATATCTTCAAAGATGCACGTGTCACATCATATATCTTCAGATATGCATGGCTTTATATATATATATATATATATATATGAAAGTAAAAAATCATAATTAATGTTTCTCAATATGAATATGTTCACACTCATTATGTGTTCTGAAAAGCAAAGGGTCGTTAACTGATTGTGTTTTATTAATTAAATTCAAATTTTGGTGGCTAATGATTACATTGGAGACTCGTGAACCGTTAAACATGATTAGAATAGGAGAGAATTTTTGAAAATATGGTGGGGGTTATTTTTTAAAATGTTTTATATTTAAAAATATATTAAAATAATATTATTTTATTTTTTAAAAATTATTTTTCTATTAAAATAATATGAAAATACTAAAAAATATTAAATTAAATAAAAAATAAAAAAATTAAATGTTTATAAAAGTACTTTTAAAATATAAAAATAAACAAGAAAGAATATAGTAAAGAATAGTAATTGTTATTTTTTAAAAGTATATTTTATTTGAAAATATATTAAAATAATATTTTTTTAAAACTAATTATTTTTAATATAGCATATCAAAATAATTTAAAATTTTTTTAAAAATTTTAGTTTAAAAAAATAAAAAAAATATTTTTTTCGAAAATACTTTTTTTTTAAAAAAAACCAAGCCATTAATTACAAATTGAAAAATAAAGGTTTGGATGCCGTTCTTCTCTCAACTTGCCTCCATTCTGGCATGACAGCTGAACATCGAGAGGCCCATTGCTTGATGATCTATTCCGATGGAACACCGAAACTCGTACACTTGGACTCCAAACATCATGCACGAACCCAGCCTCACCAAATAGCTCGAATGCTAAGACTGCACCCTTCATTTAATTTCTTTCTTTGCAGGAACATTTCTCTCTTTTTGTTTATTTCACTGCTGCTGCTGATCATGGAGGTGATCTTTGTGGAAGGAAAAGGTGCCTTGATGTACAATTATACTGGACTTGATCAAATAATTGCCTGACGTCACTCCTTCAGAGGAAAGAAGAACAATCCCTGGAAAGTGATGCCCAGCTTCTAACATGAAGAAGGCTCGACAATGCGTAATAATGTGACTCCCTTTTGATATTTTACTAGGACTTGTGATGATTTCATTCTTTGTTACGGTCTTGGCTGCCATTACACCCTACTCATGGTTTTGTTATCTCCAGGTCCTATCTGTTTCACGCCTCTTTTCTCTGCTCCATTCTTGGCTGTTACGGGGCTTCTGCTCCTTTTGTTAGCCTCATTTTCCAGCTCTTTTTTTTTTGCCATCAATCTAGTCGTTTTTCTATGGGAAAAAAAATCTTACAGGTTAATTATTCAATTAGTGTTTTCTGAAGTTGGAAATAACTCCCCTACTTCGTTAGCTTTATATTCATGTTTCGGGTCTTTTTATGCCTGTTTTGGCTAAGAGAATTTTGAGTTTTGAAGTTAGATATTAAATTTAATGTTAATAATGTAAACTCTAGACATTGTTGTTGTTCTACAAGTCCTAGACTGTAAGAATTTTTCAAAAATTTTATTATTTTTTAATATGTGAAAAGCAAATTAAAAACTCATAAAATAATCAAATAATCTAAATGCTATAAATGTAAATGTAAATGATAACCTAAAATAATCTAAATGCTATAAATGTAAATGTAAATGATAACCTAATCATGATTAAGAAGCTTATAGTCATTGGATGATTCTTTAATTAATTATAAACATGCACTCCAACTCATTGATAGAAAAAACACGAAATAATATATATTTTTGATACTTTCTAAGTGTTTTTTAATGAAAACTGCAAGCCTTAAATTAAGAAAACTGCAAGTATAGTAATTATCACCTATCATTACTAGAAAAATTGGTAAATATAAATAGAAATATCAAAAAAATATTTTTATTGATAAACTACTAATGAATTTTATTGATATAAATATTTCAATGATATTTATTGAGGAAATTATAATGGAAAAAAATAATTAAAAAAAAGTAAAAAAATAATGACAAGTTAATTTTACCCAAGGAATAAATTTCGCCGGTAAATTCATTGGTAAACTATGAACACTATTCATCATGTCAATTACAAAGAGAATCATCCATAGAAAATTTCATCGATATTTTTCAGAGAGCTCTGAAATTATTCACTTTTCAATTGCACTATTAATTATTATTCTTTACGAACAAAATCATCGATGAATTGAAAAGTTATCGATGTTATTTGGTGGTTTTCTAAAAAAAATTTATTAAATTAAATATTACAAATGGAATTACCAATGAGTTGAAAAGTCGTCAGTGATATTTAGCAGTTTTTGAAAAAAATTTATTAAATTAAATATTACAAAAGAAATCACAAATGAAATGATTAAAAATATTAATATTTAATTATTCGTCGATAAAACACCCAATAAACAGCCTAAAATCCTTAATTTTATAACAGATAAGGCTCCTTTTTTCTTCTTCCCCATATATAAAAAAACATCAATATCCATTTGATTCTTTTCTCTTATCTCATCCATACTCAGGTATGTATTTTTCTTCCTTTTCTTTTTTCTTTTTAGTTTTTTTAATTAATATACTTTACAAAAAAAAAATCCCTTCTTAGCTTCACTTGCAACCACATTATGGTAAGATTTTTCTTTTGTTTTTTTGTGTTTTTTTACTATATTTTTTTATTTTATTTCTAATTGTTTTGTTCTTAATAATTGTATGAATATTGTTGTACTGTTTTTTCATATGATTTTCTTCTTTTTTTCCAAAGCATTTTGAGTGTTATAGAATGTTGATTTATATTAATTTAATTATTTTATAGTTTTGTAAAATAAATTTTTAAAAAAATATTTTTAAATATTTACTGATGGAATTACATACGGTATTTTCCGAGAAAAATACCGATGAAATGAGGGGTATAATTATTTTTTTGTGTACCTTTTTCCGTTAGTAAATTCATTGATAATAATATTTTTTTTATTACCAATGAACTTATCGACGGAGAAAAAAATTACCAACAAAAAATTTACTAATAAAGTATTTTCATTGGTGATTTCATTAGTAAATTATTTATTAACATAATAATAATACAAATACTGACAAAAATTTTCACCGGTAAATTTAAAAATTATGACAATGTTTAAACTATTAACATACAAATTGTTTGACTACCAGTTATATGCCTACTACATATCATATACGAGATTGGAAGCCTGCTAATAAATAGGTTTTAAAGATCCTGAAAAGTTAGTTGAAATGCAAAGCAACTATTAATGTTGATTTTTGTTGAGTTGTTCTTCTTGTTGCGCTCCTCCATCCTTAATTTATACAGGGAATGTTATAGATAAACGTCTATTAACTACTCATTCTCTCCATTACTTATATTTGAGGATGCATGAGTAAAATTACCCAACTTACTATATATTTTTTAGAGTTTTTGAATGTTAACATATTTTATTATCATCCTTTCTCTATATGCTGTATAATTAAATATATCAAAACCATTTTCATGAAACCTTGGAGGAGTAATTGAAGTTTATCTAGGTAAGTATGATCCTCTTATTTTTTGTCATTTGTTCAATTAAAATCATTAATTTTGTTTGTTATCATTTCCCTAATCCTAGCTGAAATGGCGATGCAGAATGAAATAATTAGCATAGTTTCGTAAAAGGAGGAAAACAAAAGATCCGATTTCTAATAAAAAGCTAGAATTTATAAATGTTTAAAATTATAAACATGTGAAGCATAACTAATGATAAATATTTTTTAAATAAAAAATAAAAATAAAATATGCATACTAAGCATATATTTACACTTACAATTGCTATAAAATCAAAATATTAATATGCATGTCAATAATAAAAATAATAATATTTAAACTAAAATAAAAATATATCTATTTATTAAAATATTTTAAAATAACAAATTTTTATCATAAATGAATCATTTATCCTTAAGAATTTATTATTCTTCAATCGTGTAACAAGATATTTGCAATATACATCTCAAGATTTTAATAACATCATTTTAGTTTATATACATTTTTAAATAAGATCCTTACATAAATAATTATGTAAATCAAATATCTTTTTAATAAAATTATTCTAAATTTTAGTTTTGAATGGAAAATCAAAAAAGAAAAACATTAAAAATAAGGTGAGGAAAAATGTGCGAAATCATAAAAATACAAAGCTATTTTGAGTTTTAAAATTAAAAAGATTTTCATAATTAAAAAAACTAATAACAATTAATCAAAATAACTATCTGTTAATTTATTTTAAACAAAATTTTAAGAAGCTGGTTTGATTGTTGAAGAGACTATTTTTTATTTATTTTTTAATTAATTAGAATTTGTTTGAAATTATAATAATAATGGTAATGATTTAAAGTGTTTTTAATTTATAAATATATTAAAATAATTTTTTTTATTTTTAAAAAATTATTTTTAATATTACCACGTTAAAATTATCTAAAAATATAAAAATATTATTTAGAAAAATATTTTAAAATTTTTAATAACACAACTTGCACCCCATTCCATCCAAACCCTTAATATTCAACCAGAGACAGGCTGAAGGCAAACGCAGACATTTTTATTATTATTAATATTAATATTGATAAAATAATGACAAAAGAAGAACAAGTACGGTGACCACGCGCATCAACCATGTGGTGCGTGTAAAGTAAAGAAGGAAGGGTGCACGCAGACATTTTTATTATTGTTATTATTAAAATAGATAAAATAATGACAAAAGAAAAACAAGGACGTTGGCCACGCGCATCAACCTGTTGCGCGTGTGAAGTAAGGAAGGAAGAGTGTGCATCTTGATAACGAGAAGTAAAGAGTTGGTGGTTGGTTGAAACCTAGACAAATATTAGACCGTAGCTGATCCTTCACCTCAGCTTGTCTTATTTGATTTGTATATTTCCTATTCGACAATTGAACGACGTCACGTTCGTTTCTAGTATTCTACGGTAATGTTCTCAAAACGGTGCGTTGCTCAGTGCAGACTGGAGGTCGTCCTCTCCTGCACCGGTGCCCCTAGCAGCGAGTTTTTTTTTTCTTTCTTGTGTTTCCAATGATTGCCTTTTCTTTCTTCTGAATCCCGACAGGTGACTGGGGACGTTGAATCTACTTGTCAAGCTGGCTACAGCCACTCACCATCATCATCATGACCCGACTGTGACCCGGCAGATCCAATCCCTTCCTTCAATTTATTGAAGCCTTCTCGTAGTGAATTTACCATTATCGTCTTTACTGTAAAGCAAGGCCAAGTCATTAAACAATATAAATTTATTATTTGTTTTTGAGTGAATGATTATATTTTTTTATTTATTTAATGTATTATATATATAATAAATGTGTTAAGATCACGTTGTCATGACTTTCCAAATTTTGCTGTAGGATTAATGTGGCATCAGTTACTAAATAATTGGTAGCTTCTAATCAAGTAATTTTTTCAATTTACGGGAGTGTAAGTCCAAAGGTCATTTTCTTTTATTTTTTTTATTTTTTTTCTTTTGGAGGGTAGATCAAGATCATTGTATCAATTAAAGAAGAGGGTAAGTTAAAGGATATTGAGACTAATTCTAATATTTGATAGAAAACATTAATGTAATATGAAATTTCTTAATAAGCAGTTGTACATAGCTCTGTACTATGCAACATGGGTTGGAGAAATAGAGGTTTGGGCTGATTTCCTTCCTTGGCAAAGGCCCGGGGAGGAAGCATAGTCTAGTTATTAGATTTGCGAAAGTCAGAATCAATCCAATAGATTAGGATTAGCCCATAAACTATATCCAAATTAAAAATATTAAAATAGGATTAACACTTATATTATTAGAAAATATCTTATTTGTAAAGTATAAACATGTGCAATTTCAATGTGAAAAATATCGATAATTATTTACTTATTTTTAAAATATCGAATAAATTAATAGATGTAATATTGGATTGCCTTTGTTGAGGACACTCCCTCTTTTAATCGATGAAAGGATCTATTTCTGAAATTAGAAAAAAAAAAAAGAGCTGGAGCTCTAAAAACATTTTTTTTTAATATATATTTTTTTGATTTTTTTTAATCACAGTACACTATATTTTTCCAGATTGTTTTTTAATTTACAAAATAAACCAAATTATATAGCTACGCCGTGAAACGACCGTAAGCTGCATTTGTTTAATTATTGAACAGGGAAAAGGAAGAGATGGTTCAAGGAAAAAAGCGCCAGAGAAAACAATGCGTGCAAATACCCCATAAGCAGAAACTCGGCAACTAATAAGTTTCATCAAAAGCAAATTTTTAGTTAGCCAGCAATGGATTGCCACCTGAAGTCAACTCATACCCCATGTCATTTGAGAATTATTTTCAAATTTCAACATCAAAAGTAGGCAAGCCATGAATTTCGTCAATCAAAAGAACTAGCAATCTTGGTCCCTGAGGAGAATAAAACACCCTTTTTTCTTCAATTGCCAAAACTGGAGCATTGCCAATCAATCAACACAAAGACAATCAACCATAAACCACAAAGATTAGACAAACCCTTTTTAGTCCTTAAAGATTAAAACACAACTAGAACATAATACAAACATACACACAGAGAGTGAAATCCAAGCTACAATAAGCACACAAACTTAAAATTAAGGGAAAACAGAAGAACTTACTGCCACTTCTCTCTGAACCATGAAGCCTGAATTGATGAAACCCAGAAACCAAACGCAAAGATTAACCCTTCAACAAAACTCAACCTTTTATGTAATAAAATCAAGTTCTGTTATAATTAAAGCTCCGTCAGAGAACCCTTCAACGACCCAAGCAAGAAAGAGAGAGAGAGAGAGAGGGAGCTTAAGTTGAATAGATAGACTTTTCAGAGAGAAAGCGTGTTTAGAGAGTGGGCGGAGGGGGGGGGGGTTTCCTCAACCATTGACCAGAGCAACCGGTAATGTTTGACAATTCTTCTCTCTTTCTCCTCTCTGTTAAAAACGAAAGAAAAGGACAAATTAAATTGAAGTCCCAGTTTCAAGTGTCTCTGTCTCAAAGTCAGTCATCGTATGTACTGTTCCCAATATGTACATACGATCCAAGAATACGGTATTCTTTCTTTGCCAGAGATATTTCTCTTCCGTCCGTGTTATGTTGAATGTCGCTGTTATTGAGATTAAAGCATCCTTCTACTTCTGCATTTCTCTCAATTTGGTCCTCTATCAATTAATTTTCTTAATATGACCCTTTTGCCTATCTTCTGCTACTTAAATAGGCCCTCCCATCAAAATTTAAACGTTGAATGTTAAGTTCGCCTTACCAACCAGATCCATTGTGTGATGCTCTATTGCAAAAGCAGAAGCTGGAGCAATGTTGCGCCAACTGGGAATGTAGGGGCAGATAATAAAGCTTGGGAAAGAAAGTAACATGTCGATCATTTGGTTTTTTCAGCGGATTGAACTATGCTGTTATACTGCAAGCATTCATGAAAAGAAAGATGAATGGAAAATGGGGAAAAATGACAAATATAATGATTTTAATAAAGATTATATATATAATAACAAGAGCTTCGAGGAGTGCTGCGTCAGTAATAAAATGCTACTAGTTAATCACTCAACATTGGCTGGTGTCGATGCATGTTGCTGGTTTGTATCTTTCTCAACTTGGATGATAGGCCGATCAGCAAGTGAAAGTATGTCATGGCTGCGCGAAATGAAACGATAGTAAGATAAAACCTGTGATCGCTATCTCCTTCTGATATTGCAGCAAAGTGGAACAGCTTTTAGTTTCTACAAAATGGATATATCTTAGCAGGGAAGAAGCTAGGAGCGATTCTACATCAACGTTTGCGGGTGTAGTGGTGGGTTGGTGTCTTTGATTGCAGAAATGAATTACTTGAAAGGGCTAAAGAGTTCTCAATTCTTGCTTAGAGAAGCTCTGAGCTCAAATGATGGTGTTGTTCTTCGATGGTAGCCTCAGAGTTGTCATTGAAAGCATTGTTCGCCATTTATGTCACACCGGTTGCTGGTGGATCTAAATGGTCCAAAGTGTGTCCGAAATATCTTAAACTATTAAGCTTCTAGGTCATTGGAGAAGGAGTCTTACATAGGTCTTTAGCGCTTGTTGCTAATGATCGAAAGAAGCGTTCCGCGGATTTGCCAACCATGATGAGATTGGCAACCTTCTCCATCTATGACAATACGATCTGCTTTGAACCTGAAACTAAATCAATAGATTTTAGCAAAGGTGATCAAATGAGGATAAAGTGTAAAAAGAAAAGGGAATAGAAATATTTGTTGATTCTGTGAAAAGCACGATATTTTCATGGCTGCCATGGGACAAGAGAATTGTCGATATAATCATGCATTGAGCATATGAATCATTTCCCATCAGCCTTGAGCAAGCCACTGCAGCTGGGACAGCTGCTATACCACCACCCCGAGAAAAAAAATCAAAGTGTATAATAGAAGCCCTGCAAGTATACCCTTGATTCTACATGAACATCAGATAGCAATTGATTTCGAAGTAAAGAATAGAAGACAATTCAGTTAAGAATAAGCAAAATTTGTAATAATTATGGTAAGTGTATTTTAAAAAAAAAAAAAGGGATAGGACATAACTCTGTGATTGAAAGGGTCAATGTGGAGGATTTCTTTGATTGTTTTTCGATTTTCATTCACTTGGTCCTTGATTGACAAAACAACATTTGAAAATGATGCAATTGAATCAATCTGGTGTTAGGATATTAGTATTATTATGATAAATATTCTATTTTCACTTTATACAAGTAGAATAGCTTATTACCCACTTTACACTAAATAAAAGTATATTTTATAATATAATTGATCTTATATTTTATGGTTTTTTGTTTTTTTTATAATTTATAATCTCTTATTTGTTATAAATTATATATAAATAAAATTATTATTTGATAGAAAAAAAAAGAAGAAGATAAGTATATGTAATAAAAAAAAGAAAATGATAATAGAGTAATAACGAAAACCTTACTATTATTATAATAGTTATAAATACAATAATGAGAATTGAAAGTTAAGTTAAGTGGAGTGGATATAATTCTTATTTTTCTCTGTATTTATATTTTATTTTTTATTTTTCTAGTAATATAAATCTTTTTTATAGATATAGATAATTTATCAAACCACATTAAAAATTATATTAAATATTATGTTAATGTATTTAATTTTTAATAAATAAAGATCAGAATATCACTAGTTAGAATCCTCCACATTTAAAAAAAATTGAAATGATGTGATAAAATATTTAAATAGTTTAAAAATAAAATTTACATTTTGAAAAATTAATTAATCTTTTATATCTAATAATATGATCCACTCATTTCTTATCCAAGAAAAAAAATCTAAAGAATTCATGTTTTTAAATTTATTTTAAATAAAAAATATTTTAAAAAACAATTAGTAATCATATTATTAACAATAAGCCTAGGCCTATAAAATATCAATAGGGTCAAGTAAACATCTTCTTTAATTCCCAGTCCCTGAAATTTTCAGTCCCTCTCCCTGTAAAAATTGGTCATGAGGAGTGGTAAGCACCGTATCGGGGAGTCCTGGACTGTTAAACGACTTCACGATCATTCCCAACATCAACGAAAACAACAACAACAACAACAAGAATCTAATCTTGAATCACTATCTGTACCATCAGCTTCTTCACAACAACAGTATATCAAGAAATCCGAGCACAAACCCTCAAATTCTCAAGTAGGTTCTTTGAATTCTCCCAAATCTGACCTGCCCTCTTCAAGTACTGAAGTGGGTGCTTCTAGTTTTGGTGAGAAAGTGAATGAAAATATGGAAAAAAACCTTCATGAAACAAAGAAAGAGGAGATTGAAGAGAAAAAAGGAGAGAGAGAACCGGACAATGGAAATGGGGTAGATGGCGTTGTGACTAGATTGGAAGAATTCTTTTTGGGTGTGGAGGAGCCAGAATTATCTGAGGAGCAGCTAAGGATCAATGATCAGCTACAGGAGGATGAGGTAATTTGAAAAACTTGGGGGTTTATTGACTTTTTTTTTGTTTAATGAATATTTTGTTGAACTTTATTTTGCAAGATATATACAAATGGGCATAAACTCAAAGGGCATAAATTGTTATTTCCAATGTTTTAATTTGTTTTGTGAAACTTGATATGCACAGTTTTTTTCCGGTAGACTGGGATTTGCGTAGGAATGCCAACAGAGTTCGAAGCTTGTTGTTTAACAACTTTATCGTACCTCCATTAGCATTTTGCCTTTGAACGGTTTACAATTACAGAACTTTGTTGCCATTGAACTGCGAAGCATCAAACCAACCACGGAATTTGAAAACATATCTTTCTCGAAAGAAATAAAAAATCAAAATTTGTCTGGAAATGTAAAGAAAATAGAGGTCTTTAAAGTTGCCCGTAATTTTTTTCCCTGGTTAACTGAAGCCTGAAAGTAAGAAACCTTTACCACATCTTTTTCAGCCCTTTCTCATCTTTCACTCATCCATTTTTTTCAGTTGCTTGCTATGGAGTCGATTTATGGAGACAATACCTTCATTCTTGAGAGACAGAGAGGTCTAAGATCTTTTCAGGTTACTTCAGTACCTTACAATTTGAAAGCTTCTTGTCATGTTGTACATTAATCATCCAACACCTGTATGTTATTCCGCAGATTCATATTCACATTGAAGTTCCTGCTGAATTTACTGTAACTGCAAAGCTATATTCACTTGGTGATTGTAATGGGAAAAGTGGTAGTTCTGATGAGTTTTCATACTCATTCGAAGTCCAATATCTTCCACCAATAGTGTTGACCTGCCTATTACCTAAATCATACCCAAGCCACCTACCTCCTTATTTTACCATCTCGGTTCAGTGGTTGGATTCTACTAGTATTTCCCATCTCTGCTCAAAGTTGGACTCAATATGGACGGAACAACCAGGGCTGGAGGTTATATATCAATGGGCTGATTGGCTACAGAATCATTCCCTTTCTTTTCTTGGGATTGATAAAGATATCATTCTTGGACCTTGTGTCACTAAACATAAAAAAGACAGGCGCGCGATTTCGGGAAGTGTATCCCTGGAGGTTGATGTTCCTTCACTGAGAAGTTACAATGCTGAGCAATGCCATGAGAACTTCTGCAAAAGCTTGCATGCATGTTGCATCTGTTGTGAAGAGTATGCAGGCAATTTTCAATCTTTTCCTAACTTTACTTTAATCTGGTCCTACTTATATAAACAGCAAAATTGTTTGGTGTACTAATATGGCTGACCTATGCTCCGTTTATGACTGTTTTAGGTTTTGGGGGATTGAAATATTATTTGAACTCCATCAGTCCTTTTCTTATATAAAAAAGACCTTTGACTTTGCTTTTAGGTTATCATAATGTATAGATGTCCCTTTTGGTCCAGTTGTTTGCTGTAATCTTTGTAGATGATGTTGCTCTAGTTAAGCTTCAAACATGTGCATATGGCTGTCATTTGAAATTTGATAATGCATAGTATTTCATGTACAATAATGTGGGAGACCTTCCACTTACAGCTTTCTGTGGTATTTGTTTTCTGTATGAAGACAAGGTCATGGTTGTTAGTAGTCTTGTCCTTTAACTTCACACTCCCTTTTTCGGTTCGCTGCTGAGTTAGTAGTTGATAAACATCAACTTTTACTATGAACTGATTTCCTTTTCTTATGTTTTTCAATGTACTATTTCTGAATACTATTAGAAAGAACCTCTTATCTGTTTTCATATGTTCTTCTATGGAAATTAACCTTCTTTTTTATTTATCTTACCAGGCAGCGATTTCATCAGGCTACCATGCCAGCATTTCTTCTGCTCAAAATGTATGAAGAGGTATTCTGACATTCATGTTGCAGATGGTACTGTGAACAAGCTTCAATGTCCAGATGCAAAGTGTGGGGTTATGGTCCCGCCTGGTTTATTGAAACGGTTACTCAGTGATGAAGAATATGAACGATGGGAGTCCTTGATGTTGCAGAAAACACTGGAGTCCATGTCTGATGTTTCCTATTGCCCAAGATGTGAAACACCCTGCATAGAAGATGAAGAACAGCATGCACAATGCTCAAAATGCTTATATAGCTTTTGCACACTTTGCAGGGAGAGACGCCATTTAGGTGAAGATTGTATGACACCAGAAATGAAGCTTCAAGTCTTGGAGGTAAAGTTTGTGTTCTCATCTTTTGTATTTAGTTTCAGAGTAACCTTTTGTATTTAGTTTCAGAGTAACCTCTGTTGACAAGAAGGATAAACAAGCGAAAAATTTTTAATAGGGCATCCTACCAGAAGAAATGAAAACAAACTCAAAACAAGGGTGTTCTCTTGTCTAGCTGAGAAAACCCATACTTAAAGCTCCTGAGATATTAGTGATTGACAATATCTTTTCTCCATATGTAATTTCAGTTCTTAATCATTTTATAGAATGGGGAGGAAACCAATAAGAAAAGCGGAGATAGAAGGAAAGTTTCTCAGTACTAGTACTCGTCAGTCTGTTGATCATTGGAAATATAATCCTTGGAATAATTAGGAACGGGATCAGGTTCCCTTATATTACACTGAGAAATCTAGCAGAAACCCTAGAATGTTGAGAATTGGAATCCCTAAATAGGGAAACCAAATTTCAAATCATATGGGGAATTGAATAAGATCCCAATATCTATTTTAATAGGAAAGAACTAAAATTCTGATTGATCAAATAAAATTAAATAATGAAATGATAATCCAGAAATCTTGCTTGGTTATGCACACCTTCTGTTTTTATTATAACTACTATGATGTTGCTCATGGTATCAGAATGAATTCTCTACCAAAAAATGCTTCTACAACTTTCATGTTAGCCTGCATTTCAGATTTTCACAACTTGGATTTCATTTTCTCTTGATCTTTTGTGGTGCTTCGGAAAAATAAGTCAGATGTGGTAGGATGTTTTCCTTGCCAGTTGTGAAAGAATAATGATGGTATAACAAATAATTGTTAAGAATTCAACACAAATACAAACAACAGCATTGATAGCAATTTAACGGAACCATTTGTTCATTTATTTTATGTGTATATTCGTGTTGCATTTGTTAATTTTTTTTTATATACCAATCATTACTTATCATGAAATATGTCTTTAATGACCTTTAATTTTTGCCCTACAGGAACGCCAAAACTCATCTCACCTCAAAGATGGACAAAAGCATAAAGAGCGCGAGATGATAAATGAACTTCTTAGTGTCAAGGAAATACTCCGTGATGCTAAGCAATGCCCATCTTGTAAGATGGCAATCTCAAGAACTGAAGGTTGTAACAAGATGGTGTGCAAAAATTGTGGGCAGTTCTTCTGCTATCGTTGTAACAAAGGGATTGATGGATACGATCATTTTAAGTGAGTGATTCATTGAAAAGTTAAATAGTATATTTGGTTTGTTTGTCATGATCTTGCATTTGTCAGATTTATACAATAACTTTTGCAATTATTGAAGGGATGGACAGTGTGAACTCTTCCCACAAGAAGAGATTCAACAATGGGAGGAGAGGATGAATCCCCGCCAGGTTGTGGCTCAGGTTCATGCTGAACTTTTTCCAGATCATGTTAATACATGTCCCAATTGTGGTCAATTCAATGTGAAGGTTAGTGACGATTAGTCTTTCTGTAGATCAGAATCAGATGTTGAATGCATTTAAATATTCTGAAGTGCTAAATTCTGTTTGGATCTCTCGTTCTTTTTTTATCTGACCTGATACCAGGTGCTTTCATGTCTTGTGGGCCATGTGTCCTCTTCAAAGTGCAACACCGAACCATAATTATTAAGCCCTAAACTTTCAAAAGCATTCTAGTTCTGTCCTTTTTATTTTTATTTTATATTGCATATTTATGATTGGTATTTTTTTTTTTAAAAAAAAGAGCTTACACCTGAAACTAGAAAGGATAACTGAATCCCACTCGATTCAAGACATGCATGGGCTGATCATATACAAATGAAAACTTTGCAATTGACAGTATTCATTTTTCTTTTTTGCAAGTATAGTCTTTGGGACACAAATGAAAGCTGATCAATGTAATTTGTGGTATTAAAAGTAATATTTTTCACGAATGACAAAATAAAATGCTATTCTTATGGGCCATGTTTGCCATTAGTTTCAAGCCATGTTGAACAAAGACTTCTGTACACTACACGGTGTTAGTGTGGTAAAATCTGTTAAATCTTCAATGAGCTTGGTTTCCTTTCTTTGCTTATAAACATTTAGGAGATAATTAATGGATTGATTCCTCCGGAACCCTATGATCAAATCTACTCCCTTTTTTCCCTTTGCTATGAAATACTAAAAAACATTGAGCATCAGCTGCCTGATAGGTTTGTCATTTTCTTCTCTTTTGACATGGTTACAGGTTGGCAATAACAACCACATTCTTTGCTGGTCATGCCAAATGCACTATTGCTACTTGTGCAGAAAGATTGTGAGGCGTGGTTCTCAGCATTTTGGACCAAAAGGTTGCAAGCAGCACACAGTGGGATAGCTGTCAGTATAGCTCTAAACCAGCCCAGTTGAAAAAGAATACTAGAGATTCGGAAACAATAGCAAAGAGGATTTGGTTATATTCCTATGGATTGTGATGGTATGTAATTAGGATCGCTCCCCTAGTTAGAGCTACCAGGTTGAACAATGATGTCAGTTTTAAATGCTGGTTTCATGTCCGAGAGATTTCGGGCAGGCAAAGCCCTCCCAAATTTGTGTTTCTGAGGACATTTTTGTTTTCGCTGTGGTTGGTTGTTACTACATTCAGTTTCCTGCACTCACGGTGTTGGCTGCAAGGAGTTGTGCGAGTAAAATGAGCGTGTTTTTCCTTCATGGCTTCAGTTTACTGAAAAGAAAAGAAAAGAATGAAAATAGGGAAAAAATACAATTTTGAGTTGATATTGTGTAACATTATGGTTTTTCTCTCTTTACACCGGCAAGTTGTGTTCTCATAAAGATGAATCTCTGGATTGACTGATCGTGGAGTTTTGATGTGTTGTAATAAAATGTCAGTAGCTCTCTTCTTCTCTATTCCGTTCTCTGTGTAAATGCTCCAGGTATTTCTCGTATCCAGGTTTAGAGGCCTAAATTATAGGAGTACAGAAAGAAGTGGAAAGAACAAATTTGCCTCCAAACTATCAATTGAATCCCTCATCTTTGAGATTATGCTCAATTAACCCTGTCGGTACATAAGGCTAAAGGGCATGCTAATTTTGCACATGATATCCGCTCTTTTTATCTTTTGCCTGATTTTATGCAAAAACGAGGCTACCTAAAATATTTTTGAGCTAAAACAAGTGTTTTTAACACTCCAAATAAATCATGTATTGTTGATAATTTTTAGCAGCAAAATAATCATTGTTGATGAATATTTCGGCAAGCATCAATGTTGCCAAGAACGGTCTAAAATTCAAGGCATGTATCTGTCATGTGAAAAAATAATGGACTTTTAAACTGTAAATAACAATCGAGGTTAATTTAATTTAATTGGGACAATCGAATGGTAGAGGACTCAATTGGGATATGTATAATAGTTTGGGAGTAAATTTGTTCTTTCCCCATACAGAAAACTAGCAAGCTACTCGGATTAAAACCTAAACTACGTAGCTGCCGCGGGCAGTCTTCCATAGTGTGGAGCAATCCTGTATTTCCTGAAAGAGTAGTCATGGGAATAATATAGCTGAAAAGGAATAAGACCAAGAATTGACAGTGACGCCAAGCAAAATTAAAGTTGCATTCGAAAGCTTTGTTTAAATGTTCAAAAGCTTGATGTGAGAATCTACATCGACTGCAGTAACACATGAGCTGAGTTTATGGGATGACTTTGCGCACGATAACTGAAGCTGGAATGTCTACGGAGAAGATAAGCAACCATTTGCAAGCGAGGGCAAAAAACATTGCAAGTTGGATCGAGTCATGAAGAAATCATCCAACAACGGTTTCACAGCAAGTCACCCTACATAAAAACGAAGCTGTTGGCATGCGTGATAGTGGGGAAGGAAAAGACTATAATCGCAAAGGTGTAATTGATGGAAGTTGAATCCTAAAGCATGCAAACAGAGAGAAAGTTGTAGCTGAACCTTAAATAGAGTTAATTAGTCTAAGCTATTCATTTAACACATAATGAAAATGTAAAAAGGAGTACACATATATCTCTTTGAAAGCCATCAAAAATTTTGTGGGCGATTTAGGGGGCCAGTGGGGGGAGAAATGGCAAACAAACATAGCAAAAGGAAAATAAATATGCATAATTTACAGGAAGTGCAAGTCAGGAAGCCAAGTAAAGTTAACATTTAACAAAGAGGTGGGAAACGTGGAGAAATACATCAAAACTTTCATATGTAGTAGTGGCAAAATACAGAAGCAAGCAGCTAATAATATTGAAATTGCACATCTAAATGATAAGGAGGTGGGAAGAGGTGTGGTCTAGGAAATTGGCCAAATCTAGTAGGTGCCAAAGTTCAGCGCAACGTAAGATCACCAAGCATAATTCAGTCAGCTCAAACGCAGAGGGCATTTGAAAGAACAGTTTGTTCAGTTGCTAAGAAAGCTAAAGAAAAGGAGTAACAGTTGTAAGCATAATAGCAAAGGGAACCACATGAAAACACTTTTTCCTTGCCTTAATTGAATTGATCACACCAAGGGTCGAGGACAAAAAAGAAAGATGAAACGCATTAGAAAAAGCTGTAAAAGGTGGGCCAATTGAAGAGCAATTGTATTGAATGAGAGTAATGCATGAGAGTGGGAAAACGATTGGATCCAAAAATGAAAACATGTTGAACTGATACAAAAGAATGGTCCTACAAGTCAGTCTTGGCAGCTTTGTTTATACAAAGAGTAAGTGACATGAGCCATGCATTACCAAAATAATAAGAAAATGCATCAAGATATTCAAGGGCAGCCTAGAACAATGAAATGTCAGTGTCCAAGCAATTTGTTAGCAGCTGATAAATGCGTGAAAATACGTAAGGTCCCTGCAGAGTAGAGCTGGGTCTGGACAGATTGAATAATTTTTTGAAGAATCTTAAGATAACAAATGAAGTGACCCGTAAGATAAATTAAAAGCAGGTGTCTGTTGGCAAATGAACAAAAGAACTGGAAAAAAATATGGTGCGTGAAAGAACAATGGAAACAAAAACTAGTGCAAGGTTGGAAGTCCTAGAAGAAAATGCAAATTTAAGGCTCGATTGTGATGTATAACAGATAACTATAACAGTTGTTGCAAGAAAGATTGTGAATGCGACAGTAAATTTGTCTAGAGGAAATCAATTGCTAAAATAAACCAGCGAGAAAAAGAGAAACAGAGTTATCTTGACGCGTACTTGCCCATGTGAATGAACGTAAATAGGAAACCAGCAAAGCTTTTAACGTCAATCTCTCATGGAAAGTAACTGTAGCAAGTTTTCATGAGCATGGATATAATTGCGCTGCGCTTGGATAAACAACAAAACATATCCTATTGCTTGTGAGAATCACGGAAAGCCCAAACTCAATTTCTCAATTCCAATTTAAGTTAATCTAAATATATATATAAAAAAAAGTCGTAAGAGAATTACTTTTTTTTCCTTTAAATTCTTGTATTTGATTTTGAGTTTTTTAATTAAAAAAAAAGTAAAAAAAACAAGGAAGTGATTTTTTCTCATATTACTTTTAATTATAATATTTTTTATGGAAGGATTAAGAGAGAGATTAGTGTTTATAAAGATTAGAAGTTTATGTTGTTAAGATTGATTTATAATTATTAAGGGTTTAACGTTAGATGATTAATTAATATGTTGTTAGAAATAAGGATTTGTGAGTTGATTTGTTTAAATTAATATTTATGAGTTAAGAAATTCATCTTAACCTTTTTGGAAAATCTGGAGGTTGAAGATGATCAAATTTTATTTTGGTCCTTAATTTATGAAAATTTTAGTTTAGTCCTTAAAATTTGAAAAATTTACAATTTGACCCCTAAATGTATTTTGAGATTCTAGAAAGTGTTATTATGAGGTTAAGGATGATGAATCTCAGTTTGATAATTGATTTGAAATATTTTCAATTTGGTTTCTTAATTTTGGGAATTTATATTTTAGTGCTTAAACTTTATAAAAATTACAGTTCCATCCCCAGTTTGTTCTGGACATAATTGAGGATGGTTTATGGGTGAAATTTCAGTTAGTTATGTATTTACAGTTTGGTCTATTTTTGATAAAATTATATTTTGATCCCTATTTTGGATAATTGTCGTTTTAGTTCTTAAACCTAGGAGACTAAACCTGGTTTTCTTTTATGCATTGGAATCTTTTATTTGTGTTGTTTTGAGTTGCTTTTATATATTTATTGTAGGTTCTTATAATGATCCTTAATGGATTTTTCGAGTCTTTCATCTGATATTCCTTTTAATCTATATTTTTTTTAGATGAGTGGAATAATCTTTAATATGCATATAATATAAATAAATACATATATTGATTATATGATGAGTATGATTAGTTAATCTCTTGAATATTTATATATGTTGATTTATTTTTCAAGTATTCATCTATTCTTGAATTTGTACTCATATTCTATCAAACTAAATTCTAATTGATATGATATACATTTTCTTAATGATTCTTTGAATATCTATTATGCCTTGGTATAGGACTTATCAGTAACTTCATGCTAATGGAGATTAGTTAGCCTATATACACATAGTATTCTGAATACCTGGCTGATGAGAGAGACATCAGTCTGTGACAATTGATCATCCCATAGTAATCACTTTCAAGTGTCATCTGGTCACCTTCAGTTGTCATCTGATATCTGACATGTATTCTTCTTGTAATATCTTATATCAACGAGTGAGGAGTTGGTTGCTGACCTTATTAGTTATACTGGTTGCCAACATGTTATACGTGTTTTGCGGTGTCAGGCTCAGATGTGGGTTGTCATAAACAAAATTGTGAGGCGTGGAAGCCAGGTTGGGCTGAATCAAAGCAGACAATATATAGCATGTTGGGTCGAGCTATAACATTTAGTACCAAAGCGGACCACACTGGTTGTCTGATGGTGTTGACGAGGTCGTCGGGCTCTTTAAGGGAGGTGGATTGTAATATCCCACATCGGCGGTTGAAGAGTTGGTTGCTGGCCTTATTAGTAGTATTGATTGTCAACATGTTGTACATGTTTTGGGGCGTCAAGCTTAGATATGGGCTGCTAGAAACAAAACCATAAGACATGGAAGCCGGGTTGGGCTAAGCTAAAGTGGACAATATACAGCATGTTAAGCCAAGTTGTTACACTACTACTTTATGATAATATGTTTAGTATGTATATGTATATGTATATGTATATGCAGATAAATCGACTTACAAACTACTAATATCTAAAATATATATCAAATTTTAGTCCCTCATTGAGTTGGTTAAACTCACCTTTTACTCTTAATAGTATTTTAGATTTTTAGTTTCTGATAGCAGGTGAATTTTGTTAAGTGTTCCTGCTTATTCAGTTTTGGTTAGTATGCCTTGCTTATTTTGTGAGACTTTTCTTTTAATTTGATTTGATGTTTTAGATACTTCATTGTTACTTTCTTTTAATTAAGTTTGGATTTTGACAATGTAATGAGTATTATGGATTATTGTTATTATTTTAATTATTGATGAGGAGTTTTAAACTATTTTTCAGTTTCATCAGTTTTAAATAATATGATATTTTTGAAGATTATAAAATACTGTGTATTTTTTAATAAATTTTTCTTTAAGATGTTCTTTTTGAGGCTTAGCGTAGGTGGGGTATTCTTTTAACACTGCTTCTGCGTTGCCAATCATGGACCTAAGATTCAGGTCGTGACAATCACTAATTATTTAGAAACTGAAACTTGGAAATTACAGCAACCAATATTAAAGGATAATTTGATGGTACTAAATGGATGAACTTCTATCAACCTGAGTCATCGTGGCACCGATCATGATAAACTTTGCAACATTTCTCATTGTTCATTGTGAGAGACGACTCCTCTCTTACATTGTCATCTTCTTATATGTGCCTTTTTTTTCATATAGTTATTTGGTACTTCCTACTCTCCTCTTTCTTTTGTCCTTTTAATATAAAAAAAAGGCATGAATTGTATTTCTCAAGAGAAAACCTCTCTCAGTTGAGCTAAGAAAAAGCAAAGGCCAGGAAAATATGTTCTTAGACGTGCCATATCATTCAATACCTGAATTTAAAGATAAAAAAAACTTGTGGAAAAACACCCTAGAGGAGACCAATGTTAGTCCTTCATATTTGCTTTGGTGGTCAAATTAATCCTTATTATTTCTTATATAAACTAACATCACAGAACACTATCATTCTAACTTTATATATTCTTAATTAATAATATATATATAGTAAAAATACTGGGTTGAGTGAACCTTGTGCTCACTCTAATATTCAATCCATGTAAAATTAGGTAGATATTTCATAAATCCATTTTGATTCTATTTACTTTGATTTTAGACAAACAAAGTAAAATCTCAATCTAAATATACCAAATGATATTAGATATTCCTATGAAATTGTCATCTCTACTTGTGTTATTCATTACCATCATCACATAACCACTTCAAGCATTACAACCAAAATAAATCAAAATATTTAAAATAAAAATCTATAAAAGTAGTAAATAACTGCATACTTGTTTAAAGCTAGCCATATATCTATGACATGGTTGGCAATACAAATAGTCAAGCATTGTCTACTCCTGATTATAGACTAGAATATGCTCCAAATCCTCCATAAATGGTAAAAACATGACTAACACTGCATTTTCAGTTATACTTTTGAATAGCACGCTATTAAATATGTGTATGAGATAAGCTCTAGCATACTCATAACACCTTATCTATGAGGTCATTTAGAGGTAAGCTCAAAAAAGTCTTTTCTAGCCATTTATCTTGATGTAATTCCCCTTAACAACAATATTGTGATGTATTTGTCCTAATAAATGCTAACATATGGTAACCCTCTTATACAATTTTCTATTAGTTATAGAAGCACTATCTAACAACAACTCAAGTAATAAAACAACATCCTAGAATGTATATGTCATCTTATCTACACTTAGATGAAAAAAATAGGTCTCACTCATTTATCATTTTAGCAACGCACTAGGCAATCCACGATTAAGCTTGATGTGTTAAAGGTAATTGGTCCTATAAACATTGGCATGAACAATAAATGAAAAAAATATAAGGATGTAAAAACATCAATATATACAAGAGAAATGCCTTGACAAATAATGAAATTACATAAATATTAGGATGATTACAAGTATGGTTGAATATAGTAGTCATAAATAAACTTACATATCTAACTCTTATATTTATGGATTGATGTTAGTCTTCTAAGTATATATCAAACTACCAATACAACCTAGAACAAAACTAATCTCTTCATAGTCTCTCAATTACGAGCGCATCTGATAAAACTTATAGTGTCACCTCTCGTATATACTACGTCTTAACATATACTTGTATGATATATTTGTCAAATACAAGTTGTTAATATTTCAATATAAAAGAATAACCAATAACATTAATGCAAAATAATAATAATAATAATGCTTACATATGTTGTCCGCTTCTGTAATTTTTTCTATTATGCTCTCTCTAATCACATTTGTTATATTTATTTTTTTGTATATTTTCCTCTTACATTTATCTCAATATAAAAATGAATATATATATTTTAACACCTACTACATCTTCATCTTATTGGATCTGTTTCTTCCCTATTTCTAGTAAATTTATGTCATAATAGTTAGTTAGGTAATTAATGAAATTAAAGATCATATGCATTAATCTCTCAATTATGAGGTCATATGATAGAACTTGTAATGTCACCTCCTGTATCTACCATGTCTTAACACGTACTTATATAATATATTTGTCTAATAACAAGTTGTTAATATTTCAATATAAAACAATAACCAATAACATTAATACAAAATAACAATAACAACAATAATAATACTTACATACGTTGTTCATTTCTGTAAAATTTTCTATTATATTCTCTCTCATCACATATGCTATATTTATTTTTTGTATGTTCCCCTCTTACATTCATCTCAATATAAAAATGAATATATATTTTTTAACACCTACTACATCTTCATCTTATTAAATCTATTTCCACCCTATTTCTAGTATATTTATGTTATAGTAGTTAGTTAGGTAATTGATGAAATTAAAGATCATATGCATCAATCTTTCAATTATGAGGGCATCTGATAGAACTTGTAGTGCCACCTCTCTATGTACCATATCTTCACACGTACCTGAATGATATATTTATCAAATAACAAGTTGTTAATACTTCAATATAAAACAATAATCAATTACACTAATGCAAAATAATAATAATAATACTTACATAAATTGTCCACTTCTATAAAATTTTCTATTATGCTGTCTCTCATCACATATGCTACATTTATTTTTTATATGTTCTGGTTTACATTCATCTCAATATAAAAATGAATATATATTTTTAGACACTTATTACATCTTCATCTTATTGGATCTGTTTCTACCTTATTTATGGTATATTTATGTCATAATAGTTAGTTAGATAATTGATGAAATTAAAGATAATATGCATTTTGATACATGTCAACACTATAAAAAGGTTAACAATTATACAAATTCAAATCGATATATGGTACAACAAGTAAAGAGGTGAAAACACTATCAATGAATTTTTCATTTACCATATATTAAACAATCTTTTTTGTATATTGATTCTCTTATCTCTTTTTGATCACTAAGTTAAGGGAGGGTATTAACTTGAAAATATCTTATTTCATGGTTAAATTAAATTGTTATATATGTTTTTAATATATTAAAAGTTGTTACAATTTTACAAAATACTTGTAAAGGCTATAATATACTATGAGATATGAAAACTTAAATCTCAAATCTTTAATGAACAAAATATTTATTTAATCTATAAAAAGTCAACTAGATTAAAAAAGTAATGTGTATGTCTTCCTTTAAGATATTATTAAAAACTTTTAATAAATTTATAGATATATTGCTATAATAATAAGCATATTAAATGAAAGTGCCTACTTTTCTTTAGTTCAATTTCTTTTCATTAGTTTATTCATTTATTTTCTTAATTATAGTATACTAGTTATCAAATTTTTTTTTTGATAGATACAATACATCAAATTCAAATTTTTTTATCTCAAAGTTAAATATTTGAACCTGGTGTTAAAGTATTTATAAAATGACATGAACAATAATGATGAAATCCAATTAGTTCATGGCATATCTCTACCATGTTATTCTTAATTGCGGCATGTCTATATGATAATATATATAATACAGTATGTCCAACACCAATATATCAGCGAATGTAATTTGAGAACCATTTTTAATTGTAATTTATCTTTTATTTTACTAAAAAAATAAAGGAAATATCTCATTATTTATGTCAAAACCAACTCTAACTAATAACTTCTTAATAAACTTCTCATATAAGTGAGTAAGATTTATAAATGGATGACAATTTCTCAACCCCTCAATTACAACTCTAAATAACCATAAAACCCTTTAAATATTGGTATGTCATCATATACCCATTATGATTCTATTGGATATTGTACTAGGATTTTACCATTAGAATGTTAATAACAATCTAGGCAGTGTTTCAAAAGACTCTTGTATGAATCACACAATCGCTAAAATACCTTTTATTTAGCTACTTATGCATTACAATATGAGATACTAAACCTATATTGTTTATTTATTCATTACTTGAATAGTCATAATGTTCATAATTATATCATCACTTATAATTGGCAAAACTATATTATCAATAAATTATAAATCAAGCTAACAATGATCTTCCTTAATTGATGAATTAGTGCATGTAAATAGACCAATTAACTTTGAAAACTTAAACGAATCATAATTCTTATGCAATCCTTATGTAAGTACCATTAACATTGTAGTGCATTTGTATATTATAATTGTAATATCTCAATCAACGAGTAAAGACTTGGAGGAGGGACTTATATGAGCATGCTCATCTTGATTAGTAAGATTCATTTTGGGGTCATGCGTGGCTACCAAAAACAAATCCGTGAGGCCTGTGAGCCAAAGTAGACAATATCTTATTAATGAGGTAGGGTGTTACATTTGGTATCAAAGCTTGGCTCACTAGATGTTTGATGGTGTTGACGGAGTCATTAGGCTTCTCAAGAGAGGTACATTGTAAATCCCACATTGAAGGGTAAAAACTTGGGAGATCACCTTATATGAGCATGCTCACCTTGACTAATAAGACGTGTTTTAGGACCATGATTATTATCATAACGCAATTCTGGGTTATTCCCTAATTTTGATCCATATTTTGATAAATTTTTAGAAAAAAATCTAAAAAATAGAGAAAAACAATGAACATCCAAAAAAATACATTTTTAAATATATTTGCATCATTTTTAGCATTTTCAACATCATCTCAAAAGAATTTAAATTTTTAAAGATATTTGGAACACGTTCAACTTTTAACGTGTTATTTTTAAAATCATTGATTTTCCTCATTGAGTCGATGTTGATATTGCTTGTTTTAAAAAAATACAAAAAAATCAAAATTTATAAAAAAATAAAATTAAGGGACCAATTTTGAAATTCATGCAACATTTTGCCTATAAATAACAACCTTTAACACAAAGCAAAGGAAGGGGCAATTTTGACAAAAAGAAGGAGAAAAGAAACCCTAAAACATAAAAAACCCTAACATTTTTCTCTCCATCACTAGAAGAGTCGCCGCCTCCCTCACCCCCTCAAACCTGTCAGCTTCTCTAGACTACTTCTCACTCGTCTACCGTTAGATTGACGCGAAATTTTATTATGTTATGCGTCCCTATATTTACTACATCCTGACCGGAGCGATCATTCATATTTGAAACCACGAGAGAAATATTACCATTTGAATATTTCTAGACAAACCACTCTCGGAATAGTTAGAGCGGCCGGCCTATTTCTCCATTATTCACCGTTGGATCAACCTGAAGTTTGTATATGTGATGCGTATGGTTGTATTGCACATTTTGAACGGTGGAGATGAGATGAAACCCATCCAAAAAGGTGTTATGCGTCTTCAACAGTGGCTCGCCAATCTTAGGTCAGTTTCGATCTAACTCCGATCCAGGGAGATCCAACCGTTAACTCGGGCTGATATTTGGATATATGCTGCATGAGATGTCGGTTTATCATTTCACTGTTGGGATCTATTATTGTTTCAATGGTTGATAAGTAATGGTCATCGGAAGCTTTGCCCAAAATCTATCATGACTTCCGATTTGAAAACCCAAATCACAACACCCACCGCCGGCGCAGGAAAACAGAGAAGAGGAAGTCGGCCGATCTACTGGTTCTGCCACCTCCGGCAGCAGCGGTGCGTGGAGCAAATGCGCCGCCACTGTTCACACTGCCCTATAAAGGACTTCAATGCAATTTTTGGAGTTTTAGGGACTATTTTATAAATTTTAAATTATTTAATGTAATTTTTATTTAGTTTTGGATTTTTGTAATTTGTAATGTGGATGAAAAAAAAAGGAAAAGAGAAAGAAAAAGAATAAAAAATGCATGTGTGTGTGTGTTTGTATTTGTCTTATGAATTTTTATTATTATTTATGATAAAATTGCAGAGAATAAAGAAGAATTTAATATTTTGATTGGATCACGGTGTAGAAGTACAGACTTGTACGGAAGTTGTATTTCTAAAATCCGATGAAAAGATAAAATTTTTAAAACTTCTTTAACACATCAAGTCCATGAAGCAGCTTATCTCAGGTAGGGTGCGTTAGGGGTGCTAATACCTTCCCTAACCACAACCTGTCCCTTACCCGCGAATCTCTGACAAGACCAGTATAACCGGGTTTCCTAGTAACCTTCAATTAAATACTAGGTGGCGACTCCTAACGAATCCAACAAGATCAAATCAAATAATAACAATGAAAAATCATCGGAGCCGACGCCGCGTAGATTTTTTTTGACATGCAACAGAATGACGACTCCACTGGGGAGGTATTATTTCTAACAATATTGGGCTAAGTTTTGTGTATTTGATGTGTTTTAATTTTGGCATTTTTATCGTGTTTTATGCATGCATTTTTAGAATTGTTACATGCATCACTTGTATCTATTTTTGAAAGCACACACAAGCTTCTAAGTTAGGTGGGGAGTAGCGATCTGCCTCATGACTTTCAGTTGGGGTTTAGATTTATAAACATCCAACTATGAGCTGAGTGTTTACTCGGTAATGGCGGTCACATGGTGCCCTAACCATTCCTTGTAAACCCCTATACTGCCTTCACGAAAGGTGGTCACTAGGCAGTTCATAGACCCTTTTAAGACCAGGTAGAAAACCTACCCATGTTCACATAATGAATAGTACTTATCCTTAAGTTGTATGTGCTATCATTTATTTACATCGGGGTGAACCCTTCTTAAAGCATCTTGAACTCAAGACTTGTGGGTGACAGAATGACCGTCGCTCTGAAAATTTTCATTGTAGAGTTTGGGCAAGAATCAAGATTCTTGTTTCATCATGCAAAAGATACGATCATATGTCACCCCTCGAAAGGCAAGTTCATCATATAGATCTCATGTTCATACATTTATCATACATGCACCAAAATAAAAGGTGGGTCCCCTATGAGTCTGCAACACCTAATTTTGAGGAAAAAACAATGGAGATAAAGAGCATGCTCGCTGTAGCATCCATTTTCAAGAACAGTTGCAATCTTTGAACAAAAGCTTGACTCACCTTTAGCTTCCTCGAGCAAATATTGAAAAGTATCTCTAGGGAAGCTCCTTCCAACAAACCTATCATCTTTGTTCGAAACTCAACAACAACTTAACCTAAAGAAGTTGGGGACAAACACAATCAAGACCTCATCACAGTACAACATTTCCATAAAAGCTTTTGTGGGAAAGCTGACCAAAGAGGAATTGCATCACCATTGTAGAATAGAGCTTGTTCTTGCTCTGTCCAAAAAAACTACCTCTGCTCGATCATGCTTGCAAAAAAAAAAATCTTGATTTTTTTTCACCCTATTCTAGTTTTTATTGGTAATTTGGCTCAAAATTCCACAAGACTTTTCCTATCCACCGAGCCTTACTTGTTAATAAGATCATATGTTTTCTTGAATTCATGGCATGCCTTCATTTTTTGGCTATTTCATGCAAATAACACATCGAGCATAAAACCATTGCACCAAGATTTTTTTGGGTGTGTTTCCCTTTTCTTCCAAAACAATGCATGATCTCACATATTCACCTAGATTTTTTGGGGAATTCAAAGTTTAGCACAAGAACAGAAATCATGTTGGTGTTTGTCCGAAACAAACGAGTTCTGGAAATTCAAGAGATTCCTTAGAGAGGTAACCATACAAAGTGACTCCAAAAACGGAGTTTTATTTGCATGAATAATGAGAAATCACTTTGCATACTCGCATGAGAGCAAGACTTACCGATCCTAAATGCATGCATTTGAGATGAAGAAAGGCCATCTTTGATAATCCTTTTCACAAGGCTAAAATATATCTTTTGCAGTCCCCTTTTGAGCCTAATAGATTTTTCTTGAAAAACAACCTTAACTAGGATTACACCCTACACTAGGGGGCAAGTGCCAAAAAATCTTTAACGATTGAAAGTGCCCAAATAACTCTTGGGGGCATGAAAAAAACCTCGACGATTGAAAGTGCCCAAACAATACTAGGGGGCATAAAAGAAAATTCTCAATCATCGAAAGTGTCCATACAAAGCTGGGGGGCATAAAAAAAATCCAAAGGATTAAAAAGTTTTGAGCATAAAAAAAAAAGCCAATACAATGATGCTCAAAATCAAATGAAGAAAACAAAAAGAAAAAGAAAGAGCCCAAGCCCAACACTGGGGGGCAACGTGGACCACTCTACAAATCAATTCTAAGGTCCAGAAATGTATGAACAAAAAGTTCGGGATATAAGCACTAGTGATCCTTAGTCTTAAAGTCCCTTAAACACCTTTTGAGCTATAAATATCTTTTTCTTCATAACCAATAGCCCAAGCCTACATTACATGCCTAATTAAGCCCTTTCTGATCAAAGGCAAGCAATCTAGATAGGTAGGCAGTGCTTTCTCATGCGAACCAAATCATTATTCATGCAAATAAAATGAATGTTTTAAACAACAGTTCTCAATAACCCTCAAATTGAAATTTAAACTTTTTGTGACCAACCAGATGTCACTTTGTGTTCTTCACATTTTCACCAAAAGCAAAACTAAAAGTTTTCATCACTTCCGAAAACCTCTCCATAGGAATCACTTGAATTTCTTCAGAATGAGTTTGCTTTGAATCGATGTCAAAATGATTTTTGCGTTTGGAATAGCTTTGAAATTTCAAAATTTCTGCATGAAAGCAACTCCTTGTCAAAGACCAAACCTTTCACATAGCCTCATCCCTAAACCCAAATTAAACACTTGGGGGCATGATCAAGCTGGGGGGCAATCAAAAATGCCTGGTAGGGCTGGCCCCATGATTCCCTTTTCTAAGAAGAATGCCAAACAAAATTAGCAACCATTAAGATAAAAGTTGGAGGACAAAGAAGTATGATGACATTAACTCCTTCTTAGATGTCAAAATCAAGATTTGACTCGAGTAAGCAAGAGTGGGAAAGCCATCAAGCCTACTGCCGACACTCCAACTTTTAAGAAAAGGAAGACACTATAAAGAAATGGGGACCTATATTTCTGAAGTAAGTATACATGCATATTGATCACAATGCATTGCTCTCAACATTGTTAGATCATGTTTTACCATCCTTTAGGTAGCGTGTTTTCTCACCCTACCTCATTTTGAGTGTGCCTTTGTGCCCTCACTTCCTTTTAAGTGCTCTTTTGAGCCACCATCTCCTAGGTAGCGTGCTTTTTTAAACCCTACCTAATTTTGAGTGTGCTTTTGTTCCCTCATTTCCTTTTATGTGCTCTTTTGAGCCATCATCTCTCAGGTAGTGGGTTTTCTCACCCTACCTCATTTTGAGTGAGCCTTTGTGCCCTCACTTCCTTTTAAGTGCTCTTTTGAGCCACCATCTCCTAGGTAGCGTGCTTTTTTAACCCTACCTCATTTTGAGTGTGCCTTTATGCCCTCATTTCCCTTCATGTGCTCTTTTGAGCCACCATCTCTCGCGTAGCATGTTTTCTAAGACTACCTCATTTTGAGTGTGCCTTTGGGCCCTGCCTCCTTTCTTAGTGTGCTTTCGAGCCCTCACCTCTTAGGTAGTGTGTTTTCAAACCCTACCTCCCTTTTTAATGCACCTTCGAGCCTTAACCTCTTAGGTAGTGTGTTTTCCTACCCTACCTTCCTCTTTTAGTGCGCCTTCGAGCCTTAACCTCTTAGGTAGTGTGTTTTCCTACCCTACCTTCTTCTTTTAGTGCGCCTTTGGGCCCCCACCTTTTAGATAGTGTGTTTTTTAACCCTACCTCTCTTTTTAGTGTGCCTTTGAGCCCTCACCTCCTAGGTAGTGTGTTTTTCAACCCTACCTCCCTTTTTAGTGCACCTTTGTTCTCTCTTTTTAGTGCGCCTTTGTGCCCTCACCTCTTAGGTAGTGTGTTTTCTAACCCTGCCTCTTTTTAGTGCGCCTTTGAGCCCTTACCTTTTAGGTAGTGTGTTTTCTAACCGTGCCTCCTTTTTATCTCCCTTTTTAGTGCGCTTTTGAGCCCTCACCTTTTAGGTAGTGTGTTTTCAAACCCTGCCACCCTTTTTAGTGCTTCTTTGAGCCCACACCTCTTAGGTAGTGTGTTTTCTGACCCTGCCTCTTTTTAGTGCGCCTTTGAGCCCTCACCTCTTAGATAGTGTGTTTTCCAACCCTGCCTCCTTTTTTAGTGTGCCTTTGAGCTCTAACCTTTTAGGTAGTGTGTTTTCTAATCGTGCCTCCTTTTTATCTCCCTTTTTAGTGCGCTTTTGAGCCCTCACCTTTTAGGTAGTGTGTTTTCAAACCCTTCCACCCTTTTTAGTGCGCCTTTGAGCCCACACCTCTTAGGTAGTGTGTTTTCCAACCCTGCCTCCCTTTTTAGTGCGTCTTTGAGCCCTAACCTCTTAGGTAGTGTGTTTTCCAATCCTACCTTCCTTTTTAGTGCGCCTTCGAGCCCTTACCTCTTAGGTAGTGTGTTTTCCTACCCTACCTTCCTCTTTTAGTGCGCCTTCGGGCCCCCATCTTTTAAGTAGTGTGTTTTCCAACCCTGCATCCCTTTTTAGTGCGCCTTTGAGCCCTAACCTCTTAGGTAGTGTGTTTTCCAACCCTACCTTCCTTTTTAGTACGCCTTTGAGCCCTCACCATTTTAGGTAGTGTGTTTTCCAACCCTGCCACCTTTTTTAGTGTGCTTTTGAGCCCACACATTTTAGGTAGTGTGTTTTCCTACCCTACCTTCCTCTTTTAGTGCACCTTCGGGCCCCCATCTTTTAGGTAGTGTGTTTTCCAACCCTGCGTCCCTTTTTAGTGCGCCTTTGAGCCCTAACCTCTTAGGTAGTGTGTTTTCCAACCCTGCCTCCCTTTTTAGTGCGCCTTTGAGCCCTAACCTCTTAGGTAGTGTGTTTTCTAACCATGCCTCCTTTTTATCTCCCTTTTTAGTGCGCTTTTAAGCCCTCACCTTTTAGGTAGTGTGTTTTCAAACCCTGCCACCCTTTTTAGTGCGCCTTTGAGCCCACACCTCTTAGGTAGTGTGTTTTCCAACCCTGCCTCTTTTTAGTGCGCCTTTGAGCCCTCACCTCTTAGGTAGTGTGTTTTCTAACCCTACCTTCCTTTTTAGTGCGCCTTCAGGCCCACACCTTTTAGGTAGTGTGTTTTCCAACCCTGCCACCTTTTTTAGTATGCCTTTGAGCCCACACCTCTTAGGTAGTGTGTTTTCCTACCCTACCTTCCTCTTTTAGTGCACCTTCGGGCCCCCACCTTTCAGGTAGTGTGTTTTCCAACCCTGCATCCCTTTTTAGTGCGCCTTTAAGCCCTAACCTCTTAGGTAGTGTGTTTTCCAACCCTACCTTCCTTTTTAGTGTGCCTTTGAGCCCTCACCATTTTAGGTAGTGTGTTTTTCAACCCTATCACCCTTTTTAGTGCGTCTTTGTGCCCTCACCTCTTAGGTAGTGTGTTTTCCAACCCTACCTCCTCTTTAAGTGCGCCTTAGAGCACTCGACCACCTTAGGTAGTATGTTTTCCAACCCTACCTCCCTTTTTAGTACGCCTTTGTGCCCTTACCTCTTAGGTAGTGTGTTTTCCAACCCTGCCTCCTTTCTTAGTGCGCCTTCGAGCCCGTACCTTTTAGGTGGTGTGTTTTCTAACCCTACCTCCCCTTTTAGTGTGCCTTTGAGCCCTCACCTCTTAAGTAGTGTGTTTTCCAACCCTGCCTCCTTTCTTAGTGTGTCGTCGAGCCCTCACCTTTTAGGTAGTGTGTTTTCCAACCCTACCTCCCTTTTTAGTGCGCCTTCGAGCCTTAACCTATTAGGTAGTGTGTTTCCCAACCCTACTTCCCCTTTTAGTACGCCTTTGAGCAATCACCTCTTAGGTAGTGTATTTTCCAACCCTACCTCCCTTTTTAGTGCGTCTTTGTGCCCTCACCTCTTAGGTAGTGTGTTTTCCAACCCTGCCTCCTTTCTTAGTGCGCCTTCTAGCCCTCACCTTTTAGGTAGTGTGTTTTCCAACCCTGCCTCCTTTCTTAGCGCGCCTTCGAGCCTTAACCTCTTAGGTAGTGTATTTTCTAACCCTGCCACCCTTTTTAGTGTGCCTTTGAGCCCACACCTCTTAGGTAGTGTGTTTTCCAATCCTGCCTCTTTTTAGTGCGCCTTTGAGCCCTCACCTCTTAGGTAGTGTGTTTTTCAACCCTACCTCCCTTTTTAGTGCGCTTTCAAGCCCTCACCTCTAAGGTAGTGTGTTTTCCAACCCTACCTCCCTTTTGAGTGCGTCTTTGAGCACTCACCTTTTAGGTAGTGCGTTTTCTAACCTTACCTCCTTTCAAGTGCGCTTTTTAACATTCGTTCCTTTTCGAGTCCTATCTCTTTTTGAATAATCTATCAAGCTTCCATTACTTGAATAGTGCACCTTCGAGTCCCATCATGTTGTCTCTTGAAGACATTTCATTGTTTTAACTTGGGCTGGTTACCCATCATAATCAGACCTCTCTGAAACCATCTTTTGATAAATCCTTACATTTCTCACCACCTTTAAAATCTTCCATTGGGGCCGATTGCCCATTACAATGAAACTATCTTTTGAGAAATCCTTGAATTTCTCAGCACCTTCAAAATCTTCCATTTAGGCCGGTTGCCTATTATAATGAAACCATCTTTTAAGAAGTCCTTGAATTTCTTAGCACCTCCAAAATCTTCTATTTAGGTTGGTTGCCCATTATAATGAAACCATCTTTTGAGAAATCCTTACATTTCTCACCACTTGTAAAATCTTCCATTTGGGTTGGTTATCCCTTTTCAATAAAACTTTTGAAAAATCTTTGTATTTTTCACCACTTTGAAAAATCTTTGTATTTTCCCCCACTTTCCCCACTTTGAAAAATCTTCGTGTTTTTCACTCGGGCAGGTTGCTCATTACAACAAGACCATTTTTGAAAAATCTTTGTATTTTTCACCACTTGGAAAAATCTTTTCATTTCTCACCATTTTTGAAGAATCTTTGCATTTCTCACCACTTTGAAAATCTTCATGTTTTTCACCTGGGCAGGTTGCCCATTACAACAAGACCACTTTTGAAAAATCTTTGTATTTTTCACCACTTTAAAAGATCTTTTCATTTTTCACCATTTTGAGGAATCTTTGCATTTCTCACCACTTTGAAAAGTCTTCGTGTTTTTCACCTAGGCAGGTTGCCCATTACAACAAGACCACTTTTGAAAAATCTTTGTATTTTTCACCACTTCGAAGAATCTCTGTATTTTTCACCTCTTCACCTCTTTGAGAAATCTTTGCATTTCTCACCACTTTGAAAAATCTTTGTATTTTTCACCACTTGGAAGAATCTTTGTATTTTTCACCACTTTGAAACTTCTTTGTATTTTTCACTTGAGGAGGTCACCCATTACAATGAAACCATCTCAAAACAATTTCGCTGGGTAGGTCACCCATGACAATTTGACCATTTTAAAATCTTTGAATTTTACCAAAAAAAAAACTCTTCCAGTTTTTACTCTGAGTATGCTTTCTAGACCTCAAGAGGATTCATCATTTCTCAACAAGATGAGTCAATCATATCTCATCCTTTTTTTCTTCTTTACAACGCTTACTATCTAAAGTCTCTTACGTGACTTTCTATCATAAGCAATGTAAAGAGGGGGGCAACTGTCATAACGCAATTCTGGGTTATTCCCTAATTTTGATCCATATTTTGATAAAGTTTTAGAAAAAAATCCAAAAAATAGAGAAAAACAATGAAAATCCAAAAAATACATTTTTAAATATATTTGCATCATTTTTAGCATTTTCAACATCATCTCAAAAGAATTTAAATTTTCAAAGATATTTGGAACGCGTTTAACTTTTAACGTGTTATTTTTAAAATCATTGATTTTCCTCATTGAATCAATGTTGATATTGCTTATTTAAAAAAAAAATACAAAAAAAATCAAAATTTATAAAAAAATAAAATTGAGGGACCAATTTTGAAATTCATGCAACATTTTGCCTATAAATAGCAACCTTTAACACAAAGCAAAGGGGGGGTAATTTTGACAAAAAAAAAGGAGAAAAAAAACCCTAAAACACAAAAAACCCTAACATTTTTCTCTCTATCACTAGAAGAGTCGCCGTCTCCCTCACCCCCTCAAACCTGTCAGCTTCGCCGGACTATTTCTCACTCGTATACCGTTGAATTGACGCGAAATTTGAGTATGTTGTGCGTCCCTATATTTACCACATCCTGACCGGAGTGATCATTAATATTTGAAACCATGAGAGAAATATTACCATTTGAATATTTCTGGACAAACCACTCTCGGAACAGTTAGAGCCGCCGGCCTATTTCTCCATTATTCACCGTTGGATTAACCTGAGTTTTGGATATGTGATGCGTATGGTTATATTTCACATTCTGAATGGTGGAGATGAGATGAAACTCATCCAAAAAGGTGTTATACGTGTTCAACAGTGGCTCGCCAATCTCAGGTCAGTTTCGGTCTAACTCCGATCCAGGGAGATCCAACCGTTAACTCGGGCTGATATTTGGATATATTATGCATTAGATGTCGGTTTATCATTTCACCGTTGGGATCTGTTATTGTTTTAATGGTTGATGAGTAATTGTCGTCGGAATCTTTACCCAGAATCTGTCATGGCTTCCGATTTGAAAACCCAAATCACAACACCCACCACCGGCGCAGGAAGATAGAGAAGAGGAAGTTGGCCGATCTACTGGTTCTGCCACCTTTGGTAGCGGCGGCGCGTGGAGCAAACGCGCCGCCACTGTTCACACTTCAGCACTGTTCACACTGCCTTATAAAGGACTTCAATGCAATTTCTGGAGTTTTAGGGACTATTTTATAAATTTTAAATTATTTAGTATAATTTTTATTTAGTTTTGGATTTTTGTAATTTGTAATGTGGATGTAAAAAAAAAAAGGAAAAGAGAAAGAAAAAGAATAAAAAAATGCATGTGTGTGTGTGTTTGTATTTGTCTTATGAATTTTTATTATTATTTGTGATAAAATTCCAGAGAATAAAGAAGAATTTAATATTTTGATTGGATCACGGTGTAGAAGTACAGACTTGTACGGAAGTTGTATTTCTAAAATCCGATGAAAAGACAAAATTTTTAAAACTTCTTTAACACATTAAGTCCATGAAGTAGCTTACCTCAGGTAGGGTGTATTAGGGGTGCTAATACCTTCCCTAACCACAATCGGTCCCTTACTCGCGAATCTCTGACAAGACCAGTACAACCAGGTTTCCTAGTAACCTTCAATTAAATACTAGGTGGCGACTCCTAACGAATCCAACAAGATCAAATCAAATAATAACAATGAAAAATCATCGGAGCCGACGCCATGCAGATTTTTTTTGACGTGCGACAATTATAATCTCACATTGGTAGGTAAAGACTTTGAGAAGGGTTTTATTTGAGCATGCTCACCTTAACTAGTAAAATGTGTTTTGGAACTATGTGTGGCTGCCAAAAACAAATTTATAGGGCCCGTGGGCCAAAACAGACAATGTCTTGTTAGTAGGGTGAGGTGTTACAATAATTGCATATAGGTTGTGGTTGAATGTTGCACTTTATATTCTAATGAATTTGTTACTTATCACTATATTCTTGCATTAATTAATCTATAATTAATTTAGAAGTTTTGTTTAAACTATAACTCAATACTTACATTTGAATTCCTATAACTCATAGCTTAATCATTGCATACTATTTTATCAACTCTATAAGTATTCTTAAATTCAAGAACGAGAGATTTTATAAATTAGTTGGCTTAATAGCACACCACACTCATCTTCTTTACGTGGATCAACTAAACATTACCATCTTTCTCATCATTTGATTCAAATTCATTATTAGTATATATATGGTTAAACATACTTGGATATTTAATTTTTATAATTTCAAGTATCAATGTTAGTTTCATTATAATACTAACTATCCTATATAGACCTATAAACTATGATGTTTAGATAACTATTTGGGTATAACTTGGGATCCAGGTATACTCGATAGTAGAAAAGTATTCTTATGTTAGGTCTATTATTCAAGTAAAGCTCTAAATATCTTCGATTATCAAACCAACCATAAACTTCAAATTGATATTATAAAAAATAGATATAACAAAATAAATTGGATATCTCTCAACTTACATCTTTCAAGTAATATCAACTTTAATTTCATTAAGATTTCATTATTTATATATGACTTGTTTTAGTTTGGCTAGTGAAATGTCTAATTAATAAAAAAAAACTAAAATAGAAAAGGATTTTTCTGTACCTCTTCTCATCAAACACAATTCACTATAATAGTGTTTTTATTTTTTTATTTTTATTTTTATTTTTTCATTTTTATTTTTTTAAGTTTCAATTTTATCCTTCAATGTTAAGTTTATTGGGGATTATGTTTTATGATTTTTTTAATTTATTTTTATTTTTGCATCTTTTGTTTTTTTTTGTAATTTCAATTTCATTCTTCAATGTTAAGTTTATTGCAGATTATGTTTTATTATTTTTTAATTAATTTTTTATATGACAATCTCAGTTTAAAACTAAAAAAAAAAAGAGATTTTATTGAACCCCTCCTCATAACATACTATTCATTGAAATAATATTTTTTTCTTTTTTTCTTAATTTTTTTAAATTTTTTATTATCTTTTAATTTTAATTTCATCCTTCAATATTAGGTTTGTTAAAGATTATACTTATAATTATTTTTTAATTTATTTTTTATAAGGTTATCCCAGTCTTAAAACTAAAAAAGAAATGGATTTTATTATACCCCACTTCATAAAATACTATTAGTTGAAATAATGTTTTTATTTTTTCTTTTTCTTTTTTTTTTCAATTTATATATTTTTTTAATTTTAATTACATCCTTTAACATTAGGTATATTAAGGATAGTGCTTTATATATTTTTTTAATATATTTTTTATAAGACTATCACAATCTCATGACAAGATCATGAGTTTAATCATTTAACTTGATTGACTCGAGTTTTTTTAATTAATTAATTTTTTAATTTTATCTTTTCATATTAGATTGATTAAAAATTAGATTTTATAAATCATAAATTTAACAAATTAACAAAAAAAAATTTACTTTACCTCTTACAAAACATTATTCAGTATAATAGCTCTCTCTCACTCTCTCTAATTAATTCTCTCCAAATTTAACAACTTACTCAAATTCTCACCAAAATTTATCAATAGCAAAACATTACATAATTCACATAAACCCTAATATATATATATATATATATATATATATATATATATAAAACTACTCATAAATATCAACCAATTCTCCTAAAATTTATTAATTCTCACAATTTCTCAACAAAATTTACTAATTACATGATTCACTTTAAAATATACTATAAAATTTCATAAAATTAATCAATTAACACAACTTCTTACTGATCATCCTAAATTTTTTAATAAATTTTAACCAATTCTCACTAAAATATATCAATTTAATAAAACTTATCAATTATCTTTAGTTTTCTTAAAATTCACAATTCTCATCAATCATATAAATCTTAATTGATTTAATTTTTATCAATTGATCTAGATTCAACTAAATCTCAAAACTAAACACTAACATAATCATTAAATCACACTAAATTTCATAAATTTTAAATTGTTAAAGAAGATCCGGTGGAAGTAGCAGTGATGCAGCGCGGGTGATGTCTATTTTGTTTTCAGGGCTTTTTTTATGGGCTTACTCCCATGAATATGCCCATAAATAAAGCCCTGATAAGCGGCTGTCTAGGCTTCAAGTCAGAGCACCGTGCAGTGCCCACCACTCTCATCAGAGGCGGTGCAAAGAACATCAGCGGACAAAAACTCCCTCCTGTCTTACTCTTCCTGCTGTCTTACTTTAGAAAAAAAATAATCATCAAAGATAACTTCACCTTTGTCTCTCTCAAAAGGATGGCCCTGTCAAAATTGGAGGTATTTTTCTCATCTATTCACTGTAATTTTAAAATACCAAGTTCCTTTCTTTACTTCGCCATATACAAGCTGCTATTGCCTTTTCTTTTCAAATCTTCTTTGCTCTTTTTTTTTTTTTTAATTCTTTACATCTAAGGTTGTTTTTTTTCAAGTGCAGCTTATTGGTTATTCAAAAGCATCATCATTATTAGCTAAAAAAGCGATGCTCTCGGATAATTCTCAATGGCGGCACAGCCTTTTGTATTATGCAACTCCTAGTGCTTAATTTGCAAGTCCCAATCTGGGTTTAATGGGTATCTGTCGTTATTCAAGAACATGCTTATTGAAACGAGGTTTGCTTCGAAGCCTTCTTATTTGGCGCAGAGGTTGTCTTTATGTACATTTTTCAGACTTATCTGCTTTGCAATTGGAAGACAATGTGTCCCATTATAGTTCTATGAATGAAACTGATAGCGACGTTGATAAATTTATGGTACCAAGAATAAAATTTAAGAATCCAAAGAGGTGTGAATTGTCTCGACTTGTTGTGGAGCTTTTAAAGACTTTGAATTGGGAGGTTGCTAGGCAAGTGAAATTCTCAAAATCCGTGAACGTCTATGGATTTTTTAATTCAATTAATGCATTTAGAACCATTGTTCATGTGTTTGCATTGGCGGGCCTGCAGAGGGAAGCACAATATTTGCTCACAGATATTGTTTTTTATTATAAGGAAGAAAATCTTAATGTTTCAGGGTTGTTCTCCACATTCTTGGATTCACCAGAGTGTGTGGGAAGATCGGCTACTGTATTTAGTTTACTTATAAAGGTTTTTGCATCGAATAAGATGCTTGCAGAAGCAAAAGATGTTTTTATGCAGGCTAAGAAAATTGGTGTTGAGTTGAATATTTCTTCGTGCAATTTCTTGCTCAAGTGTTTAGCGGAAGGGGATAAACTGGAAGCTGTTAGAAGTTTGTTTGATGATTTGAAGAATTCCGGGCCATCACCAAATGTTTACACCTACACAATTATGATAAATTTTTACTGTAAAGAACGTCATGGGCAGAATATAGATATGGAACAAGCATCTCTGATTCTGGAAGAAATGGAGAAAAAAGGGAAAAACCCAACAGTTGTAACTTATGGTGTATATATCCATGGTCTTTGTAGAGTTGGTTCAATTGAGGATGCTTGGAACAAGATTCAGGATTTGAGAAGTAGCAACCAGCCTCTCAACATTTATTGTTACAATGCTCTCATTCAGGGGTTTTGCCAAAAAGGCAGACCAGATGAAGCTTTAAAACTTCTGGAAGAAATGAAGGATGAGGGAATATCGCCAGACATTTATAGCTACAGCATTTTAGTCAATGCATTTTGCACGGAAGGAGATATTGAATCAGGTATGAATTTAATACAAGAAATGGAGCATTGTAATAAGAAGCCACCCCTTGTTTGTTGCACCTCAGTCCTTATGGGTCTTCGTACAAAAGGACTGGTGAACGATTGTCTCAATTTTTTCCACGAGCTTAGTGCTAAAGGGTACAAGCATGACCTGATATCATACAGCACCTTAATCCATGGATTCTTAAAGGGGCATAATATGAAATCTGCAAACAATCTTGTGCACGAGATGAGAAAGAATGGCTTGGTTCCTGATTATATCATTTATATTAGCTTGATTCGTGAATATTGCAGAAAGGGGTGTTTAAAGGAAGCGCTAAAAAAATTTTATACAATGCTACAGGATGGTCTCCAGCCAGATATTATCACTTGCAATCAGATCGTTGATCAATATTGCAGCAGAGGGCAGTTTGAAGAAGCTTTGATATATATAAACCAAATGAAAGATCAAAATATTCTTCCCAACTCGTACACATATAGTGTAATCATAAACTGGCTGTGCAAGTATCGGGCAGTGGAAAAGGCATGGGAAGTTCTTCCTATAATGTTTAAGGACAACATTTTCCCTTCTGTTATTCATTACACTACCATTATGGATGGATATGCTAAACAGTTTAAAAATCCGATGAAGGCCTGGAAGTTGTATCGAAAAATGCCAAAACTTGGTTGCAAACCAGACAATGTGACACGTACAGTTCTTGTTGACATGTTTTCCAAGAGAGGCAAAATGTCTAAAGCACTTAATCTGTTTAATGAGATGGCTGAAGAGGGTTTGAGCCGAGATGAGTTTGCTTTCACAGCTATTATAGATGGGTACTGTAGAGTTGGAAATGTGAAAAGGGCTTGGTCAATGTATAAGAAAATGAAGAGAAACAATGTCACACCCAATGTGAAGACATATACTTGTCTAGTTGATGGATTTTGCAAGTTAAAACGCTTGGATATGGCTACCATGCTGATTGATGATATGAAGAGAAATAATGTCACACCCGATGTGAAGACATATACTGCTTTAATTGCTGGGTATCAAAGAATTGAAAATATAGATAGAGCTTATGAGGTGTTCGATGAGATGAAGAAAGGGGGTACCTTGCCAGATCACATTGCGTATGTTACACTTGGAGTGGGTGCTGATGTGGTTACAGAAGATTAGGTGATGGAGGAGATATGTGGCAAGGACCAGATTGCAGGTTGTTGAGTATCAAATATCTATCATATGAGCAGAGTGCCTTGTATTTAACTGATTTCTGGTTATCTCTCTTCCCATTTAGATTACAGCATTTCAAAGAGATTTGAATCTTTTTGAGGAGTTGCTTTCATGAAGATCATCCCACGGTCATTGTATGGAGAGATGAGATAGGCACCTTGTTTAGGTGGGTGGACGGTCACTACTTATTAGCAATCTGCAAAAGCATGCTGGTAAATATTGTAGTTTAGGAGTATATGTCATATTAAGATTCTGGTATTTTTGGATTGTAAAATTATCACAAAAATGAGAATGGCTGTCTCACTCCTTGAAATGTGTAAAAGCATGCAAGGAACCTGCGAGGATGCTTGAATGATTACTATCACAATGTTTGTTCGTTTTTATTCATGCGCACCTGCTTGCTTGTATTTGCTGTAATGTTTATGTAAATGGAGAATTGAGTTTACTTACCAGATGATGATAAGGCCCTCAAGAAGTGTTAAAAGAGGGCCATGAGTCTTGGATTTGTAGTTCACCCTGTAGTACCAAGATGTACAGGGATCTAAAAGGGTATTGTTGGTGGCTCAACGTGAAAAAGAAATTTGCGAAGTTTGTGGCCGAAGTATAGAATATATCATCATGTAAAGATAGAATACCAAAAACCAATTGGAAAGTTGCAACCATTTCTGATTCCATAATGAAAATAGAAAGATATCACCGTGGATTTTTTTTTTCGGAAAAGAAGGAAGGGAAATGATATCATATAGGTCATGGTAGATTAATTGGCTAAATTTGCTTTGTTTCTGCCGAAAAAAATGGTGACCCAAATGATAGCCCACTGAAAAAGCTTGTGAGGGTTTATGTAAATAAGGTTATAAGGATACATGAGGTAACAATATCAATTATATCAAATTGAGATATATGGTTTACATCTTGATCTTGATTATGATCAAGTATATAGCATGTTCTAAAATATATAACATGTTCTAAGAACAAAATTAAATCCAAATACTATTTTTCATTCTTAGACAAATGATCCATTAGAGAGGATCATATAAGAGGATTTGCTAAAGTGATGTATGCTATAGTTTAAGAAAATTAAGAGGATCACTTGTCATAGATAAAATTCATTAACAATAATAGTTATTTAGTTAAAGTGAGAATGACTTCTTTTGAAGCATTATATAAAAAGAAATATTTTACTTTAATATACTGAGAGGAAGTTGATAATAGAAATTTGATTGGGTTTGAGCTTATACAAATTATTATTAATAAGGTGAAAATAATTAAAAATAAAAACAACCCAACACAAATAGAAAAATTATGCAGATAATAAAAGGAGATCCCACGAGTGTAATGTAGAAGATCAAGTGTTTTTAGAGGTTGCATCTTGTAAAAATATCATTAAGTTTGGAATCAAAGGTAAATTAGTACAAAGATATATGGGGTTTTTTTGAAATCATCAAGAAAATAAAACCAATTGCCTATAAATTGGACCTACCTCCGCATGTAACCAAGATCCATAAGATATTCCATGTCTCTTTGTTTTGGAAGGCTAAGGTTAATCCTTTTTGGTTGCTTCAATAAGTGTCGGTAGATATCAAAAAAGATTTGACTTTGTAGATAAAACCAATGAAAACTCTTAATTGAAATAAGGAGGAGTTATGAATAAAAAAGTTTTTTTGGCGAAAATATTATGGAGGAATCTTAAATCAAAGAAGAGATTGAGAAAAGGGAATAAAAAAAAAAGTATCCAGACTTGTTTCCAAACTTGGGCATGAATTTAAATCCTGAGGATGAAATTTTTATAAGAAATAAAGAATGCAAACCCTTGGCCTAAAAATCAATATATAAGTGTTAAATAGGATAATGTATAATTTAAAAATCATAAATTAGAAGAAAAATCATTGCGAATTAAGATGGAAATTTTTATTAAATTAACTTAAACTGTGGGTAAGATAAAATAATAAATAGGTACATAAAATGTCAACTCAATAATGAATTATGTAAATTCTTCATTCGGGTAAAACAACAACAACAAAATAAAATTATAAATAAACTAATTTATGACCTTATGTGTGAGAAAAAAAATTGATTGCCGATACTATATATAATTATGTTATCCTAACCAAAAATGGTGAAAACTTTGAGAAAAATTTTATAATTATAGATAAGATTTTTTAATAAATTAGTTTTAAAAATCATAATAATTTAAGAAAATAAAATAGTATATATAATTTAATTTTTTGTGTAAAATAACTGTTTATTCAAGTGAGATACTTTTCATAATTAATCTTTTTTCATCGACTTCTTTCGGTTTTAATGTTTCAGATAAAATATAAAAACATGTTTTTTATATATATTTAAAAGTATTTGGTTAAAATATATATATTAGTAGAGATAAATGGTTTAAGCTTGATAGCAACTGGAATGTAAAAATGATGAGCTTTGTTACCATTTATAGGATTTTAAAGACAAGAAACAAATGTGTTGAAGTCATTTTAAATTTGATTTTAATTAACTATGATTTTATAAATTTTTTAATACTTTGCACAACTTTCAAAAAGATTGACTTGACCAAGAGGTAATAAACATGACAAGTTCAAGCAACAGCAGTTTCACAAACATTATCTTTCTATTTTATATTAGTTAAGTAAAGTTATCTACTATAAGTTAAATTGTAGTTTAATTGTATAGAGCCAATGCAAAGCTTTTCTCTAAATCTATTATTGAGTTGTTAATGTTTCCGAGGAAAAGAAAAAAACAATCACAAAAGAAGTCATATTTTACTACTAATCTATTTTAAATGCTTGAGATGTTATGTTTTAAGTTATTTTATATTTATCTCAATTAAAATAACTTTAAATTAATTATAAAATTATTCCTAACCTGAGAAATTTTTTGGATAAGTTAACATGTGTTTGGATATTTTGGTGATTATACAAATTATTGCATGCTAGTTATAAACCTACAATTACAAACATATTGTTACAACCTTATTAGTTACAAGATTACTAAATCTATCAACCTATACGGTTATCAAACTACTTAATAAACATGTTTTGAAATATGTTTTGAACATCTTACGGACTTTGTTGACTTGCAGAATTATTGTTGATAATATCCTTCTTTAGATAAAAAATTTTAAGATAATTAATAATCTTATTTTAATAAATGACATTTCTTATTTTAAAAATCTTGCAATATATAAGCTATTTTTTGCATTCTAATTATTTATTGATCAATTTCTTGTTTTAAAAATCTTGCAGCATGTATATTTTCTTTATATATAAATGTGGACTTTTATCGAGTATAATTCATAATCAAGTCCGGCGTGTTTTCGTGTCCCAACTTATATTTTCTTGTATAATTTTGTGTATAACACGCGATACGTAGCATGAGCCGTACAGTAGAAAATTTCCATGTACACGTTCAAAGAGACCAGTATGCGTAAGTAAATCCCTTACAAGAACAAAAGACCTGAGGATTTGAAACCAAAAATCCCTTATAAAATTCACTTCTCCCTCTCGACTCTTTTTCTCATGTCTAAGATTAACACCCTTCTTTCTCGCATCAAACCCCTCCATCATCCAAAACCCATTTCTCCTTCTCCTTTTCCCTTCCCTCCCCACATTAAAATTCTTGTCAAAGACATCATCCAAATCCTCAGTACCCATCCACACTGGGAAAAATCTCTCGAAACCCGTTTTTCAGGCTGCGAAACTCCAGTTTCGGGGATTGCCCACTTTGTGTTTGATCGAATTCGCGACCCAGGATTGGGTCTGAAGTTCTTCGAATGGGCCTCGAAACGATCGGATTTTAACGATTTGCTTGATGGGTTTTCTTGTTCTTCATTTTTGAAGCTTTTAGCGAGGTGTAGAGTGTTTGTGGAGGTTGAGAATTTGTTAGAGACTATGAAGTGTAAAGATTTGGCTCCTACCCGCGAAGCATTGAGTTTTGTTATTGGCGCGTATGTGGATTCTGGGTTGGTTAATAGAGCTCTTGAACTGTACCATATTGCTTATGATATTCATAATTTCCTGCCTGATGTCATTGCTTGCAATGCGTTGCTCAATGCCCTTATTCAACAGAAAAAAGTTGAGATTGCCCGTGAAGTGTACGAAGAAATGGTTAAAATGGATGGATGTTGGGATAATTATAGTGTTTGTATAATGGTGAGGGGGTTGTGTAAAGAAGGGAAGGTTGAGGAGGGTAGAAAGTTGATTAATGATAGGTGGGGAAAGGGTTGCATTCCGAATATTGTATTCTATAATGCTCTCGTTGATGGGTATTGGAAGAGAGGTGATGTTGAAAGAGCTAATGGCCTTTTCAAGGAGTTGAAAATGAAGGGGTTTTTACCTACAACTGAAACTTATGGGATTATGATTAATGGATTCTGTAAAAAATGCAATTTCAAGGCAGTTGATAGGCTTTTGGTGGAAATGAAAGATCGGGGTGTGGATGTGAATGTTCAAGTTTATAACAGTATCGTTGATGCTCAAATTAAGCATGGTTGTAAGATTGAAGTGGGAAAGACTTTACGATGGATTGCTGAGAATGGCTGTGAGCCTGATATCACAACCTATAATACTTTGATTAGTGGTTCATGTAGGGAGGGGAAAGTTCATGAAGCTGAAGAGCTTCTAGAACATGCATTAAAGAGGGGGTTGTCGCCCAATAAACTTAGTTATACTCCTCTTATACATGTCTATTGCAAACAAGGGAAATGTGTTAGAGCCTTAGATTTATTCATTGGGATGACAGAGAGAGGGCATCCACTGGATTTGGTTGCTTATGGAGCTCTTGTTCATGGCCTGGTTGCCGCCGGGGAGGTTGATGTTGCATTGGCAGTTCGAGATAAAATGGTGGAGAGAGGAGTGTTACCTGATGCAAATGTTTACAATGTTTTAATGAATGGACTTTGCAAGAAGGGGAGGCTTTCTGCTGCCAAGCTCTTGCTTGTGGAAATGCTTCACCAAAATTTATCCCTTGATGCATTTGTTAGTGCCACTCTGGTTGATGGATTTATAAGACATGGCAAACTTGATGAGGCCAAAAAGCTCTTTGAGCTCACAATTGCAAAGGGCATGGATCCTGGTGTTGTGGGCTACAATGCTATGATTAAGGGTTATTGCAAATTTGGAATGATGAATGATGCACTGACGTGTGTCCAAAGAATGAAAGATGGGGATCATTCGCCTGATGAGTTCACTTATTCAACAATCATAGATGGGTATGTAAAGCAGAACGACTTGCATAATGCACTGAAGTTGTTTGGACAGATGGTGAAACAAAAATGCAAGCCAAATGTGATAACTTACACCTCTCTAATTAATGGATTTTGTCGCACTGGAGACTCCAGTAGGGCTGAAAAGACATTTGAAGAGATGCGATCTTCTGGATTGAAGCCTAATGTTGTGACATACACTATTCTTATTGGGTGCTTCTGTAAGGAGGGAAAAATTTCAAAAGCTTGCTCCTTTTTAGAACTAATGTTGCTGAACAGGTGCATTCCTAATGATGTTACTTTCAACTATCTGATAAATGGCCTAACGAACAATGTGGCAACTGCAATTTCTAACAAAGCAAATGAGTCTCTAGAGATTAAAGCTTCTCTGATGATCGATTTTTTTAGAACGATGATTTCAGATGGATGGGAGCAGAGGGTTGCTGCTTATAATTCTGTGCTCATTTGCCTTTGCCATTATAAAATGGTTAATGCTGCTTTGCAGCTTCGTGATAAAATGACAGGTAAGGGGATCTTTCCAGATCCTGTTTCATTCGCTGCCCTGGTATATGGTCTTTGCTTGGAAGGGAGATCGACGGAGTGGCAGAATACCATCTCCTGTAAATTGAATGAATGGGAACTCCAGATTGCTGTTAAGTACTCACAGAAATTGAACCAGTTTCTACCCAAAGGACTAAATTCTGAGGCTTCGAAGGTCTTCCACACGTTGCTTGAGAGTGTCAAGCTCCATATCCAAGAAAATAATTTAATTGTCTCAGCAAGAAACAGGAGCTGATGAAAATCAACTTGAAAACCTGGCGTTGGTTTTTTTTAAAAAAAAAATCGGTCCGAAGTTAAATGAATCGATGGGGCTTGCATCCAGCTGTTGTGACACCTCAGGATACTCATTAGTTGCTCGGTGAAGGTCTGCTGAAAAAATACTTGTGTGTCATGCTGGGATCTGATCTGATAAAACCTATTGCGATGGTAATTAACTTCTACCCCTGGTCATGGATCTTTGCCTGCTTTACACACACACGTGCATTTAATTGTAACCTACACACACACGTCATGATTGAATGGAATATTAAGATTATGGGCCATATTCGGTGCTTTTGTGTGCAGTTTGATCTCATCCAGACTAATACATATACTTGTATATTATCTGCAATTTACGTTTAACAAAGAATTAATGCAGCCACAAGAAAAATACAGCAGCAGCCACAACTTTCCTTTTGGAGGTATGCACCAGAATAAGATTTCAGATATCTTGTTATCTGATCTCCATTGCTTTCTTAATACTTCTTCATCTTCTTCTTTTTATTTGCTTTAATATTTTTTTAATCTAATGAAAGTATGCATGATTTGGTCATTTCCACTTCAGCTGAGAGAAAGAAGAAAAGGTCCCTCTGTTTGAGGAGGCTCGCCATCAATTTTTTAAATGGTAAGGTAAATTTGATATTTGAAGTTAGCTTAAACTAAGTGTGATTCTATTAATCTGTGAGCCAAATGGAAAGAACAAATGTAATCTAATCATCAAGCATTAGTTGGGAAGCATTCTATTAATTAAAGCTTTTACGTTTCTGAAATTTATTGGTCTTTGAATGAAAAGCTTATACCCTAAAATATATGGGTCTCATGGCAATTTTTTTGTTGAATTCAAAGGTCATATTGTAATGATAAATGAGTTTTGGATCAAAGTGAATATATTTCCATTTTTTTTAGAAAATTAAAAACTTTCTGACTTCCTAAAATTTTAAAATTACTTGTGAAAGCAATTGAATTTTTATTAGTCAGTTAAGAATACCAAAATATGATTTTTATAGGTGAATTTTGATGAAAAATCAAAGTTTGACCCATTGACCTCATAATGGGATCAAACAAATGGAAGATATTTGTCTAAAATATGATAATTTAATAATAAAATTGACCAAATTAATAATATAGGTGTTAACATGCCACAATCGCAATAGTTTAGGGACAAAATTTGCTATTAAATCAAAATATATAGTTGTTATTAACATGAGGTAACACGAGATGTGCATAAACATGCACGGTTTTTGTTCTGTTTCTCAAAACTTAGGTAAGGGTTATTATCCACGAGCCGAGAGAAGGGTTGGTCTTTTGAAGGATTCCTAATAAGTTTTCCTGAAGTTTAGATGGAAACTGAACAGAGCGATGGCATTGCGGACAAAGTAAGGGTTAGGGCCCTAAATCAAATAAAAAAAGGTTTAGGGAGTAACTTTTGTTGACTGAAAGCTCATGGTAATAGTTAATCAATTAGCCATTTCATAATCTATTATTGACATTATGAAGTTACTGTGGAGGATGGTTGGGTGTTTTCTTATCTTGGTAAGCTTAACCAGAATGTGGTTCGGTTATGTTTTGAGGATTTCTTCTTCCTTTTTTTTTTGGTATTTGTCTCGATTAGGAGAATTTTAAATTTTACAGTTAGATGTTAAATTTGATATTTACGATCTAAACTTCAGACTTATACTCTTAATTATTCCTACAATTTCAAACCTGTAACGATGTCTTTTAAATATGAATTTAAGATTTTACAATCTTATTTTTGTATATTCAAAATGCAAGTTTATGTGAATTTAAGATTTTACAATCTTATTTTTGTATATTCAAAATGCAAGTTTAAACTTAAAGAATAATCAAATAACTTAAATGTTTTAAATGCAAAAAATAACTTAATAGTATAGCATCAAATAACTTACACTTATTGGATGATTTTTCAATTGATTACAACCAGCACGATAATTCCTTAATAGAAGAACATGAATTGATATATTTTTGTATTATTTAGGTTTTTTGATAGTGAATATTGCAAGCTTACTTATTTACAAACCTTTTGGTTATCGCCTATTAATTATCAATCTACAAGCTATTTGCCTACACTGATTAACTCTTTATGGGATTACAAGCCTACTGATAACTAAATTTTGAAGACCTTGTAAGCTTAGTTCAATTGCAAAACAATTGTTATGGTTTTTTTTTTAATTCACGTGGAGTATTTGGATCAATTTATGTAAATCTTAACTCATTTTCATAAATTATAAAATTAACGATTAAATAAATTTTCGGTGACCATTAATAAATAATTAATCAATTTTTTTTAGAAATCTAAGAGTAGCTTGTTATTGTTTTTTTTATATTTATATATATATATATATATATATATATATATATAAGTTGTTGTTGTTGTTGATTTGATAAGTTGTTATTGTTTTCTCCTTTCTATTCTTGAGTTATATTTAAAAAAAAACAATTATGGATTGTTGGTTGTTAATTATCTATAGTTGCTTGTTAATTATCTAAGTTTTTCATTATTTCCTTACTTCAAAGATGCATTACTGAAATTGCTCATCTCCATTACTTGACATATTTAAATTAGTTAATTATTTTTTATAAACATGGATCTTATCAAATCTTATCTACAACGGAGTATGTCTTTCCTTTTTTCTGATTTAAATTTCATCACCCCCTAATCTTTATATGTAATTCTTATCTGGTCCAATCCATAACAACATTTGTGTTCCTCTTTTTTCTAGTCTAAATTTTATTTTAATATAAAACACTTACTAAGTTAAAACTATTACCATGTTTGTCTTTCTTATCATTTGACCTAGACTTCTTCATAACTCTCTAATTCTAATTAATTTAGTGTGTAACACTTATTTCCTCACAAACAATCCATAAATGACTTGTTGTCTTCTCAAATTAGAAGTTAACGGGTGGTAGAATCAATTTATTATTAATTAATATTCCTAGATAATTTTGAATTTCAATCCATATCCATTAATTTTTTCTGATAATTTGAACCTTTTTTTCTTCTCTTTTTAGTCACTTTGTTAAAATTTCTTTTATTTTACTTTATTTTTTTTGTCTCTAACCTTCATTTTGCTACAATCTTCAATTGTTCATTCTCTTGCACCTTCTCTAATCTAGGTGGTGTTATTGAAATTTATAGCTTCCAAGAACTAGGATGTATAAATAGTGGGAGAATCCTTACTTTCTTGGGATAAGTGATGTGGATTACATGTTAAAATGCAATGTTGTTTTAAGGCATATGTTGATGTTCTTTCCTTCTCAATTATGGGATCAACAGACAATAATGCTGCTTAAAAGAGATTTATGAGCGAGACACGATTTGCAATGAGAATTAAAGCCAGATTTTAGAAATAAAGACCTAGCACATTTTGGTGTTACCTTTATCCACTGTAATTCTCTATCAATCTTGGACAGCTAATTAATGGTATAAAATATTAGCTAGCACCAATATTAATCCTTGATGAGGGGAAATTCTACTTTTTTAATGCGACAATTAAATTCTACCTTGAAGAAGCATGGATTTGTTTGTCATACAAGCAATTGTGTATTCCAAGATCTAGGGAACCATGTTTAAAATATTAATTTATGTTCTGGCCGTAATCAGGCACTTGGTCCTGTTGCTCTAACCCTTGGTGGTAATGGGACAAAAAGGATTACTGAAATTTCCTGATTAAATAGTAAAAGGAACAAAAAGAGATCAGGAAGAGCGTGCTCTTAAGTTCCTCTTCTTCCACTTTATTATTCCTTTTTAAGAAACACTTCCACACAGTTCCTCCTGTTAAAAAAAAGATAGGCGAGGTGCTACTCTGCTGATGAATTTTCATGGTAGTCATCATTGATTGTTTCAGTTCAAACCTCCATAGGGCAGCATCACCCCAAGATCATTCGTTTGGATTTGGGCAGGGCAATACTGGGGACAAAGTTTAGCGGGGAAGCTTTGTGATCAGCACACAACTCCATCGAACCCTTTTCTTTTTTGTTTTGTTTAATAATTAACACCAGAGAAACCAGTCAAGGTTTTAGCTAATTTTTGAGTATTTCTTGAACCATAAAGCTCAGGATGTGACCTTTCAATCTTCTAACGCTAAAGAAACAGGCCATTGATTTGCAGCTATTCTGCAGTAAGTGAAGGATGTAAAAGACATATAGAACAGCCAATCAATCATTTACGGTGTCTTCGTCTTCCTCTGGCTTCACAAAGAACTCAATATAAGCAATTCGACTGGGTTGCTGATAGCCAGCAGAATCAATGTGTTGATGTGAAGTAGATGGTCTTGCAACAGAAACCAGATGCTGAACTTTCAACATTCCACCTCTTCCAATGGTCAACTTGCTTCCTCTGTTGTCTTTAGTGACACTACTGGGTATGTTAGAAGTTGTGGCTCGAAGGAACTTGTATTTATACCTGTCCACATTTTTGTGAAAAAACAGGATGCATGATGTAATTGTACAAGAATGTTGCCTCTGGTCTAATAAATTAAAAACAATTGAATAATACCGGTAAGAGACTTGGTGATCACAGTGAAATGCAATTAGCAGATCAGTGTTTGCATAATACATGAAGTCTATCTGCAAGAGTGGAAGGTTTTTAGACTTCTGGTATCAATTAAATTCTTTCAACTCGCACATGAAATAAACCTGTAAGTCTCCATGGCCTTCTCCTCTGAAGGTAACAGAAGGGGGTACTGGTTTTAGTATGATCTGGATGCTAGATCCTGGCCATTCAAGATCATCAATAGCTTCCTTCAGCGCTGCAGACTGGGTTGCAAATATCATGATTTTCAGACAATTAATCACAACTAGTTCCGGAATACAAGAAGCTATCAATTAAAGAAAAATGCATGATTCAAACAAATTTTCTGGCATCTTTATGAATTCCATGACACATGCATGCATTACTGGCTTGAGAATAGGATATCTTTGAAGGACTGCATAGAAAGCTCACACATCAGAGCCTTCAATAAGTATATGCATATTCATAACTGATATGGCTGAATAAACTTGATTGCAAGATTAAGTTGACATCAAAGCAGGTAGGCTCCGAGAGCCAGTTGTACAATAAAAGCTACATTTGCAATTACATTATCGGGGGCATGCTGTGGAACGGATGTTCATAAAGGACAACGGCCATGCCAGAAATACATGCACATTACTAATTCCTGCAGGACTTGATCATAAATGGGGGACCAAAACAGTGCTCCGCTTCATTATCATTAAATATGCAAGACCATACCTTGACAGTGAAGCTAAGCGGTGTGCTTCCGGCAGGTTCAAAGTTGTAGTCCCATGAAATTGTCTCTGGGATTCTAGTCCTGATTTCCGCGTAAATGCAGTCATCTAGTGAATCAGCAGACCTAAGATATAGATAGAGGTATATGTTACAGCAGGATCTAGACAGATTCTAAATCCAGATATAGAAATTACTTATATTATAAAGCTATCACTCTGAAAAACAGCAGCTTATGATAACAATCACAAAATATACAGGAGCACCTGTTGTGTTTTAGGTATTTTAAATTCAGAGTGAAAAAAACGCTTCTACCTAATAAAATATGATTGCTTTTGATAACTAGAGTTCTTTTTAACCATGAAAAAATTGGGAAAGATGGATCGTAGGTTTCTTGGGATCACAATCTATGACTTTTCAATCTCCATCACCTCATTTCATCCGTGATATCCAAATAACCAGTGCTTCAATTAAATGTTAAGGTTTTTGTTCAAAAAGTAATTCATAATTTGTTTGGTTGTTAATTAGCAAATGAAAATAACAATCAAGACAAGCTCCCAAATCTAGAAACTTTAACATTCAGAAACTTAAATCCTCTTACAATCCCCAAATTTCTCTGCAACAATAAATTATTAGTCAGCATTAGACATAAAGTTCATTCAATCAAACATTCTAATCAAAGTCAGATCGAACTATGCCAGATAATCAACAGTAGAATCACTAAAGTACTAGCTTGTTTCCTTTGAACCCCGTACGAAAATCTATAATAGAAAAAATTCAAGCAACTGATTAGTAAACTTTAGACCTCAAATCCCCATATACAGAAGTTTAATTATCTAATTCTCATTTTTAACAAATTGCAACAAGCAAGAACATGAACATACTTGATTAGGAGCTGCATGTCTGGTCCAGGGTACCGAATTTCAATAGTGCTGGAATGCCCAGGAACCGAAAATGTGTTCAAGCAATCAACAAAAAGCCCCAAGCTCAATCCAAATCGAGGCCGCCCTTGAGCAGCATATTCATATCTAATAAAAAGCTACAAATGGATATCAAGATTTCAATATTATAGCCCATTAACCCGGAAAAAAAATACCCTAATTCTCCATTTAATACTAAAAAGGAAGAAGAAAAAACAAATACTATACAAAAGAATTAGCAAGGTGTAAGTAGCCTAGAGCGTGTTTGGGCCCTGCTATCATGCTCCTTTGGTGGATTGCCCCTTTCTTCTTTTTGTTGATTTTTTTTCTAGGCAAACAAACAGAGGATTGAGGAGATTTTCTTTAATATTTAGCAAGTTAGGAATAATCACCTCTTTTTGAAGATAAACTTTGGCTTGAAGACAGCCGGTTTCTTCAACAATCAAAACGACACCGTGTTCCGATAATTCAACAACTGCGTCCTGATATTTCATAACAGTATAATAAATTGAAAAACAATGAATCAGATTGAAACGTTGTGTGGTGCTGGTTAAAACTTAAAACCCTAGAGCTGTAAGAAAATGAAATCAAAAGCGAAGGAGAAATGAGGTGATAGACCTGATGACGTTTCCATCGGACGGTGGAGAGGGCGTCGACAATGCCTTGGACGTTGTCGAGTTGGCACACCAGATCGGATGTATCTGCCTCCATCGCCGAGGAGCTCATTTTTTTCTTCTTTTTCCCGCCAGTTAGGAAAGTGTTTTCGAAGACCCTTTCTCAGCTCGCCTCATCTTTAACGAGGCCATGGACTGCAAGTAAAAGCCTGAAGTGGAGACTAGCAGGGAGTGGAGACCATCCCACACAATACGGACTTCCAGCTTGGCCCATTCATAATAGGCTTCTAGCTCATTATCTTCTTCGATACCTGATACTTTGAATTAATTTTCTTTTCTTTTCTTATAGTCATTAAAAAAAATATAGAAGTTATATTCATTAAACTTGGATTTAAATTCAACTATAGATGTGTTTCTCTTTTCGTGATATGAAAGGTCTATTTCAAAAGTTTCTCTTTGTATGTTTTTCAACCTAATATAAGAGATTGGCTACTTCTAAAAATAAAAGGGTTTTGGACTATTGAAAAGAAGATATTTTCGAGATCTTTTTTTTAAAAAAAAAACAAGAAGAAGAAGATATATATATGCTATGTTTTTAATTTATTTTAGTTGATTTTGTGGGAGTAATAAAAGAGACTCCCAGATACAATTATTGTTAAATAAAAAATAAAAAGTAAAGCATACAAGATCTGCCTGAATTCTTATCAAAATTAAACAAGTCCTTGAATTCAAATATTATTTAAAATACAATCTTAAATTTTTCCACCAATAAACTCACCTTAAAGTTCTCTTGGCAAAAGAATTTAATTCATATTTCTTGCAAAAGAAAGGTTGAAAAAAACAAAGAAAGCAGGAGTAAACCAGTAATTTCATCTGCAATCATCAGTCATCGCCTCCAATAAAAAAAGGAAAGGGGCAAAAGGGCAACCGGCTCGTGAGTGTTTCCGCCCGTCGCGTGGACTCTTTAATAAATCCCATCCCACAGATCATTTCCTTGACCGGACTATAATAACCACTTGTTTCATCCTTACCTCTCCTCTTCTCCCGCTTCTCTTTCCTCTCCTTCAATCCAGGGTTTATGTTGTCACCAATGTCCGCCCTTCCAAAACCCTAAGAAATTCTGCAACTTACCTGTCAGCAAGGGTTCACGTTACTCTAATGGATGGAATAAACACCACTGCAAGCGGTGGCGACACCTCTACTAGCGGCGGTGGAGCACAAGCTGCGCCGGTGCCGATGGCGTCCCAGTCAAATTCTCCGCCGCCATTTCTGAGTAAGACTTACGACATGGTAGACGACCCGGAGACCGACGCCGTGGTGTCTTGGAGTTCGACGAATAATAGTTTTGTGGTTTGGAATCCGCCGGAGTTCGCTCGCGATCTTTTGCCGAAGTATTTTAAGCATAATAACTTCTCCAGCTTTGTTAGGCAACTTAATACATACGTATGGATTTCGCTTTCTTTATTTCTCTCTCTATGTATTTTTGGATTTTTCTTCATTTCAATTGCATTTTGCTTTCTAATCTGTTGACGTATTTTCTTTTAGGTATTTTTTTTTAATAAGTTTGATTTATGATTCTGTTATTCTTTTTAGTTGATTGCTTGCTGATATCTGGTAGTCAGTGGAGTTGTTTGATTTGCTTCTAGTTAGGATGGTAAAAGGCAGTCATGGCTTAGTTTCTGTTCAGTGTAGACCACAATTTACTAAGTGGAGTAGAGTTTTGTATTCTTGCAAGAATTGAACTCATTTCTTACAAAAACGTTGGGGAAGGATAGGGGCGTGTTTGTGGTATGTTCTATCAGCTTGTTGTACTCTCAGGGATATTCCTTTCAGGACACTATATTGTTGTTGAATGTAAATGGTGATGATCCATGTTTATTTGTTATGAACTAGGGAACCATTTTCATCTACAGAAAAGCGCTTGTGGGTTAGATTTTCATTACAATAGTGAATTCGATGCTTGATCATTGAAGATGTCAAGGGATGGAAGAAGGGATGCTCCTTATAAATAGTTTGAAGCTTATGTAGGAATTTTGAGGAATGAATCTCTGTAGTGTTCGCTGGTTAATGTGGTTGGTTTGCCTGTTCAAGTTATTTGCAACAGATTTTGATTTTATATAGATAAATGAAATAATTGGCATGGGGTTTGCAAACTTGCAAAATGTAATCATTCTTGTTCAGTGTGAGAAAATTGATGACAGGGAAAGCTGTGATTTGATTGTGGTGAAAATCTCATTTAACTAGTGACCCACTTGATTTTTTAAGTTGTTCTTCTCTCCCTTCTTTGAAACTCTTGTGCTACTTGTATTGAACAATTTTCTGCAACTGCATAGACTTGGCAAGTAGTTGCATGCATGAGCATCAGAAGGAAGAAGACTGATCTCTGTTCTGTCATTGGGGACATCAGTCATCAGTGACTATGGTTTTGGTTTTTTATGATGATACTTTTTTGGGGTAATTAGGTATATCTTTTAGTTTTTTAGGATATATTTTAAAGTTTGGAAATGAATTAATTGGGCTATCTAAGAACCATAAGCGCTGAGATTAAAGAAGGAAAGATAATGTAGGTTTCTGTCTCTTTCTTTTTGGATTTTTTTTTTGGAGGGATGGGAATTTATTTCAATGATCTGCTTTAGGTAGGGAATTTGGAATTAATTTATTATGATTAGTGGTGAATGACTTCAAGTGAAAGTAAAGGGCTAGGCTATACTAACACGCTTGTGAAAATAACGAAAATATTATAAATCCTCCTATTGGTTGCTAAGAGATCCAAGGGAGAAAAAAAATTATTACAGGTTCTTATTTTATTTTTATTACAAGTCCAAAAAATTATTACAAGTACTTTATGTTTTTGTGCACTATGAAAAATTCTTCAATCAAGTCAGAAGAGACGAAGAATAGATGTGTTCAAGTTTAAAGTTCTAATTGGTTGTCTCCCTACATTCTCAGCAACCAAATGGAGCAGAAACTGAACAAGAAAATAGAAGAGTGCCTTATGTTGACCATACAGGATAAAAAGGTTATTAATGCCTCTTCTCTTTTAATTTTATTTCCATTTCTAAGTGAAACCAAGCTGAGGTCAGAATAAATTTTCCAAGCTATCTAGTCAAGGTGTCAATATTGTCTCTTGCTGCATGTGGAAGCTCAGCAAGAGCTTATCCTTTAAACTTTGATATTACGTCAAGGAAATTCTGGCAAAATTTCCCAAGCTGTCTAGAAAAGGTGTCAGTATTATCTCTTGCTGCATGTGGAAGCTCAGCAAGAGCTTATCCTTTCAATTTCAATATTGTGTCAAAGCAATTCTCACACTTATTTTAAATCAAGGGGAAATGCAGTTTCCTTTCTCAGAATACAGGGGGGCATGTACTCCCTACAATAGTTGGAATGCCTTTACCACGAGCAAGTAATCATGAAATGGCATGATGCCTGTTAGCCATGTGTGACAATCTATTGAGTTAAGTGTGTTTGATTTCATTTATAATTATAAGTAATGGCTAGTGTCCTTTGCTATTATTACTGTTTAGCTTGGTGCTATGGTATCAGCTTCTCAATAGAGGAGAGGTTCCTCAACCTCGTTTTAATACTTTTTCTCTTGTGCAATATCATTTCCCAGTTATTGTCTGTCTAGTCATGGATGGGAAAGCTAAGAAAACGATGTTCTCTTAATAAATGAAGCCCAGTTATTGTGCACTGTGATTTCCTTGTTGAACTCCAGGAAACATTGCTAGGAGATTTTGCACATGATTTATTGGAAGCAACCTTCTTTTTGAAATATTTTCATCCCGCCTCTTGTTTCCACTTCATCTCTGTCAAACCTCTGGCACTAGCAATTTTTTGCTTTTCTACCGTTGGCAAGCCAAGAAGTGATCAACATACTAGGAAGTCAAGGAAAACTTCTATGCTCATTTACCTATAGTAAGCAGTCAAATCTAATACTGCTTTCCTTGAAGTTAGATTCCTTGCACTATGTACAAAAAGCTAATAGGAGTGCTCTTGTGCTACAAGAAGGGTTTCAAAACTGCCTATTGATTTTAGCTAAAGGAGAACTAATCCTTGCCTGTTATCCTCTAGTAATGTTTACTGTTTGTAACACCAAGCCTAAGCTATTTTTGTTCCCCACAAGATATTACCAGACAGGGCAGTGCTGATGTGATTTGCATGTTTTTGTTTTGCTTGTTTTGGACTTAATCTTTCTGTACACTGTTGTCTCTATTTTCAAACAGGGTTTTCGAAAGGTGGATCCAGACCGTTGGGAATTTGCCAATGAAGGATTTTTGAGGGGTCAGAAGCACCTGCTTAGGACTATCAGTCGGCGAAAACCTGCCCATGGACATACTAATCAACAGCCGCAACAAACTCGTGGACAGAACTCAACTGTTGGCGCTTGTGTTGAGGTTGGAAAATTTGGACTTGAGGAAGAGGTAGAGAGGCTTAAGAGGGACAAGAATGTTCTTATGCAAGAACTTGTTAGGTTGAGGCAGCAGCAACAGTCCACAGATAGCCAGTTGCAAACCATGGTGCAGCGACTTCAAGGGATGGAGCAGCGTCAGCAACAGATGATGTCATTCCTGGCAAAGGCTATGCAGAGCCCAGGCTTCCTGGCTCAGTTTGTACAGCAGCAAAATGAAAGCAACAGGCGCATAACAGAAGCCAACAAAAAACGAAGGCTCAAGCAGGAGGGTGTTTCTGAGAATGAGGGTTCTAGTGCTCCTGATGGACAGATTGTGAAGTATCAGCCTCAGATGAACGAGGCAGCCAAAGCAATGCTCAGGCAGGTCATGAAAATGGATGCTCCTTCTAGGTTGGAATCTTATGACAACAATCTTGATGGCTTCCTGATTGGCAATGGTTCACCATCATCTAGTGCAAAAGACAACGGAAGCTCTTCAAGCCGCATGTCAGGAGTGACTCTTCAAGAGGTCCCAGCAGCTTCTGGGATTTCTGGGCATGGCCCCATGGCTGCCATATCTGAAATACAATCTTCCCCGCAAATTGCTAGCTCAGAAAAGGCTACAGCTTCTCAGTTTCCAGAAAGTATACTGGTTGGAGGACAAGGAGCACCCTCCATACCTATTCCACAGGCAGATATAATCATGCCCCAGGTTTCTCAAAAGCCAGAAATGGTGCCAGAAATTATTGCTGATATTCCTGGTGAAGATTACATGGAACCAGAGACAAGCAGTGATGTGTTCCTAGATGCAGCTTCACTTGGAATTAATGATACAATACCCATAGATATTGACAACATCTCCCCTGATCCTGATATCGATGCTTTGCTTGATAATTCTAGCTTCTGGGATGACCTTCTTGCGCAGAGTCCAGTGCCTGAGGATATTGAATCAAGTTCTATGGAAGGTAAAGCCAATGGAAATGATGTACATCAAATTATAAACGAGTGGGACAAAGCTCAGCATATGGATCAGCTGACAGAACAAATGGGACTTCTCTCATCAGATCGCAAGCAGCTTTAATCTCGCACGCCAAATGTACCTTTCTTTCAAACCGTAATAGTTAAACACCTAGATAAACTTTTAACCTTGATAATCAGATGGTCCTACTCCTTTGGCCATTGGAACAACAAATCGATGCTTTTGGTTCCTGTTCCAGCAATAGTTTTTAGTTTTTGCACATGTGGAGACCTAAAGTTCTCTTCTTTTCCTTTTTTTTTTCAATTTTTTTAAATTTGAACGTTTCCTCTCTACATCTTGTGAGAGGTTCTAGACCTCAAGAAACATTATGCTATCTTTAAGTCCATAGTTTTGGTTTTCCATCTTTTGCACCTGTCTATTAATCCTATTCGTGAATGCGTAGCCTTTGTTGCAAAGCAATTCACTTCCGTGGTTTTTCTTCTTTTTCTTCCTTTCGTTGTTGTGGACCTCTTGCTACTTTACCTTTATGGAAAAATGCATCCATTAATCAGCGCTATCTCAAGGTTACTTAGAGGTAGTGGTCTGGGGCATTTTAGAGAAGTCTTGATGAGGGTGCCCTGGTCGGAATTGTTTTGCTTTATCTTCGGCAACATCTGAAAAGTAGGAGGGATGGCATGACTGGTGTCAGAACTCAGAAGCAATAATTCAATTCGGTACACTCTTAGATGGGATTATAGTGTAGAAACAGATTGTGGGGCGTTTCGACTCTCTGAAAGGCAGGTAAGGTGATTATTGGTGAGAGTATGGTAAATCCACGCAATTGAGAAGGTTGACCACGCCTCACTTGTTCGGAACTGAAGTTATCTTTTATAGCAATGGGGAAGGTGAGATAATTGTCTTCTGTAACATGGTCCAAGAATACATTTGCATAGGCTGCTTTTGGTTTAGGATGAAAGGTTAATTGTTGAGCAGAATATCAATTTAATTGTTCTTGTATTAATGAACAGATTGCTCGTAATTTGGTTCCAGTGATTTTGTGGCCTATTTAGGGAGGAGGAAGGCAAGGTGGGGACCTATATAAACCAACTCGAAGCCAATCTGGATAATTTTCGTGTACTGGAGGTTTGGATTGCCTTGGAAAACGTGATGGTTCACCTTCTGTTCCTGTGGTGGTATTATTACTCAATGGCGCTGCTCTTTTCCCATTGCCTTGGTAAAAGTGGGATCTGTTCTTTGGTTTGGTACGTTGCATGATAAGGTAAATTGTTTGCGGTTTTGGTAGGTATAATTTGATGAATGGTACTCGGTATCCTATTCCTGTTAGAGTATACTAGTTTCATTATCCACGATGCTATAAGTTAATTTTTTTAAAATAAAAAAATTAAAATTTAAAAATATTAAATTTTTTATAAAGCTATATCTAAAAATTTTAAGTTTTGCTTTCAATGTCTCAAGAGTAATATTTATAATATTAATAATAATATTAAACTTATATGACTTAAATTTAAATGAGTTTAGTTGCAATATCAATCCCAATAACATTGGATATGGATCTGGTTGTATAATAAAAGTATAATAATTAAGTAAATTAAGTAAAAAAAAATATATAGGAAAAATCAACATGAAGAAGAAAAAAATTTGAATTAACCGGATTAACTCTTCAAACCATGTTAACCCGTCAAACATTGAATTCATGTCATGAAAGTGTAACAACTAAATAGAAAAAAATTAACACGTTACTCTAGAATTAACAGGGCTAACCTGTCAAATTTAGGATTCGTATCATGAAAGTTTGATAACTAAATAGAAAAAAAATTAACATTACTAAACTAAAATAAATGAAAAATAATTAAAAAAAAACAAAAACAAACAAAAGGCATCAGCCTTTTCACTAGGGACTGCACTGTGCAGTCCACGGTCAAAGAAAAAAACCTATAAGAAAAAAAAATTAATGAAGAAAAATAAAAAAATCTAAATTAATCGGGTAACCCGTCAAACCTGAGATCCATGTCATGAAAGTTTGATAAATAAATAAATAAAATTTTAATATTAACAAACTAAATTATAAAAAAAATAATCAAAAAGGGGAAAACAAAGAAGAAAAAACCTATACAAAGAAAAAAAAACTAATGAAGAAAAAGAAAAAAAATTGAATTAATTGGACTAGCTCATCAAACATGAGATTCGTGTCATGAAAGTCTTATAACTAAATAAAAAAAATTAACATAAACAAACCAAAGTAAAAAAAAATCAAAAGTAAAAAACAAAAACAAATAAAAATCATTATCATTTTCATTATGGATTGCATTGTACAGTCCAAAGTCAAATGCATACAAACATAGAAAAAAAAATAAAAAAATTAAAGGCATCAGTCGATAACTAAATAGAAAAAAATTTAATATTAATGAACTAAATTAAAAAAATATTAATTAAAAAAACATATAAGAAGAAAAAACTAATGAAGAAAAAGAAAAAATATAAATTAACTGATTTAACCCGTCAAACTTGAAATTCGTGTCTTGAAAGTATGATAACTAAATAGAAAAAAAATTTAATATCAAAAAAATTAATTAAAAAAAAAGCATCAAGCTTTTTCACTGTGAACTCCACTGTGCAGTCCACAATAAAAGGCATAAAAAAACTAAAAACATCAGCATTTTTACTGTGGACTGCATACAATATTAAAAGAAAAAAATGAAAGAAAAAAATTAATAAAAAAAATAATTTGAATCAACTGGGTTAACCTGTTAAATCAAGTTAACCCATTAAACCTGGAATTCTTGTTAAGAAAGTGTGATAACTAAATAAAAAAAAATTTAATATTAATGAACTAAATCAAAAAAAATAATTAAAAAGAAAAAAATTGCAAAAGAAAAAAAACTAAATCAATTGAATTAACCCGTCAAACCAGGTTAACCCATCAAATCTGAAATCTGTATCATAAAAATATGATAATTAAATAGAAAAAATTTAATATTAAGAAAGTAAATTAAAACAATAATTAAAAAGAAAAAAAAAGTTTTTTTAAAAAAATTAAAGGCATCAGTCTTTTCATTGTAAACTACACTTTGCAATTTATAATAAAAAGCTTAAAAAGAAAAAGAAAAGGGGAAAAAAAAAGCATACCTATGGGTTAATCTTTTTTTCTTGCATAAAAAATATAAAAAAAAGGCTAAGATTTGAGAGTTTTAGGTCTTTCTACAAAGATATAGCTAAAAACCTTGGATCTAACTGCAACACTTGATTCAAGAGTAATATTTACAATATTAATAATAATATTAAACTTACATGACTCAATTTTAAATTAGTATGACTGCAATATCAAATCCAAGAGTCTTGGATGTGGGTTTGGCTACAAAATCATGTCATAAAAGTGTGATAATTAAATAGATTAATTAAAAAGAAAAAAACAAAAAAAAACCAACATGAAAAAAAAAGCTAATGAAAAAAAAGAAAAAAAATCTTATTTAACTGGGTTAACCTTTCAAACGTGGTTAACTCATCAAACTTAGGATTCATGTCATGAAAGTTTGATAACTAAATAGAGAAAAAAATTGACGAGTTAACCAAGAATTAACTTAGTTAACCTGTGAAATCAAGTTAACCAATCAAACTCAGGATATCTGTCATGAAAGTATGATAATTAAATAAAAAAAATTAACATTAACAAACTAAACTAAACAAAAAAAATTAATTAAAAAAAAGCACAAAAAAACTTTGGGTTACCTTGTCAAACAGGTTAACCCGTTAAACCCGAGATCCGTGTCATAAAAGTCTGATAACTAAATAAAAAAACAAATAAAAATGGACGGGTTAATCTAGAATTAATTGGGTTAACCCATAAAACCAGGTAACCCGTCAGAATTAGGATATGTGTCATGAAAATCTGATAACTAAATATAAAGAAATTTAACATTAACAAACTAAAATAAATAAATAAAATAATTAAAAAGAAAAAAAGCAAAAAAACTTCAAGTTAACTCGTTAAACTAAATTAACCCGTTAAATCCAAGATCCTTGTCATGAAAGTCCGATAACTAAATAAAAAATTAACATTAATAAAATAAAAAAACAAAAAAATAGACGGGTTAATCCAGAATTAACTGAGTTAACCTGTGAAACCTGAGATATGTGTCATGAAAGTCTGATAACTAAATAGAAAGAAATTTAATATTAACAAACTAAAATAAATAAAAAAAATTAATTAAAAATAAAAAAAATCTGGATTAATCGGTGAAACCAAGTTAACTTGTTAAATATGATATTAATGTCATAAAAGTTTGATAACTAAATTAAAAAATATTAATATTAACAAACAAAATAAAATTTATTACAAAAAAGACAAGACAAGAAAAAGCTGAAGACATAAAAAAAAATAAACTTAAAAAATAAAAAATAAACAGCACAGCATTTGATTATGGATTGCTACCGGAAAAAAGGTAAGCAGTTTTAGTTTAATTTTAGTTTATTAGATAATACTTATCAATAACTAAAATCACCACTGACATTTGTTGATCTATAGTGCATGGCGTGGTGATATGCATTGAACCCTACCTGACCTCAAGAAATATATAATTGTTTGTTACGTGGAAATATCTTATATCTCAAGTGTACTATGCTTGTACTTATCATGCAGAGAATAAAGATATTTTAGTTTAAAATTAGTTTAATTATTTATATTTTAAATTTTTTTTTTCAATAATTATAAATTTAAATTCTTTTAAGATGATTAGAGACTTAATAATTATTATTTTTAAAATTTATAAAATTAGTTAAAATTTATAAAATTAGTTAAAATACATGACATGTACATGTTAAAAAAATAAAAATATACCGGGGCAAAAATATATAGAGCTTAACATAGCATAGGCACAACGAGCCCAACCAGAACACGTGTTTCTTCTACTGTATTTGAGGATAATCGGACGCTGCATGGCCTTACCTTTACTTCGAACTCCAAGGATCCCAATGACTGATCATGTGGCATCCTGCCGTGCCCGCACAATCCCTTATTTTAGGAGTTGTTGTTCTCGTTTTAAATCAGAACAGCATTTATTTAATATTCAATGGAATAAAATCTGTTCTTTTTATATTTATTTATTTTTATGGTAGAAAATTTATACATTTCCATGACACTTGGGCTGCACCTTGCCTTGCTTGCTTGCTTTCTTTCTAAATCTTTGGAAGTAATTGCAACCCCGTACGTACGTAAACCATGGATGATGAGAGTTTATATATATATATAGTCACATGTTTCACGACAACCACGAAAATGGGTGACTTCAGTGTAAAAATTGACAGTTAAAAAAGAACAGATGGCAGTGTAGAAAGAAACCCGACGCAAGAACCTCGCCAGAGATTAGCGGTGACGTCACCAGAAAAAACCTCACCTGTCCGTGGATGATGGGATTGCTACAGCCACTTGTTATCCCCCTGAAGCCAAGCATGCACGTGTGTGCCCCCAAAAGCTCTCCAGTCGCATGTGTATATATAACGGCTAGGCTAAGGTTTTGCCGTACCTATCCACAATGTTGCCTAGTGTCTGAGCACAGAGAAGAGAGAAGAAGCAAGAGGTGTGAAAATGACTTTCGTGAGAGAGAGAAGGCACCAACAACCACTAAGGCTATCCCTACCACCAACCATACCTGCAGCTGACTTCCGGCATCAGATCCATTTGCCGTCATTTTCATTGACCATTAGTCCAGATTCTCCAAACATAGAGAAGCTCTCAGACCTGGAAAAACTGGCGGTTCTTGGCCATGGCAATAGTGGCACGGTCTATAAAGTACGGCACAAACGCAGCTCCTCCATATTTGCATTGAAAACCCTCCGTTTCGACCGAAACTCCACCATAATTCGCCAACAAGCAGGAAGGGAGGCAGAGATCCTTAGACGCGTGGATTCACCTTACGTTGTCCAGTGCCATGCGGTTTTTGATAGTGAGGATGACTTGTACTTTGCAATGGAGCACATGGAAAGAGGATCACTGCATGATGTTCTGCTTGTAAACAGAATATTGCCTGAGGATGTCATATCTGGTGTGGCACGGTGCATTCTGAATGGGTTACAGTATCTCCATGGGAAGCAGATAGTACATGGGGACATAAAACCCTCAAATCTACTGATAAATGCTGAAGGAGTTGTTAAGATTGCAGATTTTGGAGTGAGTAGGGTAGTGGTGGGAAAACATGATTCATATGGGACTTATATGGGAACATGTGCTTACATGAGTCCTGAGAGAATTGATCCTGAGAGATGGGATGGAAATGGAGATCATGGATTCGCAGGAGATGTTTGGTCGCTTGGGGTGGTAGTTTTGGAGTGCCTAGTGGGTCATTATCCATTGATTGATTGTGGAGAGAAACCAGACTGGGCAGCATTGGTGTGTGCTATATGCTTTGGGGAGAGATTGCAAATGCCGAAGAGTGCATCCAGCAGGATTCAAAGCTTTGTTAGGAGGTGTCTAGAGAAGGACTGGAAGAAGAGAGGGACTGTGGGTGAGCTTCTTGATCATCCTTTTGTGACCCAGATCAGTTTTGGATCTAGACATGGGGTAGCTGATTTTGTTTTGCGTGATTGAGATTCATTTTTCCTTTTCTGTTCTCTCCATATCTTATGTCATTTCAGTACCTTTTAGTTTGGATACGAGCTGTGAAAGAATTTCGTTTTGATAACAAAATGGAAAACCTTTGAGCCAGTGGCAGTGATGATGTGAACCAGGAGGAAATGCGTGCGTGCCATGAAGATGATGCTGGTTTTGCACAGGAGCTGTGTTCTAAATATGGAGTTTCAGATTTATTGATAAAAGGTTTTCCAAAGGATTTTTCTTTCACAAAATTAATAATAAAGCTGAGACTAGTAACAGACTAGCTATATATCTTCTGTGAAGCATTATCTCTCGGATTCTACTAGTTTATATATTTAGATTTTCTCTGCTCTTATTGCAAGAATCAGAAAATTCTCGGGTCATCCCATGCTCCCCAAAGATTCTTTTTTCAGGGATTAATTAGGTTAAATGTCCAAAATATCCATGTAATTATTTAGATTAGGGTCCAATACTGTTATAGTGAATAGAGTAATTCCTTAAAATAAAAAATTTTACAGGCTAGTAGTAATTTGTGTGCCTGAGAAAAAGAAGATAGGAGTAGTGCTTGTGTCTAAAATGCCACCAAATTTAATCACACGAGTGATTACATAATTTATCTGCGACGCTAATTAAGAGTTATCATTTGGAATTGGAAGGGTTTGAGAGACTCTAAATGACTCCTAATGATTCTTGAAGAGCTCCATCGGTGATTTCAATTCATGAGATGAGACCACCAAATTGGGTCTTGGCTTGGTGGGGATCTTCAATCTTGTGTTTTTTTTTTTACCAGCTAGCTCTCCGCCTGCACGGTGAGAAAGGTATATTTTAGCTATTTTTGGGAGATTTTGATCTTGTTTAATATTGTGATCCAATTATATTTTTGAATTTTTATTTATTTCATTTGTTTTTGTATTTTTAAATTGTTTTAAAATGATGATGCATTTCAAAATAAAAACCCGAAGCCTCTGCTACATTTTCAACGAGACATTTTCATACACCACCAACCACGTTATCAAAATAATAATAGTAATTGATGTCGAAATAGCGACCAAATTGCGAGCTATGCATATATGCATGAAAGCAAGAAACATGATTAAAACGAGCCCACTGCTACTTACGGAGAAGATTCATTCGTTTGTTTTCTTCTATAAAAGAAGGCATTTATTTGTGTTAATGAAAAAATGGAGATTGGCTGCATCAACCCTACTGTTAATGGAGACGGTCCAGAATCCTTGGATTTTATTTTTAATGATGTAAAGCATAAAAGGTTTACAATGACTAGTGATCATTTGATCACTTCCACTCACATAATACCCAACTAAAGATCACTGTATTTTTCTACCATCAAGACCCCACACACTAATATATACTTCCAAAAAATTATTTCTTTATCTTTGATTTTTAAGTATATGCTGACTCAATTTCAATCCCTGTTCAAAATCACGAGCTGCAAGATTTGAAACTTCGTGTAACAAAATCTGTTTGTTCAACTCTTTTTTCTCCCGATGACTGAGGCAGTGGAAATTTGTGTTATTGCCTTCGAGGTTGTTAGATTATGTTTCTTGAATTGTTTATTTGGAGCATGTTATGGGTACATATTCGTCTTCTGAAAACCCTTTCCGACCTCAACTCCAAGGTTCGTGTTTTAGAAGCATCATAGAGGTGGTTGCAAGATTGGTTCAACCAAGAGAAACAACTTCAGAGAGATAGGCCTAAAATTTACAGTCAAAGGGAACAAAACTGTTGATGTGCTCTGAGCTAGATCAGGTGTACGGCCCCGTCACTTTGGACAGAGCAAAGAAATCCCTAGCAGGCCAACAGGACTGTCATGGCATTGGTTCTTTTCGTCTTGGAATTTTGATCAACTTATAATTGTTTCTCTTCTCAAATCCTGTTGCAATTTAGTGCATTGGCTTGTTAGTGATGAACTTATTTGTAGTCTGGGCAACAGATTTATTAGGAACCATTTCAGAACACAGACCAACAACACATGAATCGCCAAGTCTAGAATAAAATAACAGATATTTGCCATCAAATTAATAGAGATATACCAACAGTCAATTGATGCAAAAGATGCAGGCTGTCTGAAGAATTACAAATCATTTCGGCAAGGCCAAGTTCTTTTTCTTTGTTATTTCCAACTTCTTGCTTAGAAATCCACCTGCATTAGGATCCATAAAAAGACAAATAGCAAATCCTTAAATAACAATGAACAAAGACTGAAATTAAGAAGGTTTCAATGTAGAAATCACAGGGAGTTCAACCTGCTGTTCACAAATAAAGCGGGATTCAAAGGCCTGTACCAGGCCCAAGACTCATGGTTTACTTTCATCTACATGATTCAATAGGATCCCACGGAAAATAATAAGAAAACAAAACACAAAGTAGCAAGGATTGTTATATGGAGAGATCCTGATGCAGATCAGATACTCCTCAATATCTGTTCCATAATTTCCTAACATGTTTAAGAAATGAATTACAGCTCCAGAAGTAGGTTCAATATTTCTTTTATGCTCTTGGACAAATGTCAGAGCACTTGGCAGGCAACGATATAAGGGATAGGCAGGAGAATATAAGTGGTAATAACAACAAAGGCTGGTTTTTTATCAATCATCCATCGTATATAAATGATCCCCATTTGTTTTGATAAATAAATTGGGGAATCGGCTAGTGTGATTTAATTATTTAATCTTACAGAAAGTTTACAGATGCAACCACAAACAATTTATCTGCGTATTGTTGTACAGAAGCAAGAAGATGCCCTCTTGGCCAACCAGTCACAGAGACAAAGTATAATATTTGCGTTTGTCTACAAATCATAGGAGCTACATTTGGAGCTTTTTGACAAACTCTTTCTCCCTCATGGCCATTATTTTCCTTTTCTATCTAAAGTTTAATTGGGAGATAAGGGCATTAAAATGCATTTTACGCATCATGAGTTTTTATGATAATGGGATGTGAAAATCCAACTCTTAACCCGTTGCTACCATTATCCCAGCTAATAAAGTTATCTGCCATTCTTTCAAGCATGTTTTAGATGAACCCTAGAAAGATGGCAGTGGCATGTGACCAGAGATCCACCACAATGAAGCAGCTGATATCACTGGCACTTGTAAAATTCCAGCGAAGTTGTGCTGTTCTAAGATAAAGACACAGCTGGCAAATAAATCACTAAAGGCCAGTGTTATCTATGGCTCAAATTTACCCAGCACAAGTTGGAGAAAGAGTATGTAAGTAAAGGTAACTGATGGGTTGAAAGACTAACCTGGTCTTGATATAAGGTTAATACGAGAACGAGGCCCTTCAAACTTCCAGTTATCTTCATCCAAGGATTTAACCTCCTTGTTAAGTGCAGCCATCAGATCAGTTTTTAGTGCTGCAACAGAAGAACAAAAAGACTTCTATGAGCAATAAAAACTCCATTCAGTTGCTATCAGCTGAGATGATACTTATAGTGATTAAAATTGTTGGCGTTTCACTAATTGGATTTGGGGCCTTCCTGTTTTCTTTCAGAGGTCACTTCTAGAGACAGAACAGAGCCTTCCTGTTTTCTTTCAAAGGTCACTTTTAGAGACAGAACAGAGGAAAACATTAAAGTTCCGACATATATTTCTTTCTTGTCTTGTTTTATAACCAAAATGGGTGAAGCAAGAACAAAGGCGAAAGGGTAAGCCCTTGAATTTCATATATCCAAGTAAGATAAAACTTGAGAGGGGGACTAACAACAAAAGTATCTCTAGAAACGAGGAAAATTAACAGACAGGCTAATTAAAATGGATCGATTCAGCTGGATGAAAGAACTCAAATTAAAGATACAAACTTTGCCTTTTGACGGCAAAATAAATGATATCCCCCACTAGACCAATACTAATGGAATCTCTTGGCTTAGTCCTATTTTTAAAAGATCAAAAATCAAGATGCGAGCGTAAACTCATTCTGTCAATGAGTTCGATTTGTTCCTTGAAAAGTAAATACATATATAAGAGCCAAAATTTCATGATGAGCAGCATAAACATGAGAATTCTTTGCCCCGCATAGATTTCATTCCCCTTATTTTCTTAGTAACACGACAACGAGTTCATGAATATGCCCAAAATCTCGGTACCATGTATATTAAACCCTAGAGAAAAGAAAGAGAAAATCCATGAATTATGCAGATGAGGACCCATATAAGACTGATTCTGATTGCTAGAATCAAATAATCACAAAAATAGCTACATGTCCACAACCCAACACAGGGAATGCAGAAATATTAACGCCGCGATAACAAAGCAATGAATTTCCATAAGAATAAATCAGAACCCACACAAATTATTCGGCTTTTAAACAGCCCAGATGGACAAAAAAAAAATCTTCCCTGCAAAAATGCCTAAGCCCACGACCAAAAAATTCGAAATTCGCGTGGATCATGCAATATTATAAGCCCCAGATGGACAAATTTCATATTTCAAGATTGAAATTGAAGAGGGAGAACAAAACAAACCAAGCATCGCCTCATCTTTGCGGTCTTGGATGGAAATTAAATCAGAAGGGAAATGAAAATCATCCAAGGCAGCATTGCTATTACTTCCTCCTCCACCTCCAATAATTGCTGTTGTTGATACTGATGAATTTGTTGGTGATGTACTGTTCATTCTCTTTTCTCTGTGTTTTCTTTGCTAAAAGATGGACACTTTACTGAGCGGGAAAGATTTAGAAGCGGAGTGAGGAGAGGTGTGAAGACAGTAGTAGACGTAGTGAACTTGAGTACACTTTATTCATTATACATTGTACATTATTTTATTCAGAAAAGCAATCAGATCAGGCCTTTTGTCGTGTTCATTGCGATGTGGTGGCAGACACAGGCCTTTTCTTTTTTTTTACATGTCAAATTCATTAATTCCGGTTAATAAATTTTGTTTCGGTTTCATCCTCTCACATTATATTTATGGGATCATAACACAATTGATTTCTTTCAATTCACACTCAACATTGTATTCACGTTTGTTTTGGTCCTTAAAATGCAACAACATTAGACTGCAAATTTGCAAAATAGGATTTGATTTTATCAATTTTGGAAAATTAAAACAACAAGAACTAACATTAACCCAGCCAAATAAATGTAGCCCTCTTTTGACTTTGGTGTGGAGAATTATAGTTGAACCCTAAAGTTTTAATTTTTCCTTTTTTGTCCCTTTTCTTCGTGTTTTTAATTTCAATACCAAACTTTATTTATTTTATATTTTAATCCCTAAATTTCAAAAGAAGATGAAGAGGTGCCAAAAAGAAATATAAAAGAAGGTAGAAATTTTAGTGGTCATATTTTAACCATAGAAAGAGATATCCTAGTGTTATTGGTTCTCTTTACAAAGGAGTATTATTAAAGTATTTTAAACTTTCATCAAAGCATGTGTATTAGACAATAAAAAAATTTGTATTTTTTTACTAACTTAATGGTATATTGAGCTTATAAATTGATTTATTATCATTCTTAGGGTTTTTATTATATATTTTTAGATAAAAAATGGATTTTTTAGTCCAAAACAATTACAGCCCAACAAATTGAATTAATAAATAGATAACTCGTCTGTTTATTTTCTTTTAAAAAGTTATGTCCTTATATATATATTTAAAATTATATATATGTATTTAAAATACAGCCCAACAATTTAAAATTAGTCACGGTACTCAGAGCAACCAAACTAGTTTATTCGAAACGAGAAGGTAACCAACTTCAGTTGTTTATGGGCTTTGTTGTGGCTTAAAAGAGGCTTGAGACAGGAAAACAAAACAATCTCATCTCAGACTACAAATATTTCGTCGAAAAACTGATTGATACAGTATTTCATTGCATGCTCGATATCCGGTAAGTGAAAGGAAATAGTGAAATGTTGAAGAGAGTAGAAAATTGCTGTGTCATCACAGCAACAATATCAAAATGAGCAATCATAAATCTGTTTGGAAACTGCCTGATGTCTCTCTCTTGCAGCCCCTCGATTTATTCCTGAGCTGCAGCATGGAAGGAAATGGGGAGAATGGGAGCTGCTTACTTATGCCTACCAACGACATGGTGGGACCCAGAACCGAGGATGTTGTGTGGAGAATACCTTCTGGAATAAGGGCGCATACTGGCATTGTATCCGCTGTCACTTTTCTTGCGGCCTCTACATCTACTCTTTTAATTGTCCTCGCATCCATCTTTTACTCTGATAGTAAACTGTGCAACAATTTGAAATAATCATAGTTTTGTTGTAAATTCTTGCCATGCTAGCATTTTCTGGAAAGATTTGGGGAGCAATTTTCCTTTCTCACGGTGTTATGACATCCGCATGCGATTCTGTTGTAACTTGGCATCATCATCCATTTTTATTTCTTATCTTCTTTTTCATAATTCACTTCAACATTCGAAGTAATGGCACTTAAAGATGCCTCAAATAACTGCAAAAAAACACCCCATCACAGGAATAGGATTAATTCGGTCATGCATTGTTAGTTGATACCAGCAACTAAGAGACATCCAGGTTTTCAATCGGCAGGACCTTTAGCGCCTGCTGTAAAACCAATGCAAACTCGTTTCAGATGAAGCTCACCAATGTTTCTGTCTTTTTCCATCGTTTTCTCGAGGACACAGGCCTTCACCCTTAAAGGTCAGGGAAGAGCCCCAAGAACAACTAGCAACCGGTGCCTTATCTTGCTCCCTAAGGCAGGTCTTTCTTATTATACAAGTTCCCCCGTCATCAAAAGGAGGTAATATCATTGTCAATCTCTACCTTCTAGCCTGGCCCGATGGTTTTGGCTTGGCTCATTTGTACGCATCGCTCAAGGTTGCTTAACTAGCTTTCCTCTCCATTATTTTTTTATCCTTTTTTTCTGAAGTTGACAAGCGCAACCCTTCCAGCTGAAATAGAATAGACAAGCCTCGAGAGGACTCCTTTGTCCATTGAGAGGACAACAAATGATATGCGAGAATTATCGCCAAGAATCACTTCTTCTTAAACTTTCTGAGGCCACTTGACGTTTCCATAACGCACCATGTCATCATCAAACTCAGACCTCTTCCATGCCAGTTCATTTCAAAGACCTCTTCCATGACAATAGATCCAATGAGTTGACATCGCATAAAGCCTCTGATAACATTTTCTATAAAACCAAAATTTCTAGCGAACACCGTCAGTTAATAAAAAAATTAATAAGATGACGGTGACTGCAGAAAATCCGAGAACCACACGCATTAAACAATTTTGACCTCAGACAATTTATGGACCAATGAACATCTCCATGAGCAGGTTTTTTTAAAATAAAAAAAATGATAGAGCTTGGTAGAAGTTTTAGGGGAAAGTATTTGAAAAATAATATAGTGTCCAACCAACCGCTATTTATTGTTGTTTAATTAAAACTAAAATGCACGTTTTATGTAAATTAATTAACTTGGAAAAAAAATAACCCCATATTTTATGAAAATTTAATGACCAAAAAATAAAATTCAGGATTTAATGGTCAAGAAACAAAAAAATAATATAGCAGGAAAAGGCAATGAAAGAAAAACACACGATATTTCATTTTCAACACATTGAATCTTTAATCTTTATAAATTTTTTAAAGAACTTCTATACATCTTAATTAATTTGAATGAAACACCAATTTTGAACCATCAACTATTCTATTTTCCCAAAACTGTGGTCAAACCGTGTTAAAATGATAACCCTATTGTCAAAATAAGCAAGCTAGTGAAGATGCATGTGAAGAATTACGGGAAGATAATACGGGAGTGATTAAAAAAAAAAGAATAAATGTTTAGTTTATTAATATTTCTATAAAACTTGAAACAATTACACAAACTGTCACACACCCTTGTAAACCCAAGGCATCAGAACATAGAAACAAACAGACACTCCACCCAGACAGAATTGCCTAAAATGATCACGTGCAGACATCATACCATCTGACTAGCAGGGGGACACTCCAGTCAGTCGCCATGTCTTGTGAAAGAACATAAAGGAATTAGCATAGAGAATACTATATTGTTGCCAAGCAGCTCTTGAAATAGTTCCAAGGATTGTATCAAGAAAATTTTAGGATTATGCAGCAAGTACTACGATCACAATGAGAATCACAATCCCGAATATCACCAAGAGCAAGCAGGCCTGCATTCAAGACGCAGGGGTTAATTGTGAATATAATTACGTTAAATTGAGGGGAATCCACATCTAGAATGAAAATTTCCAACTTGAAGCAATGGCAATATACCATTTCCTTCATCAAAATTTGATGGAATATTTTGCATAAAAGAAACAGCTCATATTCTTAAATTATGAAAAAGAAAATGCATTTATCAACTTGAAAATGCAGATGGCATTTAGATAGCAAACCCCTTCTGGATTAGGAGTGTCCAATCAATTAAACAAGAAACATAAAGAGAAAAGGTCAGTACAAGAAAACAAACAAACAAACAGGGATCCACACAAGGCATGTCAGCACTACGTAATTTACTTCGGTCACAAAAACAAACAGCACCACCACCACCACCACCACCCGCAATAGTATTGATGATAATAATCAAAATGGGAATAAATAAATGAGGTGCCATAAATTACCAGAGAAGAATTTGATCTTTGAGTCTTTGCAGCTTTCACAAGTTGGGATTTTCCCTGTGCTGTTGCAGCCTGGGAATTTTCAATATGGGAGCCAATATCATCTGTAGCATACCCAGAAAAAGGAAAGTTTAATAATGATAATGAGTCAAGATATATGGAGCAAGTTCTTTGTTCGCAGACAATATATAACTTACCAATCATAGTTCCTTGTTCATGGACAAGGACAGCAAGATCTTTAAAAATCTCATTCACCTCACCAATTTGCTGCTGAATTTCATGTATTCCCTGTTCTCTCTCCTCGATAACAGCCTCATTGAAGGCAATCTCATTGTCCAATAGTAGGACCTCCTGTCTGCATCAAAATTCAATTCAAAGCTCAGAATTCTTTTCTTTCAAGTCAATTAAAAGACAAGTACACAGCAAGTTAAGCAATAGGATTATTCAATAAAAAGAAAGGGATGATCCTACTTGTAATAGTCTGTCCTGGGCTACCACTGAATTGTAATCAGAGGCGACTCTTGTATACAGTTTTTCTGGAGAGTACATGATAGGGCTGTGAAGTTACAAACTAATTTCTCATCTCGAAGATGAAGCATGGAGGCCATCATTAATAAATCCTATTGCAAACTTCCAGATGACAAGACTTCTATACACATTTCTGTCCTAAAAAACCTCTCCATGCACAATATCCCTTCAGTCCGACAGATTTTAGAATCAATGATAAAAATAAAAAATGTATGCAGCTAAAGGTGACCCGACAGTTTTTGGAAAACCTACAGCTGTTTGCTGGTTCTAAAATATAAACTTGTTTAAAAAATACCCCAGCATTTTCAACACCATGAACAAGGAATGGTGATAGAAAAGATACATGGCTTGATAAATTCTCTCAAAGTTAGGACAAAAAAAATGAAAAGGTTATTAGTAGCCTATGTTCGTGAGAGGATCTCACCTTCTTGACTCCACAAGGAGAGCGCGTTGTTCTGGACTTTTATCTAAACTTACATCTATTTCACTGGCTGTGTAGCTGCACAGAGCACGAACAAACACAAAATGTTAGAAGAATATACAAACATCACAGATCTATTTCATTTTATCAAAACAAAAGGTTCATTGTAGCAAAGAAAAAACAGGAATCTAAAATCTCACATAATAACTATTAAGATCTCCTAAAATAATCACCTGGAAGGAAGGACTGCTTGGGGAACAAAAGGAGTATATGCCGTTTCCCTCTCAGCCGCAAGCCGCTGAGCCTTCTGAAATTCTTTCAAAACTGCTTGAAAATCTTTTGCTAATTTAGCATCAGCAATCTTTTTGCTTTGCTGCAATTACAACAAGAAAAAAGATGGGAAAATCTAAATGTTAACTGTCTAGTACATTAAAGTTGAAAAGCATTTCCGAACAGATGAGAAAGGGGAGCAATTAAGGGGATGGAATTGCAAGGGTTCTATGGGATCTTGAGGATTTTCTGAATCTGAGGGGTCTCTGGAAAATTACTCATTAATATATATGGTAAAGAACAAGAAGCAAACATACACTGACTCCAGCATAATGATCTGTTTCACTAGCTTGTTTGAGTCTGGCTGACGTATCCTTCACCAATTGCCCAATATGTAGCCTTGTTTTATGCCTGTTGTGCAAGAAAAATCAGTACAACAACTCAAAGTGGAGGTTCATTACACGGGTATTTGGTTGATAGAATTCAATAAAATACAGAAGAGGAGAGACTAACAGCTGGGCATTGACAAGATGCTGCCGGTGAGGATTTCAAATTACAACACATTCTGAATTCTGCCATTTTCTTTGAACAATATATTATTATGGAAGTCTGACATGCACTTTAATGTTCTGAGCAAGAGAGAACAAACACTGCCACCGAAAATTTTCAAAAACAGCCCAAAAGAGATTGATACAATTATGTCCTAACTAAAATTTATGAGAAAAGTTCTTACGATATAATGTTGAACACTCTTTTCCAAAGAGTCATGAGAGTAGTCTCAAACATGGCTGCAAATACATTAATTACTAACAGAGTTCAGGTGTCCAACTCAGGCATACCCTATGTTCTTTCTAAACTCTTGACTATTTTCTTGTTACTGGAAATTTTGCTTCATCTCTCCTTGGGACACAAAGAAGGCCAAATACTGACATATTTAAGAGCTGAAACTTCAATTAGGCTTCAGCATCATGATTAATGTGCAAAACTAGGCTAGCCAGCCAGTAAGAGTCAACATGGAAGGACCACTTTATTCAGCATGAGTGTACGTTGGTGGATAGTCCCGAACATTTTTAGCAGCAGTTATTTATTGGTTGTAAATGGATTCTTGAAAACCAAAAAAGTTTACACATAAGTACCATTATAGAGATCTTTTAGTATTGCTAGCAACTAAGCACAGCCAAGGACATTGCAACAGAGCCATCTGGGCCATTCATGTGTGATACATGCAATTAGCTCAGCACATTCAGACACATGCATCTCTCATGCGTGGCCTAGATTGAGCAAACGCAACAACCACGATTGTGCTTGGCATCGTTTCTCAAAACTTTTTGAATAATGCTAGAGATAACAACAATCAAGCAGAATGTTCTTCACCGGGTAAGGTAGCAATTTATGATAAGCAATTCCTATATGATAGCTTCCACAATACATAACAATTAGAATGCCAGTAAAATTGTTAGAAAACGAACAAGGTAACTACCTTTCAGTGCAAAAATCGTCTTCTAATATATCATTAGAATCTCAATAGTTTTCTGATTCTATTTATTCTCGTAAGTACACCAACAATTTTCTAGCTCCAGGAAAAAGGCAACCAGACCTATAATTTCTTCATTTGAACTCCAAAAACGCAATAAAACCACTTCAAGAATACTACCCGGACAGCAAAATTACACATTTCCACGATCTTAATAATTCAATTCTCAATAATGAAGAAAAAACAACCATAATTCTGGATATTTAGTCAAAACGACAAACAAAGAAACTCAAAACGGCAAGAAAATAAAAAATAAACTTACAGCTTCTCCCGGAGATCAGGCGTGTCTTTAGGAGTCCCGAGGGTATTAACAAGACGCTGAAAAGTGGAAACGGCAGTGTTGATCTGGAAGATTCCAGAGGCAACCGCTTGCGTGGCATCTTGTTTGCTGTTGATCAGCTCTCTCCTTGAAGATGCCAAGGGTCGTCCCGCCTCCAGATCTTGAAAGCTCATTATTATTATTATATAATTCGATTCAATTTGATCGAAAATCCCTGACCAACCCTTTCTCGAAAGATAAAAGGAGGGGATTTTTTAATTTTCGAGAAAGGGAAGAGAAGCTGGTTGTTTGGGTACAGGAACAAGAGTCTGTTAAGGTTAATGGAAAGATGAGAAGCTTATAGCACGGCGTTAATTGAGAGAGAATTGTTTGGATGATCTTAGAGAGAAAGAACTCAGAAGGGAGAGGAAATGGAATGATGATGTGTGGGACGTTAGTAGCTGTTTGTTTTTTGGGGTTTCGGGATTTGAATATTCGGTGCAGGCACGTTGATGTGGAATTGTGGACCCCAGAAGGAAAGGAAAGACACGCGAGAACAGAGTGTTTGGTAAGAGGAAAACAATAGCTACGCGTGGGGATGGTGGCGATGTGGACATATGGTTCCGCATTTGCTTGCTCCTCCGTTTCGTAACGTGGTTTATGTTTTTTAAATTATTTTTTATTTGTAAAATATTTAATTAATAGTTTTTTGTTTTTTTATGATTTTAAGATACTAATACTAAAAACTTTTAAAAAAATATTTTAACCTGTTTTCAATTAAAAATATTTTTATAAAAATATCATATAACACATTATTAAATATATACTTAATGTTTTGTTAATTTTAATTGGAGTTTTTAATTAGAGAAAGGGTCAATGCCTGACCTTGTGAATTAAAGTGGCGTTGTGGGATGGAGAATGGCTATTGGCTAGTGGCTACAACTTCTTTGAGGATTATTATCGTAGTATTTTGGTTGTGAACAAAGCCTGATCTTTGTTTTTTGCGGTCCCCCCCCCCCCCCCCCCACCCCTCTATATATATATATATATAAACATGAGATCTTGAATTTATTTAATTATATATATAATTTAAATAAAGATAATTTATTTAATTGATCTATACTATAACATAAGCTCTTGAATTTATTTATTTTAAAAACATATTTATAATATTTAAATATTTTATTAAAAAAATACGATTTCACCGTATTGCAATCACCAACCTAGTATATATTCTAATAGCAACGAAGTTAGGCTGATAAACAAATAAATAAATAAGTGAGGGTAGAAATGATATTCCATCAATGTTCACAAAAATTTTCTTGTCAAAAATATAAATAACAATACCTTTTATTTGGAAGAAATCAACAAAAAAAAATACATGATTTCTTGCCATAGCTGTCCATCAATGTTACATTAACTAGTGACTCGTGTTTCCGTTGCAAATCACATAATTATATTTTTTACAAAAAATTATATTTACATGTTTTTCAATATATTTTTATAATTTAAAATATTTAATTCAAATAAAAAAATATATACATATATATAATCAAATAAATAAATAACCATGCGAAAAAAGTATTAATGGTTTTTACAAATAAAACTTGAAAAACCTTTTTTCAACCCAATTTTTTACTCAAAATATTTATAAAATATTGTATAAATCATGATAAACTTATCCATAGCTTCAAAAATATCACCACAATAACCAAAATCAACCCGAATTCAAAAATCAATCAGGGTTCGCATCTATTTTTTCATGAAACTGAAAAGTAAAAATATATAATATAAACTCTATCATCAAATGAAACAATTTAATACAAATATATTTGTTATGGTAGTCTAAATTGATGCCAACAACACTTTTCTTTCTTTATCACTAAAATTTGGCAATCTCTCTTTTTCTCCTTTCTCAACTAGGGATTGAAAAATAACAAAAATAAACTTTAATACTAAAATTAAATTTGAAAAATATTAAGATACTAAAATTGTATAATTTGCATGATTTTTAAAGTTTAAGAATTAAAGTGTATCTTTCGCAAGACTTATAGCATGTCACTCATGTTTAGTGTTTTTTTTATTTCGATTCCTCTTCTTTCAATCTCATATTTTCATGAGAAATCAAGATAAATTAATTTTTGATTGAAATTAAATTGCTAAAAAAATAAAAACTACATTTAAAAAACACAAATTTTTGCACAGCCCATCCATAATAACGTGTGAAATGATGAACAATAAAGTCTTGCATAATGAAAAACTCATGCTTTTTTGTAACAATGCTTAACTAACTATTTGACAATCACTCCACCGATGGCCGTATATTTTCTTCTTCAATAATAAATTGAATGTACATGCATTTGCAACATGTTTTGTTTATACAGATAACATCAAGTATAAATCAAAAGGTCCATAAACACATATAATTAGATAAATTGAGAATCATCCATGTCATTAAATGAATAAAAAGCTATTAATAATAACTACATACGAATCTAGAAAAGTTATGAAGCAAATATAAATTAAGATATTTTATCTTACAATACTAATACTATCTATTTACTGATTATGTTCATTAACTTTTTTTATTATATTTATTTTTCTATTTAATTAAATGATAATATAAATAGATACACATATAAAATTGATTGAATAACATCAAAGGAAAAATAACATCTAGCAAGGTTGCACTTATTATAAATAATATCAAAAAATAAATATTTTTCATCTTTAAAAATAAAATTCAATTACATAGAACATAAAAAAATATATGAATTATAATAATTTTTTAGAAAATTATATATATATATAATATTTTTTAAAAACAACCATTGTTTTAAAAAATCTAAACTAAAAATAAAAATTTTGAGAGAAGGGCATTAATTTAATACAAATTAAAAATTATTTTTAAAAAGCATGATTCTTTTCTTATCAAATGTTGTTGAGCCTGATCTATTTATAAAAGGTCTAAGTTAGGATTCTAATTTTTATTAAAAAAATTAAAGCAATATTTCGTTTGCTGAGGTAAATAACACATTACTTGATATTTTTCAGATTTCAGGTAGTGATCATAAAAACAAGGTTTATATTTTTTTATTTAAAAAAATTCTCAACCTATTTTGACACAAGATATCTAAAAAAGATCCAAAAAATCTTGAAAAACTCATAAATGACCTTAAAAAAAAAGAAAAACTATATAAAAAACTAAAAATCAATATGGTTTTAAGATAATTTTAAAGTGAAAAAACACTTAATTTGAATTTTTTTAATAAAATAAAACCTTTTGATAACAAATTTGATAATTTTTTATGACTAAAATTAGTATTAATATTGATTTTTTTTATTTACTATCATAATCCAGCTTTCTCTTCCTCTATTTTCTCAAATGAAGAACTAGAAAAATAATAAAAATAATTTTTATATCAAAATTAAATTAAAAAATTACTGAGAGACAAACCATGTATAATTTGTAAAGTTTAAAGACTAAAATAAACATTTTATGACAACTTGGAAAGCATCATCCATTTGTGATGTTTTTTATTTTTACTTTGCTTTTTTATTTTTTTATTTTTTCTTTAGTTAACAAATTTAATTATCCCTTAAAAGATGAGAATGTGAAAATAACAATAAACACGTGCATGTTATTTATACCAAAACATTTAAAAAATCTCTGTAATTAAAGACGTGATTTATTTTGATACCATTCAACTTTAAGGAATAGATAAATTCAAACAATGATTATTTAATTATATCAAGCCAATTAGAAATTTATTTAAATTGTTGATTAAGATCACTGCTCTTAAAATTAATTTATTTCTAGATAGCATGGATCAAGTTAAGTTATCAACTATGAAAGCAGCACGAAAAAATTGCTAGAATATTGTCAATTATGATAATTTATTGTTTCGATGTAAATAAAAATCATTACAGAATCATACGGTCTAAATTCACGCTCAATTTCTCAACGTTTTACTTCTCCAACTTTAAGATCCCCGCTATTACGATTTTATGCATAAGTTGTCCATTTAATTTATCGACTTCGAGGTTGAACAATTATATATATATATATATATATATATATATATATATATATATATATATATATATATATATAATTTTTTTTAAAAAAATTATATATAAATGAAAAAAATATTAAAAATTAATATATATATATATATATAATAAATTTTAAAAGATATAAAAAATATTATATTAATATGTTATCATTTTAAATTAAAATATTTAAAGCATAAAGATTTTTTTATCCTATATTAAAAAATCATAACTTTTTTTTCATGGATATAAAATATATATATTAAAGGGTTTTATATCTCACACTAAAAAAATAAAGTATTATTCTAATATTTATATAATAAATTTTAAAAAAAATGAATAACTAACTAAAAAATATATATAAAAAAGAGGTTTTTGACTAGAAGAAAAAATATATTTAAAATAAAAAATAGACCTCAATCAAGTTTTGTCGAGTCACTTGAGTTACGAGTCAACCCAGTAAATTAATTGGATTTTTACTTATTTTGATTATTTACTTTACTCGAACCTCTTCAATACCTAATTGATCCATTTCTTAGTATTTCTAAGTTTAATAATTATATTAAACACTTGTTAGAAAATTTAAACATATCCATACAAAGGTGGAGAATCACGAATAGTATTAAATTTAACATATACATAAATTCTTGACATTTTATTTTATCAATGAATAGTGAATGACTAATATTTTTTTCATCTTGGTACTTGATTTTTTTATCTTTTTAATTTCCAACTTAGTTTTTCTTTCTTATAATTTTATTATTCAATATTAATTTTAATAAGTGATGTATTTTGTAATTTATTTCAATATATTTTTTATAAAGTTATCCGAGTCTCATAACTTGGATCGCGAGTTTTATAGGTTAGACATGCTTGCTCAAGTTATTTTAACTAATTTTTTTTAATTTTATTTTTTAACATTAAATTTATTAAAAATTAACCTTTATAGTTATTTTTTATTTACTTTCTTTGAAGAATCACAGTCTCGTAGCCTGATTGTGAGTTACGGGTTATATATATATACATATATTATTTCCTTAGAGTCATATCGGTTTTCTAATCCAGGTATAACAAGTTAATCTAAATTGACTTGTGTTATTTTTTTTCAATTTAATTCTTCAATATTGAGTTAATTAAGAATTGAGATTCATATTTTTTTTTATTTGTTTTTTGTACGGTTATTACAATCTTATGATATAGATCACAAACTAGACCAATTGACTCATGTTTTTTGGTTTTTTTTTTGTTTTTTTTTGTTTTTTTTTAAAATTTTTTTATCATTTAATATCGAGTTGATTAAGAATTATGTTTTATAATTTATTTTAATTTGCTTTTATGAGATTATTCTAGTATCATTACTCGACACATGAGTTTGGTTAGTTGATTCTAGTGTTTTTTTGTGTTTATTTTTTATTTGATATATACATGTAACCATATATATATTAATTTTATTCTTCAACATTTAGTTGATTGAAAATTGAGCTTCATAATTTATTTAAATATATTTTTTATGGAGTTATCTAAATCTCATGATCTGATTTTAAAAGATTAACTCTTGTTGACTTAACTAATTTTTTAGTTGAATATTGTTTTTAATTTCATCTATCAACATTAAGTTAATTAAGAATTAAGCTTAATAAAAAAAATTATTTTTTATTTACAAGATTATCATAATCTCATGATTTGAGTAACCAATCTAACAAATTGATTTGAGTCAATTTAATATGTCATCATTTTAATATTTTTTAAAAAATACATCTTAATTTTTATACTAAAACTATATATTTTTTAGTATTTTATATTTTTTTAAAATTTATTAAATTGACCAAGCTATATTATATTAATCTTCATATAATTTATTCATTTTATACTAAAAATAGATTAACAACTATTGAATATTTTTTTATATCAATTTTTTTTTAATATGATGCGCAACGAAAGCAGTTATTTTCTACACATGCATCTTCTCGGTGAAAAGATAAAATAAAGGCAGTGCTTCAATTATCAGACATCCATGTTGTTAATTGAATTTCGAGACCAAATCAAAACATGTTCATTTGACCACTTACTTGTAAAATCATAAACGGCTCCCTCCAGCCAAATAGTAGTGGGATGTTTTTTTATTAAAAGAAAAAGAAAAAGAAAAGAAAAAAGCCGCGGTTACTTTCAAGTTACAGCAGCAATGCTCTCTTTAATCAATCTCTCACGTGCCGCGACTGCCGGCATCTGTCCTTACACACGTGTGCCCCCCTCAACCTCCCCCCTTTTATAACCTCTCTCTCTCTCTTCTCCTTGCGAAACAAACGCTTCTCTCGTTTAACGACTCCCGTCCTTCCCCTCTCTTTTCAACGCAGCTCGCCATGTCGGTCAGTAGCATCACGTCCTTGTATTTTTTTTTTGTTCTTAATTTTTTCCGAGTCGAGCAATTTCGATCTCTGACTGATTAATATGCATAGATCTATTTTCTGCTTTGCAATTTCATTTTTGTGCACTCTTAAAGCTTTGTTGCTTGCTATAAATTATTTTTTTGGTTTATTTGTATGCGTTGTTTCTAAAGATATTTCTGTTTGTTTGGTTACTGAAATATTAGATTTTCATTATTAATTTCTTATCTCGATTGATACCGATATGATTTGCTGTTACTAAAATATATCTTTGTTCGGCGAGGATGAGTGTATTAGTGCGGGGTAAATCTTTCAATGGCCTCAATGCTTGCGACGAGGAAGTTTAGTGGCTTGGTTTGTATTACTAGATCATAGCAATCATAGGTTTATTTAATTTCTAGTTACGGATGTGGAGTCTAAGAAGGATTTGTAGTCCATTAGTTTCTCATAATTGGAGCTTTGATTGTGAAAATTGCGAGTGATCCTTCATTCTTGGCTCTCACAGTAACATGGAAATGAAATATTGGAGACTAAGCAAGATCCCACCAGTAATAGTTATTCTGATTGGTTTCTTCACTGTTTATATTAGATTGGGATGCAGTTCTTAATTGTTTCTAAAACCATGTCTATTCATGCAAAATAATGGTTAAGTTAAAATTTTGCAAGGGAATTTTTGTTAACTGAGGCTGAAGAATATTTGGACTATAATTTCTCCATCTTTATTTGAATATGTTGAGGTGTAGCCAGGGCTAGTGGACCATTATGCTACCACAAACCAGAAGCAAAAAACTAGACCTTGAACTAAATATTTTATGCGTGAAAGTGTGATTTCGAATGGAGATTACCCACCAAGCATACAAGAAGAACACGAGGCTGGCCTGATTGCCACTACACATATTTTACCTTGGATTTGGATTTCCAGTCAGTTTGATGCGCTTCATGTCTTTTGGTGCACTTTTCTTTGTCTGGAATTCTTTCCCATGGTCTTTGCATTTTCTTTTCTATATTTCATCCCTTTCCTTCTTTCTGGATTATTGATTTTTTTAGGGTTTTATTGTAGAGATTTTTTCTTATTCTTAGACTGGCAGTGGAGCAGCAAAGCTTATTTTTTATTATTTTTTTATTAGGGCCTTAGCTGATAGTTGATACTGTGAGTCACTCCTCTTTGCAAATCTATATAATATCGGGGCTTAGGATTTCATTTCAACCTTGCAGGCCCTTGCTTTGATGTAATTTTCCGTAGTCATTCTATTATTCTGTCTGAGATTTCTAGTTTATGTGCTGTGCTTGCCATCCTTATTTTTCATTGTGGCTCCACAGGGCACTGATTTTTTCATTACTTTTATTTTTTGCAGGTAAAAACAGTAAAAGTCAGCAATGTTTCCTTGGGAGCATCTGAGCGAGACCTCAAAGAATTCTTTTCTTTTTCTGGTGATATTGAATATGTTGAAATGAAAAGGTATTGTGCCGTTCATTTCCGTGTTCTCTCCCCTACTCATTCTTTCATTTTTCTTTGTTGTTTGAATACCATCTCTTATGCTTGTACAGTGATAATGAGCGATCTCAAATTGCATATGTTACCTTCAAAGATTCTCAAGGAGCAGACACAGCTGTTCTTCTCTCGGTAATTATTTTTCAGTACCTGCATCACCACTAGATCAAGGGGCCATTTCTTTTTATATGCATTGATTTTGCCTCCTGAGTTCAATTAATGTCTTTTTCCCCTTGAAGGGAAATGATCACGATACTGCATCCTCTTTTATTGAGAATATTTGCTTCTGAAGTCATAGGATTTTGTGTGTTCAGATCATGCTTGAAACATTGTTGTTTAGCTTGCAATATTATGTCAGCAATGATCATCCTATGATCACAGGATGATCATCGCAAAACTGTCTTCCATTGGAAAAAAAAGAACATTATTTGTTTTTTGGAGCCTAATCTCTGTGATCCAATGGCTTCTCATATTTCTTTTGATAAGCAAAGGAAATTTATATAAAAGGCCCAAGAGGGCTGTAAGTTTACAAAGAAGGAAAAATTTATATTCAAAATAATGAGTCTATAAACTATGCTGTGTTGGTTACATTTGTAAAAGCTTCATCTGCATTCTGTTAACTTGAAGTCCTAATAAAGAAGCCTCTTCCCTTGCCAATGCCATTTCTGTTCCTATGCAACCAAAATATAAGTTAATGAGATAGTACCATAGCCATCTTGTTTCCTTTATAAAATCTCCACCCCTAGCTTCTCCTTCCAGAACTTGTGTATGACGAGAGTGGCAGTCAGCACCATTAAATAGCTTGTAAAGTGCTTTTGGGGTCAAAATTAGTGTAGCAACAGGTGTTTGACAAGATCCATCCCTTACAATGATAGCACCGATTCACCAACATTGTTCCCCTCCTTCTATAGGTTATCAGTATTCGAAATCTTACTTCAAGCTGCCTCCAATTCAATAGATCAATGTAGAGGGGACTTGGTCTTCCATATCACTAGTTTCTTTGGGAAATCAGTTACCTCCTTAGTAAATTACTTTCTTAAAGCTCTGTAAGAAAACTTCTCACAGATAACTGAGCTATTTTCGAAGTTGATAGGGATTTTCTGAATATACACGGTTTGTTTTTCTTAAGCAACATATTAGGTATCGTTCTAAACTGTTTTTTATGTCAGGGAGCAACAATAGTTGACCTTTCTGTCACTGTGGCTTTGGATCCAGATTACGAGCTTCCACTGGCTGCTTTAGCAGAACTCTCTGTAAGAACATTGTACTGAACTTCTGTTAGCTTATAAACCCTAGCACTTTACTGAACTGGTTATACCCACCCATCTGCAGGCAACAGGAAATAAAGCTCCTGGTGATGAATCAGCTTTTCGGAAGGCAGAAGATGTGGTTAGTGGCATGCTTGCGAAGGGTTTCATCTTGGGCAAAGATGCAATCAACAAAGCAAAGGGTTTTGACGAGAAGCACCAGTTGACTTCGACAGCCTCAGCTAAAGTTGTTTCTTTTGACAAAAAGATAGGTCTCACTGAGAAGATTAGTGCTGGCACCACTGTTGTTGGTGACAAAGTCCGGGAAGTGGATCAGAAATTTCAGGTTTCTGAGAAAACCAAATCAGCATTTGCAGCTGCCGAGCAGAAAGTCAGTACTGCAGGATCTGCCATAATGAGTAATAGGTACGTGTTTACTGGGGCTGCTTGGGTGACTGGTGCGTTCAATAAGGTTGCCAAGGCAGCTGGGGATGTTGGCCAGAAGGCAAAAGAAAAGGTAGGAATGGCTGAAGAGGAACAAAAGAGGAAAATGGTGGACGACTTTGCTCAGGTCCACCTATCTGAGTCTCCCAAAGAATCAGGTGCAAGTGACCAGAAGCCATCCAAGCCTCCACCTGCACAAGGTTTGATTCTTTGATTTACAGTTGTAAATTTTTCAACTAGAAGGTTTGTATTTTATTATCTCTTGATTACTTGCTGGAGTTCTTTCAGCATGGAAAAGGCTGTTAATGTAGGACTGGTTGCTCCAATTAGTTGGATAAGATTGCATGCAATGTCTCGACTTCTTCCCCCAGAATGACAATGTACAAAATTTCGTTAAATTTCGTTGTTTCTGTTATTTTCTTTCTTACTGAGGGTTCTTAATTTCTAGTCATATACGAAATAAACTTACTTGATGCTACGCTAGAGGCATAGCAACTGGTAGTCCTGATCGTATGACTTCAATTGGAGAAATGTTGGGCAATTCGGGATGCATGTCCACCCCTAGTCGGAAAGTGTCTGCTGGAGTGATGAACAGTACGTCTGAATGATCAGATTACGCAAGGAAATTGTCCAGCTCATCAGAAAAACCTTTCAAATCCTAAATGGGCAAAGATAGTTTAGGCATTCATTTGATAGAGAAGAATCAAATGAAATTTAAAATCAAATATCAATCACAGGCACCTCCTACATTGATGCTTCTTTCGAGGGCTCATGCCATTCTTTGGGCACTGTTTATAAATTGTGTAGCGAGAGCTCCCGTTCCAAGTTATTCCATGTTATTTCGTCTAATTTCCAGTTCCTCACTTCTCTGAATGGCTCTGCTTGTGCATGACTGTGTGCTATCTTTTTGCCTGGTTCAGCCTACCTGTAGAAATTGTTCCCTGCCTCAAAACACGGTAGCACCTGATAGGCCTAAAAAGGAATAAAGACATAAAATTACTGTATATTTTCTTCGAAAGAAGGAAACAAATGTCTCGCCCATCAATTTCCCAACAGGAAGGTTTCTTTGAACGTTGAGATTAATTCCTTGTCCTATCTTTTTAATTTGCAACGTAAACAAGTGTAGCACTATACTTGATGATGCTAGATATTTGTTTTCTTGCACGGATAAATCGGGTTAAAAAAAATTATTCAGAAAGTGGTAGGAATTATAAGACAATAGATTTTGTTTGCTTAATATGAGTGAGAAGTTGGACTCTTCATTCATTACCTCCCTATATGGTCTGAATAGAAAGGAAAAAACACCTTTCACCAGAACAAATAATTACATGGCACGGCAGTTTCTGCAACCCAGTATTGTAATGAAGTCACAGCTATCATAATTTGCCAAATCCTAGCAAATTTACATATCTTTGAAGGTGAAGTGCTCGTTTGTTTTTGGGGTGCATCCTACGATTGCACTCTAAAAGGCATCTTTTTTACACTTTTAATGAGTCTCACAGGCTGTTTGGCTTGGAGTTGTAGTAGTTTTTTGTTAAAGGTATAATATCTTTTAAATACAAACCATATTTTTAAACGTTATAAAAACAAGCTTTTTACTTTGAAAAACACAAGCTGTCTCTCATTATTACTTTGTAATTGCCCAACCAACCCAAAAACATAAAAAAACCGTAAGTTTACAGCTCTTTAAACACCAACATTTAATTTCACATTTCTTCCGATTCTATAGGTTAAGATGATTTTCAAATAAATAATAATATTATTACTCCTCTTCATAAATACCAACAAAAATTCAATTTATTAACAATATACTCCTCATATTTACCAAAACAAAAAGGTCACAAAGGTCGAGGCATTTCTAAAAATTGAAAATCAATTCTATAGTGGTAACGCAATTTACCATTATACTAACTAGCTACTAGCCACGAAACAATACTTTGTAATTGCCCAGCTGTGGGATTTGATATCAAGATTCCCTTGCATGATTCGGTAATTACCCTACCATATATTAAAACAATTATGAAAAATCATAGAGGTACACTAGTAATATGAACGATGCTCTTTTTTTATTTTTCTATTTTAAACTTGAGAGGTAAATAATAAGTTGACATGAAATATTTTTTTCTTATTAATTTTTTTATTTTTTTCAATTTTTTTTCTTAGTTTTTTTTTATTGTTTGGTTATATTACTTTTAAACTTGACAAATCAGTTAGGTAAAATTGTATTCCAAACAATATTTATGAAAAATTAAATTTTTTATTATTTTTAAATTGTCTTGATATATTGATGTCAAAATAATTTTTTAAAAATAAAAAAATTTACTTAATACATTTTCAAAATAAAAATACTATAAAGAACAATTGTTACCACTCTCAAACACCTCTAAATTAATTGGATCTTATTGTTATAAATTTTATATAATTTAATTTTAAATCTAGATAAAATAAAAAGTTAAGTAGAGAAGTTTTAAGATTGGCTCATTAAAATTAAATTAAATTTAATAATAATATTGAATAATTTTTCAATAATTGTATACTTTTTATTACATTTTTAAGAAAAATGATACAACCAGGGGGCCTCGGGGGGCCCAGGGCAAGGAAAACAGTAAAATTGAAACATTGGAACAGTTAAGACTTTGTTTGCTAAAAAATAATTTATTTTAAAAAAATAGTTTTTATTGAAAGTAAATTTATATAAAATGAATTATTTTTAATATTTATTAGTGTTATAAAAAATAAATTAAAAAAAAATTTTCAGTATTTGATAAGTAATAAAAAATAAATTAAAAAATAATTTATTAATAATTTATTTTTTTGAAGTTTAAAAAAATTAAAAATAAATTTGACAAATAAAAAAGCTGATGAAGAATAAAATTATTTTATAAATTATTTTAAATAAAATAAATAATAATTAAAATAATAAGAAACAAATCTGATAAATAAAAAATTTTAATTAAGAAAAAAAAGGATAAAAACAAATAAAAAATAAAAACTAAAATTAATATAAAAATCAAATAAACTATCCTAAAACTAAAGATTAAATTTGATATAAATAAAAAAAAATATTATTAAAATTTTTACATCTCTATGTTTTTTTTTCAAAATAAAATGAAATTTTTTTTAAAAAAAATTAAATTAAATACTTTTAATTGAAAATATTTATTATTAATAGAAAATAAATATTTAAAAAATTTTAAAATAATTTTCAGAAATAACCAATTTAATCAGCAACTAAAACTGAAAAGATAAGATTACCATGGCATCATAAAACAATCATGCAATTGGAGCTTAGGTTATTGAAGCAGGTTTAAAAGGTTATTTCAGTGGTTGTTATTATTTTTTAAATAATTTTTTATGTTAAAATATATATTAATAATATTTTTTTATTTTTTAAAAATTATTTTTAATATTAATATATTAAAATAATTTAAAAACACTAAAAATATATTAATTTAAAATTAATAAAAAAATAAAAAAAAATTTAATTTTTTTTAAAAATACTTTTAAAATACATAAACAATCAGACACTTATTTAACGAAGGAGAAGAAAAAGTCATGGGCACTGTGACTGAGTACCTGATACCATCAGAGAGTACACGCCACCCTACTTTCCAGCTGGCTTTCCCAACCATTCGAGGGAAGGACGTACTGCCATAACTGCCATAACGGTCCACTTCTCCAGCTGGATCCCAATCACCGCTTTAGGCGCACTCTAACATACTTCATCGCTACAACACTAACGTACGCACTCCTCATAGCATTGTATTCTTTTTTATCTATATTTCTCCGAGAAAAATCTATTGCTAGTTATGCTTTTCAATAAAAACGATGAAAGAAGCGCTGTAAACAGAGGTCCTCTTCGCCGAACGTAAATAAGATCATTGTTCTTAAAAAAATATCACATGGAATTTAATTAAATGAATACGTGCGAGTGTGTGTGGATAAAACGCACGTGTAAGCAAGCAGACATCGCACGGGCGATGCGCTGTGAGGGACGGGCAGCAGAGGTAATAAAAAGAGAAAGAGCCAAAAAAGGCGGCTTAGAAATGGGCGAGTTTTCGGTGAAAGCGATATTTGAGGGAGGTGAGTTCGTCGGCAGCAATCTCTGGCAAGTTTCCGAAACTTCGAGTCGCCAAGGCATCGCCTCTTCGGACCTCACTTAATCCACCAATACTCTCACTCGCTGCTTCTACCATCACAACTCAGAAAATAAAAATAATAAAAATAAAATACCAAAATATTAAAAATAAAAGAGAGTAAGATTAATTCAGAAACTGCATTGTACCTATATGGTTAGAGAATCCATTAAACTGAGCCAAATCTGCAACAAACAAACAGAGATTTTTTTTTAAAAAAAAAAACTAATTAAGAAAATTCTAGAGAGTCAATGTTTTTAATTTATTAGCACCTGATTGAGAAGGAGTATGGGAGACAAGGAAGAGGACAAGGAAACAAAAGAGGGTGAGGAAAGGAATGAGGTGAATGAGTTTCTCTGGTTTTGGAGGCGCAGATGCAAGTTCGGATGAAGAAGAAAAGAATCGGCGTGGTTTTGTTGATTTGTGATCTAAGTCGTCAGCGTCGGGTGCGAGTGAAGTAGAAGGAGGTAGGTCCTTGAATACTGGTTTAGTGTCGTTTGATAAGAGAGTATCGGCTCCTCCATGGGGGTGGAGCTTGGTTGCTGGTGAGCCTAGAGATTGTCTTTGCATTCTTCAGAGACAGAGACCGTATAGAGAGAGAAGGGTTGCTTTGCTTTTTATTGATTTGTATAGCCAATACGCTCTGGGTTTTAACAAGAGAGCTGTCTTGTGAGCTGTTGTTTCCTTGCCGGTTAATCTTCTATGCCAATAATTTTCCTTTTTTATTGAAGATATTAGAAATTATATTTTTTTATTTATTACAAAAAATAATATATGGTTTCATATATAAAAAGAAGTCATGTTATCTGTTTGAGAGAATAAATATTTTTCTTAGTTATTTTATTTTCCTAAAACGTATTGATAGATATTGTTTTCTAGTTTTTTTTTATATGTAAAGGGTTGTAATGATTTTTTTTATAAGAGAGTCTTTGATTAAATAAAAATAAAATATTTTGGATCTTCTTGTAATTATGGTATACATTATCTTTAAAAATCTTGATTTATAATAAATTTTATTTTCTTTTAATGTTTCACAATGTCAAATATGGAATGAGATTTAAAAAAAAAAATGAATAGGAGGGTCAAAGTGGGTATTAAATTGTTACCGTTGTGTGTATGGGCTTTGCCTTTATGTTTTTTTGACGAGGGAAAAATGAATTAATTTTTAGGGTCAATTTTTTATGCTTTTGAGGTTAAGGTTGGTAGGGTGGGGACTGAGTTATTAAAAAAAAAGTTTGTAGGCTATATGGGTCGGTTTCAAAGTTTATGTTAAAAAAAACCATCATTTTAATGTTTATTTAGTATTATAATAATTTCGGTTTTTTAAATTATTTTTTGTTTTAAAAAATTAGGTATTTTTTGATATGTTAATATTAAAAATAAAAAATTATTTTAATATATTTTTAATTAAAAAATACTTTTAAAAGTATCTTATACCACATTACCAAGTAAATTTCAAGATTTTTTTATTTTAATTGTGTTTTTATTTCTTTAAATAAGAAATAAAATTATATAAAAAAAACTAAAAATAAAGAATAATAGCATAACTTACAACTAGAGATATACGCGCGCGCCCATTCTTTTATGCCTGCTTATCTGCATACAACAATTTTGTGCTTTAGGCGCTGGTGGAGGAGGATGTCTTCTTTGAACAATTTCTTTGCAGTAGGAGGCAGCAATAAACTAAAAATAAAGAATAATAGCAGAACTCACACCTAGACCCACACACGTGTACACATTTTTGTGCTCCCCAAATTTATTTTTTTATTGTCAGCCATTAAAATGTGGTGGCCATTATATTTGTCATGGCATTTTATCTCTTTGTAAGAAGTGGTCCCTACCACCCAACTACTCATGTATTATCCACGAGTGTACTGTGTTAAGTTTAGTGGATCCAGAAGTGTGACTCCGCGTATACGTCATCTAAATTTTACTAAAATAAAAAATACTTCGCTGTCGTCAAAATTTTAGATTGAATTTAAATATACTTAAAAGATCTTTTTAATAATAAATTAATAAAATATTAAAAAATATTTCTAAGTCATTATAATCACGCAGCAAAACACTGTTAATGAGAATAATATTTTTTATTTTATTATTTAATATTATATTATTTTAAATATTGTACTACATGATTTTATTTTTATTTTTATTTTTATTGTTAGGTTATATACCATTTTCATGAATTTATTTTATTTTTTTCATTTGTAATCTTCATTGTTAGTTTTATTAAAAGTAGAGTTTTATAATTTTTTTATAAATTTATCTTTATTTTATGACTAATTTATTTATTATATTAACTTGAATTGACTCAATTTATTTTTTTAATATATTTTTTAATTGATGAATTTAATCTTTCAATGTTGGGTTTGTTAAAAATTAAACTTTAATTTTTTTTATGAGATTATTCCGATCTCATGATTTTGGTTGTAAGTTTAGCAGATTAATCCAGATAGATTCTGCTTATCTTTTTATCTTTTATTAATTGAAATTATTTTTAATTGGATTTTGTTTTTTTTATAAGATTATCTTCATTTTATAATTTAGATTGTAGGTTTTGTAGGTTTTGCAGGTTGATTTTTTTTCCCTTTTTAATCGATTTATTTTTCAAATACACCATCCAACAACTCAATTTTTATTTATTTATTTTTAATTTTATTATTTAATATTATATTATTTACAAATTAAAATTCATAATTATTTTCAATTTATATTTTATGAAATTATCTCGGTCTCGTAAATTTAATTATTTCTTTTTTAATTTCAACATCCCATATTAGGACTATTGGAAATGGATCTTCACAATTGTTTTCATTTAATTTTTATGATTTTTTCTTGATCTTGTAATTCATATCGCGTGTTTAACAGGTTAGTCTAAATTGTTTTGAATTGTTTTTATTTTTTTATTTTGTTATTTAATATTAGACTAATTAGAAATTAAATTTTATATATGTTTTTTATAAAATTATTTTAATTTTATGATATGAGTAAAAAATAATATATATGCATTTATTTATGTCAAAACAATTAATCTATCTCGTGGCGCCACACGGCTAAATAATCTAGTTCATTCCAAAATAAACACGTAGTTCACAAGTCTAAAGTAAATTATGTGTTTACTTCCACGTTATAACATGTCGCAGAGTGTAATCAATATTGAGTGCATGGAAGATCTAAAGAATCCACTATTATAATAATCAACAGTAATCTCAAAAACACGTGTTAATAAGTATTGAAACAATGATTTTATTTTAGAAAAATATTGACATAGATGGTAGCAAGGATAAGGGGTTTTGTTATAGGTTTAAATCCTTATAGATTAAGATTGAGGAGAGACATCTAAAATATTTAATTTTTATTTATTTATATCTTATTTTCTAAAATACAAGTGAATAGGAAACCTATTAATATTAACTAAGAAAATAAAAACAGAAAAGTTACACTCCTCAAATGGAAAAACCTAATAATACTTAATGGAAAAAAATAAAATTATAATGTTAAAAACGAGTTGGCTTGCCTTATATTTTCTAACTTACATATTTATCATTCTACTTTGGATTAACTTAATTTTATATTTTTTTATTTTTTTAATCTAATTACATACCTCCAAATGTTTTTTAGGTATCATAATCCTTTTTTTTTTGGTTTACTATAATTGTCCTTTTTTTATTGTTTAATTTAAATAAAATCAATTTATTAAACTTGGTTAAGATTACAGCTCGAGTGAACTTTTTTATTTATTTAAAATATACTTACAATACTTAAATATTGTTTTTTCATTGAGAAGAATATAGACCTATTAAGTAGCATGAGCCCATATCTATTTCAAGGAACATTCGAGAACTATAAGCTATATTAAGATATTTTTTATTTAGAATAAAATTTAATTAATATTGTAAACGACTAAACTTGCATAAAGACAAAATTAATCAAAAGACAAAAGTAAGATTTGGTCGAATGGCTGAAAGTGAAAATGTATGTGTATTTTTGAATTTTAAAAATATTTTTTAAAAAAATTAATTATTTTTTATTTTTTTTGTTTTAAATTAATATTTTTAAATTATTTTAATGTGTTGATATCAAAAATAATTTTTTAAAAATAAAATAATATTATTTTAAGATATTTTTAAGTAAAAAATATTTTAAAAAACATCTATAACCACACTCTTAAATAAATATAATATTAAGATATTAATCTTGATAAATAATAATATTAAAATGAGTAATTACCACCACAAAACTTAATGGATATTCCTACTCAAATCAACTAGCATTTGTACAATTGAATAACAGGCCAATGCTCCTCATATTTCATTTTTGTCGCTTAATCAAACCTTTTTCTATTAAAAAAAGAAAAAAGAAAACCGAAGCTTTAAGATTTAAGAAGTCTAAATTTCAAACCAAATAAGTTGAAGCACATTTAAGAATCAGCATCCTGCAGCTGTTATAATTCATTCCTTTTGGCAGGCTATAATAGACCCGATTCTTGCCCCAGAAGCTAAGATTGACGAGAGGTATTTTTTCTTCATATATTACATCTTTAGATGTAGATTATATATCTACCGAAGGCTAATGTCTTTCATTCTTTAAATTATGATCACCTAACTGGTATTTTAGTGAGCGGGCTGGCTAGAGTTAATATAAATATTTTTTTTATTTTATAAAAAATAAAAATAATATTATTAAAAAACCCATAAAAAATAAAAAAATCAATGGATTTTAAACAAGTTTTTTTGAGTTGATTAAATTCTGAATCAATTCAAGTTTTTGACTGAATTATATCAAATTAATTTTTTTATATATTTATTAAAACTTAGTCCCGCTTAAACTTCGAATCACTCATATTATATATCAACTTGTTGGGTAAGGTACGGTAAGGTAAGGTCTTAAAAGGGATAAAAGCTTAAAGTAGTATAATTTCACAAGCTCCTACCGCTGAACCCTTCCAAAAAATCTCAGCAAGGCATTTACGTTGCGTTAAAGGAATTTATTTGATTTTATTGTGATTTATAAACACGTGGACTGGCCATTTTGGAGCTAAAAGTCTTAAATTGTGTCCTTCCAACTATTCTTTTTTTTTTTCCCTTTACTTTTCTTTCCTTTTTTGCCTACTAATTAACGTCAAATCTTAGTTTTTTAAAATATTTTTGGTCTAATTATCATAATTATTCTACACCACGACTATTTCCCTTTCCTTTCCTCCTCTAGTATGCATGACTTTGAGGTAATCTGAGCTTAATTAAGTAATTTATTTAATAAATTAAGGGTATTATATATAAAACCCCCTTAATTTATTTATTTAACACATTTATATTTTCTACATTTTCAATATAACTTTTTAAAATAATTTGTCCTATTTAACATTTTGTTCTCTTTTCCTAATATAAGTTTCCTATTTTAATTTTTTTTTGTTTTCCTTATTATACTATGTTTTCAATATTTTTTTTTTCAATTCAATATCTAATCTTGTGCTTTCCATACAGCATATTCAATAAACATTCTCTATATATATAACACATTTTTTCCTCACAAATCACATGAACTTTTTTTCCTTTTTTATAAGTCTAAAAAATACCATCAAATAATTCTTGGTATCAATTTTACTATTTAACTCTTAAGAATTCTAAATAAAGAGCTTTCATCTATTTTTAAGGCTTTCCATTCATATTTTTACCCAAATTATTTATTTTTGCGAAGAAATGATGATATTTTGTTGAGTACTTAACGTTTTTTAATGAAGTATTTAAAAAAAAGTCATTAATTGAAATATCAAAATAATTTACTGCTAAAATTGATATACAAAATAGCTTAGGTATAAAATTGATAATATCCTAATAGTTTAGTGATATATTTAATATATATTTGCCCTTTCTTTTCTTATCATATTTCAAAGAGAATATTGATGAGAATATCGATCATTTAAATTTTAAAGACTATAACAAACATTTTATGGTCTGTTTACTTTTTCAATTAGAAAATGTTTTTGAGAAAATTTAATTTTTTTTGTTTTAAATAATTTTTAAATCATTTTAATATATATCCAAAATGAATTTAAAAAAATAAAAAATATGATTTTATATATTTTTAAATAGAAAGCACGGTAGCACAGTAACAAACGGGCTTCAGAGGCGGTGCACATAAACAAAAGAACGAGAATTTTCTTGAGAAACAGATACACAAGATGGTGCTATGGGAGATCACATTGGGAACTGCGTATTTTTTGGGTTTGAAACGGGCTTACAAATTGGTTTCAAGGATTCAACTCAGGGTTATCAGCCCCAAGTACCCTAGGATTCGTCAGTTTGTTCAGAGGTATGTGCTGTAACTGCTATTTTGTCGAAATGCTGTTTAATTGACTAGCTCTTTTGATGCATTGGATCCTTGCTAGTGAATGGCTATGTTTTGATGACACATATGATCTAATCAGTATTCGATCTATACATTTCTATAGAGATTGATCAGTGGAGTGCTTTTGCATTGATCATTTTACTTTTTCTTTATTTGTGGGATTTTATGAAGATATATTTGAAGTAGCTGCACCTATGTTCTTATGATCTTGCTCGTCTATGATTTGTTTGATAGAGACTAGGGAGTGCCTGGTTTATACATAATTCAATTCCCCCATTACTTTTTAAGTCTCTAACCATTTAATACATATTTCTTCGAGGAAATTGGGGTGGTTTGAATGAGGTTGTCATAATATCGACACACGTACAGAGGTATTGGCAGTATATCTCTATCATCTTGTTGATCAGGATGCCATATGGATTTGATTTGCTTAAAATGCAATGAAAACCTACATTGCAATTTTTCCTCTGCTTCAGGAGCATGCATCAGATGCATTGAGTTCCATTTTAATCATTATTTTCTTTGTTCAATGCCTAACCATTGCTTCTGTAATTTCTCTTCGTAGTCTTCTGTACATAGTTGCACCACGTTTATTGGCAGCTCTCTTTAGTGGGTCGCCTTCCCTTATGCTAGAGTTTTTTCCACACATGCATGCACACTACAGAATGGGTTTGCTGAACTTGTTTCATTTTCTCTTTCAAACCATCATTTCCATATATCACTCTCTACTTCAAGGGTGTGAAGAAGTGAAAGCATGCTGAGGGGGTGTCTTTTCTAATTTGAATTCTGAAATAATTGACCATACAATTTTATCCCAGAAGGTGATTATATGCCTGAAAGTCCTCGCAATTAGAAAATTACGGTATTTTAAGCAATCAATTTTGAGATAGAGGTTTGGAAAAACTTCTTCAATATTATACCATGGATTTTGACAACACATATAAAACATTAACAGAGTGTATACTGTCTGATGTCCAGACAACTATTTGGGCGTCTAATAAAGATTTGAATAGATGAATTCAATGCAATTGAGACATATTTGGATGCCTTAAACGCTTGGAAGGTTCTTTCAGTGTGACTATACTGCTGCTAAACTTTCTAATTTGTTTCCAGATTGGCTTAAATGCCCTTTTGTACAGTTTGTGCATCTCTTACTTGCTGGTGCTACTATCACTGTTGCATGTTGTGTATCGTTATGCTGCTAGTACGTGTATATCTCCATGCCTCTAGTTTGAAACTACTTCCAGGGCTTAAAATACCTCACATTCTCCTTTCTTTTCCCAACTTCATAGACGAACACGTGCTATTTTTGATGTTGCTCTGAAGGTTCACCTGAATGTACAGCAAAGAGACATAGAGGTTGGTCGAAATCTTGGTAACAGGATTATGAGGTGGCTGCACCAAATGAAACCTTCCGCTCAGATTCATGGTCCCTCAACTGAGAAACCCACAAATGGTGCTAGCTCAAATATGAATGTTACAAACCAGGTAACCAACACTTCCCACCTGAAAGCTTCGGGCATTGGCCAGACATCTAGATGCCAAGAATCTTATAGGCACCTTTTCACCTCAGCAAGGAGTACGTGGTCAAAACCATTTCCTTCCATTGCAATGATGATGCGACCATCAAGACCTGCTGGAATTTTTACACAGTACAGGCACTTGAGCATCCAGGGCCCTGAAATGTCTAGGCCAAACTACAATATTGGTGGTGGATGTGGGTTTCAGGGGGTTTTCCGGAAAGACACGATGCAGTATATACTGCAAAACTAAACGTGGTAGGTATTTTTTATCTTGGGTTCCTTGTGGAGTCTGGCTTGATTCTGAGATGGAACTGTGCTAGAAGTTGGCTGAAGTGTAATTTGAGGGGACACAACGTGGTCATGCTGAAACTGATAGCCGAAACCATTTTTCCTATAATTCTTTTCCCCTTTTGGGTAATAAATTTCCGCTTTTATTTTCTGGTTGTTGTATATGCTTTAGAGCTCCTTTTTTCTTAGCATTTGCGTTAACTTGACCTCAGTGATATCCTGTTGAATGTTTTTTGAGTTGTACGGCTGCTCAAACAATTATATATGATGCTGATGACTTATGAAATGGCGCATATAACAATATTAACAAGTTTCTGAACCTAACAATCAATTTTATATCATAAAAACAACTGCCATTTTTGTACTATCATTTTGTAAGAAATCAAATGACAACTTCAAGTATTCTTTGCTTCTGGGATTTTGTTTCGCATGGTACAATCCCCGGTGAATTAGGCCCATGTGCTGTCAAACCACCAGGGAACCCCGCCATTTAGTGGCATCACTCTCTGAAGCCAGGCCCACACTGTGCCTGTTTCGAACAAACCCTGCTGTATGAAGCCAAGACCGATGCCAGCTACTCATCTGGCCAAGGATTAGCCCTGTCCTGAACTGGTTGCGGCCAGCATCACACTGTGCTGCTTCAAATGAGGCCCTGCTCCGTGAGGTCGCTGTACTAGCCAGGACCCAGAAGCAGAGTAGGCTTGCCTGAGATGCCAGCACCATCCCAAGCAATGTCAGGATTGTATGGACCTGAAAGAGCACCCTCCGGTTCAGTCCAGTTCCTTCACTTTGGTGCCCCTACTTGGGTCACAACTCACAAGCCACCAAAAATCACAAGGCCATGGTGGTTAAAGCCCACTTCTTAACTGTGCATGGCTTGAATTAAAGCCCAAATACATAGCCAATAAATTTCCACCTGTTTTATATTTCTCCGGCCGTGGAAAGTAGAAACCGGCGCTTGCACTTTAGTAACCTCTCCTCGCTCGAAAGAACAGAACAGGTGCGAGATCATCTTAACCCTGTCGTTTATGATCTTACTACTATCTTACTGTTTTTTTTTTTTGTATTGAATTACTCGTATTTTCATTTATTTTTTATAAACTGGGATCTTACAGCTCTGTGATTTTGCTCTAATATGGTGGAAACAGTAATGAAAAAATCGATTGATTGGCGTCAATTTTAAGTTGGTGAATTCCCACTTGATTGATTGATTGGCGTCAATTTTAAGTTGGTGAATTCCCACTTGATTGATTGATTGATTGAAATCATTTCTTGAATTTCATATGGGTGTTTGTATCTGGGTTGATTAGTCTAATGACTATGAGGACTGAGATGAGTTGCTGGGTTCTAGAAGAATGCTCTTCTGGACCTTAAGCTCCGTAGTTTTATGACATTGTTGGTGTTTGTGTTTAGCAGACTTAGGCTTTGAACAATTGATTGTATCGGCTGTCTTAAAAGAGGTACTGCTAATTGCTTTCATTTTCTTAAATGAGGTAAATGACCGGGCTTATTATTATTATTATCTCCGAAAATGAATTTGTAGGCTAGTACTCAGCTTTGATCATTGTGATTGCAATGATAGTTGGCAATTGATCATGATTGTGTATGCTTGGTGTGGCAAGTCTAATCCCGATGCATGAGATGCGGATCGGGTAATAATTCAATTTTTTTGTTTAGTGTTCATGATCCTCCTGAGTTGTTTCTTATTTCCAACCTCCACATCATTTACACAAGTAATGAGGTGAAAATGCTCAGGAAGCATGTTGTGGCTAAGAGCGGGAAGTCTTTCTGAAGTTGTATTGGAATTCTTTGGATTTAGCAATTTGGAATTTGATAATTCTACATTCATTGTGGATCATGGAGCTTAAATTCAATCCAAAATTAATCTTGTGTAAGCCAACTTCTTTATTGATGGTTCTCATTGCACACAATAAACCAGAAAGACATTGGTTTCCTTGTTTTTATGGGCACCTCTTTTCGCATCCTTCACAGCCTGATTTGTAGAGTATGTTTAGCTTGAGGAAGAAGTTCTCTTTCTTTCGCATTTCCTTCTCATATTTTTAGTTTTTGCTGCATCTCCTTGTATAAGGTTTTGTATGTAGTATTGTGCCACCTTTCTCTTGTTCCTTTTTTAATTATATCTTGCTTGTCCAAAGATTTTTTTTTTTCTTTCCCCTTTCCGGATGTTGAGTTAGTATTTCATGTTCTTACAGGCACAAACAACTGCAAATACTGGCATGGAGTTGGCAGACAGAGCAGTAGGGTTTTTGTTATCTTTAACCAGTATATCTATCTTCACTTATTATACTTTCTGGGTTATCATTTTGGTGAGTTCAGTTTTTCGTTGATTTGGATCCACATATTCAATGAACTTGTCTTTAGTGTTTACTTTTAATCTTGTGGTTTTTCAGCCATTTGTAGACAGCGATCACTTTGTCCACCAGTATTTCCTTCCTCAAGAATTCGCCATACTTGTACCTGTATTTGCTGGCATGGTGCTTCTCTGCTTCTTATGCGTGTTTATTGGATTTGTGATGCTTAAATCCAAAAAGAAGAAAGCATAATGCGACCACAATTACCATTTTGCATATTCTAGCATGTTTTACACTCACAAACCTTACCTTCTCTCGTTGATAGATTTGCAACCCAGAGTGTTTTTCTTTTGAGATTAGAGCAATTATAACATTATTGTGGCATTAGATTTCTTGCTTGCAATGACTGATTCTTCCTTGTTGACTATCATTGCATCGTTGACACATGAGCAGTTTAAGAATATGGCTCAATTATCAAGTTTCTTGTGACATGTAGAATATTAAGCCAGAACATCCAGTTCTGAACTGAGCTTGTTCATTTTACTCTCCCTTTCAGTTCTTTATTGCTTCGAGTCTATAAAGAGCATGCCTCCTATTTTTTTATATTTTTCTGGCCTATTCCCCTCACTCTCAGAGGATAACAAAAGGTTTTATGGTTTATACAGTTCCTCATTAATTTGAGCCTCATGCATCCTTAAATTCGGAAATGACTCTGTTCTGTCAAACGATTGCTGCTCAGTTAGTTCACAGCCTGATGGGGTAGTTCTAATTCCAGGGATTTCTCACATTTCTCCTCTAATATCAAAAGAAAATTTCAGGGATTTCCATTTAGGTGTGACTCACATTTCTCCTCTAATATCAAAAGAAAAGTCAGTCGTGCCATCATCAGGGTTCATTGCTTGGTTATCAGCCGATGTTATTGTTTACTCGCAGCCAAGAAATTTGGTGTTTGTTCTGTGGACGTAGACTATTATACAATACATCTAAAACAAATGACCATTCTGAACTGGTCCTCTCCTTTGCTTTTATTAATGAACAATTTCGTTTATTTGTTTTTTGACATTTTGATCACTGAACTTTTTTTTCTCTAACTTCTTCATTTCATGTGATGTTTGTGATAAATCACGTGTTGATGTAGTCTCCTCCTTGTATTTTCTTGACAATCCAAAGTATTTCAATAAAATTTCTGAAATGAATTAGAGGTAAATTTCATGAAATAAGATTTAAATTTGTTGTATTAAAAAGTATTAAGACAAAAAGGACCAAAATAAAAAATAAAAAACTAACTGGGTTTCTCAACTTTGCTCAAAAACTTCATTTTCTATTAAAAATTCTTTATTTGCTCATTTTTAGTCCTTTAATTTTATAATTTTATATTTTAATCCTAAACTTTATTTTTTTAAGTTTGAGTTTCTAAATTTTGATACAGGAGAGAAAATCATGAAAGATGAGAGAGAGTGGTTTATTGATCGCATAAGATTTTTTATCTTGTCAATACAATTGACAAATAGATTGAGGCTATAAATTTTTTATTCAGTTTAATTTTATATATATTTTTAATAATTTAAGAGTGTTGAGATAAAAAATGGTTTTATTTGAGATATTTAATAATGTATTTCTAATATGTTTTTAAGTAAAAAAAATATAAAAAATAAGTTTTTAAAATTTAAAAACTTAGATGTTGACTTTTCAATTATCTTTGATTCTTAGGATTTGTACCGGTAGATGATATGTTTTGATTTTTTTTTATTTTTAAAAAATAAAGTACATGTTGTGTCGCCTTCACTATTAAAACCCATGGACTTGGCATTGCAGGCGAGCTATTTTTTATTTTTATTTTTTGTCCAGGTGATTAGTTTAAATATGAGCTTCTTTTTATTAATCCAGGTGTTCGGGATCAAACATCTAGACCTAGACTCTCCTTATCTTTTTTTATATAGCCTTTTAGTTTGTGTTTAATTTTTTAAAACTTTAATTAGATTAATTATAATTCAATATTTTAAAACATTATTCCATTAAATACCTTTAATTTTGTCTTTATTTTCAAATAAGATTGTAGAATTTTTGAGATATTTGCAATCAATTTATTAATTATTTTATCTGAACCTATTAAATTTATGATCAAGAATATTCAATAAAAAGAATTTTATATTTTGTTATTATAAAAATTTTACAAGATTTTCTTAAATTAATTATTTTTTCTCCAATTTCATATAAAATATAGACACATGATTTTCAATGTTTCTTTGTTAAAACTTTATTTTCATATTATTACAAGTTTCTTAATTTAAAAACCGATGTATGAGACTGGTGTTGAGCCAGAGGCAATTTTTGAAACATCACCATAGAACTGTGTTAATCACACCTGTTTGTTCGATTCTACGACCTCGACTGTACTGAGAAAGGTAAACCGGCGGAGCGGGGACAAACTCTGGTGTAGTTTTATACGTGTATCACACTATTCTGGATAGAGTCAAAATAGGAGTCAGTGTGTCCTTGAACATTAGAAATCTCCACGGAAGATATTTGAAGTTCTCAGACAATCCCCAACATATGCAAAAATAACTCAAGACACCTGCGACTTCAAAGAACAAACAGAGGAGATGGTTTCAGCGCACCATTGATCATTATGCACACGTGAATGCTTGATCGAAGAGCTAGCGGTGACAACATTCAGAACTAGTGGGTTTGTAATTTGAACAATTAAGTATGAATATATTATAATTAGATGATGATTTATTTCAGATATTGCAAGAGATATATTTATAGATCAATGAGATATATTTAAGTTCAAGAGGAGATTTAATTGTGTCAAATTAAAATAACAACTTAAAAATATTATTATATTTTATCTCATCATTTGATGGTGTTTAAATTTTTATTGAAATTTTTAAAGGTTATTTTTCTAGAAATAGTTTGGAATCGCTATTTTGATTAGATTTTAAAAATTTTGGGCCTCAGTTTTGATTATTTTTGTAATTTTTATTGTTATTTTTGAATTTCATGCTTTTTATATATATAATTTTAGATTTTAATTTTAATTTTTAGTCGAGGTAAAGTTCCTGACACCTTATAAATCTCCTAGAAAGAACTTGAGGATCGTTATTCCAGAGGAAATAAAACATGCTGACTGAGTTTATATCTCCGGTCACTTTCGCTCATTAAAATTATTGTGTTGTTTCTTTGCTTGTTGCTTTTCACATAAGATCTCGAACCTAAAATTCCAAGCATGTCTCGAAGGAACAAGAAGAGAAATCTAAGATTAAAAATGCATACATAATTCTGACTCGCCTGAAACACCAGCAGGTTTTTGTGAAAAACTCATAGCCCTGCATAATCCTCAATGCACCGAGGGTGCTGGAAAGAGGATAAATCTGCTCAAACTGTTTCCATCACTGTTCAACTCAAATCGTACAATACATAAATTGACATCTTACTCATTATCAACATTTTCTTGCTATGCAAGTTGATTACTTCTTTAAAAAGCGCGAAACACCTACTCCTATTCTTTTGTGTTCAAGCGGTCTTTTAATCAACCAAACTTTTAAGAGGATATGACGAGGCACTGCATTCATGTTTCAGATTTTATAGCACAAGTTGCTGAATATTGTAATGCAGTTGGAAAGCATCACGTCATCATTGAAGTTGCAAAATGTCTTTTCATCCATTTAGTCATCCTAAAAGAGTTGAAAAACACCTTTTTGCGTGGTAATGTGTCAACAATCACACTGCTGAAGAATTACGGTGGAGAAGAAAAAATAAAGAACAGGTGTCAAGAGTGTACCTTGCACCTACTGAAATGATAAATCCTACCAGTATAACAATTAACAAAGCAGTCTACCTCTTCAAAGTTGTGCTAAGTAAATCCGGATTCACTCTGTTGGTTTGTTGAATTGATTAATTTTAATGGTGCTAGGCACATTTCAAGCAGAATCCCATATTCAAAGTGTAGACAACAATTCAGCATTCCACGCAGTTTCATACAAAACAGAAGATCATTTCCCAGAAAAGCTAGTGGCTTTTGAGAGTGATATGAACCAACAAAACAGAACAGAACATACCAGAGACAACACCAGTTACTTCAAACCCAAGAATTATCAAAAGCAGCTGATGTGATTGCCTGCGAAAACTCAGAATTATCAAAACCCAAGAGACAACACCAGTTACTTCAAACCCAAGAATTATCAAAAGCAGCTGATGTGATTGCCTGCGAAAACTCCTCGAAACTTATTCTTCCATCCCCATCCGTGTCTGCCTCCTTGATCATCCCTGTCAACTCCTCTGCGGTAAGTGCATGTCCTAGTTTTGCCATCGAATGCGCCAACTCGGCTGCTGTAATAAACCCATTACCATCTCTATCAAACATCTTGAACAGATGCTTTAGCTGCTCCTCACTATATGGTGACTTCTCCGGAAGCAGCTCTGGTGCTACCAGAGCCACAAACTCTGAGAATTCAATTAAACCGTTGCTGTTTGTATCTGCCTTCTGAATTAAGGTTTCAAGCTGATCAGGACGAGTTTTTAGTCCTAAGGACCGCAAGAGCGAGCCTAGCTCAAGCTGCGTTAAGCTTCCATCATTGTTTCTATCAAAACAACGAAATATCTCACGTAGCTCGGCGATTTGCTCATCATCGAGCTTCACAGCTGGTTTCTTGATGCTCATATTATCAACAAACAACAGCAAATATGATCAACTCACTATCCAGCTATTTATTGGAATAGTAGTGTCCTAACGCAAAAGGCTATATATAATAACATTTGAACAAACAAGAAGAAAAGGGGCAAATATTTGGCAACTAATTAATGTCCAAAAATTTGCAGTATGAGAAATTCTGTCCGGATAAAATAATTTTCACCTCTTTTCTTGATATAAGGGTTCGAGTCATGCCTTTCGTTCTTTCATTTCCAGGATTTATTCACTTCTATCGTACTCCCTATTCTCTCTCTCAACAAATCTCGGAAATGGGTGACTTCTTTTTCCGTGACCAATAAGAAGAGATTTGAGAGATCCAAGATTGCCTTGATGATAGTTCTTTCTTGTCTGCACTTTAGATGGATCCTCAACCAACCCAGCGAAGGAAAAAGAAAATAATAATAAAGAAAAAACAAGAGGGGAATAAGGAGCCGAAAATTGAGAAACTTTGGAGATGCTTCTGCCTTAAAATGATGAACACGTAGTGTATGTTGAGACTTTTCGTAATTTTTGTCAGTTGATGAATAGTCAACACCTAAGACAAAGAAGCATTCCACGAATCCATAAATGGCGAATACAGATATTCCATGAACTTGGTTTTTATTCATTTATTTTGGTGTTTGCGAAGAAGAAATCCAAAGCGGCAAAAGAGGCAGCAATTCCGTGATTGGTGCAAGTCTTTTTTGCAGGTTTAGCTGCAGTGTCACATTCTCCTGGCTTTTGCCGCCCCCCCCCCCCCCCCCCCCCCCCAATTTTTTTTTTCCTGACAATTAAATCAATGCTCTTCCCTTTGTTGGGCAATCCAAGCAAGTGGGGGGTCTTTGCATACAAGTGGGAATGAAAACAAATCATATTTTGGCATTTGTCATTTTGCACCAATCAAAGATTTTGCCCATTTGCGCAGAAAAGAAAAAAGAAAAAACATTTTACTAAAGAAGAAATTAGCTGCGGCGAGGATAAAGCGTGTAATGGGTGTGGATATGCAGAAGGAATGTGGGGGCATGCACCGAGGACGGTGATGTCGGTTCGGACTTAAATTATTTGGTTTTGAGGACGACTCATTAATAGTACAATAATATTAATCTGTGGATTTTTTAAGGACAAATGCAATAATCCAACCTAGCTTGTCCGGGCAAGAAAATTTTAAATAACTAGACATGTTCGTCCTCATGAAACAACAAGAACATGAAAAAAAAAAAAGGATGATGGACGACTATAAACAACAAATTCGTTCGTTCGATGTCTTGGTTTAGTTATGTACTAGGCTCTGGCCGGCGCTTCGGTTTGGATAAATAATACATAATTACATTAAAAAAATATATATGTTTTTATTTGTACACGCATGCGATGAAACATTTAAAATGATAGTTATAAACTTGATTAATAAATCAAAATAAATTAATCAACCGATCAAGCAAATAAACATTAAATTGATTACCATACTTAAAATGGTCATCTAGTTAAATAATAAAACATTTTCATCAATTTAGGCTTGTGCAACCCTATCTTAAATATGAAAATAAAGAATTGCCAAAGAGTTAAATTGAAAGAAAGAAAATATCAAGGCAGTAATATAAAAACAACAAGAAGTATTAATCCGGATTAACATACAAAATTTACAAACAAGAATACAACTATAATATATTAACCCATATGGATAATTTGTATTTCTTTTTCATTTCTTTATTCTCTTCTTGGTTGGACATTTATTAGGTTTTAATTCACCACAACTTGGGTTAAATTTAGAAGTAAATAAAATAATTTAAGCTAAAAGTTTAAAATATATCATATCATATTATATTATATTAATCGCAATTAACTTTAAATAACAATGAAAATTTAGAGCCCAATTCAAAACATGATCTGCATGATTCTTTTAAAAAAGTTGAAGTACGAAATTTGAAGGAAAAAACTAGGAATGCAAATTAAAAATAAAAAGGAAGAAATATTTGCAAAAAATAATAATTGAGGTGCTTCATTGTTCATCATATTGTTTTTCAATTCTTTTAGCAGAGAGAATAACCAGCTTTATTTCCCATGCTCAGCTGCAAGTTAAATAAAAATAAAATAAAATTAACATAACAAATGCAACTCATATTTTTAACACTGACAAAAGAGAGTTGAGAATGAATTGAATATATATATAATTTTCATTTTTTTTTAATTTAGATAAATTGACTCTCATCCTTCTTCTTTTACTTGTTAACCAAGCAACTAAAATAATGGCAAATCATCCATCCTCCTATTCATTCTTCCTCGCAAAATTAACAGCCAACAGAGAGCATAGCAACTCGATAACTGCTTGGTTAACGGCGACTTATGCATCCCCCAGTATAGGTGCCATTTCTTTTTTACATGTATATGAAAAAAAATAAACCTATTAAAAAAAAACAACACTAATTGACTCTTTGTTTTTTAACTGTTGAAAAATAGTTTTATAAAAAAATGTTTTTTTTACTTTAAATAAATTTTTTTACACAGAATTTAATGTTTTTTTAACACAGAATCATGTCTAAGACTTAGCTCTGGAGACTTCAAACGATAACGAAACTACACTAGAAAGATCTGTTCTAGGCATTGCATAATTTTAAAATAGCTCTGGAGTTTTGTGAAGCAAATAAATAAAGTTTTGTCCACAGAACTGTAATAAAGATGCCTCATGTTGAAATCCTCAAACCTAAGTCAGCTAAATGAATGTGATACTATTTGTGTATTTCGGGTTAATAGGCATCTAGAATTCGTTTATCAGTACCAAAGTCCTATATTTGGCTCAGCAGACAACCATACACATGATAGGCAGCCAATCCATTTGAGTACTGCCTGCCCATTTTCATTTTCATCTTAATCTCTTAAAACTAGAGGATGTTCCCATACACCTCCTGCCTAATTACAACAGCTATTAGGCATTTTAATATTATCCTTTCTAATAGTAATTTTACTTGTATTCCACTCAAAAGTAGAGGTACTCGTTTAGAGAATGTGTACTCTTACAATTATATTGGATCGGGAAGTAATCTCTTTTTCTTGGCCTCCCAGAAACTACAATCTAAGCATCTTCTTCGGTCATTTAAGCCATTCCCTTTTTTCTACAAGGTCTAGTATAGAAGAGAAGACACTGTATACCCACATTATATAGCACTTTGCAGAATGTACCTGGCTAATGGCTACAGTTCTAGAAGAGGACTTCCTTCTTTAGCAAGAACAAAAAGACCACCATCCCCTCTTGAGATACGGAGATCCTCATCAAGGTAGGTAATAAGAAGCCAGGAGCTTGCTTGTTGGCCTGGAATGGGTACCTTAAGTGGTGGCTGGCCAGAAATGGTTCTTCCAATATTTGCTGCTGCCTCCTGCAGAGGATTGAGAGATTGCTGGACAGGAGACAAATTGATCTTTTGCCCAAATAGTTCAACATTTTCTGGGAGAGCTATGTTGGAATTTATTTCCGGAGGTTGTAGTGTACCTTCCTTAAATTCAACCTGAGCATATTGAAAGTAGAGGAGACTAGTAAGGTTTAGTTAAATCCTTATGCCAGAAAGTTGAAAGGGGGGAATTTGAGAACCCAACTCTTCACAGCAGGGGCCACAAAGCTTAAACTAAAACAGTATCTTTCCAATGCAATAATTTCTTATGCTTTCTTAAGAAGATACTCTATTACTGTATTCTTCTATTTTCTGTTCCATTTTTTTTAACATCAAAAGCCACACTGTTTCAAAAGTTTTAAGAAGTACCTGTATTCTTGAAGGAGTCCGAACCTCAAAAGTTGCAGATGCGCTAAAAGAGAAGGTAGCAAAAGGGCTTGACAATGTAGTTTTGTTCACAATAGATAGATTGCTGGAATCAATTGTTTGAGATATGCTTTTCACTTTCAACAAAGGTGTAGCACCTGCTGCCAACAGTGGCAACAGTTCAGAAAATGCAGTATACCTGTCAGTTATAAATCCAAATTAAATAACAGATTCATAATTAAACAGGGTGTAAATGACAAGAAAACATATGAATTTTGTCAATTCATCAGGATGCTTGCTACAATGTTTTCCTTCATGTAATTGAAATCACCAGCAAAAATTTGCATTTACACAAACTCTCCAGAAGCATACAATAAAGCCACAGTTCCATCCAATTGTAATCCTCATGCATTTCATTTCGTACATGCCAACATAAAGAGTGGCAAAGAAAGCAGCCTTATTTAATAATCTTTAGGACAAAAACAAAACACACATTTTATGTGGTGTAATTTCAACAAAAGATGATGCTTCCTATTGGTTCCATACAGATGGGCAAGCTGGTTGTATTGTGCAGCACACAAATCGATTAAGTCCGTGTAATTTTGTCAACAGAAAAAATGACTGTTCTTTTCATTTCAAGCATCATAGCAGTTTCAGAAACCAGCTTTCCATGGCACGAGAATCCCAATTAACTTGTTTCCATCAGAAACTCTATTCTATAACTTCAATCAATTTCCAATGGACTGATTCAAAGTGCCCCTAATTAGAACCCAAAGTTGAATTATTGTCAATTCAATAAGCATTTGAGAACAATCAATAACTCTTGGTATTCAATTTCATCTTAATTTAGCTACCAAACCCTCAATCTCGACAATAACTAAAGAATACATAGATTCCAAAGCCCAAAGTAGTCTCCTTTCCAGCTATAAATTTCATTTCTACTAAACAATTTATAAAAAACACGCACAAAAAAAAAACATAACATACGATAAAAAAAACACTTCAAGAATTGAATTAACTTCGATAAACTAACAAACTTACACCAAGACCCATTTTCCATCGAGCACACCAGTAGCATCCACAGGTGCCGAAGTCGGGTTTACAGCCTCCAACTGATTAACCAGCTCTAAAACTTCAGCCCGGATCTCAGAGGTGGCCCGAAACCCAAACTCCGAGCCGTAGACCGTATCTACCAAACACCTCTTCAAATCCTCAATCCTCCCATCCTTCTCCACGACCACCGCACTGCTGGTACTCGGTGCCGCTGCGGTGCCATTTCCCGAGGCAACAAATTGCTCCCCCCACTCGTCATCATTTATCGGAGGATCCGAGTCCGCGTCTTTCTGGTACTCGGGCTCGGGCTCTGCCTTCTCGCCCCACTCGTCAGTGATACTTACTGGAGTCGGGTTTGGTTCCGGATCCGGGTCAGAAGACGGAACAGAGGAGGAGGTGCGTGTGCGGTGGGTAGGGAATCTGGGTTGTTTAGTAATTTGGGGATGGAAACGGAGAGTTTTAGAGGATTTGCAGGAGAAAGAGAGGGATGGTAGTTGCGGGGATTTGGAGAGAGGGAATGGGTTGTTGGGGTTTGTGGAAGACGAAGGGGAGAGGAAGAGGGAGGAGTGTGAGGTGAAGAAGAGTGCCATTTTTATTTTTTTTGAATTTTTGTGTGTGTGATTTTGAACTTTGGTGGGATTTCTAGTCCCAAAGGATAATAAAAAATTTGTTTTTCTTTTGGCGTTTTCGGATTCGGAGTCCCATTATTAATTTATTGTTGTTTTGTATTTTCTTTTTAGGTTACGAAAGATCAACTAACGTTCAAGACGGAAATAAAACATGTTTGAAGTACGAAATTATATATTTAAAAAATGATTATTTTAATTATTTTTTATTAAAATTAAATTTTATAATATATTTTAATTTACTTTTTATAAAATTTTATCGACATGTTATATATTTGATAAATGGTTTATTTTATTTTTTTTTAATTTTATTATTTAATATTAAATTAATTAAAATTAAAATTTTATAATTTGTATATATTTACTTTTTTATAAAAAATAAAAATCAATAAAAAGTGGAATCTGGATCTCCCTCCACAGCACAACAAGAGAAGGATTTGATGGTAAGGTAAAGGGGAAACAAGAGAAGGATTGAAACCCCACTTGGGAACGTAATATTATCAACACTCTTTTGTTTACTGATCAGTGTTGTTTTTCTTCTCCAGGTCTCTGTAAAAGATGTGCTTTAAGAAATAATAAATAAATAAATGGTATTTGATTCGGAGAGGAAAATCTCCCATAAGAGTATCATATTCTTAAACTTCTATAGTGCTTTGAAATTAATTCTCAATTATAATTAAATTTAATTATAGTGTTTAATTTAAATTTAATTGATAAATAAATTGAGTTTATGTATCTAGAAAAAAACAAAACTGAATTCATTTTATTTTTTATATTACTCTCATCATTTTTATTTCATTCCTTCAAATATTTTTAATAAAAAAGATAGGCAAACGAGTATTTTAGGGAAGTTGGTTTTAACATTGGTTTTTTTCTTCTAATATAGTAAATCATAGAGATTGACATCTAATTTATTTTTGTATAATTTGTAAAGATTCAATTTTATTTAAAATTCAATTTTTTTTTATATTTTGTAGTTAATGGAAAACAAGCTTTAAATAATGCAAAACCGCTTACGGTTCTCGATAAATGAAAATCTTTTACAAGGCTAACAATGATATTTTACCCAGTCCTGTAGGAGTTAATTGGAATTCCGGATTATAATGAGGACGGGATGGTTAAAGTTCGATATTTTGTCTTTGGAAATGGTGCCACGGGGGATCCAGCGATAGATATTTTCAAGTCTTGTGGCTGCCATTATCTTCTGATTACTTGTCGGCAATACTTGTAAGCAGAGGCGGAATCAAGGGGTGGCAAGCAGGGGCCCGGTCCCTGCAAAACACTCCTAGAAAATATTTTATATTTTTTTATTTAGTATTTAAATATTTTTTTATTAATTATCTTTAAATATAAAATTATCTTTTAGTCTAAGTTGTTAAACAAAACCTTTTCAATTTAATTATTTTTTTTACTATTTTTCTGTTTTTTTTTCTCTGGGATTCTAACAAAAAAAACAATACAAACAATGTAAAATTATTAAAATAAAGCTTGAAATTAATTCACTGTTCAACAAAATAAGACACTTAGCGATGAGGTTAAGAATTTGATGATATATATATATATTTCTGTTTTTTTTTTTAACATCTACTAGTTTTACTATTTTTTTATTTTTTGTTACAGTGAATTTAGTTTTTTTTAATAAATTAAATATATTTTATGGATTTGTTTTTTTATACTTTAATTTTTTTATATTTTATTTTTAGTATAATCATCAAAATTATTAATTTTTTTCTCACATATACCTTACTATTACTAGGTCTAATATATAATTTGACATTATTTTTCTAGCTAAATTAAGTTCTTTAAAAAATACATATCTAGATTTAATTCAAGTTTTTTCTTTAGAAATCAATAATATCATTTTTTATATTTAATTTACTTTTATATATCATTTTTTTTAATATGTTAATTTTATTTTTATATATTAATATAGTTTACATATAAAAAATTATATCTTATTATATTAGTTTTGCCCTCTCCATTAAATTATCCCAGTTTCGCCCTGCTTGTCAGACTGGTATGTGTATATATATAAAAAAAAAAAATACCTTTATATATATATATAGAGAGAGAGAGAGAGAGCGGGAGAAAGTGAAAGAAAGGCAGCTTGTGCTATACTACGAGCTTATTTTTTATTTTCATCTTGATACCGGTAATATCCAAGATTTAAGTTTATTTTGGATCCTATACCGTTCATGACATAAGGCTATCTTAAGTCCTGCATACGACAGGATTTGGATCCTGCACCAGATTTTTGTGCACTGAATGATGAAAGGCTATTTGGATCCTCTATCTTGGGTCACGCACCCAGTAGAAAACCAAGACTATTTTAAGTCATGCAACCTGTAGGATCCAAGCCTATTTAGATCTTGCCTGATTAAGATCCAAAATTATTTTGGATCCTGCTGGCTTATTTCAATGTCCTGGTTTAATAGTCTTGATACTAACAACCTGAACTAATTAATTATAATTAATTAATGTTTCCAATTATATCAAAGATTATAATTTTTAAATACAAATAATAATATTTTATTATATTAGTAATAATATTAAACTTTTCTAATCAAAGTTTATACCGTAATATTTTTTCAATTTTTTTAACAATAATAATAATGAAAATTATTATTATATTTTTTTCAATTTTATTATATTCTTAATATTAATACTTTTAAATACAATAAAAATAATAATATTTAGATTACAAATAATAATATTTATCATATTAATAATAACAATATCAAATTTGCCCGGTCAAAATTTCTACAATAATTTTTTTAAAAAAAATTATTAACAATAATAATAATTGTTATTATATTTTTATTCATTTTTCTTTTCTATAAGGTCTGCCGATTCAGCCGCGCAAATCTCTAAACCCAGATGTTGTGAGAACAAGCCTCGGCAGCTAGGTCTACTCCCAACACGCGTGTCTGTTGGCCTGGTGCTTGGAGCTGCAAACCCTGCCATGTGGGTTTGTAGACCCCAAGCTCGCAAACCTACTAACCCACTCGCCTTGGGGTTAAAGACAGGCAAGGGGGTCTGCTCCTAGCATTTAAGGATGGACAAACCTTGCGCATGGTGTATACATGTTAGGGCCTCAACCAAACCTAGCGTTAGGTGAAAAACAAGACAAACATGGGTGACATGTTATAAATTTTGAAAACATTTATTTTAGTTCTCTATCCTAAACAATCATGTAAATTATATAATTTTGGTCCCTCAAAATTGTTCTAGATCTATTTTGATACAAAAGTTACTTCTTGTTATTTTTTGGTTCCTAGTTGAGAAAGGAAAGAGTGAGGGTCGTCGAATTCCAGTAATAGATAAAGAAACTTATTGATGACATCGATTTAAACCACAAAAAATAAGAGATTTTTGTGTCAAATTATTTCAATTAATAAAAAGAGTTCATATTAGATATTTTTATACCTTAAAGTTGGTAATAAAACAAATATGAGCTCGGGTTGATTTTTGATTATGGCTGGAGTTCATTTTTTAGGGCCATGAATGAGTTTGTCATGATTTCTAAGGTGTTTTATAGATGTTTTAGGTCAAAAATAGATTGCAAAACTGGTTTTTAGGTTAAAAAAGTATAGGCTTTAATTTTTTTATTATAATAGTAGCTGAAATTTAGACAAAACAGACAACACATCGTCTATTACTGGCATAATTGTCAGATCCAAGGTTCTTGGGTCTGACATGATTACCATTAAAAATATAACTTTAGAGAATGCAATTAAAAAGAAATAAAATAACATGAACAATTAAAAAACTAAAAAAATAGACAAGACCTCCTTTTTTTTATTTTGTTTGGAGGCCTTTTTTTTAAATAATATTAATTTTTTTATACATTTAATTTTTAAAGAAGTTTTTTTGGTTCATCTATGATTTTGTTTTTATCTTTTATTCATATAAACTATATTTTTGAAAATAAAAAATATTTATTTTCAGATGATATTTTTAATATGCATAGCCTTACATGTTATTTTTTTTAATCCACTTAATTTAATGTCTTATTTTTTAAAATTAAATATCTTAATTTATATTTGTTCCTTAATTTTTTAAGTTTTGTTTTAAAATATTATTAATATTTATTTATTTATTTATTTATTTAGTACTGCATATAATTCTTGGTTTGTTTAATTACATGTGTGCAAAATTTAAAATCCTATATACATATATAACCTCGGCAGAGCATAAACAACCACTCTAGTTATTATTATTACTATTTTAAGAAGTTGGTGGTTTGCTTTTACTCGTGTAGAAAATTGCAAAGATATTTCTGTGTAAAGTAGCTTTGGAGATATCTTTAACTAAACTCAAAACCTCTTTTTTTTTTTTAAAAAAAAAAAAGAAGTATTAATACCAATCTGAGCTTCAACTCATTAAGCAAGATCAATTCTTTAACAAGCATATAATGCAAGAAAGTTTTAAAAGGAAAACGACAATAATTTGTTGGGTTAATTATATTGAGTTTCTTATAGTTTAACTTCTGTTTTTTTGTTTTTTTTCTTTATCTTTATTTATTTGTAGATTACAGTTATGTCCTGAAATTCATATATTCATAACACTTTATATATTTATTTTAACATGTAAAAAAAAACAATTTATTTATAACATTGTCATTATAATTTATTTAATAACTAAAAAATTCTTGTAGTATTAAAATTATAAAATTACCGTAATTATTAGGTTGCCATTTTTAAATTCTAACTACCTAGAATTTAGAAGAGTTGTTAACTGAAAAAACGCCAATATCATTAGAAAATGCATGGCATGGCTCGTGGCGGTTATAAAGGCATGGAATCTTGTTTATTGGGCATTCTAGACATTATCCACCTCAGATCCCATTTCCATGCAAAAATATAAAGCCCACGTGAGAGAAAAATAAAATCATGTTTAATTCTCGGACCAAAGCTAAAGGGTGGCCTGGTCCCTCCAAACCCTCTCCATTAACACAAAAAACTCTCTGTTTAGTCAGTTTAGATTGGCTGGGGAAAATAATGGAGACTCTCGTGGACCCACTTGGCTCTCAGAATTGACGGCTATGATTTATTCACCCTTCCTTTGACTTTTCTACTAGCTTTCAATAGCTAGCCTCTTGTCTCTCTCTGTGCATTGACTCTTCTAACCCAACCCAACGGTCCATCCAATCTTAATTACAGCCATAGCAAGTGGTAAGAAAAAAACGCACAGAAAGCCACAACGCGTTTCCGTGCAGTACACGAACCAATCAGAAGACAGACTCACTGACAAATGTGGCAAGTTCACGTTGGGAGCGTGAGATGGGAAAAGGAAAAGGTTTGACTTGGGGATTTTAGCTTCGGGGAAAGAATCAGTATCGGTGTTTGATCTGTTGGTGTCAAATCCCAAAAGAGGAAATCCCAACATTAACCCTATATACGGCAAACCGATAAAGCAGCCAATTTATGACGAAGAAACAGGGACAGAGGAAGAACAGTACGGGAAGTAAAGTAATAAGCAGACGAGTGAGGCTTTTGGAATCAGAAGGGGAGAGATTTTCTTTCAAACTCTTCAATTCCCAAAATTCTAAAGATCACAGCGAATATATTGTTGTTGGTGGTATCAATTCTCACCATGTCAAATTTTAACTCTTTTCCGTTTCATTTGTTTGAAGCTTCCTCTTTCCTTTTTTGTTTTTTCTTGACAGCTTCTTTGATTCTCAGTCTTCATGGCGGTTTCTGTAACTCATAGTTACAAGCCTTTGAATTTCATTTTTTCCACAACTTATTATTATTAGTTTTTTTTTTTTGGGTCTTCATCAAGTGAAAGGTATTATACACGTTGTTCAATTAATTGGGTATTAGAGAATCGTCACGACATTCTCTTGCAATTCAAACCTTTTTCTTAGAAGATTTTAATTAAGATTTCATATTTCAGCTTCTTTCTTTTAGCATTTATGTCTTTTCTGTGGGGTTCTCGTTGTTTTAATGGTGTTACGAAAGCCATAATTAGGTTCGATTGAGGTTCTTTTGCACGCAAGGATTTATCTTTTTGCTCGATCATATTTTCATTTTTGGGTACACGCTGGTCTTTAATTCTTGATAAAGATTTTCCCCTTTTATGTATGACAGGCACGACCAAATTTATGTGAACAGACAAACAACACCAGAACCTAGTTGGGAAAGAAAATCGGTTTCATCTCTTCATATTTCAAAGAACCAAGCAAGAATGTTTGGTGATTGCCAAGTTATGTCAAACATGGGAGGGAATGTAGTCTCCTCCGATACCATCTATTCGTTGCCGATCGAAAACCCTAGCTTCAACTTCATGTCAAGCATGCCTTTCCACACTCTCTCCCCCGTTATCTCTGTATGTCCAGACTCTTTGATCTCCATATTTCTTTTATTTATTTCTTTTCTGTTTTCTCTCTAATTTTTTCAATCAATGGAAAATTAGTTTCGCACAATGTGGCTTGTTTTGTCTAGAAAGAAGAAAATGGGCTAGTTATGCCAGGTAAGGAGGAAGTGGAAAGTGGGTCTGGCTGTGAACAACTTGAAGAGAAGTCAGGGAATGAGGAAGAGAGCAGCGAGCGACCACCAAAGAAGAAACGTTACCATAGGCACACTGCACGCCAGATCCAAGAAATGGAAGCGTATGTTACTAATTTTTGCGCATCTCTCTCTCTCATTTTTCTCTTTCTTAAATCTATGAAAGAATATATTCCTCTCATAATTTTTCTTTCTCGTGCATCAAAATTGCCATGCAGAAAAAGCTCTTTACCTTGGATTATCTGTTTATAAAATCAATATTTTCCCAAAAAAAACTAAAACTAGCACTCTCCCTTGATTTTCTATCTTGATGCAAAATCTTCTTGTTATTCTGTATGAAACAACCCCGTTATACATAGAAGAATATTATTATATAAGCAAAATTGATTACTAACTTTCTCTCTCTAACCATTTCTATTAAATCTTATTCAAAAGTTCACCGTTTTTTTCACACGATAAAAATAAAGGAAAGCTTGTTTTGCAGCATGTTTAAGGAATGCCCACACCCAGATGACAAACAAAGAATGAGACTCAGCCATGAACTTGGTCTAAAACCACGTCAAGTCAAGTTTTGGTTCCAAAACCGCCGTACGCAAATGAAGGTAAACATGGTTAATTACCTCTATCTTGGACCTTTCGCTTTCTTGGAAACCCTTAAATGTCCGAATTCTTAATGAAGCCGTTGATTTTATTTCAAGAAGGCCCGCCGTGCATTACCAACTTTTTTACCAAGCCATCGTTATGAGCATTGTAGCAAAAGGATCGCATTTATAACCTTGGGCGACTGGCTCATTGCTTACAGTCTCACATGCACTGCCATAACTGGCTAGATATACAGTCTGTCTTCATTAATAACCCTCTGGAACATGTAATGAACCCTTACCTGCACATGTGCTTCCCAAAGAGGGCACAGCATTAATGCTATATGGGAGGCATCTAGTGCTGCAGCGTCAAAGTACGTCCACTAGTTTTCTTCGAGTCTAAGTACTAATGATGTTTGTGTACATTTCTTTTTACTAGGCACAACAAGACCGATCGGATAATAATATACTCAGGGCAGAAAATGAGAGCTTGCAGAATGACAATTACAGGCTACAAGCGGAGTTGCGAAATCTTATGTGTCCCGATTGTGGAGGTCAAGCCATGCTTGGAGAAATTCCCTTCGAGGAGCTTCGACTTGAACATGCAAGACTTAGAGAAGAGGTGAAATCTTCAAATGTTGCTCTGAATATAATAATAACATGCCAATGACCCAATATTTAAACTTTCACTTTTAGCTGGCCAATTACCAAATAATCATAATCAAATACATTGCAAATTCTAAACTGCGGCTGTTGATCAATGAATCTTCAATTACAATGTTGTTCAGTTGGAGCGCGTTTGTTGTTTTGCTTCAAGATATGGCGGCCGGCCAATCCACTCAATGGTACCGGCTCCTGCTTTTGGCCCCCCTTCCTTGGATTTGGATATGAGCATATACTCAAGGCCGTTTCCGGAGTCTTTGGGCACTTGCACTGATATGATGCCCATGCCTATGTTGCCAGAACCATCTTCCTTTCCTGAGGCTGGTATAGTATTAATGGAGGAGGGAGAAGGCGGTCTTGCAATGGGGCTTGCATTGTCGTCCATGGATGAACTTGTGAAGATGTGTCATGCAAATGAGCCTCTTTGGATCACAAACAATAAGAATGGAAAGTGCGTGCTTAATCTAGAAGAGCATGCGAGAATGTTTCCATGGCCTTACAATATCAAACAGAACTCAAATGACACGAGGACTGAAGCTACTCGTGATTGTGCTGTGGTTATAATGAATAGCATTAACTTGGTTGATGCCTTCCTGGATGCTGTACGTCCCTCTATTTTAGAAGAACTTCTTTAAACTCATTACAAGAGTATCGAATCATTTTTCTTAATTAATTTGCAGCACCTATCGTTAATTATATTCTACAAAAGAATTTTTTAAATACATTAACCATCTTATCATATATTTAAAAAAAAAACATTTGTAAAGTTAATTTAAGCTGATGTTGATTTTGTACAAATTGTTAGAATAAATGGATGGAGCTGTTTCCCACCATTGTTGCTAGAGCAAAAACTGTTCAAGTTATAAAAACAGGCGTTTGCGGTGCAAGCGGTTCCCTTCACCTGGTATGCATGGATTTGATGCTACAATTTTTTAATTCCCACATTATCTAATATTTATTATTGAACACTACAAGTACCAGAAATTTGTGTGATTTAGCTTATTTTCTGTTTTCTAGATAGCTTAATTATTTGTTACTTGTTATCTGAGTAGATGTATGCAGAATTGCAAGTTCTTTCCCCATTGGTGCCAACTCGAGAAACATATTTTCTTCGCTTTTGCCAACAAAATGTAGAGGAGGGAACTTGGGCTATTGTCGATTTCCCCCTCGATAGCTTCCACGACAACATCCGACCTTCCTTTCCCCTGTATAGGAGACGTCCGTCCGGCTGTGTAATTCAAGACTTGCCCAATGGGTACTCAAGGGTATGCACTAGCCTAAATTTTATGCTTTTATTGTTTTACTTGTTTCTTGTTGGAGGGCCAGATGACAATCTTTGATAGTTAATCTCGACTCTCCATTAAGTTCATTTTCTTGCAACTTATGCCCTCGAAATTGACCAAAAGTTAATTTTTTACACCTGCACATTTCCATACAGTTGACATGGATAGAACATGCAGAGATAGAGGATAGGCCTGTCCATCAGATATTTAGCCAGTATATCTATAGTGGGATGGCATTTGGAGCACATCGCTGGTTAGCAGTCTTACAGAGACAATGCGAGAGAGTTGCAAGCCTCATGGCTGGAAATATCTCTGACCTAGGAGGTAAGAGGTTACAATTCTATATTTCTTCCACTACTTGAAATTAATTAATTTCACCAATTGTATATATCAACTCAAGTATTAAGCTGCATTTAACCTTGTATTAATTATTTTAATATTAGTTAATAATTGTTATCGATTGTGGTATTTGATACCCCATACCAAAAAGAAAACATTATTTATCCTTTGCTGCTTCCTAAATGCACGCTTTCATGTTATAGCCAAAATTAGTTCCAGTATCTGCTTAACTTCCATTAATTCTGAACACTTGTATTCCTGGTATATATTCACAGTAATACCCTCTCCTGAAGCACGGAAGAACATGATGAGACTGGCTCAAAGAATGATCAGAACTTTTAGCCTGAATATCAGCACTTCTAGTGACCAATCATGGACAGCTTTACCCGATTCCCATGATGGCACTGTTAGAATTATCTCAAGGGAAATCACGGAGCCTGGCCAGCCTAATGGGGTCATTCTCTCTGCAGTATCCACAACTTGGTTGCCCTATCATCACTTCCTAGTCTTTGATCTGTTGAGGGATGAACATCGCAGATCTCAGGTTCTAGTGGACGCCATAAAAAATACTCTTATATAGTTGATCTTTTACTCTCTGCACTTAAGATAAATTGTTTGTTTCTAATAATGATCCTTGTAATAATTAATTAATATGTATATTATGCTGTGTAGCTGGAAGTTCTTTCCAATGGGAATGCCTTGCATGAGGTTGCTCACATTGCCAACGGCTCTCATCCAGGAAACTGTATCTCTCTTCTTCGCATCAACGTAAGCCTTTTCTTCCCTGCATTTATAATCAATTTAATAATACATACATCATAATCAATTTCCCTCCTTTTTTGTTAGTTTTTTTTTTTTATTACCAAACTGAATTATATATATGCAGCAATAACTTTATCTGTATTCCATTAAATAAATTTGTATACTTGCATGTATGTAGGTCGCCAGCAACTCATCACAGCATGTAGATCTCATGCTACAAGAGAGTTGCACTGATCAATCCGGCAGCCTTGTTGTGTTCACCACCGTGGACGTTGAGTCAATTCAGCTGGCAATGAGCGGCGAGGATCCATCCTGCATTCCCCTACTTCCACTAGGTTTTGTCATAGTCCCTGTAGAATCCAGCAGTAGCACTGTCAGTGAAGGCAATTCAATGCAATCTAATTCTGAGGATGGAAATGGAAATGGACATAACAACTCAGGCTGCCTACTGACTGTGGGTCTCCAAGCCCTTGCAAGCACTATTTCAACTGCAAAGCTCAATTTCTCCAGTGTCACTGCGATAAACAACCATTTGCGCAACACAGTGAACCAAATCACTGTTGCTCTTAGCAACACCGCCACCACCACTAGCAGCTGCCTTGATAACGGCAATGCTGTAGGGTCTTGCAATGAGCCTACAGCTGCGCCCAAACAACAAGTTTAGGGTTTTTGCCTTGCAAATTACCTTGGTTCTCCCCTCTTCTATCTCTCTCCCAGAGACACTCCTTGTGCATTTTGGTGGTTACAACATTGGACATTTGACAGAGTGACTGAGGGATCATTTTTCGCTAATCCCTTTCTATTGGGTTTGTAGAGGGGAGATTTCAGGTAATTACTAGGAAAGTAAAGGCTAGGATTGCAAATAAGTTACCATTACTGTAATGCTAGTAGAAGTAGTGGTAGTTCGGTAAACAAGCGACTGCGAAGCTAATTCGGACAGTGGGGTAGATTTTCGGTAAATGGGAGATGAGAGGATGGTTGTGCCATAAATGGCAGAGATATTGGGCTGTGTAGAATTAAAAAAATAGAGGGATGATAGAGGGGAGTCAAGAGCGCACCAAGATGTGACCTTTGCTTCCTGGTAAGGCCTTTCTCAGTGTATTATTGTTATGAAGATGGGGCCTCACCAGTCAGCAAGGGTGGTGGTTCGGGTATTGACTCCTGCTTGCCGGTCTAAATTTTATGCTGTTTCGAATTTAATGCCACTGAATGAATTGTTTTTCTTCACTTTCTTCGTATTTCTCCGTTCTATTTATTAGTTTTAAAACCCGTCGGTTAACCTGAGACTTGTTAACGTGGTGGGGCTGAAACTCAATCGAGTTCATAAAAATGAGAGAATGTTAATAATAATGATGATATTTGATTTTTTTATATTAAAATATTTAACTTTTTTAATATTTTAAAAGTTTGTTTGTGTTGAATTTTTTAAGTTGAAGTTTTTTTAGTCTTAAATTATTTAGAAATGGTTGATATTGTGTTTGTATAGCATAATTTGAAGCTTGTTTATCTTAAATTGGAATTTTATATATATAATTCCAATATATAGAAGTTGGGTAGCAGAAAGATTTAAATCCATGATACCAGAGGCAGCATGGCGAAAATTACAGAAGTTTGGAGCTACAAAGAAAGATGTAAAATTGCAAGTTATTGTTGTCAACTTTATGCATGTAAAATTATGATTTGAAGTGAAACTGGTGTTTTTCTATATACATTGCCTTTTCTCTTTAAAAGGCATCATAAAGGGAAGAAGCTGCTTCCAACACTTCGCCAAAGAGAGTAATAAACCAAATCCCTACAAAAAAATTTTCCTAACCACAAAATCTGTAAATGTCGACATCAAGATTATCACTTAAACCTCTCTCTCTCTCTCTCTCTCGATAGTTAGGAATATCCTATTTCAAGCAATCATGCACTTTGAGAGGAGATTTAATTAACTAAAAGTAGTCCCCTTTAAGGAATAATTCATGAGAACTCGATTCCTTCCCGTCAGGTGCAAGAAGAAATACTCCATCATTTCTTAGGCTCCAGATACATTCAGTGCATCTTAGCTTCACTGCATATGCCCAAAAGACTCCATGCTTTGATTCTCCAAGGTAGACATAACACCATTTTAACGGGAACATTATATCATGGAACTCAAACGACATGTATTCCCCTGGTTTCATTGTATGCAATTTTTTGTCGTGCTCTCCATCACCGCACATATACTGGATCTCATGAGCGGCATCATTGGAAATGGTCACTGTTATTTTTTGAAAAAGTTTATCTACCAACGGTATAGATAGAGAAGATGAAGTTTCAAGGAAGGATGTCAGAAAAATGATGAAAACCGCACATTTTGGAATATTGCATTTGCATGCAGTAGCCATGATATATGACGGCGGTAGAGATTGCTACAACACTACTTTTATGTGTTGCTTGTTGATCAAGGCATGCAATGGGAACAATTAGCGATTCCTAGTGTCTTTATATAAGCAAGTCGGTTAAAGAAAACGGATCAAATCTTAAATGCGACAGGTCATCAAATCAACCAAGTCGTTCGTCTGTTTTGCCTAGCTAGAACAAAACAAGTTGTAAACAACTTATTCCAAACAGATCAAAACAGTTTTCTGGCTATATAAAGTCGAAGTTAGTTCAAGAAACAGGGTTTAACGGCAAGTTGCTAGTCATTTGAAGTGTTGTCTTGTTTTTATAGCTGTGCCCAATTCTTCGACAAGCCTCCTTTAACTAATTTTGGAAAATCAGAACACATATTTGTAAAAATCCAGAAAACTTCCAGTGTGTTCCGCATGATACAGCTTTTACCAGGTCTCCAATTCCTTGAACATCTCTGTGTGCTGTGACGACAGGTTCTTAACCTCAAAAGGGTAGCCTGGTAGTTTAGAAATCCACTCCCTCCCTCCTTCAACATGTTGAATTCAAATCTTAGGACTAATATTTGAGAAATTTTATTTTTTGTAAATATACTTAGGTCGATTGGAAAGGTGCCAGAAATACTTGGTCTTCATTGATAGATAAATTAATCAAACAACACCGCTAACCTTCAAACCACAGCGCACACAATAAAGAATCGATCACGCATCAAACTTGATCTAGCTATATGTAGGAGGGTTGCTTGTATCTTCCGAAAAGATTGGCAAGAATTCTAGTTTTAGTTTTAGAAATGATTAGATATGCTGGAGCTCTATAATGATAAGACTAGGCTCCAAGATCTGCCCACCTCCTAACCCACACCCTTTCCACTTCGACGCAAGTTTATATGATTTTATCTGTAAAGACTAAAATTACGATAAGAAAACCATCAAGGAAAACCCATCACAACAGTCCCGAAACGAAGGCCCATTTATTGATAAGCTAATGAGTCCACTTTCTTATTTTAGCTTCTCAGGGAACAAATGAGTCGTCTTCTTTTTCATGCCACTAGGGCTAGGGGTGCGTATGGTATTTCACTGGTTACTATGGTTATTGTTTAAAAAAACTTGTTTTATAAAAATAATTTTTCTAGTTGAGGTTGATTTGAAAAAATAGATATTTAATTAAAATTATGATTAAAATTGAGGTTAAACAAAAAATAGTTTAATATATTTGATTAAAAATGTTTTTGAAATTGAGGTTATAAAATAATTTTTAAAAATATATATTAATATTGATGATTTTTAATTTAAATATTATAGATTTAATTATTATTAGTACATCATAAAATAAATAATATTTTATATAAAATATTTTTTATTGTTATATTAAAATATCTACGATTCCATCATGTATAAAATACATTCAACAAAAACTATAGTTTTTTTTAGTTTTTTAAGCGTGCAATAACATCAGGTAAAATATAATTAAGAATAAAATTGAGATTGTGATTAAATTTTGTAAATGTTATATCATCAAGTGATCTCTATCTAATTTATGTAGTGTCATTAAATAATGTTAAACACTAGTTTTTTGAATGAAAAACAATTAAAAAATTAAAAATAATTTTTATTTTACTGGATCGGACTTGATCCAATGCATTTTAAGTTTTAAACTGGAATCGATTTAACTGAAACCAGTCTGACCGGAACAATATAGTCGGTTCCACTTTTAAAGAAAATCAGCATCTTGCTGTTTGCGATAACCGTGTTTGTAATGCGGAAAAAGGTGGGACCATAAATAATAAAATGCTTTTTTAAAACCAAACATACAAAAACTATATTTTATTTAAAACACAACCATAGCCGTAAAAAAAAAAACGCAGCCAATGCATTTTTTTTTGTAATGGTATTGTGTTTTTAAAAAGATTGAAAATTATTTTTTATATTTTTTATTGTTTTGATATATTAATATTAAAAATAAAAAATATATGTTATTTTAATATGTTTTTAAAAAAAACTTTAAAATCATTATAATAATATTAAAAGATCATCTCGTGGATTGAAACAATATTTTAAAGATTATTAATCATGAAAATCTTGGTTTTTGAAATTTTGTACTATGTGAAAATTATAATTTTAAAATCTGGTTTAGTCAAATATTGAGGTTTTGTTTTAACTAGCTCATTGAGGTGGTCAGATTAATTTTTATTTAAAAAAATTTTAAAATAACATCGTTTTAGTAAAAATATATATAAAAAACTAATATATTACAACCTGGTTTTTTACTGAGTTTTACAAAGTCAGTCGAATCACCAATCACCAAGTCAACTTATCGAGTCACATCAAGTCATGATTTATTTTATTTTTTTTTCAACCCGACCTGATTCTAGTTTTGAGTTGGTTAAATCTCATATTAACCTATTAGATCAAGTTAAATTTTAAAATTACGACAAAAATACAATAAAAAATTATTTCGAGATCAACAATATTAAGTCCAAGGATTTTTTTTCTTAAATAGCATAGCTCTAAAAAACTTTTAAAAAATATACATTTTAAAGAATTGCATTATTAAAAAAATACAAAAGTATTAAAAAGTAATCTAAAATAAAAACAAAAAATTTAAAAATACATTTCGATTACACTCCTAAATTCACCATGGCAATGGTACCATGTTTGAAATACGAAAGACATGCTTATGTGAACATGTGAACTATGAATCTATTTTTTGTACGGGATTGCCTGAAAAGGTACTGTCCAATCCCACCAAGGAAAGTCGCCACTTAAATTAATAGACTAGGGGTGTACAATATGCCTTGTGTGTCGGACTGAGGTAATATTGCTTTTCTTTTATTTTATTTTTAAAAATTAGCAATTTAGAAAAATAATAGCAAAATAATACAAATTGATAAAAAAAAGTAGTAAAATAATATAATTTATACATATAGCTAAAAAAACATGATATTTAAACTTGTTACTATTTATAATCATATTTATAATCATAATATTTAAAAAAGTTATCAAATGGGTTATATATGAAAAAAGATAAGAAAGAAAAGATACAGAGAAAAAGAAGAGATGAAAGAAAAAATAAATAAAGAAATATATTTTGGAGCCACACTTAATGAATATTATCAATATCATTAAAAAATATCAACAAGATAAATTTATCAATATTAAAAAAAATTATTAATAGTAAATAAAATGAATCATATTTATTGTCAAATATAAATAAATAATTTGTTATTTTTTAATAACAAGTGAAGTATGTTCTAATTATTATTGGTTATGTGTTTTGGTATTGAGATTTTTCAAATAATATTCATGATGATATAATCAAAGTTTCAATATATTTTAGGTGTTTTTTATTTTTTTCTCCTTTTTTCTTATATACAGTTCATTTTTTTTAAAATGTTATGATTCTAAATAGATAAAAGCTTGAATATCATATTTACTTACAACAACATGTAACATGTAGAAACTATATTATTTGACTAATTTTTTAAAAATTATTTTATTTTACTGATTAAAAAAAACATGTTAATAAATAAAAATAACAATTTTATTTGAACTCGTTCAAGCCCTAAAAATAAAAGAGATCACTATCCAAATATATATATACTACTAATCAAGAAATAAAAAATCCAATATTTGTTTTTCAAAAATCACCTATTTGTAAGCTTTAGAGAACAACCAAAGAAATTTATTATATATTTTCTAATACATCTGAAAAAAGCTAAGAAACATATGGTGCTTCACTGATCATATTAAGAGTGAAATTATCTTTATTTTTTAATTTTTTTTCTTTCATTTAAATTTTTTTACAAACTAATCCGATGAAATTAGGCCCTTTCTCTTCTTTTTTTTGTGTTTTTTTCCCACTCAACCCCCTTTTTGTTTTTTTTTTTATTTTAATTTTTTTTCTTAATTTTATTATTAGATTTTTTTAATAATCATCCAAGTTGTTTTTGAACTAACCAAATTAATTGAATCACAATAGAATAACTTCAACAAAGTTTAATTTTAAACTTAGGTTAAACAAGAAATTAGATAAAGAGGGTTTTTTTCATTCAATCTCATCATTTTTTTTTAATAAATTTCATACCCAGACTATTTTAAGAGTCATTTGGATTATATTTGGAACGATTAAGTTGACTAGATTATATTAGGGCAACTCTCATATGATTTTATTTTAAACTGAGTTACGTTGAGAGGTTTTTTCTTTTTAATTTTATTATTTTTTCTTTTAAATTTCATCTTCAATTATTTTTTTATCAATTGATCATGTTATATTTGGATCAACTAAATTGATTAGGTCATATTATAGTAACTTTCACGTGATTTTATTTTAAACATGAATTGTATAAGAAGTTGAGTTGAGATTTTTTTTATTAATTTTATATATTTTTTTAATTTTATCTTTAATATTGTCACTTAATTGAATTATCTTTCAACTAATTATATTCAATTAACTTTTAAATAATCTACTTTTAAATTTAAATCAGATAAGAAGTTAAAAAAAAAGATTTCAAGATTAACTCATTACCAAGATTAATAATAATATTAAATAATTCTCAATAACTTAAATATTTTTATTATTATATTAAAAAAAAAGTTAATTCAACATGCAGTGAAGTACATGCGTATAAACTTAGTACTGAGTAATTAGTTTTTTAATCGGATAGACTCGTGTAGCTCTCTTTGATGTATAGTCACAAAACAAACAATAAAACTCCACTAAAACGATTAAACAAATAATCTAATTATATTGGTCATACCTAGTGTCCTGATTAAAGAAACATTATCCTTGATGAAAGAAATATACCGGGCTGCATGTCAATCTTTCACACATGAGACGCCAAATGGTTCAGTTATGTCAAACGTTGCTATATATATATATATATATGTTGTCAACTTCATCTTAGGGTAATAAGTTGACTGGAGATTAAATTTCTCAATTTTTTAATATAATTTTTTAATTCAATTTATAAATTTTACTAGGTAACATAAGTTAATTTAAATTAATATAATATGTTACTATCATAATATTTAAAAAAATATTATTATATATATTATTATCTCAATAAAAAAATATTATTTAATATACGATAAATTTTAAATTCATGATTAAAATATTTTACAAAATATATCATCAATAGCCATATAACAAAATATAAAAGGAAATGAAATAAAAATATTATATAAAATGCTTTATTTTCTTTTTCAGCTAAATGATTGAAATAAATTTTTAATTACCTTAAGTTTTTTAATTTTTTTTATTGATTAGAAAATAATCAACAATATTTACTTCGATTATTTCATTAGCACGTCCCTCAGACTTATAATAATTTGATTTTAGTGAGTTTAACATATAATAACACCACTTCTATTATTATTACAACTGCATCTACTTGTTAAATTGATCACCAACCATAAACTATGTTAATTGATTGATAACTAGTTTGAACTTATTATATGTTTACGCATCAAAGGGGGCAATAGTGAATCAACTCGCAGGTCAAACTCTCATGTTTACTACTCCAAATTGAGAAGAAATGCCTAAAAAAAAACACTTAATATTTTTTATAACAATAGCAGTGAGAGTATTTGAACAATAAAGGTTTAAAGAAAAACAAATCAATAAATTAAGAGTTGATGTATCATTAAAAAAAGATAATAAATAAAATATTTGATAAATAAAAAAAAAATTAAAAATAAAATATTTTAAAATGATTAGGCGAAGCCACCCGTCAAAAAAAGAAAAACTTAATATTTAAAGCAATATATGATAAATTTATTCTGATACTATGTTAAAAAATTATTTCAACCCCAAAACTTAAAATTTTAGATGAGACTCTAATATATAATTTATAATATTTTTTAATAAATTTTTTCAAATTAAATTTTTTTAGATTTGAAACTTATACAAGCTCATCACTATATTATACTTAATTTTATTAATTGAAATGAAAATAATAAGATTCAAATTTATAACTGTTTGATCAATAAAACTACGATACCATATAGAATTTAAAATAAAAAATAATATTATTATTTGACAATTTAATTATATGTATTATATTCAACTTATATAGGATTTATATAGCCACACAACAAGATATATAAAAAATAAAATAAATTATACAAAATACTTAATCATTTCATTTGGTTAAACAATTGAAATAACATTCTGATTATCTCAAATTATTCAATTCCTTGATTTTTTTCTTTTATTCATAATAAAATAATAATAAATATTTATATTTATCATTTCTTCAACTAAAGGAGACAAATTTCAATAGAGGGGTTGATGTTAAGAATGGTGTATTATTTACGCCATATTTTTTTAAAATAGATTCGTGTATGTGTATAATTTCATGGATGTCACTTCAATTTGTGGTTATGGAGATAAATTTCAATTTATTTATTCAATTATTATAAAATTAATATGAAAAAATATGAATATTTATTTAGCATAAAATTTATGTTTTTTAAATACTTGCAATATAATTATTAATATTTAGTCTTTAATCATGTGTAAAATATTATCACAGCCATGATAAGTTAATTCAAATTATTTTAATTTTTTAAATTGTCTTTAAATCTCTGTACTTGATGAGTTTTTTTTTTAAAATATTTTAATCTAACCCACCGCACAAGCACAAATAGGAGTGATAACTTTGCTCAACCTATGCCAGCATTGTAGGGACTCGGAATGTATATAATATGGAGAGAAAAAAAGTGAAAAGGAAGAGGAGTTCAGCAATGACAAGGGCAATGGAAAGTTTAGACGCACTACCAAAAGGGCAGGAGAGGCTCACGTGTCAAGGCGAATCATCTACTTCATGATCCATAAATAATAATATTATGAACGCAAGGAAATAGAATAAACAAAAGTACAACCGACCAAGTGATAAAATGAGGAATCTTCATGTTGTTTTGGAACCTTGCACGATCCCACCAACACATGAAATGGCCTTCCATTTTGTGCCTTATCAACAAAACAAGAGAGGGGTGGGTAAACCCTAACGAGATAAAAATAAGAGAGTACCTCGAGATGTCTATATACTTGAAACTTTCCAGACGCGGCACAGAATTGCACGCTGCTGTTGAACGGGAGAACCTCGGGGAGGTTTTTGAATTCACGACGAGGAAAGCGGAAAAGAGGGCCTTCGCTATTCCTTTTTGTAGAGTGCTTCGAAGTAATTTCCTGAAAGAAGCTATATAAGGAAAAGAATGATGGTTGACCAGGGTAAAGACCCGAAATCCTGCGGATATTTTTAAAATTTAGAACAGCTTTTTAAAAGTTTCAGCCGAACAATAGTATTTTAAAAAACATTAATAAAATAATATTTTTTAATTTATTATACTTTTGAAACACGATAAAATAAAACTTTAATCATCTAAGTCAATTGATTTAACTGGTTTAATCTAATAATGTATAACATAAAAATTATAATTTTATAATTTTTTCTTTAAATATGTTTTATTTGTTAAAATATATATATTTATTCAACTTGTAAATTTAAAAATAAATTTCAATTAAAATATTAAAAAATTATTATTCAAACAATAATTATTATTTATTTTTCAATATCAATAATTTAATTGAACTTGAAATAACATATGATTTTAAACAATCAGATATGGATAAGCTATAACCAAATAATGATTTGCTCCAAATAGATTACATAAAAAGTTTAAAAAATATATTTATGGATCAATAAAATATCTCTAGATTTAAAAAACAGTAGGTCATGTCAGACTATAACAACAACTTATAATAGTTATAATTTTTGAAATGATTACTGGATCATGCTTGAATTTTCACAGTAATTTTTAGAGATTATTTTCTTTATTATATTTATTTTGTTACTATATGAATTATCAAATCTTTAAATATTAAAAATTTCATAGAAGCTTTTTAGTTTTGATAATTTTAAGATTTTTCTTATTATTTTTTTGAATTAGTGATTAATCATTTCATGTGATTAGAGTTTTGCCTTATCATACTTAAAAATAATAATATTTAATAAATATTATATTTTTTAAGTATAATAAGATAAAAACATGTTATTTTACTAAAATCTCTTGCTCCAATATTAATCCGCCTATCGTTTTAATCTCGTGCGCTAATTGCTCAATCTGTCCACATCTTGAAGTGAAAGCGTCATGTGCCATAGAACAAGTTCAACGTTCAAATACTTGGCCAGATGAGTTTAATTTGGTTGCAACAACTTTTCTCTCATTTCTTGGCTCTACCAATATGGCCAATTGACCTTCGGTCTCGTGTAAAATTTGATTACTTCTTTCGCGTGTGACTTGGTCATATTTAGCTGTATGAACTTTTCTCATGTGTCGGCTATTTTTGTTTGGGGTCTTTTCAAGTCATTTTCCCTCCATGTTTGTAAGCTTTGATTCGTCTCCACCCGCACAATTCAGGCCAGCTAGCTTGAAAATTTTGATCATGCTTTGTGAAAGTGGAGTTTGCGGGATAAGCCATGGAGTTTGCGGGATAAGCCATGGAGTTTGCTTGTGCCTCCTGGCGCCACATTGTCAAATCAGCTACATATCCCCATTTAAACTTTGTGCAAAGGAAAATAGAATGATCACAATAGAGAGGGATGGTAATTCAGTTTCAAGAATCATATGCACATAACATGTGTTGATACTGACATATTATATAGTTATGTCTTCAAGAAGAATACACAGAAAATATCACAGAAGCCCAAAATTGATCCATTTGAGTACTGGAGTTTGTTCATATATCCCAACTGTACATTAATGAAAAAACAGGATACATATATATCCTTGAAAACATCGAGAAAGGAGCAGCTGTGAAGCATCTCTGTGCACTTATATCGTTGCTGTGCGTATTCAATTGCTGGAAAAATGGCACATATAGCTAGTATAAGTTTGTGATGGAGATCCAGGCCATGTGCAAACACATGCTGTTACAAACATCACAAGCCCCGTTGCACATACATTAATAAAATATTTACGTCAACTTTCTTTCGAGAAGACGCATTAAAGTTAAGCCCTCTCTTCTTCCGTTTCTATCCTCTAATGTGAAGATATGCACAGGAAAAATTGTTTTTTAATTAATTTTTTTTGTTTTAAAATTATTTCTATTAAAAAATAATATAAATTATATTTTAAAATCTAATTTAATAATTTAAATTATTGAATTGAAATAACTTTTAACATGATATCAGAATTTAAATGGACAAGCAGTAACAAGTTTGAACTTTACTATTTTTATTTATCTGATAAAAATTAAATATAAAGTAACATAAACATGTATAAATTTTAAATTTAAAGGATTTTTATTTTAAGGAATGTATTAGAAAATAATATAAATTATATCTTAAAATTCTTCTTAACAATTTAAACTATTGAATTAAAATAATTTTTTGATAATTTTTAATATATTTTTAAATAAAAAATTTTAAAAAAACAATCTGCAATTTTAAATCTGCCTGAATCTCCTGTAAACTGTTAACAACCGAGCTGCTTTGATCTGACGAATTGATTTTTTTCCTCCTTCCCTTAAAATCCCCCCTTAATTACATAGCAACATTAAAAAAATAAAATAAAATAAGCAATCCAAAAGCCCAAATGATTGGTGCTCCTCTCGGAGTAATTTATTAACCAAATACAAAGGTAATCCTATCACCTTAAAAAGTTGCTATTAAATAATCCCTACATAGCTAGATATGAGTGTGAGCACATGGACTTCCTCAACAATCATAATTGAAGCGGATTGTTTAGCGTACAGATAGGTTATAGGCTTCAATAATATGTGACCACTTTTGCTGTTGACTTTTTCGTGGTCTGCTTTGATCCTAACATCATCAAATTCCTTGAGCTTATTTATAGGCAATAATGGAGATTTTGTTAGTGTGAATGTGCTTGGTACCTTTATTGTCCCATTCCCGTGCCTTTGACATGTATGAATTGTTTTTTAAGGTGGTGTTTTTTTTAAAATATATTTTTTTATTTTAATTATTTTTTAATGTTTTTGAATATGATATCAAAAATAAATTTAAAAAAATATTATTTTAATGTTAATTTTAAAGTAAAAATAATATCAATTAGTAATCCATGGGCATCCCATAACAATTGCCGCTGTATACATCCAAAATAATTATTGATCCAAAGGCAGCAAAATTAACAGGTATAATTTATCATGTTGGCGAAAGACTGCATAGGAGAACATTACCACTGCTTTGAAGCATTCCCTCCGCTATGTTAGCCAAACAAGATCGAGCATTCAACTTAATTAATACCTTGATTTAAATCTTCAAATGCAATAGTTACGTTATAGGCTGCTGCTGAGGGCATCATGCAAACGGGTTCAAGCTATAGATTAATTATTTGGTTAAGGGAGCCAATTTGTAATCAACGCCACAGCAAACTCGAGTCTCCCCATTATTTTCCTCAGGCTTTAATGTTGTTTCCGTGGCACATTCTAAACATCAAAGCAATCCCAAAAAGAAACACATGCTAAACATGCATGTAGCTAGCTAGCTAGGAAGTGTCTTCTGTCAACTAGTGCAAGCATGTCCGATTCTAACATCTCATTTTCACCTTTTATGTACAATCTGTAACTTCTTTTGCAATCTAAGAGCTCTTTTCCCCCGAGATCCTGGACTTCCAGACTTCCACACACACACTGTCATCCCAATTATGTCCCATATGTGCTTGTCTGTGGCTAGAGACACGATGCATTTATGTCATATGTTTTGGATCACCTAGCTACTTCTCTTTATTAACCTAGCCTCGTTAGTGGCTTTGAATATCGTAGGGGGTCATGCCACCTTTGTCTACAGTACTGTATAAGACTAGGATTAATCTATACCTTGTAGAGGTACTGAGTACGTATTTTATCTAAATTAACACACCTACTTAATTTGCAAACAAATTGAGGGAAAAGGGAAAGCATTATCAAGTGTGATGTTGTTGGTGCATGCTGGTGCTAATTCTATATATAAAACATGATAAGGTTGCATGATTGAACTGTAAATAGAATTTGTTTATGTTGTGGCTAAATGGGAGTACATTGCTTCTTTGAACAATATTCCTCGAGCAACCAGCCATGGAGAATGAGCCACCCTTTCCCAAGGAAGAGCGAGAGCGATCGATATCATCTAGATATATTATATATTTTTGTCCCCTTTAAATGATGACATCCAGTTTGATTCTTTTCAAGGGCGGCATGTGGCCTAAATTAATCCTTGTAGACAAGACTTTCTTTCTTTGCGCAGAAGAGAGGCTTTGGATTCGAAAATCAGGTCACGTGGGATTTGCCGGGTTAGGCCTTTAATTAAAAGGAATATCGAGGAAAAAATTAACTAATGGATACCATATATAATAAGGAAAAGGCGCATCATCCTAATAATGATTTAAAAATGGATAGTTAAGGAACAAAACCTTACAGCTCATAAAACCAGCAAAATCAATCTCAGAGCCGACAGAAAACAAACAGTACATGGATCTGGTAGTTACACGGGCACCATGCTATTATGCTAGAAATCGAAAGCATGGTGTGCCAAACTTGTTTTTGTGACTAACTATTAGACATGGCTTTTCCACATTTACATTATAAGAATTTTTTTGTTCCTGATCTCTCAACTAATCACATGCTTAACTTAAATTCAACTCTAATCGGCTTGATAAGTCACTGGCCGGTGATGACCACTGGCTGTCTTGTTCATCAACTTGGGCCCAGTCAACTATGCGTGTGATGGAGTTTTCGACAACCACATCTTTTTTTTTTTCCTTCTTATTAATTGTTCGTGTAATTGTTTTTTTAATATAAAAATAAAACATAATATATTCTCGAAATCTTAAGAAATCTTCCATGAATTACCAATAATTTTAACTTTTTTTTAATTATGCTGTTGAAACCTTTTTTTTCCCTGTGATGAAGAGTTTATTTGAAAATATGGTTGAAATTATGTTTCCTTAAATTTATTTATTTTTTATTAAAAATTATTTTTATTTTTCTAGATTGCTTTAATATGCTTATTTCAAAATTAATTTTTTTAAAATAAAAAAAAATATTATTTTAATTTATTTTTTAATAAAAAATACTTTAAACCATAACTATTATTATAATACCAGATAAAATGAAAACATAATTCCAATTACTCGGCGAAGTATTCACTTTATCCATACATTAAGGGCACTATTTTAGTGGAAGAAAATTTCGCAAATACCTAAACCATGACCAAGTCATTGTTATTTTTTCTTGCAAGTCACTTTCCCAATACAAAAGAATGATGTAGATACACCAAACCCACTATTTTCTTGTTTTATGACAACAACAAAAAAATCGGTATATCCTTTGGTTGCATAATGCATTTCCGCAAGTAATTTATTTGGATTTGAACCAAGATAATTATGATAATGAGGGGGATTCAAAATGACTATGGTGTTGTTAAATTTATCTTGTAACGAGTTTTTAGAATTCAACTTGATTTTGAGTAGAGCGTCATGAATTATTTGATTTTGGTGGTTTTTTTATTAAATAAATTATTCCGGAAACTATGTAACTTCTTCTCATGAGAATATGGGATCTATTAATTAATGGATGGAACTCTGAAATCAATCAACGAAATGGAACCAAAATCAAGAATTTTCAATACTCGGGGATTAGACCATGTTCGAGGGAACTCATTTTTAATTTTAGGAGGAGGGATATGCAAATTCTTATGGTATTATTCCTTAACTAGTTTACTTGCATGCTTAACCATGATGTAAACTTCCTACCGGGTCTGCTCCAAAGGGAAATCTTTTTGCCTTTTTTATTGACCGCTTGAGCTAAGCTTCGCGCACAGGTCATACACCCTTTTTGGTTCATCAACTTCCGGACTAGTTGGGTATGCTTTAGGAGCAGTTTGGGAACGTGTAGAATAATTATTTTTTTTTTTTTAAAAAAAGATCCTGATGCCTCTTTAATTTTTCTTATTTTATAAAGCACACAATAATCGATCACCACAACTCGGATAGACATGTGGCTGGGGAAATAAAGATAACATATAAAATTACAAAACGTATTTTATTTATCTTGATGCATGATTTTTATTTTATTGATTAAAAATTATAAAATAAGTAATCCTGTCCATGCACGATTGAAAAACTAAACAATGGGTGAGATGTTTGGAGGTTGATAACGAGCGTGCTGCTCACTTGGGCATTTTTCGTCGATGGGAGAACTTCCGATCAACAGAATCTTGGCCTCCTCTCTCTCGTCTCTTTAAAAGAAACTCCTGGACACCAAAGCGCTTGGCCTAACAGCGAAAGAGATTTATTTTCTTTTACTACACCTGGATTCAAGTCCTAACATGCATGTCTGTCATCCCGTGATGCTTTACATATCTATTGGGTTTGCAGGATATTCAGTGGGCCGTGGAGATTAGTCATGGTGCACGCAAGCTGACCCAAACACCCCACATAAATAAAAAAAAAACTCCTATGATATAATTACCAAAATGCCCTCACATGTACAAACATCGACACGATAGAGCGAGTTGCTCGCATCCTCCATACCTGAACGTACAAGCAAAGCAGTGGTTCAACCGCTACTGCTACGAGGAGTCCTAAAGGATCCTAGTAAAGGTTTAAAAAAGAAGATAAAATTACATTTTATGAAAAATATTTTAAAAAATATAGTAGTTTAAAAAGTAGTAGATGATATAAGTGATTTGTGAATAACAAGTGTAATGAGCGACTCTCTCAAATTATAAAATTGCTTGATGAGTCTCAAATTATAAAATTGCTTGATGAAAGACTCAATAAAAAAAGTAAGAGATGATAGGAAAAAAAAAACAATTAATGAAATATATTGAAATTTTGATGTTGACATTACTAATATTGTTAAAAAAATTTTAACAAAACGAATTTAATAATACTAAAACAAATTACCAATAATAATCAGAGTAGAATATATGAGTGGGTACAAGGCAAGTGAGCCTCAATATTTTTTGATGGCTCCTGTTATCCACTATACTCATTGTTTCTAACCTTCATGTGATCCATTTGATATACTTTTTAAGTCATTTTATTTTATTTTTATTTTTTTACTCTTTTATATCTCTTAATAAATTGTGGGGAGGAAAGAGAAAAAACAAATAAAGAAAAAAAAATGATATTAGAGGCAAACAAAGCTTCGATAATGATATTATCGATATAATTAAAACAATCTCGACAAGACAAATCCAATAATATCAAAGAAGGTCACAAACAGTGAACAGAATGGGCTACACAAGCCATTCAAAAATTTCAGGGCTCAATTACCTTTGAGTCGCTCGTATGACTCACTCTGATCATCGATGGTGGTCTTTTCTGGTATCATTGAATTTTTTTTATCCATGTCTTTTTAACAATACCATTGGTGTCATCGTTGAAGTTTATGTGTGTCCCCGGGATCTTTTTCTTTCTTTCTTTTTTCCTTTTTATTTTCTCTCTTTCTATTGAATCTTGTGTCCAGTAATTTTATAATTTAAGATAATTATATATCACATTTGCGACTCGCATGTATCATTTTTTATTTTCTAAACTATGTTATTTCTATAAATATTTTTTATATTGTATTATTTTATCAATTTTTTTATTGTGTTAGAATCCCAAGGAACCCTATAATTTAATTATTACATCTATATTCTCCTTTTTTAATAACATTTGGAAAAAAAATAACACTCACTTAACACAATTTAATTATTACATATCATGGTTGGGGATGATGATTTTTTAAGAAATCGCAGTTTAAAATAATAACTTCTAAAGTAATTATTTAAATGAGTTGGCAAAAATTTCAAAAAATATAAAAAAAAGAAAAAAAAAGAAAAATACCCTGAAAGCACATCAAAACTGTGATTACAACACTATTGGTACTATCATAATGATCTCGATGAGTTATTTTCTAATTTATTTTTCATGATATAACTAAATACTAAAAAATATTTTTGAATTTATTTTTCATTATACCATTAAATATCAAAAAATAGTTTATTTTTCTAGAATTCACTTTTTCAAAATTCACTTTTTAAAATGAAACTACTTTCTAGCAAAAATAACAGAGCCTTGATTATTTTTGTTGATAATTATTATAATTATGAATTAATTTAATAATTTATTAAAAAATTAAAATTAAGAAATCCTATTAAAATTTAAGTAGATTATTATTAAGAATAAAATGGTGTCAATCATTTGAAAAATCTTACATATTAATAAATAAATAAATTAAACTGTAATGTCATCAACAACATAATTTATTAAAATAAAAAATGAATTTCAGGTTTTATAAAATTAATTAAAATATATATAATTTGATTTGAATCTTTATATTATTAATAATAAAAAATAGGTGTCCTAATTGGTGGTTCACCAAAAATCACTTAAATAAAACGGCATAAAAGCGTGAACTTCAAGAAAGCATAGTAGAGGCGCCATGGAGCCGGAGACTAGTGTATCAAATATTAATGTCGAGCCGCCAAGAATACATCAACCTCTTCGTTTTCGCTGACGGTTGAAAACTAATCATTAGACCAAACCTCCGCACAACAAAAACAAAACAACCCACCAATCACCGCTGGAGAGAGAAAAGAAAATACCAACAAAACAACTTCCTTTTCCACTACTATTGTTATCGGATACCGGCACTGTAGGTTTTCTCATTTTTTTCCCCATTTAAATTTAACTTTAATTTAATTTTTGTGATAACAGAGCCCGTTTGTTTTTTTAGTTAAAATTATTTTAGAAGTGTTTTAATAGAGTGTTTATATAAAAAAGGATAAAATTAATATTTTTTAAGTGCCACACGGTGACACATAGTTGCTTAAACTGCACTCCTGTTTTCCGACACATGCACAATATTTCAGGCACGGCTAGTTGGGCTTCGGGGTTGGTTTCACTAAATTGACGGAATCCGGTGAGAAAGATGACGGTGTCCGTGGTGTTCATGTAAAAAGAAGAACGAAGACAAGGACATAAGTGTCACGTGAAAGGTAGAATAGCTAACTTGGAGCTGGTGGGTGGCTATATTCTGTGCAAAGTCGACCGCTGGAAGGAAAAAGTACAAGCGGCTTTTATTTCATATACTGTATTGTTCTTTTATGTCACCGTTCATCCTACGTTATTCGTTTGGGTGAGCGGTTCGATCTTGTCATTGGAAACATATAGTCACTGTACCTTTCCACACACGATAATTATGTCTCTCTCACCCCTTTCTTTTCTCTGACCAGAATAGCAACCAGAAACTCTCCGATAACAACGTCAAGCGAATTGTCTCAAATAGCCTCACAGAACATCACAATACCGGGCGCTATCAAGATTTCAAGGGTAAAGGGTCTTCCTCCCTTTGAAATCTTGAAATGTTTATTAAAGTGTAATCCGTCTTTTAACAAATTATTTGATAGTTCAATGAATAATATTTGTTTATTAAAAATGTGAATGAAAATTTAAAAACAATGAATGAGACGACATCCTTTCAACTTCAAATTTACTCAAGAATTGATTTTATCATATAGTTCATTCAATACTTGACCATATCTTAACCTATGCTTCAATAAGTTTAAATATCTTTTATCCACTATAAATCCCTTCACAATAGAAAATAAATTATATTGTAAATTTATATATGAATCAAATATTTCTCTTTTTAGCATAATGATGCTGTATTAATTGTGTATAGATGAAATTGTTTTTACTAAGATATTTATTGAGTAGATTTTGAAAATAAATGTTATAAATTTAATTGTTAAATCTTGATTTTGATTTTTCCTAAGCAAGATTAATATTACTATTTGAACAAAACATAAAAAATTGACATAAAGGTGACATTTTGAATGCATGATAGACAAATTCTATTTCATGGATAATCGGGAAATAGAAGAGATGAGCTGGATAGGAGTTTGTGAGGGCTAAAATGGTAAAATAATCTGAAACGGTAAGCTTTCGAAAGAGCGAAACGGGAGATAACAATTGAAGTGAAGTGAAAAACGCCCGCGTTTTGGCCGGCAAGGGTTTTGGTTGAACCACCTAACAACCGCCACTACTTTCCTCAACATTTCTCTCTCTTTCTCTTTACTCTTCCCATTTTTATTTTCTTAATTAAAAAAAATTGCATTAGAATTTAGAACATCACCAGTAAAATTTATTTTTCCACTATAAACTATAAATTATCCTCTTTATGTCCTTTTCTCGGTTTTCGAAGCCATTCCTTTCTTTTCTCGCTCTATCAACTGTTCCTTTTCTTTTCGCTCACTCTCTCTACTTCTCTCTCCTCACCTTCCGCCGGAAAACAACCGTTTCTCGACGGAAACCGCTTATCTCTCCGGCCTATAGCCCCGTATCTCGCCGGAAAACCACGAATTCGGATTGACTGATTTGTTTAGTTTCGTGTCTCTGACTCGGTTATTGACGACTTTTTTTCTGGATCTCTTGAGGTTAGCTCTGTTTGTTCATGTTTGGCACGTTTTGAGAGAATGTGGCGTGCTTGATTGGGGTTAATGGCTTCGTTGGAGAAGATCGTGATCTAGGGTTTGGAATTGGTGTATTTTGTTGATTTTAGTTTCGTTTCTGTTGGCTACAATTTGATTAAAACGGAGGCGAATAGAGACCGACTACGGAATGAAATGGTATATGATTTCTCTTTGCATTAACATTATTAACCTAAGTATTTCTTCATCCCTTTCTGCTTATTTGTTGATGCTCATAACATTTTGTTCAGTAGTTGTGGAATTGTCTTATTCCAGTTTCTATTGGACAGATCTTACACGTTGTTCTACCATGCACTGATGTTTGTTATTTCCGGAATATTTTCTCTGGAATTTTTAAATTCTCAGTTTTCATTTATTTCTTAAATTGTGCTTCCTGGTTATTTGATTCTTCGAGGCTTCCTTTTTTGTTGCATGTTCTGTTACGCATCAAAGATTATTTGATAATTTTCGGGAGAGCTATTTTTTTTTGTGCGCGAGGGTGTTATAATGGTTTTTTTTTTTTTCTGAATGAGTTTTTATAATTTATAAAATTTCTTCCTTATTTTTTAAATTTCAATTTAATTTTAGGCGGCTAACAAGTTGCATGCGAAGATGACGATGTGATGTTTCCACTTTTTTTATAATTAATCTAATTTTTTAGGTGCTGTAAAAATTGTGAATGAAGTGTGTACGCGTGTTTTTGTTGAACGTTCAACTTTGACCATGCTTTGGTTTTCTGCTGATAAAGATAAAAAGAGTTTGAGTTGAAAAAATGACTGTAAGGAGTTGATATGGTCCTAGATCTAGTTGGGTCAAATTGTACTTTTATTAGCTTGAAATATTCCTCAGATTTTTTTTTTTGACTCTCAATTCAACATGGGTTCTGTGAACACACTTTTTTATTTTTTGTCTTTGAATGGGGCGATAAATGATTAATTGATACGGCCATAATGGTTGACTCTGTAACACATCCTTTGGGGTGGAAATAACTAGGGAGTATTGAATTTCTTTTGAGCTATACAATTGACATGAATGCAGGGTGATTTCCTATTGGTGACATTTTCGCATTTTTCAGTTTAGGTAGATTATTTGTTCGGGTGTTTTTTTTTCCCCATACATTGGTGGTTTGTTTCTAAACTTTGACATGATTTCTTGAATCTTGCATGAAGGGATGATTGGCTGTAGCCCGTTATGAATTGTATTGAACAAACCTTTTTTTATAGCAGAATGCAAATTTCAGTTGAGATAAACCATGCAGATGTTTAGTTTCATGTTTGGGAAAATGCATGATGAAGTTGTGCTTCATGCTGGTTGCATTCATGCATTAGAGGTTTATGTTTTCTCGCATCTTCTATCAAAGTACATGTAGCAGCTTTTTTTTATTTGTGTTGGTCACAGATTACTTCCTTTTGTTTTGACAGGTGGAAGGAAGGGTATGCTTGTCCAGAGAAGCTAGAAATGGGCTAGAATACTTAAAGCATAGAAGGCTTCAGCGAATGAAATCAGAAAGTGTCACAGAAACTGTAAGTGTTCCCAATATGATGAGTAGAAGCAGAGGAGATAATTTAAGGGCTTCAGCATCATGTGGTGTTAGGGTACATGGTAATGCAGAATCATTATCTCGGTCTGCTGGTGCTTCAAGTGGGAAGGATGTGTTTTCAAAGCCAAAGATGGATAAGTTTGACACGAGTAATTTAGAATGGACTGAGAAAATTCCTGAATGCCCTGTCTATTGTCCGACAAAGGAGGAGTTTGAGGACCCCTTGGTGTATTTGCAGAAAATAGCTCCAGAAGCTTCAAGATATGGTAATGGCTCTTCTTGAGTTCAGCTTTTCTTCTAGTTTTGATTATAAGAACATGAAAAATTGAACTTCTGGAGACCATAAAATCCTGCTGTTTTCTGATCCAAATTGGTGAAAGTTGTCCTATAAAAGTTCTTCCTAAGCATTGTTATGTGAAAAAGTAATGTGGTCATGAAAAAGGGTCATTTAAGACAATTTCTTAAAACCTTGTTTGCAATGATGCTGATGTGGTCTTGCTGGTCTATCTAATACTGTAAATTGCATGGAAGAAGACCTGCTTAAATAGAGGTTTATGTGAAAATCTTAAAATTGGTTTTTGGTTGGCATATCTTCTCTTTACAAAGCCTGGATATGTCTATAAATATAAAAGCAAGCCGGCCATGCTGTCTATTAGTTTTTTTGGTTTCTTTTTTAGGTGAAACGATCTTCTTGTCTTTACTTTAACTGTGTGGATCAGAATAGTTCTATTTTCTAAAAAATGAAGAACACCTGAATTCTTAAAATTGGTTTTTGGTTGGCGTATCTTTTCTGTGCAAAGCCTGGATATGTCTATAATATAAGCAAGCAGGCCATGCTGTCTATTAATATTTTTGGTTCTTTTGTTGGTGGAACAATCTTCTTGGCTTTGCATAAATAACTGTGTGTATCGGTGTAGTTCTATTTTCTAAGAATTTAAGAACACCTGAATTCTCAATGTTGAGCTACCAGAATGAGAAGCTGGGCACATCTGATTTACGCATTCCCTGCTTCATATAATAGTGTAATGGACACATTCTTTCTTCTTTTTTTTGTCAATGTCATCCGAATGTCAAGTGGAAGCACTCTTTGTTCTCATCATAATACAATCCTCTGTGAAATTACACTCATGGAAATTATGAAACTTAGGGAGTACTGCTGCTTTGTTGTCACCAATGACAGGTTTCTGCACCCATTTTTTCTCAATCAAATTAATTTGATTTATATCTTCTTCCATTTTTTTTCCTAATGTACAGGTATATGCAAGATTATTTCTCCTGTGAGTGCAACAGTTCCTGCAGGGATTGTATTAATGAGAGAGAAAGCAGGATTCAAGTTTACAACTAGAGTACAGCCTCTTCGTCTTGCTGAGTGGAATACTGACGATCGAGTCACCTTTTTTATGAGTGGAAGGTTAGTTTTATTAATTCAAAGAGATATAGTTTTTGACTAGAATGTTCTCTCTGGTTTTAAATATGAGTGGCACTTTTCAGAAATTATACATTTCGTGATTTCGAGAAAATGGCGAACAAGGTTTTTGCCCGTAGATATTGTAGTGCCAGTTGTCTTCCTGCAACATACTTGGAAAAAGAATTTTGGCATGAAATTGCTTGTGGAAAGACAGAAACAGTTGAATATGCATGCAATGTCGATGGTAGTGCCTTTTCATCATCTCCCAGTGACCCGCTTGGAAATAGCAAGTGGAATTTGAAGGTGTTGATTTTGCTTTTGCTTTTATCATCTCCTGTACTTTATTCTTATAGAGGTTCATCTGCTTAATTTAGCCCAAGGGAAATTTGGAAGTAGTGGAGTTGGTCAGGAGTGCAAAACAAAAACAAAAAGATTTCAGGGTGGGGTTTGGCAGTAAAATATAAAATACCATGATCTAATGGATAAAATCAATCCAACTGGAGGTCACAAATCATAATATGAGAATTTGTTTTACATGAGTGTGCAGCATGAGAAACCCTCACTATTACTCTCAGCAGATGTCATTGTGACAGACAATGGAGTCCTTATCTTTGGAAGGGTGTCAGAATTCTGGCATTTTGGTTCTGTTTGAGCTTCCTGGGTTGAAAAGTGGGAACCATACACTTGATCTCTGCTGATAGCCTGATACTTGTTTGTTGCCGCACAGGATAAAACTATTTTATTGTAGACTGGAGAAATTGTGCCCATTAGGGACACAAGTAGTTTATAGTAGACTTGATATTTTTTGTTCCTTTGTGAATAAAGAGGAAACTATTCTAAAAACAATGTTCTCCTTTTTACAGTATGTCCCCTTTATTTGTGAAAAAAGGAAAATATTTTAAAATAGCTAGAAAGATCATCCCCTCTAGCTTTCCAGCTTAAACCCCCTTCCTCCCTATTTTAAATTATTATTCTACTGCTGTGGACCTAAAGTTGCTTGTAGGGAAAAAATAGTTCACTAGTTACCATAATTGACTCTGAATAATGTCATTTCTTTATGTTTCTTGAGTTGCACGTACAGCCACTACCAATTATTGTTTTTCATCTTTCTTTGTGGTTTCAGAATCTTTCCCGGCTGCCGAAGTCCATTTTGCGCCTTCTGGGAACAGTTATTCCGGTAACTACTCAATATTTTATTTTCCTTATTTGTTATTGTACTTCATGTCCCTTGGTGACATAGCTTGCACTTATTTCAGGGGGTAACCGATCCTATGCTTTACATTGGAATGCTGTTTAGTGTGTTTGCTTGGCATGTAGAAGATCATTATTTGTATAGGTATTATTCATACGCAATGCTTGTTCGGTTTCAACGTATTCTCGTGTCCTTTTCTCTGCTTTATTTCTAGTGTTGGTAAATTGTTTTGTTATCACCTTTCAATTTATTTACTGTTGTGGCAGCATCAACTACCATCATTGTGGAGCGTCAAAAACTTGGTATGGAATTCCGGGTCATGCTGCTTTAAAATTTGAAAAAGTGGTCAGAGAACATGTGTATAGCCATGATATTCTATCCACTGATGGGGAGGATGGAGCTTTTGATGTACTTTTGGGGAAAACAACTCTGTTTCCTCCGAATATATTGTTAGAACATGACATCCCAGTTTACAAGGCTGTGCAAAAGCCCGGGGAGTATATAATCAGTTTCCCTAGAGCTTATCATGCGGGATTCAGCCATGGTCAGATATTTTTTCTTTCAGCTGAGTTGATAATAGTAAGATTTTTAAATGTTTTTAAAACATAACATCCAAACTCGATTTACAGTTGAATGATTCTTGTATTTTTCCTTCTGTATATTTGTAGGTTTCAACTGTGGTGAGGCTGTAAACTTTGCAATTGGTGATTGGTTTCCTTTGGGGGCTGTAGCGAGCCAGCGCTATGCACTTCTCAACAAAGTTCCTCTACTTCCTCATGAAGAACTTTTGTGCAAAGAAGCAATGCTTCTTTATACAAGTCTGGAACTTGAAGATTCAGATTATTCCTCTGCAGACTTGGTTTCCCATAATTGGACTAAGGTGTCTTTCGTGCAACTGATGCGATTCCACCATTTTGCTCGCTGCTCTGTAATGAAATCGAGAGCATGCACTGGCATTTTGCCAAATATGAATGGGACAATCTTATGCACCTTATGTAAACGAGATTGCTATGTGGCATTCCTTAACTGCAGCTGTGACTTGCATCCTGTGTGCCTTCGACATGGTATAATTTGCTTCATATCTTCCATAGACAACATATAAGCCATCTCTTCTTTATATGATAAGTCATTTTCGATTGTCTTTTAATCACTTTACAATTTTGCTGGTTGTACTGTCCAGATTTCTGTTCACTTGACTTCTCATGTGGGAGAAATTACACACTGTTTTTGAGGGATGATATTTCCAACATGGAAGCTGCAGCCAAGAAGTTTGAGAAGGAAAATGGCATATTAGAGGAGATTAGAAAGCAAGCAAACATTGGTGATGATTTGTACTCTTATCCATTATCCATTAAGTTTCATAGTGTTCCTGAGGATGGGTACACTCCTTATTGTGGTAAAAGCTTTGATTTTAATTCTGAAACTCCTGTGATAAGTCGGGAATGTTTGCAAGAGTTCAGAGAATCTAAAAACAAATATGGCATTGAAAATTTTAAACCTGAATACTCAGAAGCTTCCGTTTCTTGTGCTGCATCTACTCTGTGTTCTCTGGGAGAGCCAGTTGAAAGCTTTTCTACATCTGACAATGTATGATTCACCTCTCTTATTCCTAAATGTGGCAAGTCCTACTTAATATGCTAGTAGTGAAAAATGAGGTGTTTTTAACATTATGATTAATGGATTTTGTTTCTATTTTCCTCAGGGAAAGGTGCAGGCTGATTCCAATGCAGGGAAAATTGATTCTAAAAGGTTATTTGAGGAAGGATTGCACCGCAAACATGGGTCGGTATCCTCTCTATCACATGATGAATTCCTGAGAACCCAGCAAAGTAATCTTTGTGGGTTAGAGGCTAAACCCAGTGTTGATGAACAAAGTGATGATTCTGACTTGGAGATATTTAGGGTTAAGCGCCGGTCTTCTCTGAAAGTGGAAAAAAGAGTTGTGAATGATGCTTCATCTTCAAAGAATTATGAACACCAGGTATGGTGGTATATTACTTTGCACTGTGTATATGGTAAATTCCTTTCAAGTCATGTAAGTATTCCCGTTGGTTTAGCCATCTTGTCAACAGGTTTAGATTAGGAACTTAAAATGTATTTAAGATAAAATTAACTCATACATCGGAGAGTTATCAGATTATATAAAGATAGATTTAGCCATTAACCCATGATTTATACTCATAGTTCATCTCTTATATCCTTGTGTTTTAAGGATTCTCAAGTGGTTTCTTTTGAATTTTATGAATTTTTTCTAGCTCTCTCTTTTGCATTCTGTGTTTTTTCCTTTTCCAATATACTTTACCTGTAAAAAGCAAAGAACTTCTTATTTAAAGTAGTATCTTTCCCTGATATAATTTTCTGGTGTCTGATTGAATCTGGGTTAGCAGATAAAAGGATTTTGGAGGTTCGCTTATGGTTTGAAACAAATGATCACGGAACTGTTTCCTCCTTTTCTTTATTGTTTATCATGGAAGTGACATTAGATTGTTTGAATTCTATGGCAAGGCATAGTGTTTTATCCCAACTTGCACTCATTAGCCCAGTATGGAACCATTAATTAAATGTTAAAGGATGAACTAGTCGCGCTGAAAATTTGTTTTCCTGAACTGTTATGCTCCAATTTTGTTTCAATCTCGTATTTTGGTCATTTAAACAGGGGCTTAGAAGACTGAAGAAACTCCAACCTGAAGGAAGATATGGGCAAAGAACTTCATCTGAATGCTGCAGAACTGACGAATCAAATCGCAGTTCTACTTCAGGTTCAGATTATAAGGAAGCACCAGAGAGTTCTTTAAAGGACAGGTTTGCCACGGGAAGTATTATTCCAATCTCGATCAAGTTCAAGAAGTTGATCAATGAGGAAGCAATGAGTAGACAGCGAGAACAACACAGAAGGGACCGGTTCCAGCATGAATTGGGAAAGACTCTGAGGAAACCCCCCCCTATAGAGATTGGACCAAAGCGTCTTAAAGTCAGAAGCCCATCATTTCTAGGTTCAGAGAGCAGATTATATTGACTTTATGATCACATGATTGATGGGAAAACTGGTTGGCCGGCCTCTGTAGTATTATCCAGAGCCTGACTTCGCTAACATTTTTTTTTTATCTAAACGGGGTTCTAACAACACGGAATATCCAAAAGATTGATTATGGGAGCAGCGGCAAAGATTAACCAACTCTAGGGCATACTTTCATTCTTTGTGCAGGCCTCCAATTAGGGTGCCTTGCATGGATGTTGATTCTTCGGGTTCTCATGCCTGGGTGTTTTTCCGTCTTTTGGCAGGAGAACGAACCTGCTAGCTGAAAGTAGAATGTGACTAGTAACTGTAAATTTGTTTTTAACAGTCAAATTAATTCTTGCAAGTGGGTATTCCACTGCTCCTTAATTTAAAGTCAAGTCTGCTGCTACCTCAGGTTCTTTATTCTTTTTGTAGCAATGGACACCTTGAATAAATGTAGGGAAGTATTCTCTCTCTCTCTCTCACTAGATCCGAGTCATGCTTTGTACATTGTTTGATGTTTTGAATTTGTTATATTTTTTCAGCTCATAGCCATTCCATTCATTACAGGGTTCTCATTATCTTGATCACTACCACTGTCTATGCCACTTGTATTCATGTTTGTATGTTAAGAACAGACTTAGGGCATGATGACATGACAATTGGCAGCGCTGCATGTGTCAACCAGACCCATTTGGATGTGAATTTATTCAGAAGCGGGTGGGCCACAAAGGTCAAATGCTGTTCCTTGTCTTTTCAAAAAAAGAAATGGAAAAATGTTGTTTCTTCACGAAAGCTGTTAATGCCTGGGGAATCTTAGGCGCTTGCAAGTTCCTTTCAGAGAGGCAGCAAATGAACTAGTTATGCAGACAACCCTCCTTTTCGGCCTGGACTGCCTGCTTGTAGAATTAACGAGTACCAATAGGCTTATTGAATTGAATGAATGCGTATGCTATGATGCGACGATTGGCCGTGATCTGATGACTCCAGTTCATGTTGTGTTTATTTCAAATGATGAAAATAGAGAACTTGATAGCTATTATTCCCGGAAATTTCCTGAAATTTCTTATCTCCTGTCCATCTGTTTCGACGAGGGCACACAATTATGTAATTGCTGTCATCAAAACCATGACGACTTCAAAGAAGTTGACGAGTTATAGTGATTGGGACTTGGGATGGGAAAAAAAGAGATCGGAAAAGAGAGGCCACAGGGTGGAAAGTAATTAACTCCTCTTGTTATTTGAATAATTGGAGAGGAGATGGGAAAGTTTTCCAGACGGGCAAATTAAAAGATGAAGAAGCACCTTCAGTTCAGTTTTTCCCGATTTTTCTATCTCAATCCTTGTATTTTGGGCAGGTAAGAAACGTGATAACCAATGGGCACAGAGCCACCACTGAACCGCAATCATAAACACAAGCATTTAATCATTTTTGGGCTCTACATAATTATGCGCTTCCATTCCTAGAATTTGTTTTTGCTTCTAATCATCTTACATGAACACAATTTTGAAACATTATTTTATTATTTATCTATTAAACATTTCTTTTGGGATCATCAGATCAATAAAATATCTGATGAGGTGATTCCTAGCCAAATGGGGCATGGGAACACGGGAAACTATGTTTTTCAAAGGGTGGGATGCAATGTGGCGCTTCGTAAGGTGGAATTGCCAACTTTATAGTTTATAGCGTGATAATTCAAGAGGATGGACCAGGAAGTGTAAACAATTCTTCAAAATGCTCTTTAATCCAGTACATTAATGGAAGGCTGAAATTTGGTATAAAAGTTTCTTATCAGTAAATGATGATCTAGCTAATTGGTAAGAATTCACAAGGCACAAGGTTTGGTATTAGATGAGAACAGATTTGTTGCCCATGTTTTATCGCGAGTCAGATAAATTTTTTTTATGCAATATGAGAATATTAGGTAAAAACATATTTGAGTAATTGGTTAAATTAATAATTTAAATAATATAAAATATAAAAATGATAACAATGTTAAGATGTAAAAAAACCAGACTTGAGCTTCCTTCAATTATCAAATAATTTAATGTGTAAAACTATAAAAATATAATTTTTTAAAAACAAAACACAAAAAATCCTTGTTAAATTTAGTGAACTTATAAATTTCATAACCATGAATATAAGATTAACATAGTCTCATTTAAAGAAAAGTAAAAAAAAAAAATTAAATGATAAAATTAAAATAAATTATTTTTTTAAAAAAAATCATTCTATATTAACATTTGAAACTGATGATTCTAGTTATAAATCCAATTTTAACCCTATAAAATTTAAATTGTAAAAGATACAAAAGCATAGCTACAAAAAAAAATGAAAAAAATCAATTAAACTCGGACGAACTTATCATACCTGGTTTAATTTTTAAAACTTGTAATTTTGTAAAAATATTTACCTAGGTTTAATAAAAAAACTTCTAAATAAAAAAATATAAAAACATAAGGAACGGGGATAAAATTCAATACAAAAAAAATCCAAAAAGAATGAAATTGTAGAATTTTTTTTAAAAAATTATCCAAAAGAAAACAAATAACAATAAGAAGGAACCAAATTTAAAAGATTAAAAAAATATAAAGGGTGAAATTGAAAAAAAAATGTAATTTGATAGGTTATTTATATATTAAAAAATAAAAAGGGATGAAATTGAAAAATATTTATAATTTTATAAATTATTAAAAAACAGTAATAAAAAAGGCATGGACTAAATGTAAATAATAAATAAATTATAGGGACTAGTTTGAATTTTTGAAAAGATTGACACTGAATTAGAAGTGGTGTGAAAAATAAATTATAATTAATGTCAAACCCAAAACGTGTAAGGGTAAACGCCATCCCATTGTATTATCGGCACTGAAACTTTTTAAACATTGCCATGAAAGATGTCGATTGATGACTAGACAATCTTTAATGTAATTATATTATTTTAAAAAAAATTCAAAAAGCCAAATCACTCCCTTAATAATAATAGACATTATATATATATATATATATATATATTAGGATTAAATTAATAATATTATTGTAAAAAAAATGACCAATTTAAACCTACATACTTTTTTTAAAAAAAAAAAACAATTGTGTTAGGATAAAAAGTCACTTTGTCCTTAATGCCTACTTAAAATATTTAACAAGACAATTTTATCGTATTCTTGGTAAACAGTAATAACTATAATTATAAAGAGAAGAAAGGTTTTCTTAAAAATTAAAAGAAACGAGGAAGTTATTTTTTTAATGTAATTAAATAAAATCATATATTCTTTTACAAATCAGAAATAATGAATCCAGTTTGCATGATACTTTCTTGAAAAATTAAAGCAATTTGAATGCTAGTTAATATGAATTACATACATTTAGAAAATAAAATATAAAAGGATATTTGAGAATATAATCGTAGTTATTTTTTAAAGTATTTTTTATTTAAAAATATATTAAAATAATAATTTTAATTTTTTTTAAAATTATTTTTTATATCAAAACATATTAAAATAATTTTAAAAACTAAAAAAATATATTTTTTTTAAATTTTAAAATATTTTTAAATCACATAAAGAAACATCGGCTACTCGCATTAAAGACGTTGGCATTGTTAATTTCTTGTACAGGCAGGAATTAACTAGTAACCAGAGTCTGGAGCTCTATATTAGGTGGGCCAAGAGCTACTTTGAGGTCAATGGCCCATCAAGATTTTATAAAATTTGGATCCAACTCGCTGTAGTTTGTGTTTAGGATAGACAAGTAGGTCCATCCCTAGGCCTTTTTCAGCGCTAGAAATTGTATTTGTGGTAACGCCCTCCTTGTTTTCACATATCTTCCCATCTTTAAGAATTTATACTTTCTTTCCGGTTGTTGATTGTCATTTATCAACAAAAACCCCTTCCATTGCTCCAATGGTCAAAAGGTTTTTGCTCCTGTAAATGGTAGCCTGCGATGAATTTTGGGCTTGCACAAAGCTGGCGAAATTGGCTAAACTCACATGATTTGTACCTTCATTGCAGCAACTATATATAGTTTCTACCTATTTTAACTAAAATCTTATTCCCACCTCAAGATACCCTGCAAGGACCAACTGGACCCTCGTAATCTGAGGCTGTGTGGTTTGAGCAATGCACTGGAAATTCTCTTGCACGCCATAGTTCCCGCTAGCTAGTCAGCCCTGAGCGCGTAAAACAGTGTGGGCTGTATGGCTTGTTATAAACATAGACTTTGAAAACTGGTACTTGATTAACGCAACATAAGAGTAATGATTAATTAAACCGATAAAATTGAAACATAAAATTGTCTGACATATATATTGTGAGTGCTTATCCCTCAAAATTGAGCTTCATAGTTAAATCAACGCAAAGGAAACTCCTTGAGGGGCTCCATTTTCAACTAGATTATGCGTTTGTCTACACTGTTCAGCTTATTGAAATTACGTTAAAAACGCGTTAGATGGTGTTATATGCATATATGACGGTAAACCAAAGCATATTAATTTACACCTTGTAGTTGGATTGAAAATGGCAGCTAAAGTATAGTGTTGCTGTATCAAGTACGAAATTTGAATTCTTGTTCTCCTCATCATGAAAATGGGTTTTTGATATTATAATTATAAAATATGGGAGGTGCATTACTACTCAAATGCACTGTGGATGGCATATGAGCAGTGCTTGGAAAAATCTAACTTTGATCCTCAGAGTTTTTCTTTTTTCAATTCAGTCCCTAGATTTTTATATTGCAGTCCTCAAATTTCAGTTTTATTATGTTTTAGTTTTTGAGTTTTGATAGATGAGGAGGAAAGTTATTAGAAAATAGAGAAGAGAGAAAAGATTGTCTGCCATAAAAAAAACTAATCCTATGGGTTCATTATAGAGATGCGAGTTCAATAAAAGATTGTCACAGTCAAATAAAATTGTTGAGATTTTAATTTTTTATTTTTATTTAAAACTTGCCTTTAAAATTATTTTATTTTTTTCTTTAAAAAACATGCTACCAAAAATCTTCGCAATTATGCTGGGCCATAGTTCTTGTTTGGTGGGAACCTACATGCTTCTTTACCTTGATTTCCACCATTGGGTACCGTTCTCTTTCCTACAATCATTCTTACCTTTCTTGAAGAGAATAAAACTGAGAGGGAAAATGAAGAATAAGAAAGGAGCAAAGGAAATCTTAGTTGATGGGTTCCCGTCAAAATCTAGAAATTTTCTTTCCGTCATCAATCTCTCTAGATTTGCAGGGAACTTATCAAAGCTTCCCTTTGCTGCAAGTCGCTGCAAAATATGCAAAATGTTTCCACTCATAGTTCATGTGTGAATAGGAACCTATACCTTTTGCTGGGACTCAAACAGTGAAAAGGAGGCATTTGCTGCTTTTCAAGTCTTAATATGTGAGATTTGTTTGCTCATTAAGGAAAAAGCTACCAGGAATCATTTCTCTTTCAAGGTATTCAAAAGGTCTAAATATTTGGGAATATAGTATTCAAGTCTTCCACTAATTACAGTTTAAATTTTTAAAAAACCTGATCAAGAAAGTAGCCAGCTATTATCGATTGAGTTTGAAATGACCATAGCCGGCCAAATCTTGTAGCCCTGTTTGATTTGTCGCATGCAATATTGATCATGGAAAATAAATCCTCAGGGATTTAATATCCTAAATTATATTTCACTAATATTCTACATTTACAACGATTTCATGCATGCTAGAATCTTTGTTGTTTCAAGTTCGATCTATTAGAATTTTGCTTTAAGCTTTTTTGCAGCTTTCTATAAAACTTCATGATTTCTAGACTGAACATTTGTGAAATCTGACTAAGCCCTTTTGTGTTAAAGAGTTCAATGTTTAGGGACCCCTTTATATGTACTGATGAACAGATAAACAAGCTCTAATATTTGAATTTGCATATAAATGTTAAAAAAGTTATTGTATTTTTTTTTTTGGAAGGAGGATCAGAAGATAACTATAGATGTGCATTTTATTTATGAGAAAAGATATAGAACACAATTAATCAAGGAAAGAAAAAGATACAAGGACACATCGCATTCGGACAAAGAATTTGTACAGAAATATTCTGAAGTCATATTAGATGTATAAATAGAAAAGAAATGCTTGGTTAGAATAGTTATAGCAAGAAATTCGAAAGTAGATCTACGTCCCTTCCAGCATCATGTTGTCTTTATTCAAGAAAATACTTTATACATAAAGCAAATATATCTTATAAAATGATTGGCGTTGCAAAACTTCCCTCGATTTTTTAATTATTAAGTAATAATTCATCCAATTTATAATGGCGACCTAAATGAAATATTAGCCTCCAATCTACATATATATAAACACCTAAATTGCAATACAAGCCACGTTAGGGTGGGGCTTCAACTAGTCTTGAGAAATATTCAAAGCCTAGGTAAATCATGATCACATCGTTGCTCGAACTTATGGCTTCGAGGAATGAGATTTTCAAGATTGTAACATCTTGAGATGCCTTATGAAGTCAAGACGGTGATCATAATGTAATTATGCTTTAATATCTTGGGGGAAATTGTACAAACACCTCCATATTGATGCAATCACATTTGCACAATGAGGAGCTCGAGACAATTACTCTCTTACGGTACTTTTACCAAAGGAGTACTGTACAGTTAACTGTATATATATTCGGTAATATCGACGATATCTCAGAAACGAGTTCACAACGGTTAATTTGGGTTCGTATTGGGCTGCGCCTCATCAAGCTTTATCTAATGATGTATAACATTATTAACATTTATATCTAGTTTAATGCACCATATTTATTTAAAACTCTAAAGTTAAATATATTTGAGCTAGAACAGTGCTAGAATTGATAATTTTTACATGGAAGTATACAAGATCTTGAGTTGACAAGCTCTTTCATATGGTTTAACTCTTGGGAATAGCTGCTCACTCATAAATAGCGTCTTAGAAATAAAAAAGAAGCTATAAGATCATGTATCTTGCTCTGTAATTAATATAGCAAGGAGTGGGGAAACAAAATGGAACCGGCCATTTAGTATAAGATAACCATGCAACTTAAAGTATAATATTGATCAAGTTATTAATGCAAGATTCCTCCCTTGACCTCTAAATACATCTATAGCCTAGAAGTTTTGAGCTGACAAAATTAGATGCTTCGACACTGCACAGCTACATTAAAAGAATCCCTCAAAACATGCAAATGCTCAAAACTCTAATATCTTGTTACCGAGGAAAGGTTGACATTGATCCCATTCTTAGTTATAATATAATCCCCACCTCCATTATGTAATAAACTCGGTTGCTTCTACAGAAAACAAGATGTCAGTACTATTCTATTTCCTCTCAATCGCAACTACAAGTTGCATAATATAATTCTTAACTAGAGATATGCACATAAACAAACTCAAAATAACAAATTAATGTAATATAATTTCGTACATCGCTTCCAATGTTGTCGGGAACCCTAGGAAAAACCAGATTAACAATGTTTTGTCATTGTCTTTGCCATAACTTTTAATTAATACTCTTCCTTCGTTTTATACAATTTTCTTTTTGCTTGGTGTTTTTGGGAGATCAAATGTCCTTTTCTCCTTGGAGATCTCCATGGTATCTTGTTGATCTCAAGATAGACAATACGGCGATGTCTTGATGTTAGTTTAATGCAGTCAAAGATGGAAAATAAAATACATATAAGGCCAATTTGTGGCCTTCCTCATCACCCACAAACCAACAAAAAAAACTCAGCACTCCCTGTTAACTCGTATGATAATCTTGAAAGGCTTAATTTGTTAGTGGAAAAATTTTGGAACTCATTATGAGAGGGTTTTTCGCCCTATATTGGTTAGATTCTTGAGGATTGTTTTTCTTTTCCTTTATAAATCCTTCAATCTTAGATGCGCTTGAGATTTGATGTGAGTTAATTTTTCACAATCTTAGTCAATTATTTTGTATATTAAACTAGCTAGATGGGCCAAAGCAAACGATTCTCATATACCGGGCCAAGTTATTTCATCACGGGCCTGGGTTCATGAAGCTTTTTCTTTTTTCCAACTCTCTTGCAAAAGAAATAAAAACAAGGAATTATCCCTTGGCTGGCTCCCAGGATTTTCATTTTTCTTAAATCTATCTAAGATCCCAAGAGTATATCGTTACTTGAAGAAAAAAAAAAAACAAAAACCAGAAGGTTCTCTTACCATATTGAATGAACTATGCATGGACCTTTTTAAGAGCTCAGTACGAAGGGATATGTCTTAAAAGAGAGCTTTGAACATCTGTGAATGAAGGAGAAACGGGCGCCATTTCTTATCCAGAAACAAAGTCAAGGATGGATGACCCAAAGAGAAAGGGAACCAAAAGAAAAGGTTAACATGGCGATGGTAGCGCTCCCCCATGTTCATACGCAAAGCCCCTTAAAGAAAACAAAAGTTTGGCATCATCTTTCTTTCTATATGCCCAGCATAACTGATCCTTTTTTATCATTAAAAGGGGTGAAAAAAAAAAAGAACTGTTTCTCTCAAGCTGTGCATATTGAGGATACATCTTTATTTTCGATTCCGAACTTGTCCAAATCTCTTTTATCCAACGGTTAAATAAATCTAGCTATTAGATTGGATGAACCAAGAAAAAAAAAAAACCCTTCAGCTCGGATAACACTAAATACTATCAAAATCTTCTTTTCATATATTGCATCTCTGGCAAATTAAATCTTATAAAGCAATATCCGACTGAACCCTATATCCATTAATTGTTTTAATTTATCTATGGGTTTCTTCTCTTTTCTATCTCTTCTCTTCTTTATTTCTGTTTTTTTATTTAAATGGTAAAAGGTTCGATATATACGTGTATGTGTGTATTCTTAACTGGATATAATTTTGCTTTGGTGTCCAAAATATATCAAACTTGACTATCAATAAAGCCTCACTTGGAATATAAATTTCCTCCTATTATTGATTACATGTAAGTAGTCTAAAACTTCCTTCACTCATTTAAAGTTTTGAGATTTTTTTTATTAGTTTTTTTTATTGAGATTAAATCTTAAACAAAATATCCATAATCCTCTCTCTCTCTCTATAGATATATATATATGGTGGTGGTAGTGGTGGTGGTGATGCAATGATAAAAAAACATTAACTAAAAATTAAAACAACTAAAGGAAACTAACTTCACCTTCTTCTTTTTTAAGTCTCATATTTTTTTTTTTTTCTTTTAATGTAATTTTATTGATCTTTTATTTTTAATTATATCTCTTCATATAATTTATTTTGGTTTGATTTCTTTAAGGTTATCGTGATTTCAAATAATCATTCTAATATTTGGTTGAAGCTTCATTTTGTTTGCACGTTATCATATCATTAAATAAAAAATAGTTTAAAAAATAAGATCATTAAACTAGTAGAGTCCATGATACGAACTTCATGAATTTGATGGGTTAAACAATGAAGGAGGTGGCCTTTTTTTTTCTTTTTTCCTTTTAATTTCATCTTCCAATCTTTTTTCTTTGGATTGAGTCCTTTTTGCCTATTTTATTTTTAATTTTTTTCTTTAATATTTTATTAATTTTATATTGATTGTCATAATTTATTTAAGATGTTACCATAGTTTCAAACTAATATTCTAGTATTTGGCTAGTACTGAATTTTATGAGCATTTATTTTTGTTATTATATCATTACGTAAAAAATATTTTTTTAAAAAATAAAGTTGTTAAACCTAGTGAAGTTAAAAATTATTTTTTTTAAAAAAACCCCAAACTAATTTGCAAAATAGGTTATGAGATTAAGATAACTTCATAAAAATAAAATTAAAATAAATTATGAAGTTCAGTTTCTAATTAATTAAATATTGATGAATGTGATTAAAAAATTCAATTAAAAAGGGACAAAAAACTCAAGTTAAGCCAATGTAATTTACTAAATTCATGACCTCTGGATTATGAAAGGATAATAATTTTTTAAAAAATAAGAATAAATTATGAAATTTAATCTCTAATAAAACTTGAAATCTAATATTGGAGGATTACAAACAAAATTAAAAAAAAAACACTTGTGAGAAGGTGAATAGTGATTTAATCTTATCGTATAGATTTTGTTAATTATATAGCTCAATTTCTAATAAATTCAATATTAAAAAAAAATTTAAAAAAGAAGAAGAAGAAGCATTGTAGAGGTGAACAGTGCTTGGTGTTATATATATAAAACAAAGCTGGTTTTTTTATATATATATATATAGATATCTATCCTTTTTTAGAACAAAAGGTCCTGTTTCTCACCTATATCGTTATCAAAATCAATAATCAAATACAACATTCCATGGGTTTTTAAATCCAAGACAATATCAGTGGATGCGAAAGAATTAATCCTGCCCCACTTTTTCTTTTTTTTTCAATGCAAGTCAAAAGCTAACACCTTTTGGTTGATTTTCGGAAGTACTTAAATGGGTAATTCCAGTATGAATTAATTAATTAATCAGTAGAGTACAATGTTATACCGACAAAAAGAGGTCATATTTGAATATAATGCCACTCGTTCAATACTAGGGCATTGTCAGATTGACGACTGCATGTTCATTAACTTAATATATTTGTATATATAGTAACAGAGGGAGAACATTATTAAGATTTAAATACAAATTGATTAAAAAAAACTTACAATGAAAAAAAAATAAACAATAAAAAAATGTTAATCTTGAGCATTAAACTACCTTAACACACAATCTGAATATCTAGCTAAATCAATACATGTATTTTGAAATCTAGCATGAAGTTATTGAGCTAAACAATAAAAAGTTATATCATAAATTTTATTCTGATAGGATTAATAATATTAAAAATTAATTTATTATTGATAACCCAAATAAACCACAAGATACTATAACAAATGATTCTATTCTTGAATAAAAAAAGTAGTACACAAATTATATTCAATCCATTGCATAAAATGATTCCATGCATGTTCATTCAACTTATTATTATTCGGAGTCATGAATGCCACAAGCTATCAATCACACTAACAAAAACGTATTAATTAATCTTACGTGAAAACTGAAAGATCAACAAGTTGATTCCAATCAAGGACAGAATCAAATTGTTTCCAATCTCGATCATACATAAAATTTTCAAACAAGGACTAACTAATGAGAATAAGAATCATCATGAGTTTGGCGTTTCACTTTTATATGATTTATAATAAAATAATCATTTAATTATAAACACACACACACACACAATTGTGAAGCAGAAAGCAGGAGATAATTTAGCATGTAATATGACTGTGACTCCACCTAAAATCCTAGTTCTCCATATAAGTTTATTTTGTGATATGAAATTGAGACTCTTAATTTTTTATGCTTATTGAAGGATCATATATATTATAGAGAGGAAACATGAGGTGGGGTTGGGAAGAGAAGAACAATCAAGGGATTAAAGAATATTAAAGACTCCTTTCTAAGTTTGGATATCATATTTGAAATGGAAAATTATAATATCATTCCAAAATGGAGACTTAGGGGATAAGAGGACATGTTACACTCTCATTGCTTGACATGTGCAATCTAAGAAAGTCTTAAGTTTGAGCTAATTAATATATTTATTCCAATGATATCCTAAAGTCTTGAGATAAATATACTTTACTTATTGGATTTACAAGCTAAATAATATACTGAATTAGATAGTGATGTTACCCAACTAATTAAGTAAAGAGGACAATAAATTTTTATTATTATTTAAAATACATAATTATTATATCATTTCAAAAATTAACAACTCTATTTTTCTTCGTTGGATGATATTTATTTAAGTGATAATCACGTTGTAAAAATTAAGTGATAAATATCAATTTAAATAGTCAATATTCTATGACTGTTGTTTGTTACGTGTACAGTATTAAAGCTCCCACCTCACCTTTCTATGGTTTTATTTTTTATTATAGATATAGTGATGTGAGTAATTGTTTTAGTGGATAATATCAAGGATAAAAGGATAGTATTTAAATTAAAATTCAATTAATTGCACAAATATTATTCTTAAACACAAAGTAAGCCCATAACAAATACAACAAACTTCAATATCAAATATTTCTTTTATAATAAGAATTGAACACTATATATTTTTGTTAATCATATGCTCTTGGGTACGCTATTTCTATCTTCCTTTAATGCTAAATCTTATACTTTTTTGTATAGAATTTATATCCATTATTTTTTAATTATAAATCGTGTTACTCAAACAATGGTGGGAAATTTGTCTAGTTGATATGGAATCATAGATAATTTAGGTTTAGAAGAGAGAAATCATAGGTGCTACTAGAGCTACAAACTCAATAGCCTTGATTAGAGTAGTAAAAATATTATTCAAGCCTAAATTTCTCTCTCAAATCGGCTAATGATTTATTAACACTAAACGTTTTCCTTTTTTATGATGAAGGAGATTTGCTCACTCCATTAACTCTCAAATCAGTCCAGTTTTTTAGATTAAGTACTGGATAATATTTAGTTTCATTAAATGTACAAGCTAGTCCAAGAATTGAATAAAAAAGACAACCCATATTGTTTCCAAGGCAGATTAATGAGTCACTTGTTACTAATCCTTTTGTCAGAAAAAATTGGCCATAAATACCGCTCACGCTTGATGTTTCTTTTTAATTGGAAAGAAAATCAAGAGTGCGTCCACATAGAGGGTGTAAAGTCTATGTCCTAGTTGTTAGATGAATTTATCGGCTGAATACCATACAGAGGAGGTAGTTAGGAGCTGATTTCTTCGGGGATGTGCGTAAAGGTCCATTTTCCTGTGATCCTAAGCAAACTTTAGCCCTTTAGTTTGTATGCACAGTACTTGTATTCTTCGTCGATTGATTAATATTAATAGTTTGATTAAATAATAGGTAGATTGCTAATTACTGTAAACTATTTTGAAAACTTTATTAATTGCAAGCCAGACATATTCTTCTACGTGGTAATTAATTAATTTGGCAATGTCAAAGCTCCCTTCCTCTGGAATACTTACGCGAGTAGGCATTAGAACAAAGCTATACCTACATTGGTCTAATAATCCTAGAAGGACCAGACTGGGTTTCTCTCGAGAAAACACCATTGCAATGATGGCGATTGGAAAGTTAAACAGAAAAGAAGTAATTGGTTATGAAGATTGGATTTTGATAATGGATCACAATGAGTGGTTTAATAATTAGGAAATTAACAAACCCTAGGATGTGAAAAAGTAGTCAATATATCAATATATAATTGCTTATGGGCTATATATATATAATTGGTTGGAATTTTAGGGTTTTGTGAAAAGTAGCACCCACCGTGGTCTGAGTCCAAAGTAGAGTGTGTGAATTAAAAAGTTTAGTGTGAGTTGTTGAGTAAGAAATGCACACGTTAGAGTTCACAATAGAAAGAAGATCTAGCAGCAGCAGGAGGAGGAGGAAGGGATCAAGTCCCAAACTTAATTTATTTACTATCCTCTTGTTCTCCCTTTCTCACCCTAGCTAGCTAGTTCCCTACCCGCACGTCCACAAAAGAAACACCCTCTTCTTTCTCTCTGTCCCCTCTTCCTATAGCCCCTCAAGTGTCATTTTCTCACTTATACCTCACACGAAAGAAACAGCCATTCACTTCATACCTTGTCACTTCTTCTCTCCCTCATCATCTCAATCTCGAACCCCTGCAACTACTCCTGTCAATTTGATCCAAAGAGAGAAAACCCGGAAATCTCACCTGAAAATCTCTCAACCCTTTTGCTTAAATTGTCCATGATGACCCTCTATACCTTCGTCTTAATTTCTTGATCCATAACAAATATACTCTCCTACTGCACTGCACTTACAAGAAAACGTAAGACAAAAGGAAAAAAAAGAAAAATTAAGGAGGAGATAATTAGGAGGCCAAAAGGGCTTGTTTGGCTGCTTAAAGATGGAGCTATTCCCAGCACAACCAGATTTATCTCTTCAAATTAGCCCACCAAACAGCAAACCCACATCAACATGGAGGAGAACAGAAGAAGAGATGGATTTGGCGTTTTGGAATAGAGCTTTAGACTCAAGAAACTCTATGTCTTCAATGGAAAACTCCGATACCTGTTTTGAGCTCTCGCTATCTAATCCAAGGGTTTCAGAACCAAACTCCAACCATTTTCACAATATCTTGCAAAATACTAACAATTGTAATGGTAACAGTCTTTTCCACTCCTTTCAAAAAAACCAATACACTCACCCCCATCACAAACAAAACCGCCTCCATAATCATCATCCAGTACTGTTTCAGCCGCAACAACAAGAAGGGCTAAGCCAAGAGCTTGGTTTCTTGAGACCCATTAGAGGGATTCCTGTCTTCCAAAACCATCCTCCTTTTCCTTTCTCTCAACAAACTTTAGATAATACTTGCTCTCAAGATGCTTCTTTGGCTACTACTAATAACACCAGTGCCACTACTTTAAGTCCCTACCGGTCTCAAGGGTTGATGAGATCAAGATTCATGTCAAGGTTTCCAGCAAAAAGAAGCATGAGAGCACCGAGGATGCGTTGGACTACCACTCTCCATGCTCGCTTTGTTCATGCTGTTGAGCTATTGGGTGGCCATGAAAGTATATGCTTCATTTTGTTTCTTTCTTTTTCTCTAACCTTCTTTTCTAGCTTCTCCTTTTTATCTTTTCAGATTTTTTTTCCTTTCTTCTTTCACCTTTCTTGTTCATTTCTTTACCATCTTCAATAACATAGATAAAAAAAGGAACTTGGAAAAGAAATTTAACTCATGTTTTCCTATCCTTTTCCTTTCTTGTTTTTGGGGTTTAGGGGCTACACCCAAGCTAGTTCTTGAGCTTATGGATGTGAAAGATCTCACTTTGGCACATGTTAAATCACATTTACAGGTAATTAAAGCATACTCTCAACTGGTTTATCTCCCTGCTTGCAGTGTTTAAATTCCTTTTTGTGAAATAAAGAAAGAAAGAGATTTTTGAAATTGTCGTTTTTCTTATTGTCTTTATTTTCTGTCTTACCTTCTAACTAGACTTGTTGGCCTGAGCTAAATGTGTTAAATTGATGCAGTGTTAATTGTACTTCTAAGCAGAATTTGCCTTTTAGTAGCCTACATTACAGGAAGGGTGTTTTATTACATCAGGTCACAAATTCCAAGGTTTCCCTGCACAGGGTCTCTCAAATCCTTAAGCACTTCTTTTCTACTCATTTTGGAAGAATGAACGAAAGAGAGAGAGAGCGAGCGAGTGGGGTATTATCGATTTCAGGAATCAAGTATGACCATGCCCCAGGAATTCAAAATGAGTCCTAGCCAAGCCGAGACAAGTTTGCACTCAGTCCATTTTTATTACTTTTAAAAACATTTTCTCTCACATTGAATGGAGGAGTAAAAAAAACACAGAACAAAACACCATCATTTTTCAATGATATGTTTCTCAGATGGGTTTATCAACCATCTTTTTTAACCATGGTTAATCTCATTCATGCATGCCACATCCCATATCTACATACATGCATGCATTTAGTAGGCAAATAAATACATTCGGTACTTGCACTGAATATCTCTGATGCATGTATCCCAAACAGTATTATTGATCTCCATTTCTTGTTTTACCCTTTTGTGTTTAAGTTTTTTCGCAATTCTTTTTGCTCTGTTAATCAATGCCCAGAAAGCCTAATTTGATGCTTCATCAAAAAATTAGTCTAATATTGGTCGTGAAAATGTAATGAATGCAGATGTATAGAACTGTAAAGACTGATAGAGCAGCAGCAGCTCCTTCAGGTTAACTGTACCTTCCTTTCTATATTATCTTTTATTTCTTGAGAATTTTCAGTGATGAGTATCCAAATAACTATTCATATGCAACAATATTACTTATTACTCTGCATTATTTTAATCAATGTTCCTTAATTAAGTCGGTCTTAAATATTACTGACTTAATTTAATTTCCCTTTTGTTTTTCTCTGTTTAATTATCATGTACAGCACAATCGGATGTGTTTGATAATGGATCATCTGGAGATACATCAGAAGATTTTATGCTGGACATTCAAAATCCTAGAAGGTTAGATATCTCAAAGCAACAGGGAAGACCAGGTGCTCACCAAGACAAGGACTATCACGCTCTCTGGAGCAATTCTTCAAGGTACTACCACTATACCATGCTTATTACTCCTTTGTCTACCTTTTTTATCTCATAGGTTTGTTACAGAATGCGTGCTTTATTGGATAATATAAGGGCAAATCATAAGAAAACAATAAAAAATAAATGGAATTCAGAACAAGCATAAGGAATTTGTAATGCAGTTCCCAGTTTCTAGTCGTTTTTATTTCCCTCTTCTCAGATCATAAGGTAACAAAGGCAAGATTTAAACCCGAAATCTTTCCCCTCTAACAGCTGTTTTAAGTGCTAGTTAGGGAAACTCAGTAACATTGAGTGACTATTTGCCCTTTAATTAATTTGCCATTTGGCAACCCAGAAGTCCAGAATGGTCTTTGGTTATTTGTCATTGAATTATTTTTCTTTCTAGCTAGATGGAAGTCCCAAGAAAAATTAAGACAATTACGATTTCTGAAGTAGAGTTTGGAATACTTCCATGTAGTAAGGACAAAACAGATGAAACTTGCATGGATACTGTCGTCGTACTGGGTATCCTATCCTCCTTGTTCTGGTTTCTTGATCTAGATATATAATGATTAATGTAAAATTAGGATTATATATGCATGTTAGATTCTTAAATTAAGTTGATATAAAATAAAAAAACCGAAGTGCTGTCTCTAGGACCATACCCTGTCTTCCTCTCTCCAGTCCACATCTCAACCTCATATAAAAAACGGTTGCATGCAAGAAATACAAAAGGAGGAAGAAATGATTTCACTGCATTTTTCTGTCCGTCCATGACCATCACGATCACTGAAACTCCATGATGGGGTAATTATACTCTTCCTTGTATCAGTGGGTGAAAAGGAAGTTTAAAAGAATCCACTCACTCTCCTCCATTATTCCAAGACATGAGAGTCCCATTTGACAAATCCACTTATAAAAATGGGGATATCTCTTTCCTTTGGATTTTGTGGGCTCAGATAGAGAGAACTATTAAATGGTGCCTATGGTTAGAATACTTAGTGTCAAAGCTAGACCCTGTGATGGTCCCATTATTGGAAAATCGTGGCGCCAGAGTCTTATGCCCTTTGAAACTTCCTTGCTATCGGTTGTTATGTGTAATGGGCTATCACATGGGTGGGTTCAACTTTATCTACAACTAACACAGAAATAAAATGTAAGAGTGAAGGAAACTACAAAAAAGACAGCAAAAGATTGCTTTCTTTTCTTAGTTTTGCGTTGTTTTCTTCTCTGCTTGGCTTCCACTGATAGGAAAATATTCTCTCAATCTGCTGGTTTGTAGCAGGGAAGCTTGGTTGCATGGAAAATTAAAGGATTCTGGTGGAAACTTACCCTTCCTCGAGGTACCAGATTTTCAAATCTTTCTTTCCTATAACGTCCTTGATTTTCAAGATGCTGTGTCCGGCACGTAAATGTTCTGTTATTGGAATGAATCAAGAAAAGCCGATTGTTTATTCTCTTTCTCCATCATGCCATGCCCGTTGGAAAGAAACAAGAAAGGCAAGGGGCTTTCACACTCTTGATAGCTCAGGTTATTCGTAAGCTGAAGGGGTAGTTTCGTAATTCTCTTAAAAAACGATTTAAGGAAAGGAGAATAGGTTTTTTTCCCTTCGTAGCAATAGAGAATGGTTTTCTTGTAATATAATGTGAAAAGCTTCCTGGCCAAAGAAGAAGGGGGGGAATGCAAGGAATTAAGCACATTTCATGCTCATGATTAAACAAAACCCTAAAACGTAAAAACTGAGCTCTCCTTTGAGTCTCCAACCCCATTTTGTTGACCTGGATTCATATACGGTTCAGATCTATGTACTAGCTATAAGAGTCGTTAAGTAGAGTCAAATATGTAATTATAAAGGTAAGATCATATAATGCTAGTAAATAATTGTCCTGTTAGGCAGTCGTATTGGGAAATGCACAGTGGTCACACTCTGGCAGTCTTTCAAAATGTTTTCCTAGCTAGCAAAGTTTCTGTTTTCTTTGATAAATATTCTATAATTCCCAGAGCCATTGATTCCTTCCTTCACACACTTCCCTTGTCCTTCTCTGCTCTAAGTAATTTATTGCCCTAGCTACTTCTGTTTTCTTTTCATGGTTTCTAATTTCAGTTTTGAAATAACTTTTCTTTCTTTCTTCTACAACAGAAGGACGTGGATCCAAAGTGCTTGAGCTATGAGAGAAATATATCAGATGTAAGCGCATCAACCCTTTCAGGGACAAGCCTCAAGAAGCCTAATTTGGAGTTCACACTGGGCAGGCCACATTGATGTTATTTACTGTGCGCGCTACTCATTTTGAAATCATTTGTATCTCTGGAGAGGTGCTGGTGAAGAGGATCGGTTACCCAGGAGAGAAAATCGGAGAAAAAGTAAAGAGAAAAGAAAAGTAAAAGAAAGAAAAGAAAAGGAGAGCTAAAGAAAGACAAGGAAACAAGAGAGACAGAAAGCAACAAAAGGTGAAAGAGTGAAAAAGGCATGTCCTTCATATCAAGCTTTGCGATCCAAATCAACGTTTTATATTCCTACGTACGTCAATATGAAATCTAATTGATTTTATATGTTTGCACTCTCAGAGAAAAAGAGAGCGAGTGAGAGAGAGAAGGAGATATATTTATATATTTATATATAGAGAGAGAGAGAGGGAGGGAGGGAGAGACCTTTAATTATCTTAAACCATGGAGTGATCCTTGGTAATTGTAATGGAGCACTATACATTTATATAATTTATTTTCATATTTTTACCGAAGTGTTGGGGCTCTATTTCCATTCCTAGACGTTGTCACATGCTTTATACACTTTATGCACAAAGGAGAACAAAGACTTTTGAGCATATGAGCCAGGAAAGTATTGATAAAAAAATGCATGACAAAAATATAAAGTTGTAATATTTATATAAGTTGTCTGCAAGAAAGATAGTTTTTCTATGCTGCATGTCTTTTCAAACCATTCTATATATATATATATATTTGAAATTAAACAGTAATTTCTTCGAACAACAATCTATGAATACATCTTAATTAAGCATGTAAATCTCTTATCAACCCATCGAACATTTGTGTCAGTTCCCAAGAGTGCTTTTACTAGTCAAATCTCATGCTTTAATCAATAGGGATTTCTTTTATCTCTAAGGGAATTAATTTCCTTTCTGTCCGGCATTATGCTTTAGCACATTACATAAAGATTGACACAGATAATGCCGAAATTCTAAGCCTTTTATGTCATTCTAGGAACAAAATAGTTCTTGCAATCATTAACTTTTCCAGTGCACTTTAAATTTAGCATGGATAAAGCATAGAACTGTCATGACAATTTAGCTTTGCATAAAGAAGATCGCACCTTACATGCCATTGCACCATGCACATAGGGAAGTTTCTGTGAAACTGCTGAAAAATCAATTTGTAATATATAGAAATGAACTTTAAAGCTCTTAGATATGTGGAACTTTTGACCCGTCTTATTCTCCACTTGCTAAAGCTAGCGAACAAGCCTTGCACGTGAGCCTCCATATTTAGAAAAATTCAATTCAAGTTCTGTTAAATCGCAGCAGCAGCAGCAGCAGCAGCAATTTCGACTATTCCAATTCGAAATCTCAAAATTATGCCATGGAGTCCTTTTATTTTTTGGGTGGTTGTTCAAAACTTTTTTTTTTCTCTAGTCCCTTTACTTTTGATCCTTTTAATGACCCAGGCTTTAATTTCTTTGCACTGCTTTCTCGCCTTGGTGGCCTTTTAGCTTCCCAAGTTCATTTTTTTCCCTTTTCTTCTCTAACATGGAACATATGTGGTACAAGTCCAAGAACAAAACTATTTCCACACAGTAGCACATTCAATAAAACTTTTTAGTTGGGTCAGTGACTTGATCCCATTTATAAAGGATATTAAAGAATACCGGGTGGTGTTTTTTCCTTAATTTCTTTTAGTTCAGATCTTGGGAATAGTATTTTAATAGAATTATTAAAACTGTAATAAAATAAAAAATTTGCAGAGTTCGGTTAAGATATGCATTGTATTGAAAACAAAGCTCAATACAATTTAAGATATCATTTATTAACAATAAACGAGTCGTGCTACTAGATCCCATTAAAGGATGATCCACCAGCTTCAACTGATGTAAGGCTCCTTAGGCCAAACAAAAACACCGTCCAAAGTTTTATCAAACGACGTACGTTTACAATAAACTATAAAAATAGGTCCATGAAGCTCTATATCTTCTTGTTTAAACTTTAAAAAAAAATCAAGTAAAATATCTAATTTTGAAGATCCAGATGTATAGACAAAGAAAAACAAAAACAAAAACCCAAGAGGAAAAAAGAAAGACGAAAATGGAGAGGGAAATATGAAGAAAAGACATGGGATCGCTGCCTCATATGAGGATCAATATTAACATGACAAGTCATTCGATAATAGAATTTAGGAGAGAAAAAAATCTTGGCATCCTGACATTCTAATTAAAAGAATACCCAATTGAATTACGCATATGTTTGATTTTATTATTGTGATTTTAAAGAAAAATTATTTTTACATGTTTAAGTATACAATTTAAGAGAAACATATATTTTTTAGGCAAAATAAGATACCCTTCCATAATTTTTTTTTTAAAAAAAATTTGGATGCCCTGCGATTGATCACGTTAGTTCATATTGAGATCAGTTGCATGAAAAATTAATTAGCTAAAATAATGGTGTTTATCATTGAAAATAGTTATTAATTATTGGTGAAGTATTTAGTGAATATTATTGACCCGTTAGCAAAAAATTATTTTTAATGGAAAAAATAAATGCATGATTTGCATTGAATATGGTATGTGTCTGCTGACTAAAAAATATGACGTAGACCCTTTACATACAACCATATATATATATATATATATATATATATATATATATATATAAAAAGAAACGATGTAGGGGGGTTGCAATCCATTTGGGCTTCGGCCGAGCAAGCTATCCCTTTTTTTAATAAAAAAAATTATGTCCCATCACCTAGCAGCATGAAATTTGAAATGAAAAGTGCGCTTAAACCATAAAATTCAAGCAATATGCCAACTCTTAATGACCACGTCAATTTAACAAGATCATTAGGTGTGTACTAATGATCAAAATTGAAAATATTCAATTCCTTCTCTATCAAAATGGGTGGTATTTTCTAAACTCTCTCGAACACTACATATGATAAAAGGACAGCTCTGTCATAAGTACAATAGTGTGTTCTTGACTTCTTGTTGACTGATCGATCACTTAATATGCAAATTATTGCTTAAAATGTTGAGAACAATAATGTCGAATAGAATCCCTCAGCGCTAGTCCTTGATAATTGGAGATTTGAAGAGAATGATTGAAATGGCTGTGAGGAAAAAGCCTAGAGTATGAATAGAGAAGACTAGAGCATGAAGTCTTTTGTACAGTGATATTCCTACCAAAATTTTGTTCTTTAGTCAAATGTGTTCATTCTATGAGTGCAGAGTTTTATGCTTTTAGGCACATATTAGGCCAAATATAATGCTCAGTTTGTGAAAAAGTTTCAATTCCTACAATTACTAGATAATACGAGGGCGTCCAACTGTTAGTTGTCCTTCTTGAATCACTGCCTGCACAACTGGTGAAGCACCTATAATTAAAGAACATATTTTCAAAAATATTCGAAAGTACTATGGAGGTTGTTGATTTGTGGGAGGCTCGTTCTCTTTTCTCTTTTTTTCTCTTTTTTTTTTTTTGTCGTTTTTTTCATTCAGAAAGGACCAAAACTGAACTACTACTCTCCCTGTAAAGTTGAAAGCTAGTTAGTGTATCCTAATACTGAATCTTCATTGTTCGAAAACTAGCGAGGACATTTAAGAATGGCTATACATAGTTTTCGTTGTTGTGCTACAACGTTCATGCTGGGACCTTATAGACTGTTTTTCAGATGCTGCTTGCTTCTGCGAGCTACCCTTTAATTTGTATCTTTTTGCCGACCATGTTTTTGCCGATTGGCATCATTTTAATGCAATCTATGGTTTCTCCAAAAATAAATAAATAACAAGTTTGGTTTGTGTCAATCAATGCCCTTAACTTATCGTATACTCAAATTCATCATACACTATCGAATTATTTGTCGATAGCAAGGAAAGAGAGACACGGTTAGAAAAACTTAATTCACCACTTTAAGGTAATAGATTAAAACACTATAAGATTTCACAGTTTTACTCATAAAAAAATTCTGTCAAAGTGTGAGTAGAAGTTTGTCGGTGATTTTTTTACCGATGTCATCATCGACAGATTACGTCCGTTGGGTTATCTTTCATCGGTGATTCAACATTCTATCGCTATATCGATTGGCAAAATAAAAAAAATCATTTGCCGATGGTTTTACAAATAAAATTTATACGCTAAAAAAAAAAGACTCCCGCTTGAATATACCGACGGATTTGTGTTCAAAATCATTGGTAATTTTTTTTAAAAAAATTAATTATTTAGGATATATAATATAAAACTATGTAAATTAATTGTAATACAAATGAATTATGCAATAAAATTTATATTAAACACAAAAAAAACAAAGTTAAATACTATTCATTACAAACTGAATATGTTTCAAAACAAAATATTAAATGAAGTTTTAAAGTTAAATAATATTTATTACAAATTAATATAAAGGTGGAGCTGGAGGAGGAGGAGATCCTGGAGGAGGCTAGTGGTTATACGGCCAAAAAGGATTAGGCGCACATGTTCAACTATTTGTCATGTTCATAACCATTTTGTGGAGCTGTTTGTAAGTGATACGATGAAAAGATTGATGTCTTCTCCCAAATGCAGGAGTGTTGAAGTAATAAATAACCCAGCAAGACCAGGGTCGAACCACATGGAAGTTAATTGTATAAATTTTAAACAACAATAATAGCAATAACAACAACAACAACAATAATAATAATAATAATAATAATAATAGTGGTGGTGGTGGTAGTAGTGGTGGTGGTGGTGGTGGTGGTGGTGGTGGTGGTGGTGGTGGTGGTCGTGGTGGTCGTGGTAGTAGTAGTAGTACTACTACTAATAATAATAATAGTAATAATAATAAAAGTTGGTCACCATTAGTGTCACCAAGTCAAGAGTTGGTCACCCACTTATCAATTAGTCATCAAATCAATAGTTTCCAATTTTAGCCTATAAAAGGAGGCATTTGCCATGCATTTACGCACCTTGGTGTCCAGATCAAAATCATACTCTTCCTTTCTCTATTTGTATTTTTTTGTAATGTTTATGCTTTGCTTTCATTAATATCAAGTTTATGCCTTTCATTTCCTTTCACTTACTTAGTTAACTTTAATCTTATTCATGTTTTTATTTTGTTTATTTATTTTTCTTTCTTTCATTATGTCTAGCTAAGTTTATTATGTCAAGGTGAAAAAGTTACACTAATAGTGTAAGAATAAGTATAGTGTAAACAAAATAAGAACATAAATAAGATAAAAGTTAACTAAGTAAATGAAAGGAAATAAAAGGCATAAACTTGATATTAATGAAAGCAAAGCATAAACATTACAATAAATACAAAGAGAGAAAGCAAGAGCATCATCTTGATCTGGAAACCAAGATACATAAATACATGGCAAATGTCACCTTTTATAGGCTAAAATTAGGAACTATTGATTTGATGACTAATTGATGAGTGGGTGGTCAACTCTTGACTTGGTGACAATCCTTATGTTCTCTTATCTGCCTAAAATGTCATTGATAACGTCAAAATTAGAGCAACTTGAAAACATGAGAGTTGTAGAAAATTTTTTCAGCTTTCTTGTGTAAAACATTCAGCTCATTTGGACTTCTAGAACTCTAGATATGGGTCAGACACTGAATAGTGCTCTAGTTGGAAGACAGATTCGGACTTCTTTGTTGTTGCTATAATTTGGACATGAAAATGGCCTTTTTAGATCTTGGGCTTCATATGAAATTTGTAGACCTATCTCTCACCTTTCCATCCATATGAAATAGACCTAAATATGAGATCTATAGCTCTAGATATTACCCAATTACCGAATAGTATTTCGGCTTGAATTGCACCAACATCTCTTTTCTAAGTTTGGTCATCTCTTTGTCCTTTCAATTTCAGTTCTTAAATTCATTAATCAATCCTTTTATTTATGTAATAGGACTGCATTTAAAATGAACATTTACCATAAATTAAAGGTATCTTATATTATTAAATACGTTATTATAAAACATACTTTAGTTAAGGAGTTATTGATACTTCGAGTGCAAAATGATGATATAAAATCTTGATAAAAATGCACTTTTAAGTACTAATAAGACACCTAATACTACCTCCAGTAAAATTTCTAGGAATAGATGTTGTGAAATTAATAAAACCCTGAACCTCGTTGCAAGAATTCATCCTTCGCAATCCTTGGGGTGAATCTCGATACATCCATGAACGATCATCCATGATTTATATCAAACCTCTATAAAATTATGATGACATAATGTATTAATTAACTAAGTTAGGTAAATAAACTTGCAAAAATATTACTTTACCTCGAGATTATCCAACAAACCAATCATAACTTTTCATAAATATTAAAAATTCATTATCATTTGTCAACGTCCATGCAAATTAAAATATATAAATTTATAGAGAAATTACCACTCCGCAATACCATTGACAAAACTTTAAATGGACCCAATAAATAAGCTATTATTTATTTCAAAATAGCACATGTACTTTGGTAGTTCCATAAAATTTTAACAATTTATAAATAAATACAATCTTATAATATCTAAAATAAATCATAACAGGTATAAAATTATACATTCATATAGTACAAGTTTGTTTAAGAAATAAAAATAAAACATGTACATTTACTAACAAAATATATATACTAAAAAAAGGATAAAATTCATATTTAATTAAATATTAAGATTTAAAAAGAAAGAATTATTTACAAAAATTAATAAAATCCATCGATAAATCAGAATACACAAGATGTGACCACAAAACTTTAAGAAATATAACTTATTGTGCAGATATGAGGGAGATTTTTGTTTAGGGGGGATGGGGGACTGGTTGTTTGCAGATGGGAAGAGTTAAGATTAGGAAGAAGAAGGAGAAATAGGGGAGGAGAGGGTCGGCAGCGTGTACATATATTAACTTTTCCCGAAGGTTTTACCGATAGACAATCCGTTGATGAAACCGTCGATGATTCTGACAGAACAATTGACACGTCACTGTATGGATCTACCATTTCAAATCCATCGGCAATATAAACGGCGATCGTTGTACGGCTTGTCTTTTTCAATCCATTGATGATTCCATCTGAAAAAATAACCCGTCAAAACCTCCACATAAGCGACCTATTTTTTTTATAATGGTAACGTTTCTGTCTGTAATTCAATTAGTAACTACCTATGGAAATTTTCCATCAGTAGTTATGAATTGAATTACGAACGAAATATAACTATTGGTAATTTCAACCTCAAATTATCGACAGAAATATTTTGTTAGTAAATCCGTTGCTATTTAGTGAATTTTTGGTAGTGCAATATCTACGTGGTAGGATATAAGACAATTATTTACCTTATACTGCAAGCTAGATTAATTTTTTTAATGCAAAATAATGTTTGGATATTGTTGATGTTTTTCTAGCATAAAAAAAAAATTATACCATGTTAGGGTTGACTTAATATGATCCGGTCAACTTGACAGGCCGGAAAACAACTTGACAAATCTAAAAAAAACTCGAATGACTAGTAAAAACATAGTTTGACAAAAAAAATTCAAGACTGTATTTAAAAAAAAACATATTAAAACAACAACTTATTTAATTGACCCGGATTTAACCTATCAAATTTGCAACCCTAGTCATAAGGCCATGATAAGCTCAAAAAAAGATAATTGAAATAAATAATAAAGTTTAATTCATAATAAATCTAATGTTAAAGGATGAAATTAAAAAATATTAAATTAAAAAACAAACACAAAAAACAACCTAAGTCAACCCGAGATAACCCACCGAACTCCAAACATGTGCTATATGACCAAAACAACCTCATGGAAAGAAAATAAAAATAAATAAATCAAGTCAACAACCCAACTTGTGATCAGTTTATATTATTTTTCTTTTCTTGTTAAAAGATAAAAGTCAGGCAATCACATATATGAGGTCAATCTAGAGTAATTTACTAGAAGAAATTCTATATCTAATTAAATATATATAGATTAAGTTTTCACATGCAAATCCATATAATCAAGTTAAAATTAAAAATTTTGCTCGAAGAAAATAAATTAAAACAAAGATAATGCATTCTTATCTATATGTTTTGTATTTTCAATCTTTCAAACATATATATTCACATGTCATAACATTACCAACATAGGCTCTCAAATCCCATTACCATCCTTGTTCCATTTTCCTTTTATGTTTGAAAATATGCTTTTAAGTTTTAGAATGATAAGCCATAACATTCAAAGTAAAGCCTTAAGCCAAATCCCAAATATTTGGGATGTCTAACAACACGTACACGATGCATGTAACCTGCATGCACGTAGATGGCAAGTATAAGAGACTGTTCATGCATGATATATGCATGTTGCTGGCAGTTGAATGTAGGGGACCGTGGGAAGTGTTTACGTGTAAGTGTGATTGCAATAATTGCATTATTTATGTTATTTTTCTTTCAGTTATATTCAATCTCTATTATATGTGCTTTTGCTATTTAAGTAGCCACAGTTGTTATCAAAGCAACCAATTATTATTTCAGAACAACAGTACTTTCTCACCAGAAGAGAAAATAATGCATTATTTATCTTAACAATTCATTATCTATGTTAGGACATATCATTAGTATCAGAGCCTGATTATTATTTTATGGGAGCCAATAAAAAGTGCATCGAGCTATTAGAGTCATGGCTCGGTGAAGTACAAAATGGGTTACATCGAATTGAGCTTGGCATGATAGACAAACTATAGCATTTAGAAAAGACTCTCAACTGTCTCTATAATGTACTCCTTACAGACTAGGAATCTCCAAATCAGGTTAATCCACATCGTGAGGGCCACAATAAAGGACGACTTATTGTATCATCTAAAACAGCAAAGCTTGAATTCTCTTATTTTTCAAAAGATGATCTAACAGAATAGTTCAATTAACAAGATGAACCAGTTCTTTAAGTTCCAAAATACCCTTGAAACTCAGAAGATTTCTTTGGCTTCCTACCATTTGGAAAGAGAGGCCAACTAGTGGTGGCAATGAATCTGTAGGACATTCCAAGAGGAAGGGTGTGTTCTTTTGTAAATTAATTTAAAAGGTGAACTTTGAGATAATTTGGCCCTTCAGAATGTGAAAAATTTTGATAAAGCTCTTTCAAGGATAAGGCAGGAAGGATCGTTGCGTGACTATCAATGAGAATTTGAATGCTTGGGCAATCGTGTATGAGGTTGGACACAGAAAGCTCTTGTAGGAATATATATGGGTAGATTAAAAAGAGACATTTTAGATAGGATCTGAATGTTCAGAACATAAACTTTAAAGGAAGCCATTAGCTTAGAATGGATGAACGATGATCAATTTACCTACCAAAAAAGATTTATCAAACCTGTTATATCAGTGTGAGCACCTCTAGTTCTTCCACTTGGCAACCAAGCAACATAGCCAACCCCTTCCAATCCTATCAGAAGACTCTCATAAGAAGAAATACAGCGGAGGAAAGCCTAAAATTTATGTTTTACTTGTAATGAACAATTTACTATAGGACACAAATGTCAAGGGTTAAGCATACTTATGTTAGAAGGTTGCAATCATAGTGATACTCTCTTATTTGATAATGATGTTGAAGAACAACTAAATTAGGAGAAGTATGAGGAGCCAATTGGACCATCAATTACATTGCATGTATTCTCAGGATGGACAGCACCAAGAGCATACGAATAATAGCTAAGATTGGCTCCTACAACTGAATCAGAGGTCAAATTAAAAAAAAAATAGAAGTTTATAGCTCAATTCAGGGTCAAAGTGCACTAATGGACCAAAGTGAAAAAGGCAGCCAACTTTTATTTTTGGCAGGGATGCAATTGCATTGATTTTTAAATCAAAATTGTAATTTTAGACTTAATTAAACAAATTACAAATCCAAGACCAATGTGAACCCTGACACATTTGTTTCACATTTTTCTTTTAAATAAAACAGTATATTTTGTCCAAAACGGCGTCGTTCCATGCATTGTTCACATAAAGAAGAAGAAGAAGAAGATGACCCAAATAGTGTTATTTTGAACGACATTATATCTCTTTTTCTTCTCTTAGACACGCGAAGCAAGGAAAAAATAAGATTTTTTCTTCCTCTGTTTTTCACAGCCAGCTCTCTCTCTAAAAGATGCCAACCAACCCTACTTGCCTAAAGAAACTTTCCACGTGTTGAAAAAGTGTGGAGGGGCGGCAGCACAGTGGCCGCCCCAGTCTCTCTCTACTTTATTTTTCTATAAAAAAAGGGAAGAGAGAAGAAAGGAGAAAGGAGGGTAAATAAGAGAAAAGAGAGGGAAAGGCCAAAAAAAAAAAATAAAGAAGAGAAGACAGAGAAGAAAATAAAAAATAAAGGAGAGAGAGGAAGAAAAATAACATCGTCGATCACCACGAACTACCAGCGCCACTGCTTGTTGCCTCTAGCAGCACAGTCAATTGCTGCAGTTGCCACAGGTCAGCCCTTCTTTTTTTTTTTTTCTCTCCTACTTCATCCTGCCATTGCCTTCACTTTTCACACAACATATGAATAGTGGAGGGGCACTGTTCACACGGCCTAAGCCAGCCCATGTAATTGGACTAAGTCTGGCCTAGCCCGTGTAGTTGGGCCAAATCTGGCCCATTTCAAAAAATATATTTAAAAAAATATATACATTTTTCAATATTTTTTATTTCCCCACCTTTTGATTTATGTTTTTTTGCCTACCCTCAGAATATATTTTCATGTCATAAAAATAAAAATCTTGTATTAAAATACCCTATTTTCATAAAAAAAAAACTCCCAAAAATAAAAATAGAAAAAAATAAAATAATTTTTTTTTGTGCATACGGTTAAGTATCTCAAAGTTAAAAAAAAAATCATATTGTATTTTTCATACATCAAAAAATAATGTTTTAGCATGCACTTTGGTTTTAATAACTAGTTTATTAAAATCAAGAGAACATTGGTCAAAATTGCAAAAGCAAACAAAAATTTTATTTTGTTTGTCTTTTAGTATTCAGGGTATGACATTACTCATAATACATATTTCAGATATTAAATTCTTTTTTTTTTCAGACGTTAGAATAGTTGGGTTTTACCTCATCAAGATAAGAACTTCCTTATTGATAAGTATTTTTCTTGAATTTTAGATAGATAAGACTAACAACTAGAAAACACAACAAAACCTTAGATTTTGATCTAACAAATAAAACAATACAGTTTACTTTAGGTGGGGCATAATTGGAGTGTTAATACCTTTTCTTTACTCAACCAATCTTTGTACCCAATTTCTGAGACCAATTAGGATTCTTAGTGGTCAGAATACTAGGTGGCGGCTCTCAGTACATATTTTACTGATAAAAAACAAGAATATCTTGTCTCTTTTATATTTTTCTTAATAAATTATACATTTGTTTAGATATAGATTTTTTAGGTAAGAATTTCTTGTTTCCACATGGAGACCTTTATAATTTGTTTTAGTGGTCGATGATCTTCGTAAAGCGTGCAATAATGATAAATAATTTATTTATTTTTTCTCCGGTATATCTTGATAGAACTCAAAACCTAACTTAATAGCCTAAATCCTAGCTGATCAATTTCTTATTTTATCAGAAAAGCCCATCTCTACCGAGTGAATTTACCAATTAAGAGATTCCAAAAATAGAAGCATTATTTATCGCACCATTCTTCTTACTTTCCCCTTCATTTTAAAGTGTGATCTTGTGGTTTAGGCCCTATAAGTCAGTCCTCTAATTTATTTATTTTTTTAATTAAAATTTCAAACCCCATCCCATCATGTATGAAATTAACGTCTACATCTTTGAGATAAAATATGTTTTTTAATGTGAAAAGTATTTTTAAAAAAATATTTTTTTATTTTAATTTTTTATATGCATATTTTAAATTATTTTAATTTGATCATGTTAAAAAAATGTTAAAAAATATAGTATTTTAATATATTTTAAAATTAAGAAAACTTTTCATACCCCTTGCAATAACCAATGAGAGTGAAAATAGAAAAATGATTTCTCTCCATTCGTTTTAGATTTACACAAGTCTTTTAACATGCTGATTCTATTTATATATAAAATAAAAATGAGACAGTGCTTATATTAGATTTACACAAGACTGTTGATTTATATTATTTTAGTTATAACCAATACAATTCTAACGTTCACTCCTTGTGTTCAATTCAGTCACCATCAAGAAACTATTAAAACCTGCTCAGACAAGAAAAGTTAGATGAGGATTTGAATTTGGTAACTGCTCAAGTAACGGTCGGTTCTCTTTTTTTAATTAAAAAAACTGAGAAATAAGTAAATTGTTTGTGTTTATGAAATTCAATTATAGAAATAAAACAAATTTGAGACCAAAAATGTTTACCACGTGTCGTCGAGAGAGAGAAAAACTTTCAATAATCCAGAAGGATGACAGTTAATTTAACTGGAAGAGGGCAATTTGAACATGCACAACGAGAGATACAAAGGAAAGAAAAGCAGTAGCGTAGCAGAGACTTGCGAAGCTACTCAACCCCCCTCTGGCTATTCTCTACCTCCTGGAGCTACCAGGCCGCACTGTTTCTAGTGCATGACACCCGAGAATGTAAAAACAAATTATTAAATCATCATTACACTATCATTAATTGACTCATGGTCCACCACTTTACACTTGTCAGAATCACGTCTCATTGTTGCGGACAGTTAAAAGGCCTGCCAACCGTCAGATCTTGCTACCTGCCCAAAGAATGAAAGGGACTTGTAACGATGATGTTCGTTGTTTTTTTTTCCTCTTGTTTCCGTTCACCAATGCCGTTCCATGAATTTTGCAGCTTTTATTGAGCAGCTCGAGAAGCTTTATTATTATTATTATTATTATTATTATTTGAGGGTCGAAAAGGTTGGATTGAGGGCCCTTCTTGAAGGGTGGTATATCCATGCAGCATATTTAATGCTCTGGTTATGCATGCAGATGCAATTGTATAGTACCTGTAAATATTTTGTCATTGAAGAGGCTTTTCAAATGTACAAATACTCCTTTTCTTTACAGTAATTTATTTGTTTTCAACATCATTCTTTCTAAATTCGCTAATACACTGTTCTGCCTTCTGGTTTAGAGAATTTGGTCAGCTAGATGGGAGGAGCTGAGCTGCAGATTTGAAAAGGATAAGGTATAGGACGACTATAGTAAAGTCTTGTTTATATATACATGGTCTTAATATTTTCTTTTCATATTGGCTGGATAAAATGAGACATTATCAGCCTTGGGGGATCCAATGTAAGAGGGATTAAAAGGCTTATATCAAAGCCCATATATTTATATTATGTAGCAATTACGACGGGTAAAATGATCAGTAATAATTCTTGTCAGTGTCCATCAATCCAAACACATCCAACAAGGAAGACTAATGCATGTAGGATCCATCACAATCGTCACGTCTTCTCTGAAAAATGAAGATTTAAGGAACTGCAGCACCATCGAAGCTTGGTTAATTTGTTTGTCGTTTTACAGAAGCGCATGCATGGCTTGAACACCACCTTTCATGGAAATCACATTGTTATGATTCAGTTATACATCAGCTTTCACAGCTACGCGGTGCATATGCGCATGTACGACTCATCCTCCACGAGTTTGCTGCCACTGAGCCATTCACAAATAAAGTATAAAGATATATAGACGAGTAAAGAAAAAGATGCCAAATAAATGACTTTTCAGCACTGCTTGAGATTGAATAACTTGTCAAATCCTTTAAGAAATATAAGTGCAGAATTCCGCTTGAATTTTGAAGTGATATACATCCGTGTTTTTTATATATACACACACACACTTGTGGTGTTCTGCTCCTGGGTACCGTGATTTATCTGCAAAAACTGCTCCTGAGATTGTTGTTAACGTCACTTGCGAAAGACTAGAAAGAACTTGTTTTATAAAACATCAGGTAGTGGTCATCTCTGGGATCACTCTTGCAAGATAAATGTATGCAAATTTGTGACATATGCTTCTTTTGGTTGGGTTGCCCAAGGAGAAGGAAAAGATATGGCTTTCATGGGCATTAACCCCAAAAAAAAGAGTAAAAGGGACTTGCCATGGCTATTGTTACAATCTGGAACTTTTGAAGAGGTGATAAAAGATTCGCATTCTTTTCACCCTTCATACTGAGGAGGGATTTAGTAAAGAATCAGGTCGTTTTAACCTTCTGAAAAATCATGTAAAAAAGATGAGCCATGCCTTACATGATATATGATAACCATATATTTGGTAATAATCAGTAAAGTTAGATAATTGTTTGAAGCACCCTCTTCAGCAACAAATGCTCTGTTTCAGTGATTTGGTTTCGGTTTTATAGTTTAATAAAGTAAATTAGAGATCTGGGATTAAATAAAAAAATGTGTGATAATATATGTTTCTAAATTCAACTTTTCATATGATTTTTTATTTTTTTTGCATTCAGGAATTTTATTTTTTATTTATTTTTTTTACCACTTATTCCATCGGATAAAACAGTAATGTTAAAGAAAACGAGAGAAAAAAAAAAAAAAGCATTGCAAATTGGATGGATGCGAACAGACACCACAAAGTCGTCATGTATACACACAACAGGAAAAAAACAGGGAGGAAACAACCAAAATCCCATACTCAACGTCAACTACTCTACCCTTTGTTCTTACAATACCACGCATGATAAGGCGAGATTCTCGCGGGAACCAGGTGGCATCATCTTTTCTTTTTTTATTTCGATTTTTCCATTGGAATCAGTAGGATTTTGTTAACAAAAAGCATATAAAGTAGAGGTAAATTTGTTTTTATCCTACACACGTGTCAGGAGAGAAGTTGACATGTCAAAGGTAGAGTCACGGTCAAAGACACAAGGTCAGTTCGACGGCACAAGAAACGAGGCAAATCATTTTGCAATCCATTGCTTTATGATTGACGCCTCGCTGACAGATCTGCAGCATAGCTTGCAGGAGTCAGTGATGGCAGCTTTGTGCTTTCACTATCTATTACGGGCAACACGGGCAGGGTCCAGTGCGTGTGGGGTTGATAGAGACCATTGCTTTTGCCTTCCCTTCCCTCCAGTTTAAGGGCGGTCCTGTCCTGTCCTTGTCTGCCCGGCTTTCAAGACGGGCTACAATGTGACGTATGATTTTTAACCATCACAGGACGCCAGATAGTGCACATCTTATATTATTTGTCAGCATTACTATTTGTACATTACGTAGGGCGCCCGTTTTACTAGCATTTTGTCAATTTGTATGTATGTGCTTTTTGGTTTTTTAACTGTAAATTAATATGCTACGATGAAAAATAAATGATCAGAACATCCTTTTACTCTTGAGATTCAAAAATAAAATAAAAAAGGTGCTTTTAATCGTAGAAATGAAAGAAACAATAACAAAATAATATGCAATCATCATAAATTGCTAATGACATTTTTGAAAAATAAAAAAAGAAATGCTGACACAACTTCTTGCTTTGAAACAATCGTTGGCTAATCTATGGTCACTTTATTATGAAAGAAAACTGATAAAAAACAAGATCAGATTCACCAACTTAAGGAAGATATTATGCAGAGACTTGCGATATATAAGATGATAATATAGCATTCTTGTTACTAATAAAATATTTTTTATATATTTTTAAATTATTTTAATATATTAATATTTAAAAATATTATTTTAATATATTTTTAAAAATAACTACTATCACTATTTCAAACAACTCCATATTTCTCTTACCAAAATAAATATATGCCAAGTATTTATCCTTTCTTACTACACTATCACTTCTTTACAATGGGCCTATTGAGCCCAGTCTGGAATTTTTTTAGGAATCCCAGAGAGTTTAAAAACGGGGGGAGTGAATTACAAAAGTGCCAACATTCAAGAAATAAACCGGCATATTTCGGCTCCAAAATAATATTAAAATTAAATCGTTCTATTATTTTGTGAAGAACCTAAGAATACTATTGTCAATATGGTACAATATCAAAGAAGTCGTTCAGAAATTCCTTCCAAGAATAAGAGGGTTGGGCATGAGAAATTTGTGAGTTCATATATTGAACTTGAAGTTCCTCAAATTCAATGGTGGTGAATGATGCTAGCTCCCTGGAAACTATTTTTTGGAGGAAGCTAGGGGCACTTCTGATGAATTCTGATTCTCACTCGGAGTTTCTTTTTTTATCTTATCTTATTCATTCATATTTACTAGCCTGACTTTTAATGCATGGAGAAACATGCTGGCTATGTCATGAGGACAACCATGCATGAGAAGAGTCGTTATACTAGGTCAGTGAACATCATTAATTTGAAACAGGTTTTAGTGGGACTCCCATCCGGACTGTTTCGGATTTTCCTTCAGAAACAGAATCTCAGTTATGGTAGTTAGTGGTTAAAGAGCAATAATTCTGGTCCAGCAGGACTTATTATGGACGTTAGTGGTTACGAAATTAATAGATGGCAAGCAAGCAGGAGTTCTGTCACGACAAAAATGGGGGGTTCTGTCGTGCTCGTGGACCCAAGATCCTGGCTAAATTAGCCGAAAAACAAGCCCAACCTGCGAATCTGGACGAGTGGTAGTTAAACTAGGCTCAGCCCATATTCTTATTTTACTATCAGAAAATTTTGCTAGAAACGAAAACAACAATCGTAATCTTTTTCAAAATATTTCCAGAAATTACTCTTAAGAAGAATAGCAGCCACATGATATTCACTGACAGGGTTGAACTTGCGGAGAGGGCGTGTGCTCATCGAAGCATGGAAAACAAATTTTGAACCAGTACGCATCCGAGAAAGATGTCCTAGATTTGACTTAAGTGAAAGAGTGGAGACCCATTTGACGAATCTCAAAGCTAGCCTCTCATGAACTCGCCGGTCTGAAGCAAGGCTGGCATTAGACTTGGTATTTCAGCATGAGATGAAGAAAAACCTGGGGTGTTTTGTTCGTTTTGCCGAACATTCGAGATGGCGAATTACGATGATTTTAACGCTAGCTTGCTCCATTTTTTTAGCATTACATTTGACGTCAATGATGGATTTCCTAGTTGGTGGGTTTCATCGATAAGGGACCCTTCTATTCTCAATAAAAAAGAATGGCTATCTGCTTGAAAAAAAAAAAAGGCTGGGAAAGACTTGCCACCTTCTGTTTGGCAGTCCGCCCAAGAGGCACGATCCCTCAGTCTAATTATGCTGCGGTACTCGACGACCAGCCCTTCAACTAGGACAGAAAGGATACAAGCAGAAACTACATAAACGACATGCCTGAATCCAGGGACAACAGGTGGCAACATGCGATAACTAGTTGCTTGGCACTGGATGCCATAACATTCTTCAAGAAAGGACAAAAATTTTGTTCTTAAAAAAAAAAAAACCTAAAACCCTTGTCATTTTTTTATTATTATTTTTGTGAATAGCTCTACCACATGTCGAGAAGATTGAAACCAGAGTAATCCATATTTCAGGCAATATGCTCTGCCAGAGCAAGGGTTTTGCCATGCCTCTTCTTCCTCAGCTCATGTGGAACTGGCCCAAAAACCCTGCTTCCCTTTGGCTGACCTTCCTTATCAATAATCACTACTGCATTGTCATCAAACTTGACCTCAATCCCATCAGAACGGCCACGCTGTATTGCAGCATGCACAACAACACTTCGCACCACATTGTCTTTCTTCACTTTTCCATTTGGAATAGCTTCCTTTACAGATGCAATTATGGCATCCACCAACCTTGCCCCTTCCCCTTCAAAGGTTGTATGCACATCAACGTTTTTGCCCTGGGGTTATCCACAACCTTGAGAACAGTCCTCATCTGTATGAAAGTTCTTTGTTGCTGTAAAAGTACAGCAGCAGGACATTCAGGACATGATCAGCAAGAGGAATAACAGAGAAGACGTAACTAATCCTAGCAATAACTGATAGAGAAACAACCTTTCCCCCACTGTTTTAAGTTCTTTCCAAGAAAACAAGGCACAAATGTAAATCTCTCAGATTGAAGGCAGGAAAACATGGCTTTTTTCATGAGAACATGTCTCTTCCCAGCCATTCACATAGAAAATAGCAGAACTCCTTCACAATTTTAGAACCTAGCAAAAGCCGATTTACTTGACAGCCTCTTGCACATCTAAACGCAACTTTTTCAAGTATATAGGAAATATACCTCACAAGTTCTTAAACTTCCACAATACAAGAATGAGCATTTAATTAAATCAAAGTATACAGAGAAATGATTTAACCTGAGATAAGAAATTGCTCCATGTCATTTGATTGGATGTGCTCAGTAAACTAGTTACATTGTTGTCAAGGCCCCCGAGCAATCGATGGCCCACTATTTTATTTTCCGATGCATCGTACAAAAGATCCAGTAAGTAGATAGGTAAAATTGTCACTAAATCTAGCAAAACAGACTAAATTCTAGGTTTTGATGAAAAGAAATCAAGGGCTTAGCATCACCATGAAGCTAAAAATAATTAAAAAGGTAAAAAGAGAAAAAAATGCACAAGGATGCTAAATATATCCGTATTTAGCAGATTTTCTCATATATTCAATTTATTTTCATTGCTACTTGGCAAGTAATGACAATCTAAGGAGCAAGCCATCGCTACCCCATACAAAATGAACCAATAATTTTCCACCCTTGTTGTAACTCAAGCTGCTGCGAGTAAAATAGGTTGGCGGTGAAACTCAAGTCAATAACTTCTGCTGTCAATGAATTGCTGCATGTCATTGAATTGGCGGTGAAACTCAAGCTGCTGCGAGTAAAATAGGTTGCAATGATAATAAAGAAGTGATGGAGCAATGCTGGCACCAGAAACAGCTGTGACTGAGGCTCTCGTGGTGGGGGTAATTTATAATCACTTTGGTTTACAATCAAAATAGCTCAGCCATACCTTATCGCCAACATAAGCATTGCATGTATTTTAGTTTACCTCAGAGAAATGTTAGCTTCAAAGGCTCTTCATTATCAAAATCTAAAACTCCGACGACGCCAAATGTCTCCTAAGGATACCTAATTCAACAGGGGAAAAAACAGATTTACAGGCAGACAGGTTATAGTCTCATCAACAAGCTTAAGATGCACAAGACCCAAGCTTGATGAAGAGCCTTTGAGCTGCAAACAACTGCTTTCCTTGGGCATAAATTTGAATATAAGTTCCCCAGAATCAAATAACCCAATATCCAAATCGGCTAAAGTAGTTAAAAACCTTATAAAGCCAAGGAATCCTATTATTGTATCGTAATCGTGAACATCCAAGCTCCGTAACTAGGAGAGGATTAAAAAGTAAGGAGAAAATCAAGATTCTAAAAAAGTGAACAACGCAAAAACTCGAAAATGAAAAGGAAAGAAAGGAAACCCAACAGCGTAACACCGTAACAGGGAATCACTTACCAACGAGAGGATTTAGAAACGAGACTGGCAGCATTTCTCTACGCAATACGACAAATCTTGGGCTCGAACGAGAAGAGAGTTGGCGAAACTTACAAGTGATAACTACTTGGAATGTACACTGTGCTGTTGAGGTTCTCTCTGTTTTATTTTATTTTTCAATATTATGAACTTGGGCTAGGTCCCTCTCTAGAAAGAGCTTGGGCTGGGTCATAGTCTGAATTATATACTGTCTTTACGGCCCCAAGTTGGACAGATTGAATTTACCCGTTTGATGTTTATTTAAAAAAAATTATTAAATTATTATTATTATTCTTATATAATTTTAATAAATTAATATCAAGAAATTTTAAAAAATTAAAAACTCGTTTTAACTTGTTTGTTATTATGATGGCTAGTGGTTTAGCTTGTGAAGTTATAAAAAATGTAAAAAATTATATAGTTAAATATGTCTGCTGAAAATATAATTAATTAATATATTTAATAAACGGTGGAAAAAACAACTACCGGTGCTAAGAAGCTCCAATTTAGGGATGCTGAGTCTTTTTTTAGCATGGTACCTGTATTCATTTTATGCTAAGAAATGTTTGGTTTGTTTTTGTATTATAATCTTTTTAAAAAATTGTTTTTTTAATACATTAATTGTATATTGTTTTAGATATTTTAGATGGTTTTGATATGATAATATAAAAAATAAAAATAAAATATAAAAAAATTATTTAGATACATTTTCAATTTAAAAGACATTTAAAAAAAATTATCATGTACTGTGATATAAAATATTTGACTAAATAGCTTATGCTTTTTATACTAAGCTTTATATGTAATTACTTTTCAAACCTTGATTTTATAAAAGTTAAAACAACATGGAGACTTGTTTTTATTTATTTTACAGTGAAAATATTTATCTCATAATAATTTTAACTAAATATATACCTTTCTAAATCTATATTTTAAAATTCATAACTAAAAATATTTTTTTAAAATCAATTTTTTTTCTAAACTATAATCATAAAAACTACTATAATATTAAACACACACACATATTTTTATCTAACATAATATACAAGTCAGTTGATGATAGCATTTTATTTATCATGCACGGCACTGGTAAAAACAATATATAAAAAACAAAAACAAATATTCACAAAAATATATTACTCTTGTAGGCTGATTATATACTTGAAAAAAATATCATAAGCAAAACTATAAAAATTAATTTATAAAACAAAAGAAATTTTTAAATCAACTAAAAAATATAACAAAACCTAGACAATAATTTTTAAAAATTATTTAAAAGACTTCCTAGATGGCTAAAAAGTATAACAAAATAGATTCTTTAAAATCTCCAAACTTTTAATTCAATGTAGTAATTGAATTAAAATGCGCATTTGTTGTTAGTATATGAATTTATGATTGTGCATCAACAAAATAATCTTCTGCATCAATATATGATTTACAAGTATTTAATTTTTTTTAGAATGCATGGCTTTTTAAAACATGGTCCTGAAAAGAAATCATCATGTAACTTGATACCGATAATGTAATAGAGCTTTGACTTCATATCAAGTTACTACCCGTTTTATACTTCGATATATTATCTAATATGTGCTCAACTGCGGGTTAGAAAAATTATTTCTTATAAAAAATTATATATATAGGTTTTTTTAGTATATCTGAACAGTTTAAAAAATCTAAGTTGAAATAATTTTTTTATGCATATATATAATCACATGAACCAGTAAACCAAGAGCTACTTGTGCAAATAAATAAATAATAAATATTAATGATACCTAAAAATATAACTTAAAAAATTAAAAAACAAATATAAATCAATATATTTAATATTAAAAGAAAAGGTATTTATTTAATTGTATTTTCTAAATTTATTTATTAAAATAATTTTTTTATTCAAGCAAGTAATGATAGAAAGTGACACAGATTAAATTAATCAAATGAAATAAAAAAATAAAAAATCATGTAAGGTTGCACATATTAGAAAAAAAAATCATTATTTAAATAAGCTATCTAAAAAAAAAAAGAAGTGATATTAATTTAAAAATAAATTAAAATAATTTAGAGAAAATACCATATAAAAAATTAGAAAAAAAATAATGCAATGGATATATATTGCTAGGTTGACAAGCTAAGTCAACCTAATTTATTTTATCAAGTTCGTGCTTGGGCTTGTCTTGGCATGTTTGCATGATTGGATCCTTAGATTTTGTTTTTTAATTGAGATGAACAAATATTTTTTTAAAAAAAAATTAGATGATATATTATTTTATTTGCCCTGATTTCATCTGTCATAATGGCTGGAAAATTGATACTTAAATATTTTTACTTGAAACCCTGTTTGTCAGCCTACTATCTTGATTCAAGATATTGTAGGAATCACTAAAAATCTATATATAGCCTAAAAAACCTAGAAATATCACTCTAAAAACCAAAAATAACTCAAATCTAATAATTAACCTGAGCCTGTATATGTTTTTCTATGAACTTTAAAGATATAAATACATTTAACATGAACCCCTTTCATCAAATAAAACTACTTAACATGAATATAATCTATTTTGATTGCTTCAACTGATATCAACAATATTTTTCTTAATTTATCACTAAAATTCAACTACAAACAGAACTAAAAAAATAATAAAAATAGATTTTTTTATTAAAATTAAATTAAAAAATATTAAAGGCAACAAAATTATATAATTTATATGATTTTTAAAATTTAATTATCAAAATTGATCTTTTGCAAAATTAATAGCATGCCACATGTGTTTAACATCTTTTTATTTTGATTTCTTTTTTTTAATCCCATTTTTTTCATAAAAAAAAAATGAGCTGGACTTTAATTAGAACTAAATTATAGAAAAAAGGTTAAAAAATTAAATTAAAAAAATATTAAATTCTACATAATCTATCCACAATTATATATGAAAAGGATGATCAGAGAGCCTTACATAATTAAAAAAATATGTTTTTTACAATAATACTTAATTATTTTGCTTAAATTAGAGTCACAATTAATTTACAGTATTGAGCTATGTTGAAGGCTGGATTAAAAAAATATATATATATGAGCATTGTTAATGTATTTTCAAGCATTGAAATTTTTTGATGAAATTTAAAAAAAAAAGATAAGATCATGGGGATAGAAAAAATTAAAAGATATGAAAAAAGAATTATTTTAAAATCTACGATTAGCTTATCCATGCTTCGCCATGTATCAGATAAAAAGTACGAGGCAGATTAAAAGTAAATCTTGATTGCAAAAAAAAAAAAAAACATATTTACTTGCAATGTTAATGTTTTGATAAATTTCAGATAAAATTGAAGACATGTTGCTGGGTCCTTTCTTGGTGTGAGTTTTTAATTATCAGGTTAGAGTTGATTGATGTTTATATAACTTGATTTATCAGGCAAATCATAGCGCAATGCAATAAACCTAACAAAAAATTGATTTTACTTTTAAAAAAGTCAGTAATAACATTTTAATGATATTTTTGAAAAATTTAAATGATAATATTTTAAATTAATCTAGATTAATTTATTAAACAAATAATCTAGTTGAGCAACTTTATCTTTTAAAATAATGTTTTATATAATTACACGACAACAAAAAAGTATGCATGCGCAAGAAAACCACAGAATTTACTTGCCTATATTTACATTAAAAAAGAAAAAGAAAAAGCGGAGAGACATGCATAGAAAAAAGAAACTACATTGCTGTCTGTTAATTTTGGACCTGAATCTTTAGAAACCAACGTCTTTTGACCGCAACATTTCTTTTTGTAACAAACTACATTGTTGGCTAGACGGTTTATTTAATGGATAGTAATTTTTTTTAAAAAATAAATTTTAATTGAGTAAATTATTTTTTATATTTTATAATGTAAAAAAAATAAATTAAAAAAAATACTTTTTTAATATTTTTTTATTTTATAAAAAATAAGTTAAAAAATAATTTATTAATAATTTATATTTTTTCAAGTTTATTAAAATAATAAGAAATAAATCTTACAAATTAAAAGTTGGATAAAAATAAAATTCAAAAAATTCAAAAATTATCTCAAATAAAATAAATAATAACCAAAATAACAAAGATTAAATCAAATAAATTTAAAAGATAAAAAAATTAAAATAATAATAATTACCAGTTAATAAATTATTTTAAATAAAATAAATAACAATAAAAAAAATAAGGATCAAAATTGATAAATAAAAATTTTCAATTTAAAAATAATAAGAAAAAAATAAATAATAATTATAAAAATAAAAACTAAAATTAATATAAAAATCAAATTGTAAGGGATTAAATCGAATATATATATATATATAACAATTAAAAGTTTAAGGACTAAATTTAATATAATTAATAAATAATATGATATTTTTAAATTTTTCATAACTTTCAAAAAATATTTTTCACTTAAACTAAAAAAATACTTTTTTAAAAATCAAGTCAAATTTTTTTACCAAAAAACATTTTTTTATTAATTAATTTTTTTAATATCAAATAAATATAAAAAAATTTAAAAATAATTTTTTAAAAACCACTTCTTACCTAGTCAACAAGTCCTTAGTTTTGAACCAGATTTCTATGAACATTTATCTTAATAGAAATACACATTATTCTGTCATATCCATAGAAACCAAACTCCTTCACCACTTGAGTGCAACAATTTATTCGAAACAAAACGCATTAACAATATATTATACAATTTAACACAAGTTGTCCTAATTATTCTTGATATACTACGTAACGATCCATTGGTACGATAAAGCAATGGTTATTTTTTGCATGATGTTATAAACCTAAAAGAATCCCAACACTTTAATAAGGTCCTTGTAAACTTACCCTCTAGTTATCCTATTTTTTATGAAATTTAACCGCGTGCAAAACTTAAATCACATGACTATATGCACACCCACAAAAAAAAAAAAGTTTTCGGTTGTTCAAAAGGCGTCCATCGAAGGGACTGGGTTCATGTTTAAATAAATATATTTCAAAAATAATAATCTCCATTTTTGTTCTGTAAAGAGAAGACTAGCAGCTTATTTTGAAACTGGGTGTCAGGAGGGAACCCACCGACCGTTGTGCCAAGACCGTATCGGCACGTACCCGTAATAAGTTTATTTATTTATTATTTTATCATTCCGTTGGCATCAAGAAAAGAAAGATTGACATGAAACATCTGGCAAAATTATCTTCGACGCCGTGGGACCCACCTATTATTCATTAAAATCCCAACACCACCCTCCTCTTAATCTCGTATTCCCGAGACTACCCTCGTTAATAATTAAACTCCCTTTTCAACCCCGACATAACTACTCATCACATCTCACCCTTTCCTTAGTTTAAAATAAGCCGACACACAACAACTTTCAAACACCACGTAGCCCTAACATTATATCTCCAAGTAACGTTGGGGGGCATTTTGAGTGGTCTTTCTTGCTTTCCGCGCAAGGAAATTAAAGACACGCGCAGCAGGGCGGTGAGTTGATTCAATTCATTAGAGCGAGAGAGGACCACAGAAAACCAAAAAGGACCGCCGACTTAAAAAATATTACCCCGTCAACGCCAAGGTTTCTCTTAGGCTCATCAACGGTGTCGTATAATTGCACTGTTCTTCTCCTAGTGAGTTAGGGTTTTCTCTCTGTCTGATAAGCGCACCGATCTTTCTCTTTATGTCCTTACAGAAATTTAGAAAATCAAACCTCGCTAGATCAAAGTAATTAGTCTCTATGTATCGTTTACAGGTAATATTGTTTCTATTTTCTCTCTCCCGTCCTTTTCCCTTGTTATGATTCTTTGATCTTGAGAGAAAATTGAGTAGATCGGGTTTGATTTTCACTTTTATCTGTTTTTTCTAGTTTGTTTTGTTGATTGATGTGAGTTTTATGCGTTGATTTTGAGGATTTTTTTTGTTACCTGTGGAATTTATTTTTCACCTTGGATTAGGGTTTTGATTGTTTCTAGGTTGAAAGTTTTGTTTTGTGAAAAATTGTGTGATCGAGGTAGATCAAGGCAAGAGTCTTAAAAAAGGTTAATATTACTTTTTTTTAAAAATTGAGATGATTTTGGGGTTATGATCTGTTTGTTTCTTTGGAGTTGAATCATTAATCCTTTAGATATTTTTTTTCCTTGCTTTGATTTAGTTTTTAATTCATAATACTCTAAAAATTAAGAGAAATTTTGACTAAAATATTGAAAAACATAGGGGCTGTGACTGAGTTGTATGGAAGATTTGGGTTCTGGTTTTTTTGGTTACAAGAAGATGAATTGAATTTGTTTTCGTTAGAATTAATTGTGCTTTGCTTTGATTATGTATTCCAAATAACTGAAAAGTTGAATTTTTTGGTTGAGCAAGCAAATATACTGAATTAAATACGTGATTATCTACTTAAATTAAGACTCCAAATAGAAGAATACGAGTGTGTTCATGTAAGTGTGTATGCTCCCCTGTTGAAAAGCAAATTAGTTATTGGAATTTGAAGCAAGGGTTTTGTGTTTTTCCAATAATTAATTGTGCTTTGCTGTGATTATGTATTTCAAATAACTGAAAAGTTGAATTTTTTGGTTGAGCAAGCAAATATACTGAATTAAATTCACGATTATCTACTTAAATTGAGACTCCAAATATAAGAATACGAGTGTGCGCGCATGCAATTGCGTATTCCCCCCTGTTGAAATGAAAATCAGTTATTGGAATTTGAAGTAAGGGTTTTGTGCGCTGTTATTTCAATTGTATAGGAGCGGAGCTACTCAAGGCAGTAAAATAAATAACAAAGTGGCTACATCTGTAATTTTGATTCGATTATATTGAAGGGGAACATGTACAGAATGAACAGTAACAGCAGTATTATTATTAGGTATGTCTTTCTTTTTGCTTATTATGTCCATCTAATTGTTCTCTTGATTCTTTGTCAACACTTTGTTATTGAAATCTGAAATCTCTTTTTTATGCAAGCATTTTTTTTGGAATTATATTTCTTCTTGATGTGAGTAGTGGCAATATTTGCATGGAAAAGTTTTCTGCTACAGGTCTCACAATGTTTACCATGCATGTTTGTCAATAATCTATTATGTAAGCATTTCTGCTGGCATTTTATGCTGTTTTCAGGGAACTTAGTGTTTTATACTTCTATGGCATGTTCTTCATTCAGTATATTTCTTTATTAGAAACCCTTTGTGCCAGGCTTCTCTTATATAATTGAGAAACCATAATGAAACCTGAAAAATCTGGAAGTTGTTCATTTATTGACCATGTGAATGGAGATATTCTGACAACGTTCAAAATAGCAGCCTCAAAAATACCAAGTTAAAAGAAAGTTTCATGGTCAACGGAAAGGTTTCCATGCAATGTTCTTACAGAAAGTTTTTAGCATGCTGTTCCTTGAACCAATGCATGTTATAGAACAAATCTGCTGTAACATTTTCAGTCCTCTGCTCTACCAGCTGTGTGCAATCCCAAGCATTTGCGACACATCTGGCTCTTCATTTCTTTGAAACTCACTGGTTCATTTGACTAAACCCTTTTGTTGGTGGATAGTCTTGACTCATGTGATTTAATTTGTGATAAAGAAATAGGTAAAACTTGTATGCTCAAAGCTATCAACATGTGTGGTTTGAGCTGTGATAAAAATAATAAAAAGGTGACTTTTATTTCACTCTTAGCTTTGCTTGCTTTTGTCTAATATTTTGGAGTACAAAAACCAAATATTTCTAGTCTTAAAAGTATCTGTTTGGTTGTTCAATTAGGCTTTCCAGTTCAGTGACTAGAACTTCTTCACTGCCTCTGAGTATACATCCAGTTCTAGGAAACACTATCTTCGGTTATCTTTGTGGTAAGAGCTATGACCTCTTGTGTTGTTGGCCAGAAGAATAAAGCTGTCTGAAGGCACTAATTCTTTATTGAATTAGTTGATCCTAATTATTCTTTTCTATCCTCCTGTGGTCAACTTGTTTTGTAACTTTGAAGTGTGATTGTTTAATGAATCGATAATTCATTTGTTATAGGTGTGGAGGCAAGTTACTAGCAGATATCTATATATATTAGGGAACAGTTACTGCAACTTCCATGCGGTTAGTCTTTGAGTGAAAGTTGTTTTAGGGTAGAAGACTGCATGCGGAGTCTCTCATTTGCTATAGGCATCAAAGCAGGTTACTATTACTTCGACATGTATTAGGAGTGGCTTGTACAACTTCCCTTTGGTTATTCTTCAAATGAAAATTGGTTCTGGTTAGGAGACTACATGGGAAGTATTTATTTTGTAGAATATATGTTGCTTGAATGAAGATAGTTGTCATAATTATATATTGATTATTGCTCCTCAAAGCAGATTGTACCTTTTTAAGGTAGATAACATAACATGCTCTCCTCTCCATTTCATCAATCACAATGGTTGTCCATTTAGTTAGACTGATGTTGAACTGTTTTAAGTGCTCTGGCTTCTGTTCTTCTGCTTCGAGATCCAAAACTATGTGCTTTTCTAGGTAAAGAGGACCAAAGTGATTTGCTACTTGCTTAACAATGTGGCATTCACTGGTATATGTATCACACTGGATTGATTGCATCCTTGTGCGTGAATTGGTTTGTAGATCTGTATCTTTTGTGTATAATGTGGTGCCGTGTGGATTTTACATGTGATCAAATTTCCTGACAAATGTTTGTTATCCAGGATTTGCCAGTCATCTTCAATGGCATCGTGTCTTTGAAACTGGTTGGAGGCTAGTTTTGTTGCTTCTTTTTAGCTTTGAACTTTTGGATTTAAAGTTCTTGATAAGAATTAATATAGTAGGTAGAAATGGAAGCCAGGATCGCAAAGGTGTTGGATAGTCGTAGAGTTATGCTTGGGGTGAAGAGAAAACAAGCATCCCGCTCTGCAGCATATTTTTCTGGTGCTTCTCATACGGTGTTGCCTGAGTGGCGTACTCCGAATTCAATCCATATGCCAGGGAAACGCAAGAAACTGGACGGAAGCCAGAGCAAGCCTTGGAGCTGTGGGCATTCTTCTAGACGGTCTTTACTTCGGTGCTACTCAAACTTCATGAGGACTGGGGTGCCACAGCGTCTGATGTGTTATCAGAATGAGGAATGGACTGATTTCCCTAAGGATCTTGTTACTTTGGTTAGGAAAGATCTTCAGGGGAAGAAGGCAGTTGTTGAGGTTGAGTTGGAGGGCCGCCGCTATGTTATTGACTTCTTGCACATGTTGCGAATGGACATGAAGACAGGTATTCAGCAACCAATTGCCTGGATTGATGAAGCAGGTGGCTGCTTCTTTCCAGAAATCTATGCTGGTGAAGATGAATCTCATCTGTGCTGCCAGCATGATTGTGTGAAAGATCAAGGGTCCATTTTTAGGGAGCCCCTTGGGTCCCATGAGATCAAGCTGCAGCTTGAAATTGATATAAACGGAGGGGATCAGTCAAAGTTGGAGTGTAGTGGAGAGTCAAATGGTCTTGTCAAGCATATCCAAATTGCTCAAAAGCCTACGAGCGACCACCATCTTGTAGAAGTGGGGGATAGTTACAAGAGGAAGACTGGTGAAAAAATTGTTGAATCTAATGAGGAAAATCAACAGATTAAAGCAAATTTAGTCACTGGGACTGAATCTTTTACACCAATGTTGGATTCTGATACTGTGAAGAAGATCTTTGTTACAAGTATGAACCCTTTTGGTGGTGCAGACATAGTAGATATTTCTCGCTGCTCTAGTAATTCAATGCCAGTTCGATTTGAGCTTTTCCAGAAGCAGATTGAACTAACAGTGAAATATCGTGGAGATGCAAATGTTCGATATGCTTGGCTTGCTTCTTCCAAAGGAGCGATCTCCACTATTATGTCGTATGGACTTGGACATTGTGGGCCATGCACAACAAAGTCCGAACATGGCATTGGCGTTCATCTCTCTGCAGCAAACTTTTGTCACACCAGGTTGGATGTTTTTCCTGTTTTATCATTTCATCTAGTGTGGGAAAAGCCAGCTGTATTCTAACTATAACACCAGTAGATCATCATATTAAACAGGGAATTGAGTTTTTTAAGGTAAAATGTTCACTTTCTTCTAGACAGTAGCTCTAGATTGGCTAGAAAATTGTCCTCCTCTTTTAAAAGAAGAGCTCTTTTGCTTGTCAGTCTGATTTTGGAAAGTTAATTTGGAGATTGCTAAATTTTCCATGCTATTCATGTACCAATGCTATAAAATTATGTGTTGCTACGAATTCTTTTATTGTTCAATACAGTTATCTTATTAGATGTAGCCAAATTACTTATAATAGGGTTGTTATCAGGAGCTGCTTATTAGTCCTCTCTTTTGAAGACTGTATCATGAACACTGATAAAGCTTCATTTTTTAGTCTTCTCATTTGCTAAGTATGAAGATGCACATGATTTTTTTGTTTATAACTTAACGCGTTTCACATATCTTCCATCTATTATATTAGTGCGGAGTTTCCTGGTTTGTGTTTTTCTTGTTAAAAATTTCTGAAAAAGAAGAGTTTGATTTATTTATTCCCTAAACGGTTTAATCCAGATCAATGCCATGTGTTACCTGGAAATGCTTCTTCAAACCTTTTGTAGTAAGAATTACTTTACAATGTGCCACCTGCCTTGAGAAGTGCATGTGATGCTTTTTTGTGATAGTTTTCTTATATGATTGGTTTTAACTTTGTTTTTACTATTGAGGTTCCTTTTCTTTTTAATACTGTGCGCTATTGAGGTGGATTCAACTTCTGGTTTGTTTGCAGTGCAAATTATTGTGATGTTGACGAAAATGGAGTGCGGCACTTGGTATTTTGTCGTGTAATAATGGGAAATATGGAGCTTCTTCAGCACGGGAGCCGACAGTTCCATCCCAGTAGTGAGGATTTTGATAGTGGAGTGGATGATCTTGAAAATCCAAGAGAGTATATAGTCTGGAATATGAATATGAACACCCACATTTATCCAGAGTTCGTTGTTAGTTTCAAGTTCACTCCCAACTCAGAAGGTGATATGCTACTACTTCTAGAGGTGTCAGTTTTGGCACAAACAATTTCAACACACACACACATGCACGCATGTATGGCATATAAATATATAGATGTCTTCTAGGATTTGAATGAAATCCTTGCTCTTGTTGGATGTGTGCTACTCAATCATTAGTGATTTGTTGGATGGAGCATGGCCAATGTATTCTGGTGGTTGGAAACAAGTGCCATTTCAACAGTCCATCCTCCTTTGATGCTGAAATTTAAAAGGATGCTAGCTTTAAGATGAGGTTTCATCCATGATGGGGAAATATCCTTTTGGCTGGGTTCTATTACATTCATGAGATCAATCAACTTGTCAAGCATTGATTCAATGACTTTGTCAGCAGCGTTATCTGCAGATGCTGTATGAATACCTCTGATTTTCTTTTTGGAACTTTTTTAGCACTTTGCTATAGTACCTTGTGTTTTTTCTGCAGGGTTTCTGGTTGGGAGTGAGAGTAAGCATTCTGTTTCTGGCGTGACCACTTCTTCTCATGGAGGTCAGGGATGTTTACCAGTTGAGTCCCCTGCAGTTGATCTGAATGTACCTGTAGAGTCTTCTGCAGTTGATCTTAATGAGTCCCCTGCTGCTGATATGGTATGGGTACCAATATTGTTCTGGCACTATCCTTTTTTATGTATATTTGTTGGGTTTCTTTATCCATTGTTTACTATGCAATACATAGCAGGTGAAAATTTGATGTTGGTTCTGCTTGTTCTATTTGGAGAGATGCATGTTTCTTCATTTACCTGCAAAAGTATGGTCAATTTTAGACAAAAGACAACTGACCTTATGCAACAGAAATGATAAAATATGAAATGAAAGTTCAATGGTTTAGAGTTAATACTCCTAAACTTGAGTCTAAGATAGAGCTGCCTGTGCAATGAGAAGATCTGGAAATAACAGCGACTGTTGCGGATTAGTACATACCTTGAAAAAGGAGTGTGACTGAGAAGGCTTTTACTATTGGTAATTATAAGGGGTAGATGGTATTTGAAGAACCAAAAGCATATCGACTATACTTTTGGTTTTGAACTGTGCAAGCTAGAATGATAGATGAACTGTTTAAATATTATAAGGCAATCAAACAGTTCCTTACATTGACACGAACAAGCTAGAGTATATGGACATGGTTGCCTGGACATCGTATGTCTTATTTGACAAGATTACTAATTTAGTATTGTTGACTAGTTTCACATGGAGCTTTCGGCTCCTGATGTATGTTTATAATTGTGCCTGAGCTACTTAACGGTCAACATTTGTCATCTTCAAGGGAAGTGAAATTCAACCAGTTTCGGGTTCTGGGAGATCTCTTGGAAAATCACCAAGTCTGAGTTCAAGCAATACAAGAACCCCTAAATCTCCATGGATGCCTTTTCCTATGTTGTTTGCTGTGATTTCAAGTAAAGTTCCAAGCAAAGACATGGAACTCATAACTAACCATTATGAACTGTTCAGGGTATGTAAAATGGCATGCTCTGCTGTTATCTTCCGTTCTAATTCAAATGTTTATCATGATTAGGTGATCACCTTTTGTTTTCCTTTTCAGGAGAAGAAGATAAGCAGGGAGAATTTTGTCAAGAAGTTGAGGTTGATTGTTGGAGATGCTTTACTGAAGTCGACAATTACAAGTCTTCAAGGCAAGGTATGTTATAATTTTCGTTCCTGTTTTGCCTTAGATTGGGACATCCAGTGCTAGTCTTCTGGTGGTATGATTATCAGGTGCACCTTAACTTGCTTAGCTGAAAATTCCTTAGTTTGTTCAGGGGCAGATTTGAAAAGAGCCCTAGCTAAACTAATGGCTACTAAAAATCTAGAACTTCTATTGATGCAGTTTATTCATTGATAGGTTCATTTCCATTTGATTTCAGTTAGAAGTGGAACTTTTGAAACTGATGAACATATGACAGGCTAATTCTGCTTCTGCTTATTTATCTAGTTTGCCCCACTGCTACTGTCCTGTTTGTTATAGGAATGTCTTCTGCAACTGTCAGAATTTTAAGTTTAATGGTCTGAATGTGGTTTTGTTATTGTGGAAACATATTCCATAATTCATGAACATAATCTTTTTAAAGCTATCCTTTCCTTGTATGTCTTTATGAAATGGACTGCTATGAGGAGCATAGCATTGCGCATTTACTTCATCTTCAATAATTTGGTTCTGTATGTGCTTTGTTTTGGGTTGGGGAACAGAATTGCTTTCATCTTCAATCAGTAACTTAAGCTGCCTTGGGTTGCATACCAAGTACATAAATACTGACCTGTGGCTACAGTAAATGTACAAGTTAAGGTGTAAAAATTTAAAAAAACTACAGAAAAAGAATGGTGCTGATAAGCCATCCCTGTCATATAGTATTTATATTGGCAATTCATACACAGAATATAGATAGTATGGGAATATCTATTAGCAGGATTAATATTTCTCCATAAATCCGTGTTCTGTCACAGAATTAGGAGACTGTCCATTGTGTGAGGGAATCTTGATTTTAATCACCTGACACAGCTTTTCTGGCTTAATGCAGTTGCCATCTAACTGTGAAGTCCCCGTGGCTAAACCAGCTGCAGAAGGCTAAGTGGTGTTTTGAGCAGAGTCAAAGCACACTTAATGCTGCTGTTTGTCGGAAATTGAGGTGAAGTTTGTTTGATGCTTGCTTGCTAGAATACGTCGACATGAAGTTGTGAATATCCTGTCAAAGGACTTTTAGGTCTTAGTCTATCTAGAAACTGCTAGGTTATTTCGTTAGTCACCCTTTTGTTAGTGATGGATTACTTGACTTGCTTATGACTCTCTCTACTTATTTGTCTTGTATTGCTGATCATGTCCCAGCTTGGTTAATAAACTTTGGATTGTTTTGGTGTGGTGGGGTTTTTCCTTAATTGGTGGCCTGAAGCTACGTTTCAAAAGAAACCGCGCATGTTTCTTGAAGAGACATTCGAACAAATCTTGAACGCCGTTCATTGCTTGCTTGTTTGAATAACGAGCTGTGTCCACTTACAAGGGTCCCACGGGAAGAAGAGGGATTCCTAAGGTTGGGGAGTGGTGATCAATAGTGGGCATCGAACTGGGTAGTTGGTGAGAGGTCTGGGTAGCAGGATCAAAGCACAAGAAGTGATCCTAAAAAATAGAGTAAAAAATAGCATGGTACAAGAAAAAGCAAGCCTACGCGCCACTTGGGAGGTAGCTCGGAACCGAGTTCCGAACAATGATTTACTAAATTTTTGATATTTAAATTATTTGTTTTCTATGCCGATAGATTATGTTCATGGATTAATTTTGAGGTGGTGATTAATTCTGAGTTGATGATGTTAAAAATAATTTTTTAAGTAAAAAATATTTTAAAAAATAATTAATATAGTGTATCTCCTATCCTTTCAATAATTTAAAAAATAATTAAGACATTGTTTTGGTTTATAATGCCTTTTTTTAAAATATATAAAAATTTGCTATCAGCATCATCAACCAGCATGAATGCCCATGGCAAAGAATTTTCGTTGATTTTAAATGAAGATAAAAAAAAAGCTCCAGAGTAGAAAAATAGTTCTCATCTTTCTTAAGCCAAGGTTATTAAATTATTGATGATTTTGAAACTGGTGTCTTTAATTAATCAAAATGTTTCCAACCTCTATTCTTTCTTTATTTGTTTTCTCGGATTAAAAACCATTTTCGATGATAATATTATTATTTACTTAGGCTTTGATTTTTAAATTATTTATTTTATAAAAAAATCAATATGATTTGCCAAGATTAAAAATAAAACATTTCAAGCTTTAATTACGTCCTTTTCAATCCCGCAATTCACTGTAAAATCCCATGAAATTCAAGTGTTATAGGGAATATTTAAAAATTTAGAAGCTAGAGAACAAACTCCATAAAATAAATTTGGGTGCTATGCTAACCTTTTCAACATTTGTTTCGAAAATGTTATGGTAAACCATAAATAGTTATAAGGACACGCATTAAGCAAAATGCATCAGAAAAACATTATAAAGTTTCATACAGGAATTAATTCTAGAGAATTAAAATATTAAAAAAATATAAATATATTAGAAACACACAAAAAAAAAAGATTGAAGAAGCTTAGCTGCGTTAGGCCTGGGTGGTGGGAATGTGGGATGCTTGGCCCATACTTGTGGCCCAGGTGGGGGTGAGAAGAAATACGGGACACCGCGTCATCCACCAGTGAATGACACCTTGCTTGTTGTGATAGCTCTGATGTCCTTTTGATCATTGAAAGATCAAGGGTTGTTGATTTTGGTCCCCATAATCCATTTTGTTTCATTTTTCACGCCAAATATCCATAAATCATCTAGAAACTTCTACATACTCATCTCCAACCTTAAAATACATTTCAATCAACCAAAATTACTAAACAAATAAATCAAAATTTATTTTATCGAGCACGATCTACTCTTTCCAACCATGTCAGATCCTATAAACACCATCGATAAAACTCTCCTTGTTAGGGCAAATCCATCGGCACTAATTTCGGCGAGCTTTTCTGGATGGAATGTAACTGGACGTTGTTTTCCCTCTCCTTCATGTCTTCTGCCACTTGTTTCTTCTATCTCAATGTTCATGAACTGTATTGTAAGACAAATAAAAGTTTAGGTATGAGGCCACACAAGCCTCCAAACCCAAGAATCAAAGCAAAATAATGAGCTTCGACTCTTTTTGGTTTTTTATTTTAAGATTTTATTGGTTTGATATCTAGATTCGGGTTTTCCAGTTAATTTTATGTGAGGTTTAATTTAATTTAATTATTATTATTATTAATGCGGTTACTCGATTAAAGGTAGAATTTCTCATTAGTATTCTTCATTTACAAATGGTGAAGGTAGGACCGCAATTCTAAAGAGAGTGAGCAGAGTCACAAAGACCATGGCGTCAAGTTAAGCTTTTGATAGGAACCTTCCTTCTTTGCTCTACTCTGAGCAATTTCACTGTGAAAAAGCAGCGACTCAAAGCGCATGCCTAGAAATGAAAGTGCCTATACAATCAAGGCTGATGAAACAACAGTGTACACCAATCATTAAAGCAACTCCTGTGATATGCCTTATCAGGAAGGGGACACGTATCTTTGTCCCAATTCTTCAAGGGTGGACTTTGTTGGTTAGCTTCCTCCACAATCTTATGGAACTCAACTGGCCCACCTGGTGGCATTCTTATCAATCTCAGAGGATGCTTCCCTCGAATTCTTCTTTTGCTACTGATTTCCATGACAACACGATCAGGCACCACGAATGAAATCCCAAACCTTCTTGGCTGAGCTCGAATTGCCCACAAGTTAACTTGCCTCCTTGTTTTTTGTTTTGCTACACCCACAGGTTGCATGATACATATACCAGTGATATCCAATAAATCAAAAGGAAGGTAATTAAGATCACAGGCTAGATTTGATGGCCCTGATTTGGTGTTGGAAGATGGTTAAAGAAATTTGCAGAGTTGGGTTTTGGTTTTGGATGAACTTGCTCAGCTTTTGGGTGGACTTTTATAAGCATACCGCGTGTTAAATCTGTTCTACAAAACATTAAAAAACTAGGGATGCAAGTGCATTTCTGATAGCTTGTTCACTGGTTTTGCTAATGGTTTTATAGTAAAAACAGGCACACTGATCACTATGGCTGGCGCTTGCCCTGTAAGTTTCGACAACTGCTCATGCTGCAAAAAGGCCAACGGTCGAAGTGGTCGGGGATGAGGAATATATGGGCCCCCCAATAGATAGTTTCAATGGGCTGACAATGTACAGACGGTCACACGTTGGGCCTAAATGGGCTGAATTGCTTTGCGATGGTCTCCTAGGGTGGAGTTCGCTTCTTATATGACTCTGCAAGCAAGAGGTAGGGAGCAGGGAACGGGGAGAGAGAGAGAGAGAGAGAGGTAGGGTGATTGAGAATTGGGAAGAGAGAGGGGGGAAAGTAAATGGGGAAGGAAGGGGAATTGTGGGATGATTCAGCTCTCATCAACGCCTTCGACGATGCCATGTCTAAGTACAAGGTCCGCTCTCCATCTCTCTATACTTTTCACCATTTTTTTTTTAGTTTTATTCCTTGTTATTAATTTTACTTTTCTAATTTTGCAGAAAATGCATGGAAAGAAAAGAATCCAGGATAAATCAACTGATGGAGGGAAATTTGGTGGCGGCACCGAGGATGAAAATGCCTCTGCTGTTACTAGGGTCGATGAAAGTCTGGATGGGACTGTTAAGTAAGTCCTTTGTACCTATAATATAAGATAGCTTAAATCCCTTTTGGTCCTGGAGAGCTTTATTTTTTTCTCCTTGTATTTGTTTTTGAGATGTTGAAGAATAAGATATGAGAATAACACTTAGATAGTTGATATTTGAGAAAATGGGCTTGAATTTACTTGCAACATTTTCCTATTCAGTATTGATATGAAACTTCAGTTGAATTTTATATAAAATATAATTTGAGTTCTTGATAGAGAGTGCTTATTCACCTGCATGATTCTTTTACTTTTATGGAATCTGCTTTTCTGGGATCCGTTTTCATTTCTTGTGATTTTTAAAATTTAGGGAGGCAGATGAGAACAGCAATGTTACATCGAATACTGTCACAGAATTGGAAGAGACTGAAAACCTTGCTCCGGCCAAATTAAATAATTGTGTAGATTCACTTGGACCTGAGTCATATGTAGATCCATCAAATGGTGGTGTTCACGCGCAAACTCTTAGTGGTTTGTATTCACATGGTGCTGAAGATTATAACCAGTTACTCGGCCAGTACTATGAGCTTGAGGAGAAGAGGCAAAGGATTCTACAGCAACTTAATCTGCATGGTGGCTATAACTACCAATATCCTGCTGAAGGTTCAGGTTCTGGTGGTTATTGGGGAACCTGTTCTGCTTCTCAAGATCAGTCGGTTGCTGCAACCCAAGCTTCACTCTCCCCTCTCATCTGTTCTTGTTGCCCTTATGCTTGCCATTGTTCAGTGGCTCCATGCTCTTCATTCTCATCTTGTACTGTTGGTGGGACATCTCTTGGTAAAGCATGTACTGATTCTTCTGCCATGATGAACCCTGGAAAGTCTTTCCCTCCCATAGATGATGACATTGTGAAAACAGCAATGGATGCTGCAGAAAGAGCAATGTCATCCATGACAATGAATACTCCTGCTGTCAACTCCGATATAGAAGGTAAACATGGTTTTTTGAAAATGATAAAAATGTCAATCAAGAAAAGAAATGTTTTAGAATTTAATCAGAACTTTGTGGATAACATGACAGTATTAAGCAGTCGGCTTTGAAATGGAATGTTATTTAGGTTTTATTTCAAGTAACTGGAATAGGGGGCATGACTGAAACAAATCCTCAGATAGTGAAATGTGTTTTATTTAAATTTTGAAGCATATTTTTAAACCTAAAGTACCCCAACCTCTCTTTCTAGACACGGACATGCATATATTCGAATTTCTATACATGATGAACTTGCAGTTTAGTTTCTTTCGTTAGGTTGTTCATGAATTTAGTTTCTTCAGTTAACTAGTTGTTTTGTTATGTAATAAACTGTTAGTCTAGAAAAACCATGCTTGCTTCCCAGTTTTCAAGTAATTTAAGTTGTAAGCTGGAGTTGTCTGGTTACTTGTATAGTATAAATTGACTTAATTATGAAGGTCTCCAATCCTCATCTTGCTACATGAAAATATAGAAAGCAAGAAACTGAAAGAAGCAATCACTTACCGTAGATGACTTATTTTAAATTTGTGCATCACTTTGTAAAGGAGAATGCTTCACTGTGACAGTTGTTCTTTTTTATGGTACTTATATAGTCTTTAATTTGAGAGTTTTGGTTCTCATAAAGGAACCATTTACTTTTACTGAAAGACTTTGGCTGGTTGATCTAGAGCTTCATAGGACCTTCTCTGGACACCTAGTATTAGCCTTCCGATTTCCGTTCAACTCTGAAAAGATTTAAATAATAGTTTCGCTCTTAGAAGAGAAGTTTCTTTTTTCAAAAACTTAAATTAGTGGACATCCCTTTTCTTTCACAGTGTTTTCAAAATTTCTACTTATTTTTTCAATAGATTTCGGCCCATGCAATTCAGAGGAACTGAAACTACAAATAAAATCGCAAATCTGGGGCAAAACTCTAAGTCAATACTTTGAAAGTGAAGTGGTAGATGATCTTTAATTATTTTAATAGAACTAGCTTATATGAATGGTTGAGAGAGAAAAATTTGAATATGCTCAAGAAATGAAGCGCCCTTGGGATGTGCCTTTGTTTCACTATTGTATATTTTTTTTGTCCACTATTATGCAGGCAATAAAGCTGAGAAAAGGAAAGATAATGAAGGGGAAATAACTCAAAATACAAGCTCTGAAACAGATCTGACAGTTGTATTAAACGCTTGGTATTCTGCGGGCTTCTACACTGGGAAGTAAGCAATTGTTTCATGTTTGTTTTTATGAATAAATTGCTTTCTGAATTATCATGGTCCATATTGGAAAATCTAGTTCCAACAGAATGCTTGTCAGGTAGCATGTAAATGGAAAAAAAATGATCCACAAAAATTCATGATATACAATAATAGCTTAATTTGTCGAAGGGAAGCAGAGAAAGCAGAGTGGATTTCCATGTGGCTAGCCATCAAGGGTTCTGGCACTCTGCTAAGAAAAATCTGTATAAAAGAGCAACGTTGATCATGAATTGACTGACTTGAAAAAGAATTTTTTGAATCCTACTGATTAGATTCTCTGGTATCAATAAGTATGGCACTTGAGCACCGTGAAGTTTTAACTGATGGTGACAAGTGATTATACAATGTTATGTCCTTTAACTTATTGAAACTTTGGTGTTCTCTGATATAGGTATCTTACAGAGCGATCCATAGCAAAGAAATGGCATGGCTAAGCATTCTTTATCCATGCAGAGCAGAGGAAAAATGGTTTTGCAACAAAATTTTGGTCCAATATGGAACACTAGTTTGTAATTCCTAGTGTAGATTCTGATGTATCACTGATTTGTAGTTACCAAAATCGAGCTCAAAAGAAGCAACTTTTGTGTTATAGCTACAGTTGCATAAGTTGGGGTTTTATAACACTTTGGTGTACTCATTACTTCCAGTCAGGAGAAATTATATGGCTCAACTACCATGTGAGGGTAGTCCCCTCACAAGCAGATTCACAATTATGCTTGGAAAAAAAAAAAAAGATTCACTAGGAAAATGCCTCTAAGGGCATCCAAATCCCAAAATATTATGATATGACCAATTAGTAGTTTGCTTTGATCAATTGTGACTACATTCCCATTTTGGAGAGATCCACGGTGGTTAATTCTGAGGGAAATTCCTGTTTCAAGCAGGCACTTAAGGCTTGATTTACTGAAAATTTTGTGTAGGCCTTCTCGTTAGTTAATTTGCAGTTTACTCCTGCTAGCGAGCGGCCTTGCCTGATTCCCTGAATTCAGAGATATGCATCGTCCACCATGATGCCAAGTTCATTTTCTCCCATGCTTGTGCCATGTACTAGAAACCTTTCTGTTAATTGAACACTTTTATTTTCGATTTCAATCAATGGAGTATAATTTATCTAAATTAAATGGTGTGAATAAAATTAAAAGGAAAGTTTATAATAATGAATCATATAATAAATTGAAAAAACACATTCCATTTTGACGAATTATTGAAAACACGAGATACAGATAAAAAATGCCCTACGCTACTGGAAATCTGTTGAATTCAGAAGTGTTTGTGTATTCACTTGTGCTTGTGGAGGAAATTTGAGCATATCATTACAGCTAATCCATCCATGGAAAATATCACAATTGTGGATTACAGTTGGTTTTGTATATATTTAATTCAGGCAAAGTTGAGGTAAAAGGCATTTGTTAGTAGATGTGTTGGTTTTCAATAATCTTCTCTTGATCTGGAAATCAATTCACACTTTCACCTTTGCTGCTGCTTCCTTGATTTGTTCAATTGTGAATACACCGAAGAAGTCATCATCTGTCACTGCATTTACTACAGCAAGCGCAAGATCATCAACATTAACAGGTGGTGCCAACAGGAGATCCGATGCTGGAAGGGAACTTAAGGGTTTGGTGAAGTTCTCGATAGCACTGAGAATTCTCTCTGCCGGTTGCCCAATCAAATCCAGAGGAATCTCAAAACCATCAACCCTCCTTTTTCCATAGATGAAACCAGGTCTTAACACTACACCTGAGGAAATTCAAATTCAAGATAAATGAGAAGCAATACAGAGGTCAAAAGAATTGCTCGGAACCATGAGTGGAAAGAATGGATTAGCTAGAAGGCAACCCCTTCAATAAGGAGGGGATGGATTTTAATACAATCCCTCTAACTAAAAAAAAAGTCAGTATGATGATAGCAATGATCATTCTCCCATTTTTTAGCTGAAAACTCAGTAGCAATCAACTACTTCACATAAGTGCAATAGCAAGTGCATTAAAAACATTCTATTGATCAGCATGCAGCAAACATGAGCACGCTCAATGTTCATTAATCATTCGCTTAATGATTTCTTTGTGCTCATTGATCTCATAGTCAGTTGATCTTAAGATGCAAATGACTAGCTTAGATAAAATGCTTTCCAAACAAATTTCTTCTTTCTCAATTGCTTTTCACACAAAACCAGTAACCTAACACTACAATGTACACATTACAGCATTATAAAATTTTTGGAAACACAACTACAGTTGGAAAAGGCCCATTATGAACTTACCCGAATTGGGATATTTGGAGAGAACCTCTGACTCTGCCTTCCTCTTCCCTGTGAAGTATCCAGTTGATAGCACAAATGATGGTAGATTGTAATCATGCACTGAGATGAAGATAAACTTGGGAATTCCTGCAAGAAGAGAATTAAGGTTGTAAGTAATCTGCAGGAATAAAATTCTAGATTAACAGTGGTTTATGGCATCTAACCAAGAAATCTTAACAGACAACTATGTTTTAATCAAATGCTGGCATTTTTTATTGGTGCCATTATTAAAATAAATTAATCCTGATTGGTAGAATGTTCTCAGTCCACAACGATTTTGTTACTTATAGTCCTCGGGAAAGGAATATAAATGCCTGCTTTTGTTTCTTTCTAGCATATTTCATTTCTGTAATGTTAATTACAGGGTCTAAAACATTGAAACTTAAGAAGCCAGTCAATGTTAAGTAAGAATTGCTATTCTTGCTCTCAGATTTGTGCCCTGGAGGCCATAATTGAAATAGAAAAATCCATGAAAACACAGCCATCATTTCAATCTCAATGCTGCCATCAACTTCTCTTCTATCATTTCTTCTCTTTTCTCTAAGATATAAATACACAAAGTTGTGTCTTTGTTTAAAACTTCCACTGCCTTTTTTCTCCATCTCCTTTTCTGTTAAGTCAAGATCTACCCGTACATATACTTGAACCTAATGTTTTCTTGCAACCAGCACAGATTTTGAGCAAGTCCCCTCCTGGCCCTTCTTAAGGGGTTGGTCACAATGTCAACAGGCAAGTCATTAACTGGGAAGAACTGATTGCTTTGCAAATTAAGGCAAAGATTTAAGTTCACCAGGACTGACAGTTCTTACCAAATTCTTTGGCAGCATTGACAGAAACAATGTTAGCCTCGCCATTAATTCTTTGCATCTGCTCCTCGCTACCAAAACCTCCAATTGTTGAAACAACTGCAGTGGCCCCAACTAGTATCTCATCCCAGTTTGTATAGAAAACATCTCCTGCATCATATGAAAACAAATGCATGAGATAAAACTAAGCAAAGTGTAGACTACTAATCAGAACAAATTTAAGATAGTAAGAGCACACAACCACTTCAGAATTATGCCGAAATCTTAAAAAAAATTCAAGAACTGATCTAAATATCTGCTTAAGGAACAAAGAGCTCGTTGATTATGATCCTAAAAGCCGATTCATGACACATCAACCCATTATAGACTGGGTAAATTATAGAACATGCCTGGTATCCAAGTAACCTGATCTATCCATGAACCAGGGTAAGTAGGGCGCCCTGACCTGTAGAATGAATCAGAGTTTCAGACATGAAAAAACTAAACATGATAAAGCAAACAACAAAATTGTAAACAAGTTTGTTTACAGGTAGCCAATGCTTTGACATGGGTAGCAGTTACATAACAAAGAAATCCACATAACCCCAAAAGAATCATGTACGCATCAGCTAGGAGAAGATCCCTCACCTGCTTAAGCTTATAACTTCTATGCCCTTGGACACAGCAGCCTTGCATATGGCAGAACCCACAAAACCACTACCTCCTAGGACTACAACCTACTTGGAAAAGCACAGCAGTGGGTAAGTAAAAGAGACCAAATGTGAGCTAAAACAAAAATAATACAAGCAAATAGAAGAAAAAACCGATCCAGTGGTGCCAAATCTTACCCTTTCGGTCTTTACATCAGCCACAACATCAATTGTTGTGGATCCGAAGTCATCTTTTACGCCAGCTTCTGCATAGCTGCACTTTACAACAGACTTGCACAAACTGGAACTAGAGAGTCACGTTGCTTAGTTATTTTCAGTCTTAAAATCATAAGAAATCCACACCTAAAAATAATTAATATATACACATATATATGCAACGATATTTAGGCTTCAATTTCACTAAAATGCAAGCTAATTGTTATGCTAATCTGTCCACTAATTCGACTTAGAATTTAATAATACGCTCTCACTTACACAACCGAATTAATGGGAAAAAAAATCAAATAAAATTCACAGCATAGACAATAAATTTCATTTCAAAATTGAACCTTCGTGAAAAATATAAAATAAAAGGCAAGAGAGAGATTACCGGTGGTTAAGAGAAAGCGAACTTAGCCGAAAAGGAAAGGAAGCTCGAGAGGAGGAGGGGGAGGGGGAGCCAAGGGTGGGAATGGTAGAGAAGGATAAAATGGACGCCATTTTTTATATTTAGTTCTTGGAACCTGGAGGAGTTTTATAAAGTCGGGCAGTTCAGTTGAACAGCAACACACAGAAAGGAGTCCAAAATCTAAAATGAGGTTAGGAGATTGTCTGGCTTGTCTTGGAACTTGGTTCAACGTGTTTTTGAATAATTTAATTTATTTTTATTTTTTCTGTTTTTTATTATTTTAATTAAAAATAAATCTTAAAAAATAATAAAAATATTATTTGAATTAATTTCTTAATAAAAAAATATTAAAAAAAAACCTTGCCGTCCTTCCGAATAGACCCAAATCAAGGAAATACATACGTTAAAAAGGACCACGTGTAGAGTTTACTAGAGTGACCACACACGAGTGACCTGATGGACACACACGCTGAGGACTTGAGAAAAATGACATAACTGCCCTTATGAGGCAATCCCTGCCTGGCCTCTTTCTTTCGACTCGCAAACGGCGTCGGGTTTTTGTTCCACTGCTACGACGAATTTTACAATTCCCTGCATTTGCGTAGACAGACTCCCTTAATAAAACAAAGAAAAAGTCGGAAGCTTTTTTCGCGGCAGTTATAGTCTCTGGACTGTGTGAGATTGAACATGGGGAGAACTACCAGCAAAGACGCACAAGCACTCATCCATTCCCTTCGTTCTGCTTATGCTGCCACTCCTACTAGCCTCAAGGTTTCTTTCGCTCTCGCTCTCTTTTTATCCCTTTTTTCTTTTACCATGAAGTTCTAAAATTGACTTCTTTTTTGGTGTCCAGATCATCGATCTGTATGTGGGTTTTGCAGTTTTGGCTGCTATAATTCAGGTACAACTCGTTCTGGTGCGGTGATTTTGAGTTTTAGTATAGGTTTATTGTTTCCATGCCATGATAATGTTAGGATTTTGATCTTTGACAGTTCGATTGGATCAGTGGATGATGAATTTGATACAGAATAATAATATGGGATTCATTCGGAAACTTAAGGGTTTATTAGAAAGAATAGAATAAACTACTATGTGCGGTAAAATGTCCTTGTATGAAATGTTTTGTTAACTGATGGTGTGAGTCCATCAGTCAAGTGCGTTCTTTTTTATGTTTCTAACAAGGTGTAATGTTGACTTTTTTTTCTGTTTCCCAACTGTTGAACAGAGCCTAGAAGCGTTTGTTATTTTACTTAATTGTGTGAATACCTGAGTGTTTTTTTGTGTTTTTATAAAGTTTAGGGTTGGATTGCGGAAAAACGAGGGAGAAGGGCTTGGAGAGCCAAAAAGTTGATGATTTAGGTCGTGATACACGCAAATATTGTTATATTCATGTTGATAATGTCCTCTCTGTTATTTTTATCCTATTGGTCAATGGAGTTGTCTTTTGTTTGCTCGTATGTATTTCTGCTACACGTTGCATCACTTTGTTTTCATTTGGTACGCACTTCCTTGTGTTCCAGTTTAGCATTGGAAAGAGGGAGGAAGAAAGTCTTAAACAAGAATAACCAATGAGCACTGCAACATGCTTGATGACTCCCAAATGCAACAGTCATTTTTCCCCTTCAAAGAGCTCATTTTTGCTAGATTTAAATTCAACTGGAATTTAGCAGCATGCCATTTGGTATTAGATTTTTTTTATTTTTAAAGACTGAAGAACTTAACGAATGATGTATAAAGAAGTCTTAGAGTGGACAGAGGGGAATAAAAAGGAGAACAAAATTCTTTGAGATCACTATCATTCCTTTAATTATTAAGCAAATAAAAAGGTAGCAACCAAATGCAGTTTTACGTTAAAAAATTATAGATGGATCGCTAATCTGTCAAACAAGTTGGGACACCAACAACATTTTATGTACTGTGCATACGCACTATATGCACATTAAACTACATATATACCCAAACGGCATTAAAGTTCCTCTGAATGGAGGTTACCTCGAATCATCCATGTACATGATTAGATGTATGGTGCCCTGTTCATGGAAATATTATAAGAGTGAAAACTAAGGACAATAGTGCACAAAGGTCATCCATGCTAACCTCACACCCTCCCTCTGGTTTCTGCCTTCCAAAAGCTTCATTTCCCAGTTTCTACCAGAGGAAGTGATGCAATATCCGAACTTGCTGGTTCAACATTTTCAATTTCTCTGAGCCCCTTTGTGAATGATTTTTTTTCTTGTTGAGTTATCAGAATTGTTTGAATTACCTCTACCTTTCGACTAGGCTTTCATTATATATAGGAAAAGTAGTGTTGTTGTGCTGTACATAGTAATTACAAAGAGAAAATCTAGGAAGCTAAATATAGTAAGGTAAATTTCCTATTTAAGCATTTACAGCTGTATGCTTGACTTCAGCTTTTTTTTTATTGACAGGAAGAGCATAAGTAATCTAATCCGGTTACTCTTCCTAGAATTACATGTGTTTTTTGGCATCAAAGATGAACTGCTTGTTTGAATTCAATGAGACTTCCAATGACCAATTTAGGGTGATTTTATACAGAATGTATCTATTGTGCTGCTAGCACATACTTTGAGCCATCACAAATATACCCCCCTTCCCCTCTCTGTCTGGCTATGTTATGATTATAATTGACTTTTTGATTTGTTCAATGTAAATTTTGGTTAGTATGTTGTCCAGCTTGGAGCATTTTAAACTTGTTTTTGGTGATCAACAGGTAGTTTACATGGCCATTGCTGGGTCATTTCCGTTCAACTCTTTTCTCTCTGGAGTACTTTCTTGTATTGGGACTGCAGTCCTTGCTGGTAAGTAATTATTGCATAGTAGGGAGGGAATCGTTGTCACATTTCACAATAGTGAGATTAATTTGTTTCACTTGTCACAGTTTGTCTCCGTATCCAAGTGAACAAGGAAAACAAGGAATTCAAGGTCACTATTCTGTTCATTTTTCATCTTGTGGTTTTAATCCTTTTCTTAGAGTTTTGTAGAGCTGTGCTGCTCTCTTTGGTTCATGCTTTAAAACACTTGCTCACTTAAGGTGTCCACTTCACCACCATTTGTCTTACTCCAACTGATAACTGGTCATTGATTTGGAAAAGATACAGCAAACTGAAAAACGTTGATTTGGCATTTGGCCTAAACTTTCTATTTTCTAAAGGCACTTACCAGTTTGAGTTGAGTATAACAAGGAGTCATTATGCAGATAGTTTAAATGAGTGAGTGTTTAAAAGGAAGTAATGAACTGAGTTGATGACATTCCTCATTTTTGTATTACAAACAGATAGTTGATGTTTCTTTCATCCATTTACAGGATTTACCACCAGAGCGTGCCTTTGCTGATTTTGTTTTGTGCAATTTGGTGCTCCATTTGGTGATTATGAATTTCCTAGGTTAAGATCGAGCCCTTCTGGTCTGCAGGATCCATGTTTCGTTGGGCTGTAACTGTGAAACATGTTTACAGAGTAATTTCATCTATTCAGCAAATTTTTCTTACGACATGGCTTATTCTTGATTGCTGACTTGCAATTTATATTTTTGTTATTTACTTGTTTGCAATGATGAGAAGTTTGCATTGCTAGTAAGAAAATGCAATTGAGCATACTGAAAAACTGCAGTGATCAAACCTTTGTAATAGATCCTTAGCTAGGAAAGTTTGTCCTTAAAACTGCCCCTTATTCCTTTGAATAAATGATATGATTGTGAGGCATGGTTAGATGTTCGCTTGGATTAAAACAGAAAATTTGTGTTTTAGGCTAAAAGGCCCAATAGGCTGGCTTGACGCGGTGTTCAAGGGAAGAAGTCAATAGTTGCTATTTTGAAACTTGCACAGTGGCATTTCAGAACTTATATTGGATTCATTGATTGCTTACACGTGTATAGAGGAGATGGTTAAACCGGAGCCCTATCATGCCATGTGGTCTAGTTGTCGAGATGAACCAAGGGAAATAAATGGAAAAAAAAACTGAACTTTTAAGTGGCATAAGTAACTCTTTAACAAATATTAAAATTTTCAATGTTAGCAAATGTTACATGGTATGATATATAAATTCATCCAGTTGGTTTCATCAAGCAACTTTAGTCGAATAGAATACTATAGTTGAACATTCCAGTGTTAAGGAGCTTGAATTCTAGCATTCTTCTTCGAATATTGTGGCTAGAAGTGCTGTGGCATCACCATCACTTTGTGTTCCTTTTTCTTGGTGCTTATGAAGTATAATATCATTCGTCTTAACTTTAGTTTCTTCTTCAAAAACTTCGTCGGGCTTTGCAAATCTCCCGCGAACACGAGGTCTCCCCTCAGCTATGGTTTTTCTGCAAGCGTACTGTAGCAAGGATCAGTGCTGATTAATAAATGCACAGTTTCTGAATATAGGGCTAAACACATGCATAGATAGTACGGAATATACACTAACCTTAACGTTGTTGTTATACGTCCTTCGGTTTTTCTTCTTCAGATACTAGAGAATTCTCTCTTTCCTCTCTTCTGCTGTATACCGGGCAACATTTTTTGCGTCGGAGTTCTTAGTTGACGCCGTTTGATCGTATTCAACTTCCTAAATAACAATTTATAAACCATGAGCACCAAAAAGAAAATCTATATGCAAAGAAATTGAGCACAAAAAACATCTTGTATCAAAACCCTATATACCATCACGCATAGGAGCATGTACTTGCATACCCATTTTTCTCCGAAAAGAGGGCAGACGGGCGTAAAATTTGGCGTAACCTCACCAAAATCTTCCCTGTACCCACAGGCGTCCGGCCATCGGAAACCAGCATTGAAATTCTGAATTTTAGCAATGTCGGCCCTGTGCCCCCCCATTTTATAATCCATTAATTTGGGTAGTACATCTATATCCAAAATGCCAGAGGGTTGAGGCAATGAATTGGTTACTGGAATCGGGGACATGATCTCAGATTCCCCCAGAAAAATATCAAGTGCATCATCATTTCTATGATCATACAACACTGGAAAGTTGCCATGATCTTGATGATCACCTAACACTGCACAACTAAAATTAGAAATTGCACAACTTGACATATATGTGCTAGAAAATGAATCAGTTCTAACATAACTTTGATCTTCGTCAGCCATTATTGATGTAACCTCCGAAAAATCATCTGGAGGAAATTGATAGTCGGAAAAGAAATCAGGAATGGAAGCCATTGAGAGAGGAAGATGGAAGTTGTTCTATCATGCTAGGGAGTTGGCTTTTTACCTTGTCCATCGCCAATATTTATACTAGTATGGAAAATGGAAGGGCTCTAGGGAGGTTGTTCTTCCCGGAACTGTCCGGGAAGGACATAGGCTTAGCTTGAGACGTAGTTAGTTAACAATGGCATCTGGCTAACGAACTGAACTGACACTGTTTGTAATTAGCCAGCTAAGCTGTTTTATTAAAGCTGTAACAGTGTGTTGATTAAGCTGTAAGTGCGTAAATTTTGCAAATTATAACGAACAAATTTCTAATTGGCTTTGTTTGATTTGTCCTTAACCATAAGTTAAGTACGTCCTTGTGTTTAACCACTTGTTCAAGAGAAATTTTATGTTTTTTTTTTTTGGCTGGCTAGTAAGTTTTGCCACCACATTTTGGCTTTTGATGGTTTTTGGTTCAGTGGATGCCCCTCGAAAAACTTGACCTGATAAGCCGACAAGATCTATTAATTATATATCTTGGGTTTAGATTCAAAAAACATTAATTAATGATTTGCACGGTCATTAAATCTAGTGAAAAACAGCCTTATGGGTGATCGCTCGTGCTATAAATACAGGGCATCGAATTATGCTTGTCCGAAAGCTGGTTGAATAATTTTTTTTAATGTAAAAAAAATAAGTGTAGATATTATTAATGTAATTTTTTATATTAAAAAATATATATAAATATTAATTGAAGAGTTAATATTTATATAAAATAAGAATTATATATATTAACAAATTTATATAAAAAAATTGTTAACACAATGATCTCAAATTAATTTTTAATATGACAAAAAATTAAAACAATGTTGTGAATACATTTCACGGCATCATGATTTTGTCAATTGAGAAATATAAAGATATTATTTACACTAAACAAAAATTAAAATATATCAACCGATAAATTAAAAAAAAATTCTACCAATAAAATTTTAAAATAAAAATATAATCATTCTCGTAAAATAAAAAAAAAAGAGAGTAAAAGATAGATATGTATGATATTAAATTTCATTATTTTTCTTTAATGTGCATTTTTTTATTTTTAAAGGTCATCTTTTCTTACCAAGAAAATAATTTTTATTTTTATAAATACATCATGAAGGTTTGTTTATATAAAATATAAAAAAATATAGATTAATTAGAATATTTTTTTGAAATATTAAATACATGTAAAATATTACAAAAACAACTATCATATAAAAAAATTAAAATAGACAATATAAAATATCATAAAGAAAAGGGTACTAATTTAAATATAATAAAAAAAATCATTCAAATAAAAGAACATATATATATATAAAAAAATATCAGTTAAATAATATATATATATATATATATATATATATATATATATATATATATATAAACAATCATGTATTGTTTGGTCTAGAAAGCTAAACACGTGCATGGTCTATTTTAAAAAGACAAGGTATCAACTAGAAGGGTGGTTAAAAAATCATGAAGGGTGTTTTTTTATCTAAAAAATATCATTCTTAATTAATTTCTATACTAAAACACCTAAAAACATCCATATAATGTAAATAAACAAAACAAATTAACAAAAAACACACTAAAACTAGCTAGAAACACAAATCCAAATTAAAAATAAGCTTCTTTTCCAAGTTTGATCTCATTTCAACAATTTAAAAATAAAAAACACCTCAATAAAACTCTCTCATCAAATAAATTTTATTGTTGCCAAAAATAACTATTTTCATGATTGAAATTAGTGTTAATCAAGATTTTCTTTCTTTACCATCAAAATTCAGCAACTCTATCTATTTCCTCTCAAACTAGAGACTAAAAATAAAAATAAAATAAAATTACAAATAAAAAATAGAATGTGAGTAAACTAAAAGGACCAAAAACTCATTATTTTAAAAGTTAAAAGGATTAAAGTGAACTTTTCACCTTAATTTTAAAACAACCACCCATTTTCTCCACATTTTTCACCTTGATTATTTGTCTTGAATCTTTCAGTTTCACAACAATTTTTTTCAATTTTGTTACTGAATTGGCTTTATAAGAGCTAAATAAAAAAAAAGCTGAGGGATTGAAAAAAGATAAAGTATTGTAATAATTCATAATACTCTGTATCTTTATCAACAACTTATGTGGCTACAATATTTTTTTTTTGCATGGTATGGAGTTTTATGTAATATTTTTTTATAATATGAATTTTTTAGTTTAATGTTATTTTTTTACATTCTTGAATGTTTTTTTTACCATTAGAATGGTTTCTTTTTGAATAGGCTAAGTTGATTGCTTTATATCAAGATAACTCTCACATTAATTAATTTTAAATTCAAGTTAGATAAAAGTTGACTAAGTGTTTTTTTTCTGTTAATTTTATTCTTTTTTCTCAATTTCATCCTCAAATGTTTTTACTAGTTAGTAGTCCAACCAAGTTGAATATATCATGTCAGGAAAACTTTCACACGGTTTAATTTTAAATTCGACTTAGGTAATGAGTAATATCGGAAGATTTCAAAGTTGATTCTCTGGATCAAGTTTAATAACAATGTCAAATAATTGTTTATAGCTTAATTATTATTTTTTATGTTCAAGATATTTTTTGATTTAATAAAAAACATAGCGCAATTATGTAAATTAGAATAAAACTAGTTATCTGACTCGTGCTAAGCTGCAGATCGTATATTTTTATTTTGTATTAAATAATTGTATATGTGGGGTTTTTTTAATGTATTTTTGTAGTTTAAAAGATCCAAGTTCAAATGAAAAATTTTATACATACATGTAATCAAATAAATTGAGAACTATATGTACAAATAAATAGATAAAAAGTCATTAACGATACCCAAAAATAAAACTAGAGAAATTAAGAGAAAAGTGGAGATCAAGATATGTAATACAAGATATTTACTCGGTTATGTTTGCTAAATTTATTTATTAAAATCATTTTTTATTTAAGCAAACAACAACAAAAATAGAGATATGAATTAAATTAATTGAATAAAATAAAAGAGAAAAAAAACATCATGAAAGACTACAAATATTAGAAATATTATCCAAAAATTAAAAAAATAAAAATAAAATTCATCCATACAAAAGAAAAAAATCATGGATGAATAAAAAAAACTCTTCAAATTTAAATACATAACTAAAAAAAGAATTATCATTTAAAAGAGATTATTCAAATAAAATGAAATAGAGAAATGGATTAATTTAAATATAAATTAAAAAAATAAAAAACCATAAAAGTAATAATAAAATTTTAAAAATAAAAGAAAAAAAAAACATAAAGACAAGGTTGTGCTAGGTCTAGCAAGCCAAACCAACATACTTGGTCCATGTGTTTGTTTGGAATTCGATGATTTCTTTCTATCACTAGAATTTAGTAACTTTTCTTTTGTATCTTTTAATTAGGAGCTAAAAATTAAATTTTATATCAAAATTGAATTCGAAAATATTAAGGTACTAAAATTATATAATTTGTATGATTTTTAAAATTTAAAAATCAAAATATATCTTTTATAAAATTTATGACATGCCATCTGTTTAGTGTTTTTTCCATCTTAATTGTTTTTTAATTTTATTTTTTATAAGAAATTAAAATCAATTGATTTTTAATTAAAACTAAATTATTAAAAAAAATTAAATAAAAAAACATAAAATTTTACACTGAGAGGATGAGCTGTGAAGTTTTACACAGAGAGAAAGTCTGCTCGTGTTGACAGAACCAGAAACGGTTCTGATGGCTTTCTAAAAAGTCTTCTCTCTTCAACGGAACAAGTTCACCAGTCATTATTCTGCAGCCGCGAACCAGACAGCGGTGGTTTGGTTATGAGCTTTGATGGAGGCCTCCATCCTATCAATTACGTTGTGATAGATTCTTGTGCCAAAAGGAGATGAATAATTGTATGTTCGTCACAGGTCCCTACCAAGTACAGGAAATCTATTTATTCATTAAAAAAATATTTTCTTTTTTTTTCAATTAAAAAAATAAAAAAATCATGGAGATGATTCTTTTTGAAAAAACAAGAATTATATCAACAATTTAAATATTAAAAAAATAAAATAAAATGATAATTTATAATAATTATTTTAATATCTTATATTTGTGATAATCTAATTGTATAATATTAATTTAATTTTATCAAAATTAAAAATTATTATAAAGCAGTTACATTGTTAACTAAAAGAAAATTATTTTATATTTATAATAAAATTTAAATTTATATGCTGGTTATGTTTTTTTTTCATATGAAAATAGTGGAAAACTTATGGAGAAAAAATGTGAAGAATCTTTAAAATATATATTTTTAAATTCAATATAAATTTAGAAAACTAGCTGTTTTAAATTTCTAAATATAAAAATATCATGTTTAAATATAATTTTTTTAATTATAAATTTAATTTTTTTTAAAATTACAATATTTTTCTAGTCTGTAAAAGTTCCTTGAACACCACATAGCTAAAAGTTGAGGCGCTACGTTACAAATTTATGGCAGTAGGCTAGGGCCCAATTTTGAAAAAGCCTTTTCCTTTCTTTTTTCTGGTCTAATGAAAGAGTGAGATAAACATGTACAAAAGAGCATTTGGCAAGCAGCAAACGGACAAGGAAGATTCCTTTTCTTCCAGTCCAATTAGAGATAGGAACCAGCAAAATACAAAAAATTATAGGGTAGAGCATCTGCCTCTAGTCTCTTTCTTTCTTGGTTTTTGCTTTCTGGATTTGATATAGCACATTTATCTTTTTTTAATGAAAAATATTAGATTAAAAAACTTTGTTGTTTACCCTGAATTTGACTAAAATTATTGAACTTCAGCTTTTATTTACACTGTTTTGTCGCTAAAGAGAGATGTTTGACAAACACATTCTATTGTTTGTTGAAAAGATAGTTGATTAAGGCAATAAAGCAAGTGACATGCAAAATGCCTATTAAATTATACGAAATGCATTGATGCCTAATGTGCTGGAGGAAATGCTTGGTTTACGATGCAAATTGGATAAATAAAACTCTTAATTGCTTGAGGAGAATCATCACTCTTATGACCTTAGGTTGAGTTTTGATAAAGTCACGTAGAAAAACTAATTATTTTGAATGTTAACTCAAGTTAATGAGTGGTTCCTATAAAATCAGTATCATGTTGGGATAAAAGATACTCCAATTCTTAAGTTAGCATTTGTATGTGTATGTATAAAGAAATTAACGGACGAGAAAAAAAATGTGTGGAAGGTGCAAGGAAGCGTATTTGGGCATTACAAGATTGTGGACCTAGCATGTCAGCAAAATTATCTCTTAATTTTTTCATTGAGAAGGGAATTTTATCATTAGTTAATCAAGGTGGCTTTATGTATTGATGTGATGTTGTGTAATGGGTTCTATACTTGGTACAAGATTCGAGGGGAAGTTGACGTGCCACATCTATATGGTAGAGTGTATTTATTTTCATTCGTGCTCATTTGTGCTAGCAAACGTAGCAGAAATGTAATTATTGGTGATGAAAAATAATATGTCCTATAAAAAATATATGTGTGAGAGAGATAAAAATTATGTGTTGTGCATTAAAAATGTTAATATCATGAAAATAAATATGAAAGAAAAGGGGAGAAAAGGAATAAAAATGTAGAGAAAAAAATAAAGATTGTATTAATTATTAGGTCATGCCTTGTTGCTAGGGCCTAACATGCAATCAGTAAGTTTGGTGTCTGGGTGCTAGTACCTAATCATCCGAGCTTAGCTAAGAAAAAAGAAGTGAAATAGAAAAAATTGCTTGATTTATACAAATGTTGCTTGTATATTTGTATGAAAATATTATTATGGTTGAGTCTACATAAAAGATGAATGCTCACACCTTTTATGCTATGCATATTGGCTTTTGCTAATGTTTTAGGAAACGAATGCTTAAGCTTTTTAGAGACAAGTGGTCTTGAAGACATGGAGAATAATCCTTGATCCTTTTAGAGACATTGGAGGCATGTTTAAAAACATGAAGAACTTATTGTGTAGATTTTCATAGAGATATGTTTGGAGACATAAAGGTCTTGTTATGAAGATTTTTCATGAAGATACATCACAAAGATTTTCAATAGAGACATGAAAAAACATTATTGCTTTTTATTTGAAAAATTCAAAAGATAATGATACAATTCTTAGAGCTTTAATCTTAGATAGATCATTAAGTGTGCATGCTTTTTTCTTTTCATGCTCTTTTTTTTTTTCATGAACCGGTGAAGATAACCTTTGGTGATTAATCTTTTTATCTTCTTTTTTTATGGCATGACATTCTTTAGTGTCATGCCTATGATCATGGTGAAAAAAAATAGAATTTGTTATGATTCCTCGTGTTCATGACGCTTTTTATGGAAGGTAGATATTAGATAAGTTTTCTCTTTTATATCAACTAGCTTCTCTTAGCCTGTGTGATGGTTAAAAGTATAGTCATAGAATCGAGAAATATGAAGCAATCATAAATGTGCACCATGCTACCTTTTTAGATATTCTTATGGGAGATCAATAGCATTGTGAAGACTCTGCTTGTAAGTAGAAAAAAAAGTGTCATTTTATAATCGCATTAACTTTATTCATATTGATATAATTTTTCATTGTGCATTTAATGCTGAGTAGATTCAAGTCAGGGAGAGAATATAACCTTTCCTATAAAAAATAGTTTTAAAATCCATTAATCAAGTTTTTTTTTATATAGTAATAAGCTCAAATAGTCTTTTCGTACCGAACATCTCTTCATTGAATCTTTAGAGATAGGTTACGATGCTCTAATCTTCTTGTTATGTGATAGTAAAGAGCTCTATTAAATATATTATATTATTTGAAATTTTTTCTAAGGCAAAAGATGAATTTGAAGTGAGATCACAAAAATAAATAATAGAGTCAGACTTTAAAATATGGTACCATTTTTGTGTAGATTTATGTAGCATTATTAGAAGAACTTTGTAAATAGCATTATAATCTTGTGTGATAAGCTCTGAGATGCTTCTCATATTTATATGCTCTCAAAGGTTTTTAAGTCCTTCATGGTTATTTAAATGATCGAGTGTGTAATATTCCATGACAAAGTAAGGATTATCTTATTTAATAGGAGTTGTATTCTTGCTTGCAAACTTGTAAAGTCATGAAGCTTGTATCACACCCAGATCTTTTTCTAATATGTAAGTGAGACTCAAATGGAGATCAATGACAAATGGGTTGTTTGGAGTGTCTCGTGTGCAAACAGTATGTGTAGCTCTTTCTAAGTGTAGGATTGCAAGCATTACTCATTTACATGTCATTTTATCATGTTTCTTAAAGGAACTATATCATCATTGTACACTTAGTTGGAATCCATATGGTAAAAAGATTAGTTGCTTTAGGGGTGAGCATTTTCGGTTTAATTCGTTTTTCATTTAATAAATAGCCAAAACAATTTTTTTAATTAAAAACCTAAACCAAATCCAAATTGGTTCAAACCAATTGATTTTAATTTAGTTATGTTTGGTTTAAGCTGTTAAAAAATAAAAATAAAAACCAAAAAAAGGAACTTATAAGACATTTAAGAACAACAAAAACTAGTTCTCATCATCTAAATAAAGATAATCTTTTTAAACATAAAACAAATGGAAGGTCTTATGCAACCATTTAAATTAATCTTCAGAGATAATATTCATATTGTAAAGAGAATTGGTCAACTACATTACTTGAGCTCTTGATCTAGAGAAACAAATACCTTCAATCAATAGTGTGAGTAGTTTTATTTGACGAGCAATCATTTTCAATCATTGTTGTCAACACTTTGATAGCATCATTAATTCTATATGTTTTGCATAACCTAAGAAGAACAATTTTATAGCTGACTACATTTCGCTGAAACGTTTCATTTAGCATGTCTTTCAAGAATCTAGTAGTTTCATCCACCATTCCACCTCTACACAAACATGAAATAAATGACTATATTTAGATGCCAAAAACAACTTATGGGTTTGATTTAAGTTTAGTACTTGGGAACGATTAAAGGTAAAGAGAAAGTTACGAGGTGGGGAAAGCGACTCTTTTGGTTTAGATTAGGGTTATGAAGAAAATTGAGTATTTATACTCTTTTTTAAGTGTTGGTTGAACTGATTTAGTTTGGTCTAATTTAATCGGTTTCAAACATTTAAAATCAAAATTGAACTGAATCAAAATTATTTTTAGGTTTTCCAATTAGTTAATTCATTTTTTTTCTTAGTTTGGTTTTTTTGGTTGATTTTTTTATTTTCTCAATAATTGATTTTTCAGGTTTTTTGCTCACCCCTAAGTTATTTTTCCTTGTCCTAAAGTTTTGTCAACCATGAAAAGTGTTTTTGATGAAGAGTAAAAAGAAATAAGCTAGCATATTATTTTGTATACCATAGATAATTTCATTGATGAAGTCATGAATAAACTTTATATAAAAAACTTAGTTTTCTTGATTGACAAATCAAGGTGATAAGTTATTCCTATAAAACCATACCCCTGTTAAGTCAGGGAATACTCCTAAAATAATATGTGTGATGAAGTATATTTACTTTTATTAGTATTTATATAGGCTAGTAAGCATAACAAAAATATTGTTATCGATGATAGGTATTTGTCTTGCAAAATCTTTATGCATGCAAGATAACAAAATTATGTGTGATACACATTAAAATAATCAATGCATAGAAAAATAAATAAGAAAGAAAAAGGCAAAGAAAGAAGAAAAACTTAGAGAAAAAAAATAAAAACTATGTTGATTGTTGGGCTTGACAAGTAACCAAAAAGTATGGTTGCCCAAGCCAAGTTCAAAAGCCTAATTTATAGTAACTTAGGTCAGACATAGAGCAACTAATAGAGTTAGAGTAACATGCTTACTTTGCATGTCATTTTGTCTTGTTCCTTTTTAGAATTAGACTTATCTTTGTGCATTTGATGTAAGTAATTGAGTCATGAGTTCTACTTCTTGTTGATAGAATGAAAGAGTGTGAAACTATTTTTTTTATAGCTTGAATAACATTATTGAATGCTTTTACTTGATTTAAAAGTTGATGGAAATATAAGAGAGTTCCTATAGCGAGGATATTAGCTATTCTTTCTTGTCTTAGAGTTTTGTTAGTCATGAAAAGATTTTTTAGTGAAATGAATGAGCTAGATTTTGTTCAGTTTCTCATAAATGGTACTCCTAATAAAGTTGTGAAAAAATTCAGACAAGAATTGAGGTTTTTACAATTATAATCTTAGGTTAGCTCATGATTTTTTTTTCTACGGTACAAGTTCCATATGAGTGTAGAAGACATTCTGGTCCTTAAGTTAGCAAACTACAGAAAAAAAAAATATGACAAAATAAAAAAGTAGCAGGATAATTTAAGAGAAATTATATATTTTATAAATTGTTAAATAGTTATTTATGATTTTGAGAATTGTGTTGTTGAATGATTGTTGGTGGTTATTTGTGTTTCTAGGAATTGTTGAATGATTGTTAGTGACTATTAAGATTGTTGGAAGGTTGATGATCATGTTTGAAATTGTTTAACCAGGCTTTAATACTTGGGTGTAGAGTTTAAGACATAGGACTTGTTTTCCCTTTTCTTACTTGTGGCTACCTGTATTTATATATTTAGTTCTTAAACTTTTCATAAAAAAAGAACATATTTTTCTAAAAGCTTGGGTCATAGGTTATTATGTCATGCATGTCATTGATAGAGATATTGACTAGTTATAATAATAGGAAGTGACCATTTATTAGAAAAATAACATTTAAAGTATATAGAAAAAGTAAAGCATGCATAAAAAATTATACGCACGACTCTTGAAAACTTAAAAAAATATGCAGAATGTGTGTTAGGTTAAAATTAATAAGGTGAATTGGGATGGAGTCAGGGCTCAAAACAGCTAAAATTTCTGGTTGTTTGGCTATAAACTTGAACAACTAAAGTTGTTTATTGTTTAGACCATGTCTAATTGACTAGGCTAGAATGCTAGCCATTTAAATAAAACCTAAATGACCAGCATGTTTGTCATGTAAAATAAGCATGCTTTTTTTTATCATTAAAATAAATAGTATGTTAATTCAGGTCATGTTTTATATATATATAAAAAAAGTATAATGAGCTTTTAAGGTTTTTAAGTGTTAGATACACCACTTTTTTTTTGTTGCAAGATTAATATCAAACTTTAAAATTAAAATTAAAAATCTCTATTTAACTTTTAATTTTAAATGTATTAATGCAAACATGTAGATTATTAAACACTTTTTTTTTAATAACAACTATATAACTAAGGTGTATCCTTAAATCTGAACATAAATTTAAACTTGTTATAAGTTTTAAAAAGTGTTTTATTTTTATAAAAAAACATAGAAGGGAATAAATTGGCTAATAGATGCAAGGAATATTAATCGATGCAATATCTTGAAATTAAAAAAAAAATTAATACATTAATGTATCTCTTCCTATTAGATCAACAAGCATGTATATTATAAATTCTGTTTTAGTATTCTTGTTTATTTTTTAAATTATTTTTATTTATAAATATATTTAAATAATTGTTTTATTTTTAAAATTAATTTTGACATTAATATATTAAAGTAATCTAAATTAAAAAAATTAATATTTTTTTGAAACACACAAACAACCTTATTCTATTCTGAAACACATCTGGCATTGTTTGTTTTGGTTTGATAGTAAAAGGTATTTTTAAATGATAGTTGAGATTAAATTTTCTTTTAGAACCAAACGATTTTAAAAAAACTTTTTTATATTAATTCTAAAAAAACAAGAAAATATATAACATCGGTAGATATAGTGATCATCAATGAACCTCGCCGCAAGTTGGGGGGGTGTTACAATGCTTTTCACCACCAAACAATTTTTAAATGAAAACTTATGAGAGGGGTTAATATGGGAATTTCAAACAAATTCGATGTCATCCACGTATGCTTCGTCAGACAAATTATCTTAATGATTCTTTTTAGTAGCGGTTAAAATAACAACGAGGTCCCCTCCCCACGTGTCCAGATAACCCCCAGCCGTGCCTCGCCCATCCAAATCCCTCAGCGTCATTGTCGTCGCATCGTTTCTTTTCGGGAGCTCTTTGGCGATGTAAATAACGTACGGCACCCACGACGTGCCTCTCCATTGTCGCAGGATTTCCAGCCACCTCAAAACCCGTGGATTTATTTAAGATTAGAATATTAAATTAAAATCTTTAATAGAATAATATATATTTTTTTTAAAAAAAATAAACTTATATCTTGTAACGCTTTTAAAACTTCATATTTACTAAGTATCATTATTTTTAAATATAATAAAATAGTTATTGTATTTTTAAATAGTGACATTTAAAACCTTAAAAAATTATTGTTGGTATAGTAATTTTTACATGTGCTTCTGACTGAATAGGTAATTATAAACTTATCATAATTAATTTAAAATTTATTCTGAACATATTATATGAATAATTTAACAAATATATTTATGAATTAATAAAATATATATAAATACAGAAGATTTGATCACACTGAATCAAAATAATAACTCAAAAAAAATTATAATTCTTAATCTATATATTATTATAATTAGATAAAAAAACTAATTTGATTTTAATATTATCCAAATTATTTTAATGTAGAGATATGGTCCCTTTTCCTGTTCATTTGATCAATTTACCCTGAACTTTGTGGCTATGTTGTGTGTATTTTATTTATGTTATATTTTTCATTTCACATTCTTTAATGCTAATATTGTAAGTTTTTCTTCTTGTTCTTTGATAGTTGTTGCTATATATTATTTCCATATAATTATAATCTAAATCAATTATCTTATTTCTTTTTTCAAAAAAAAAATTTAAGTTATAAATTTTATAATTAATACTTAATTGAAAAAAAATCACAAACTATTAACTTATGTTGCACTATCTTATTTTTAATATAACTCTCTCTTGAATCATCACTTTACAATTATCATTTCCAATAATATTATCCTGTCATAAAAAATTAGGCTAATTTTATTTTTTAGAAATTATCAATTTAAGTTATATAAATTTTAAAATTATTAGAAATTTATGAGATTGTTAACTTTAAAATCTATAAAATTAATTAAAATTTATATAAATTAATCTAAACATCTATATTAATAAAAAACAATTATCCTGCCACCATTTGTTGTGTTTGAGAAATGAATGCATTTTATATTTGTTCAACATGTGAGTATATTGTTTCCAAAATCATACCTAACGTGTTTAATTCAGATGGGTTGGCTTGGTACCCAATACCTTTTAATTGCTTCCTGTTTTTAATTAAAATTTACTTGGCTGCTGTTTTTTTTTTTGTTAGAGTTTGCTTTATTAAAACTATACAGTATTAACAAGAGTTAATTATAGAGGAAAAATAATTGTTTATTACAGGATGATTCATTGTTTATTGAAATATTGTAATTATCATTCTATTCTTCCATTATATATATATATAATGACTATTGGAGATAATATAGTTTTTTTATATGTTTCATCAGTTACAATCCAAGTGACAAACATGTCTTTTTATATTTTAAATATACAATAAAATTACTAAATTATTTTTAAAATCACCTTTTTGTTTAACTAGTATTTATGAGTTTTTTTATATTTTCATTTAAAATTTTTATTTATTATCAAGATATTTTAAGGAAAATTTAATGTTTTAATAAATATAAAATATAACTAAAAAACTAAAACAAGTCGTGCAAGAATATGTTTATTTTTATGGTTAAGATTGAGGTTAAGTATAATTCAATTATATATAAAATTCAATTATAAAAATTATTGTTTTTTGTTTTTTTAAAAATATTTTTAGAAGTTTTCATGCAGATAACTCAACCTCAAAACCTGATATACTGATTTACTGTTGCTAGATTTACATTAACCTCAAAACCTATATTTTTTTAAAAAATTAGTATATTAAATTAAAAATATTAACAAAATAATATTTTTTTATAAAAAAACAATGAAATAATGTACTTATAGCACTTCGAAAATGCATCTTTCACTATATATTATTATTTGTAAGCATGACAAGATAGCTGTTATACTATTAAATAATAACTTTAAAACATTTAAAATCTTAAAAAGCTATTATTTACATGGCAGTTCTTACATATAATTTTAAATAGTTAAGTATAGAATTGCAATAACTAAATAAGTATTTGTCTCAAATAATTTATATAAATGGCCTAGCAGGATGTATCTATAAATCAACGAGACTTATCTCGATTGAAAATGAAATCTAATTGTGTTAGAAAAAATAATAGTTAAAAAAAAATTAAAATTTTTTAATTTAATTATTGTATTGTATTTATTGTTTTATAAGATTTTTTAGATATTTGTTTGTAGAGTAGCATAAAATCCCTACTTCAAATGTTAAATCTTTAAATTTAAAAAATCTTGGATATAAGCTATAGTTTTTGAAAAAATATTAATTTATATTTATTTATTGAGAAATAATTGTTTTACAGTGTAATAACTTCCACTTTTTTGTTTTCTGAAGTTAAAATAACAGGAAGGGTATTAATATTAAAGAGTCAAAGCAGTTAAACTTGCTCAATATGTTCCTTAACTATATCTTTTTGGCTCCATATGTCCATCGGCTGAGTAAACAGATTAGTTTAGGACACGTGACATATTTTTATAAGCTAACATCCAAAATTTAATTAATTTGTTTCAATAAAAGAACAAATTATAAATAAATAAAAGTTTTAAAATAAAAAAGAAAAAGAATGAGTTTTTTTTTTTAAATATAAAAACATTGTATTACATGAAAATTTATTTTAAGTTTTTTTACGAAAATTATAAACATGAAAATTTTCTTTCAAACTATAAATACTGAAAAATATAAAAAATTCCTTTTAAAACTTTAAGAAAAATCATAAATTTAAAATAAAATTTCATTAAAAAATTCAGAATAAATTTGAAGCAAAACCATTAATTTTATTGAAAAACATCATAAATAAATAATCTTAAAAAATTTATTTTGTTTACCGAAAAACTTATTTTTATTTTTATTTTTTTTCTTTGTTTGTAACATGTTCTTTGACTAGAAAAACATATTTTGAATAGGTGTTAGTTTATAAGCATGTCACATATTTTAAATTAATTATTATTTTCTATTTTAACTGAGGAACATATTTAATTAAAAAATATAATTAAAGGTTAATAATATAATATAAAAGATGATTAAGGTTGTTATTGAGAGTTTAATAAAATTTATTTTTTAATGTATTTTTTATTTTAAAAAATATTTTTAATTTATTTTTATTATTAACATATTAAAAAATATAGTAAATTTATTTTAAAATAAAAAAATAAAAATACGGTTGAATAGAAATGACAATGACAGTACAAGCCTCATCGTAAAATGATGCGTTTATTCTAGGAACCAGGATCGAGTGCAGGTGATTGGGTGAGGAGTGAAGACGCTGATTTTAGAGGTTTTGAGAGAGCGGCAGTCTGCAGAGAATGGGAATCCGACCATATCCTCCAAAACCCGCGCTGGACTCAGTCACCGCCAATCATCAGTCAGCCACCCATCAACACCAAAAATCCCCGTCCTTTTGATTTCCACCACATAAAAAGAGTACAATACTCCTCCTTCACTCCATTCCTATCTTAATAATAATAATAGTAATAAAGCTCAACTCTTCTCTTCTAAGTCAAGACATGATCCTATACACTCCTGCTCCATTCCTCACTACTACTAAACCATCTCCACCTTTTCCTAGGGTTTCTAAACTCTGCTTCTTAACCCCCTCTTATTCTCTTTCCCTTCGTTTTAGATCCACTGCTCGACGCTTCACTTCTTTTCCTTGTGTCCTCTCCTCTCTCAACCTTCACGCAATGGCTGAACTCGTTCAGGATAAAGAAGTCTTCGCTTCTGCTGAAGTTGATTACAGCAAGAAGAAAAACAGGACTCGTTCTCGCTCGTTTCTCGATGCAACAACTGAACAAGGTATCTCATACTTTTTTTTCTCTATTGTTTGTTTGGTTGCTGAGAAAATGGAAGAAAATTAATCTTTACATTCGTTTAGATAGGTATGATTTTAGCAGAGACTTATTAAGGCTTGCTTCTTCTACTATTCTGTTTTTAATATTATTGCATTATTTGCGATTTCTAGTTTTCTATTTTTGGTTTGTTTGTGTGGCTGCTGAGAAAATGCAAGGATGAGGAATATTAACCTCTGTTTAGCAGTTCCTCCTATGCATGTTTCTTTCCATATATTCTTAATTTCAGTCCCTTTTTCCCCCTATTTTTCTCAATTTGTTCCTTTTTTTTTTCGTTTTCTTTAATGATATGATTAAAAAAAATCCTTTGATGATATGAATTATTTGGTAGCATATAATTGTTTAAAGTCCGTTTACGAAATTCAATTTCAAAAAAAAAAGAAAAAGAAAGGGAAGAAAAGGTAAGTAAATATGTGTGGTTGAATTGCACTTTATATATTCATATGTATATTTCTGCTTAGTCATAGAGTAACTTTTTATTATTTAATTCTCTAACCTACTAAGCTTGTATATTTCCTGCTCCAAGGTTGAGTGAAGGCAATAGAATAAATTGTCTCATGAAAAAGAACAACAAATGGCTATTGACTTGAATATCGCTTTGATTTCTTTAGCAGAAGAGGTTGAGGATATTCTATCAGCCATTTTTTAAGTAATGCATGATATAGCGTGTCTTGAAATTTAAACAGGTTGGAGACTTAGTTTTAGTTGAAAGGATTTCTTTTGAAACTTCACATGTGGTTCACGTTTAGTTGGGCTTGGCGGAGGATTGGTTTTCTTGTCTTACAATGAATGTGCTCTGCAGAGTTACTGTCGGGAATCAGGAAGGAATCAGAAGCAGGAAAACTTCCTTCAAATGTTGCTGCAGGAATGAAAGAACTGTATCAGAACTACAAAACCGCAGTAAACATATAAAACTCAAATCATGCTTCAGTGCGCATATTCATGCTCTAGTCATTCAATTTCCATGTCTCTTTCAATTGATTTTTATTCTAGGGCATGACATCCCATATGTATCCGTATTTCAACTATCCTTCATGAATCCCATCCGTTGTCTTTGTCTCTCCAAATTCAAAGGAAAAATTTATGCTGCGTGATTAGAGCTTAGCAGGTCCCTAAAGTTAATTCAGGATTCTTTTGCAGATGTCCTTTATGAGGATTGAGGAAAAACTATTTTTGCTCATCTAGGGTGTTGTCTTGCTCTCTAATATCAGCGAGTTCATGCTTATGTTTCCTGGAATGCCTCTATCTTCCAAAAAGTTCATTTTCGTGTCTTTGCTTCTCAGGTTTTGCAAAGTGGAATTCCCAACGCTCATGAGATTGTATTGGAAAATATGGCTGCTGCATTGGATCTTGTATTCTTGGATGTTGAGGTGATTTGGCCCACATGTACCCACCATCAAGATGCTTTTTTGTCAGAATTGTTGGCTTATATGAACCTCTCATGTGAAATGCACAGTAATTTTTCAGGACCCGTTTATCTTCTCACCTTATCACAAAGCATTGAGAAAGCCATATGACTACTATGAATTTGGTCAAAAGTATATCCGTCCATTGATTGATTTTAGGTGAGTACACAACTTCTATATTTTCCTTCTTTAGTTGTATCAATATCACACATTCATTCGGTGTACATAAAGCTTCCTGAAATTTGAGATGTGACATGCACACACAAATATACACCTCTCTTCTTCATTTGATGCTCCGACGATAGCTTTATATCTACCCTTTCTGTAGTGATGTTGGAAATGATTGGGGCTTTGCAGTTTCCGAGATATTCCACTGATTCAAATTTCTGTTCTTCTTCTTATTAAGAAATACATAGTGGAGCAACTCATATCCTTAAGCAAAGTGGTAACAAGAGGGTGACGTGTGAATTATAATTATGCTGCTTCAGTTTCATTTGCTCAGATTAAGCCTTTTATTTCAGCCTGCTGCTGACCTTACCTTTGAACTTATTTATTGCAGAAATTCATATGTAGGCAATGTTTCCATTTTCAATGAAATTCAAGAGAAGCTTCAGCAGGTGCTTTTTTTTTTTAATAGTGGTATTCATTCGCTAGATATAAACTTCAGTGAATTTTGTTCAATTGCCGTTACTCTGTAATTTTGGATGGGTTTTCCTCTTCCTTTTCTCCTTCTAACGACATTTTTAAGCATTCTTTCTCTGCTGATTATTTAACACTTTGCAGCATGTTTCATAAAGCATTGGGTAGTTGCTCTGTTGTTTCAGGCATTGTAATTTCACATGCTCATGGGTAAATCTGCTACACTAAGATGTGTATACAATAGTAATGGGAAAATAGAACTATGTGTCTGCTTTAGCCTCAGGACATCCATGAACTCCAGCAGATAAAATAAATTCCGTGGATAGAGATTAGAGAAGTCAAGTAAATAATCTAAGGCTTGTGCTCATTAAAAGCAGTAGAATCCCTCTCCTGGTTGTAATGTCATTACAAAAAATAGCAATTTGGTCTCCCTTTTTTCCCTTTGTAATCCTTTCCGTCCTTCCAACATCTCTCTACCACTATACCAACATTCATCTATTCAACTTAAACTCCTAAAATTATCTAAATTGCGTATTTTTTTTCTGGGTTAAATGGTACCCAGTACATAGATTGCTTACAAAATGTTTTTTCATGGTGGCAGGGTCACAATATTGTCTTGATATCAAACCACCAAACTGAAGCAGATCCAGCTGTCATTGCACTGTTGCTTGAAACATCAAGCCCTCACATTGCTGAAAACTTGGTGAACTTGACACTGTCTATCCTAGCCTGCTGGAAAGAGCTATTTTGTGTGTTTGAAATGTTTCCATAACCAAATTCTACACTTTCCATTGCAGATCTATGTTGCTGGGGATAGAGTTGTCACAGATCCTCTTTGCAAGCCATTCAGCATGGGAAGGTACTTATGACTTAGACAACAATGCTTTTTCTCTATTATGCCTTTTTAATGATTAGTTGCACCATTTCAAACTCCGCACATTTGCCAGGAATCTTATATGTGTATACTCAAAAAAGCACATGAATGATGACCCTGAACATTCAGAGGAGAAGAGAAAAGCAAATATCCGAAGTTTGAAAGAGATGGCTTTGCTTTTAAGGTACCCAAACTACCTTTTTTCTTTATTGCCTGGCCAAAAGCTTGGGTGCAACAAAATAATTTTTGAAACTTGGTTCGGGATCTATTTATCATTGTTGATTTTTGTCATTTATAATGTGGTTACTCCCTCAAGAATTAGGTTGTTTGGACTGTCAATTAAGAGTGCTTATAGATATATTTTCTGCCATCATTTCTTTCTGTTTCCTTCTTCATGTAATAGAAGCACAATAAGAGGGTGACCAATTAAATTATTTAGAGATTTTTTTCTTTTTGGGGGTGGGGGTGGGGTGAAGTATTGATATAGAGGTTGTACTATTATGTAGTTTCAAAACCATTGGCAGTCTCTTTTTCATAGTCTGGTTTGGATTTATTTTGTTTCAACTAGCTTGTATATTTCTGCTTCATACATCTCTTATAACTTGTGCATGGATTTGTTCTATAACCAATACCAATTGTTAATACCTATTCCAAAATGGTAAAAAAGACTGCTAGTTGATAATTCAAGTCGAAAAGAGCTTCCCCTCTTTGGTTTTGAATCATATGTTCCTTTTGTATTCTAACACATTCATCTGGGGCATTGTTTTCACCCTGCTTTTACTGACAAAGGAGCCAAAATGAAGAAATCTTTATAGGATCCGATGAGGATGGTTTGAATGATTGATAGAAAGAGGTTAATATCCAAGTGGATGAGTGTCTATGAATGAGTCCATTCAAAACATCAGACCATCATACCCTGTTGACTAATTTTACCGTCCTCTGAAACTGTAATTTCTACTAGCAGAAAATTCCTACATCTTAACTGACTAATAAACAGTGATAATATATGGAATCTGATAAAATGGCTTAAGCATCATTGATGATCATCATCCAGTGTTTGATATCATTGGTACTTGGTAATTTACTTGTATTTGTAAGCAATAGCATCTTGTATTAAGTAATCTCCCTGAATTTCTGTCATATAACATCCTCATTGTCAATTATGGGTAAGAGGGTAAAGGCAAGAATTTTCCTCTTATCAATGCCCAGCCAAGCATCCCTTGGGACTACACTTCTCCATTTGACCCAAAAACCTTATGTTATTGTTTGATTATTCTTGTCCAACAAACTTTAAATTTACTTCAACCAGCCATCAATTTGCGTTAACTTGTACCATGAGCTTGCTTTGCCATTAATCTGCCAGGAATGTAAAAAAAACGTGAAATATGGGTTCTTCTCGCAACTCTCATAGTGTAATATGATCCTTCTCACATGCATGATTTTCGCATATTATATGTGTAGTTTCTTTCAATGGGAAATCTGTTTTCTTACGTGCTTAACTAACATGCTATTATTCTATATATGCAACCTTTGAGAATATTACTGACTGTAGGGGTGGCTCACAAATAGTCTGGATTGCACCAAGTGGTGGCAGGGACCGTCCAGATCCCTTGTCAGGAGAGTGGTATCCGGTAAGTTTTTCTTTTGTCGACTTTGTTTTTTGGGGAAAGAAAATAGAAATACAGAGAAGCTTGACTTTTGCTATTTCCTTTTTATGATCTTAGATAGAATTTGGATTAGTTCATCCTTGCTCAAAGATTTTGACATTGATTCATTGTTTGAAATTATTCAATGTTTGCGTTTGTGGAATCTCTTTATGGTTTATACTAATGCAGAAGCATTTTTTATATCTAAAATTCTTGGATAGGGCCCATAGCTGACCTAGCATAAATTAGATGAGTTTCCTTTGTGATAGCAATTTCTTAAGACCAGTTCAATTTTCTTTCCTTCAACACTGATATCTTATTATGACACTGGGAAGATGTTTTCATCTAAAAGAAGATGATAATCGTTGTTACATTTATTTTTGTGATGCTTTCATAGTCATTCATACTGATTTAAGGATGGCAGGCACACTTTGATGCTTCTTCAGTAGACAACATGAGAAGGCTTGCTGAACATTCTGGAGCTCCAGGACATGTTTATCCTCTGGCATTATTATGCCATGACATCATGCCCCCTCCACCTCAGGTATGCCTTTGTTTGATTTGTAGTTTTTTGGAATATTGTTTCTCTTTGCTCAACTCCTTTGGAAATCTTCAGGTGGAAAAGGAAATTGGAGAGAGAAGAGTTATTTCATTTCATGGAGTTGGATTATCAGTTGCACCAGAAATCAGCTTCTCTGAAGTTACAGCCGCATATGAAAATCCTGAAGAGGTTGGTTACATGTGATACACTGGCTGTGCACCTTGAGCCTTGTGCAAATTAAAATGTTTACTTCCGAAGTAGCATAAATATCATTCTCACAGAATTCTTTGCTCTCCTTCTACAACCAGGAAGCAATAAATTGAGGAAACACTATGTCTGCCTGTAGCATTCTACTCACTGTAGAGCTGCAGATGACTATGGTCATGCATCAGCATTCTTTAGTTTCCTTCCTGTCACAATGAATTTTGGTTATCCTTGAATTCATTGACAATTGTTTTAATCTGTAGTTACTTGCTTTAGTGTACATCAGTGACTAGTAGTGCATTTGCTGATTAAGGTGGTGCTTTTAGCTGAAATGATTAATTGTAATTATCTATTGGCAAACTTACGATAAATATCAATAAGGTTTCATGGATATGATAGTATGAACTCTATAAACATTCAATTGTTTCTTGGGAACTGTTGGCGCCTGCATATTGTCCCCTGGATGTTTTGTATCTAATGAGCTGGCTTTGCTGTAACAGGCTAAGGAGGTATATACAGAGGCTCTGTATAAGTCTGTGACTGAACAATACAATGTGCTTAAATCTGCTGTACATGGAAAACAAGGGCTAAGGGCGTCCATTCCAACTGTTTCTTTGTCACAGCCATGGAATTAGTCAACTTTTTCTATACTTGATTAGGTATTTGCGTATCCCTTTATATTATCAGTAAATTAGGATCACAATCAATGATTTTTCTGGTATAGAAATTAGAATATTTATTGTAAGTAGAATCATGCAAACCATGGTATTCACAGGCAAAAGACATCTATTTTCGTGCTTGTATTTGATTGTACTCTTTCTAATAGAGTTGCTGAAAATGGACTTAAGAGGAAGTGCATACACTTCAAGCAGTTGTGAACAACCTTCTAGGGCACATTTTGATTTACCTTAGATATTGTATCCGTCCGAAGATGCAGACAAGCTGCTAATAGCTTGGTTGACAGAGATCTGCTTTTAATACATGAAGAACCAATTGATGAACTTGAGTTGTAATGTTGATGCTTAGAAAACTCCAGTGCAACGAATCCTTTCAAGAATTCTCAATATTCCAGTATTTATCTGTTTACAGTATATCTCTCATTGGTGTTTTATTTGGAATACATACATCTTGCTATTCTGAATTTTAATACATGAAGAACCAATTGATGAACTCGAGTTGTAATGTTGATGCTTAGAAAACTCCAGTGCAACGAATCCTTTCAAGAATTCTCAATATTCCAGTAGTTATCTGTTCACAGTATATCTCTCATTGGTGTTTTATTTGGAATACATACTTCATGCTATTCTGAATTTTGATCGTGCAAGAGGTTCTTATATGACCTATAGCTAACATATTTTCTCAGCTGGAAGCCTAAAACGGATGTAAAATTGTAGCTTAGTATTAAATGAACTGCCTTGTAAAATATTACTAGCTAACCTCCCATAGAACTCTCATATCATATTCTACTTGACTTGTAAATTGCAGGCCAATAGTTTTGTTATATAGTTCAGCAACTCCTGGACCACAATTCTAGCGGTCCTTCCAGTCAAGCATGTGCCAGGAGAAGCTTCTCTCTCCATGATGATATGGATGGCTTTTTCTGGAGAAGCAATCTAAGCTACAAGTTTTTGCTGTGCTTACATTCTACCAAAGCCAAATCTCACACAATATCTTGAAGCCAAATTCATCTGAAATGCGAGCTGTTCCAGAGGTTCAATTGCAGGTGTGCAGATAACAGTTCATAGCAAACACAAGAGCCAGTCGTCTGAGGCGATATACACGTATATTTTCTCAATTTTTTGGTGGCCGATCATATTCTTTTTACACCAATTGCTCAATTGCTACTCATTTTTCTCCCTCGTTCACCTCCAATGACTAGAAGTTTTCATGTTATAACACTTGCACACAGAAGTACTATGAACAGAGTTGGAGCACATTTTGCCTCTTGACTAAACAAGACTTGTTTTTAGCTGCCACACCAAACTTTTTATATGATGTAATTATGGTAGTCGATTTCTCTTGTTTTGGTCAAAACCCAAACCAGCTATAGTTGCTACAGCCAATGGAGAGTGGTGCTTGTTTGTTTCTTGTTTTTTTTTTTATTATTATTATTGTAAGTTGTAGTAACCATGTTCAACTGAACTATGCATCTCGTAGGACCACCTCTTAAGCCCCGTGATCTAACCATGTTTTCGATTTTAATTTTTTGGGCTTTTGGTTTATTTAAACGCAGCAGCTTTGACCGAAGTTGAAACAAAAAAATCTATTAAATTTTTTTTAGGAAAAATAAAAAACTGATACATGAAACATATAGTCGTATGAAATTTCAAAATGGTTGAAGGGGGCGTTTACATGCATTCATCATACTTATTATTGAGATATGTAGTTAGAACAACGAAAGAAAGATTTTTGGCTCTTGTTCGTTTATTTAATTTTCTCTAGTGGTTTTTTATTTTTAATTTCTTAAGACATGAAACTTGTCTTGATAATGAATTTAGTAACACTCATTTCTTTTTCCTTAAATTGAGATATTTGTTTTCAGTAGGTGATAATCTCGAACTTGGATTCATAAACCGATACTGATTTCTCTGGTCATTCATCGACGGTAGCTTCTAGGTTGAGGGAAGAGAGTACATGTGTCCGTAGCCAAGGTTACTAGGGGGACCACACGTGCTGTATGGAGAGACAAGAACTGTTACTTTGGATCAATTACGCATATTTTGAGACCTCTACACGTGTTGTTTAAATAATATCCTGAAAAGCCTGCCCATGCTTGCTGTTTGTTCGTGGTGGGAGGGGAAGATCGCAAGCACCTCCCCCACTGCATCTCTCATTTTCTGAACAAAAAGAAAGGGACACGCTCTCATGTATAATATATATATATGGCTCTGTTTGTTGCTTGTATAGATTACAGGAAGAGTTTGCCTGAAAAGAAATTTAAAAAACCCGAGTCTTGCTACAAGCACCAGCCCCCATGCAAGGTCTGATGAGGCTCCTTGTCAAGGCATGGTTTGTCTCTTGCTCCATGTACTTGATTGTAATTTGAATTTAGCAATTATATTATTTGATTGGCGTTTGCTTGCACAAGGGTTTCGAATAATCTCACATTCTTATATAATGTAAAGGTAAATATTTAATCGAAAGTTTAAGACACCAACATATCTGGGATATCACAATTCAGTGAGGAGTGTGCCATGGGACTGCTCTACCGATGCCGAGCTTCCACTTGCTATTCGAAAAGGTATATGGCTTCTTCTATCACCGCTAATTGTGGGATTTTATCGGCGAACAACATTATAGCATTGTAATCAGCTGTTTTTATAATTTGTTTTCCAAGAAAATTCATATTAATTGTCCTATCTATATTACTATTTCCCGTATATTTTAAGGATTGCTATTTAAGTGGGGTTTTTTTTTTTATGGTTTTTCTCTTTTCTAAAACATTTTATAATTGCAGCCTACCTTTTGTTGTTTTACCGTTATTGTAAATCATGATTAGATATTAATGAAATTATGATCATAAGAGGGTGAAATAGGGTCCCCCTAAATCTTGTATTAAAAATAAAATATTTACTATTTGAAATATTTGAGGAAATGAATTGAATTATCAGTAATTTAGAAATCATTTTTGTTATAGAAATTATTGATTGTTCTCATTAAAAAAAAAAAACCATGATCCATGCATAATCAACTGAGAAAAACAAAGAAAAAGGAAAGCTTTGGGTTAAAACCAAAAACAATTAAAGGAAAGGAAAGATTAATAACATACCTACGAGGGATGAGAATATCTTGATGATCATTGGTGACCAAGTAAGGAAAGAAATGATATTGTGCTATCCAGGGTTCTGGGAAGGAAAAATAGAGGACTATTTTCTTTCATTTGTGATTTGTGTTAATTATTTTTATTATTTGTTAATCAAACTAGCATGCTGTGGTTTGATATTAGAACTTGTCCTTCATATATTTCATAATGGATAAGATGGTTAAGTAGTACATGAACTTTGTTCTTTTATATACAATTAAAAATTTATTTTTATATATTAATTATTTCTATTATTTGTTGGTCATTTCAATATGCAATAGTTTAATATTAGGCCCTATCATTAGAATGTTGTTAAGTAGATAAAGAGATGAATTATCACATGATCTTTGTTTTATATATATGTAATTGAAAACTTGTTTTTATATGATAATATTTTTTATTATTTGTTAGTCAATCCAATATGATATAATTTGATATTAAACCTGATCATTAGGATGTTGTTTGGTAAATAATAAAGTTAATTAGTACATGAATCTTTTTTTCTTTTCTTTTATATGTTATTGAAAAATTGTTTTTATACGTTAATTGTTTCTATTATTTGTTATTCAATCCAATATAGTATAGCATGATATCGTGTTTTATCATGAGGATGTTATTTAGTAGATAATTGGATCGATTAGTATATGATGCTTTTTAATATGTGATTTTAAACTTATTTTATGAGTTAATTATTTTGATGATTTGCTAAACAATCCAATATGGCAAAGTTCAATTTCAGGTATTGTCCTTTAGATGTTGTTTGGTGGGTAATAGAATCAATTCATACATAACTTTTTATTTGATAAATGATAATGATAATGATAAAATAAATAAATAAATATAAAGATTTTTTTGTTGTTGTTTGATGTGCATATACATTATATGTATATATAAGAATATCTTTTAAGTTATTCTTATGATTATCAAGTTAGTTATCTTCAAGAGACGGAGTCATATATAATCACGATATTATTTTTTAAACTATAAAAAAATAAATATATGTAAGAATTGTAGCATTAATTTTAATTATACATTGATTATTTTTAATATGTGAGTGGTGGCCTACATGCAATTTTAATTAATATAATATTGAACTGATTTATGTTTATTGAGCTCACTATCCTTTTAAGTTTAATGTCTATATTGCAAAAGATAAGATTGAGTCTTACTATAAAGTTAAGTCCCAAATCATTGTATCAGATCATAGTAGGTTTTTATTCTTAATAATAAATACATACATATTAATTTAGGAAAATCTTATCATGTAAGCACATTAAATAAATTTTATCACTAAAAACGAACAATAATACATATTATCATAAAAATAATGTATACGGTGTTATCTTTCATATCATATAACTAGTCATTTACTCATGACTTTTGAATACCATTCAGGGTTTATAGTTACCATAAAATTATATGACAATTTCCTTTTTAATTTCTACCTTTTTATGCATAGTTCGCCTTGATTTCCTTAATAATAATGCTTTCAAAATAGTTTCAAATACAAGAATTTATTTAACAATGTGAAATAAATTCAATTCATAGTGATCTATTAAAAATAAATCCATAAATATCAAAATCAAAATAATTGGTAATTAAAATCCAACCACTCGATAACTTTCTCTCTTCTAAACTTTTCATTGTCCTTCTCTTTCTTATCTTAATTTATAGGAACTAGAATGTGATAAAAATAAATTTTAGAATCAAAGCATAATAACTTAGCATAATAGAGATAAAAAATAAATAAAAAATTGAGGGATCAAATAAAACTTTTATACACTTTTTATGAAAAAATCCTTTGTTTCTTTATTAATTTGAATTCCATCTTCTATCTCTCAAATTGTTTTTTATTTTTTCCCGGAAGAAGCAAAAACTCTATTAACATTGGTTGCTAATACAACACGAGGACATTTACTAACACATTAGATTAGTTAGACAAACAAATCAAAATGTATTTAAGCATAGAAAGCCATGAAAACATGATTTGAGCGATGAAATTATAAAGAAATAAAGTTTAGTGGATGAATTGTAGACCAACCGAAATATGGGGATTAAAATGTAAAAATGCAGGCAAAAAAGCATTGTGAAAGAACAATTTTTTGTATGAGTGGATGGATGGTGTTTTTTTTTAAAAAAAAAAAAGGGTAAAAAGAGATGTGATTTTAGTTTTGTTTGTTAATGTTAATTGCGGTTCCTAATTCGTGCTTTTACTCATTTTGTTGCAAATGCAATCTTGTATGAAAAGCACGTAAATATTCCTTTTCCATTGCTACTGATTATTTTCTTACATGGGAATGAACTTATTGTGTCCTCCACTTGCTCCTTTTCTCTGTTCTTCTACCCAATGATCATTCATTCTTCATATTTTGTTTGGTTCAAATTAATAGGTCAATATTCTTCCTCGTAAGATCATGATTTCCACCCCCCCCCCCTTTTTTTTTAACTCTTTCTGGCCAAAAAGAACGTTAACAGCCCTTTGCACAAGTGTTTATGATCATCGGAGAAGCTGGCATTGGATTGATCATTGCTGCAACGATTTCCTCAAGTCGTCAAGTACACGGCGCGGATGCCGTTAGATAAGAAGGATGCAATGAAGTAGCTTGTATTTGCACTATTGCATTGCAGGGATAACATGTATTTATCAGTAATTCTATCTTTTATTGAGTTTTAAATATTTTGTTTTTAATGTGATGTTTTCTATGTACTTTTTACCAAAAAAATATATCATTTATAAATATTTTAAAAAATTACTTTAAAGCATATTATTGTTATTATTATTAAAAAATTACTTTAATATAATATGAAAAAAAATTACAAATTGAACATAAAAGAAAACAATCCATTATAAATGGTAATAATTACCCATTTCTTTTTATTTTTATTTTTTATTGCCAGACCCTTTTAATTCTTAATTTAATTTGTTTATTGAGATGAGTTAGGATTGAGTTTGATTTTTTATTGGTTTAATATAAAATTCTCATAATATTAAGATTAAATCTTGATGTTGAGTTAATGTTTTATTAAAAAAATTATTTTATTGGTTCAAACTAATTAAGATTTTAGAGATTTAAATTCAAACAGAAACAAACATTTTATTTTTTAAAAATAAAATAAAATAATATTTTTATCTTAACTTTTTAATTTAATATTTAATTAAAATTAATAATTCTATTATTATTTATTGACATATATTTTCCGCATCAAAATACAGGGGAAACAAGTGTTTTATCCTCGTCGTTTCTCTGCCCTATTAAATTTCGTGGTTTGGCTTTAACATTGCTGGGCATCCCTGATCCCACACGTGGCATCAACACACCGACAGGGATGCAAGTAGGGACATGAGAGCCGTCGGATATACAAAATCAAAGAGAAGCGATCTGATGAGTCAGCACCATCTGTCATCTGATAAGCCCTGTGGGGCCATTTGAAGGAAATGAGTCAAATAACAAATCAAAATGGCGATGGACCCCGTAAACAATGAATACCAGCTATTACCTGATGACGTTACAAGTGGGATGTGAGCCCCACGCGCCACCCCCATTTGCCTCTCAACAAGGAAACAACTGCTGCTTTCAGGTGGAGCTGTTGACACAGCTAGTCCTTACATGGTGGAGAGAGTGCGGGGCCCACTTTTAGATGGCTTTTGTCAAGGGAAATGGGTCCTCCTCTTCGATGATGCTCCGCTGCTTTAGCTGAGCGGATAGCCTGGTAGGATAAGGTAGAAACAGTCATGTACTGTGTGCATGCCGCAACTGGATGATAATTTAAATATTTAATTAGAGTTCACCGATGTTTTTGTAATTTACCGGTTTATATATTTTTAAAATATTATCTTTCAATTAAGTAATTTAATGATATTGCAAAACATATTCAAACACGCTCTTCTAATATATTAGAAACTAAATTACAATCCTTCCCGTAACATGATACACGTGGCCCTTGTACATTAGCCAAAGTAGACTATATATATACACATTGATCCATGATAACATTCCCGGTACTGTATGAAGGAGATGGAAAATGGATTAATTCAAGTCCATACTAAAAAAAGAAAAAAGAGGAACGAATGGTCGTGATTTTGGTTCAAACGTGACGCCGATGTGACAGGGGAACTGTGTAGGAAAGATATCATACTCAAGTAACATAAAATTCTGTCCGATTCTATCTTCGCACAGGATCTTTAATTTGAAATCTTATTACATGACATTTTCTATTCGAATAATATCTTAAAGTACAAGCTAAACAACCTAAATAATAGTCACGTGCCTGCCTTGAAGAAGGAGGATATTCACAATAAATAATTATAAAGTTATCATAAAGACTCTTAAACTAAATACGCAAATTAAAATTACTAAGTATGGTATTGGGTTTATTAGATTAAATGGGGAAAAATTAAAAAAATCATAAAAAATATATCTTTTTAAACTAAATAAAAATAACAGAGAAAACAAATAATTTCCTTTAAAAATCATGCATTAATCTCCTCCAGTAAAAAAAATTAATTATTGAGTTTAAATTATTTTTATTTTCATCTTTTAAATATCCAATCAAGACTATTCAATCCATTTTTTCTTTTAATTTAGATGTATAATGATTTTAGATATAGATTCCAGTCCTTTTATGTTAAAATATGTAAGTAATAATTGACAAATTATTTATCTTTAATTGACTTTTGAAGTAATGATCAGTAAACCTTAAACTTATTTTATCAACATGTGTTGTACCCATAATATCCTCAAATAAATTTATCTTTGTGATAACAATATACTTGTAATTAAGAGAATCAACATAATCTGAATCAATATTTTTCTTGAATCAAACACCTTCCATATTCTCTGTACACTCGACCACTCACTTATCAACGAGGATAGTATTCATGACATCATTATTATCATCATTTATTATTATTATTATTATTATTAACATAATCATCATAAAAATAAATTGTTAGCCCTAAGGTCATTGTGTATGTATAAATTATTTATTTTGATGATAATAACATATCAGATATATTTAATTTGTATGTCAAAGTACTATTGTTGCAGTAAGTTTTTCTATACCAAAATGGAGTTATGGACTCCTTAGACGCAAACTCGACTTTAAGATTCTTGTGTTTTTATCTTTATATAATCAGATCTTCATCGAATTTAATGTAGCATCACGAAATGAATTTCATTTAAAATATTTTCATTGTTAAATTTTAATTCAAAAATATTTTTATTGTCGAAATTCAACATCAAAATACATTTCCATTATTAGAATTAGATGATAGTAAAAATATCTCATGAGATATTTTTTTTATCATGTCTTGGTATTATCACTAAACTTCTCTTATTGAAATCATATTTTACTAAAATAAAAGAGCTATATTTTAATCACAAATATATTTTTATAAGGTGGTAAAATTATATTTTTTAAAAAAATATATTTAACACACCAATCCCGGATCATATAGTCATTTTATTTTTGTTATTAAAGCAATAATTTTTTTTCTATAAAAAAGAAGAAACCAGTTGTTTGTTAATGATAAAAGAACTCGCAAAATGGATAAATTTTCAATTCAATCTTTCTTGTGTGAGTAAACTAGTTTGAAACTTTTCTTTATAAATATCCAATTAATTTTAATGCAAGACTCGCTCTTACACTTTTTAACAATTCTATAATTCTTACACTTGAAGCTTTAATATTTCAAAAGCTTTATTTCTTATTCGATTTTTTTAAAGCTTCAAAGCTTAAAATGCATCAATTTTATCTTTTACATTCTTGAGCTAGATTATATTTTTTAAAGGTTTAAGCTTATTATTATTGTAATCATAACTTATTCTTATTGTAAGAAGTGATTATTTTTTTATGGAAGACAAATCAAGTTGTAAAAGTTAGTAACACTTAAACCACTTAGGTTTATCCCTTAGGTGTGAGTCAAAAAGTGGTTTTCAATCTTAATCCTTGAAAATGCATAGTTTTCTAATATTTAGCCTATAAAAAAGATTCAATGATAAGTTTGATTTTTAGTTTGTAAAAATATCAAGTTCAATCTTAAGCCTAGAAAAAGATTTTGTAATGTTATCTAATCTTTAGCCCATAAAAAAATTATATGATAGGTTTGATCCTAAACTTGTAAAAAAAATCAAGTTTTATCTTTAGTTTATAAGAGAATTAAGTTTAATCTTGAGTTAAAAAAATATTACATAATTAATTTGATCTTACTTGTTAAGAAGATTGTGTGTGGTAATGATTACTTAAACTAAGATTCAAAAGGTAAAGTAGATGATTGTTCAAACCATTATAAAATTTAATATCTATCTTGTTATCCTTATCTCTTTATTTTTGTACTCACTGATCTTGTTGTTAATTTTAGTATACTTGGAGTTATTGAGAATTAACTTTTAAAGTCCAATAATTTTTAATAAAGTCTAATTCACCTTTTTTTTGGGCCTTTCATAAATATTATACACTGGTAGAGAATATAAATTTATATCTATCTCATTATAAATAAAACTATTAAAATCTTCACAATATTCATCCTGATTAAGAAATTCCTTCCTCTATTTTTATCTTTGAAACAAATTTTCAAAGTTGGCCATAGGTCTGTAATCACTTTGCATGTGACCCTCAGGTTCTCCACCTTTGTTGATGATGAGTAAATTTTATAATTTGTCTTTACATGTTTTTTATTATAAATTCCATAACATCTCTTTCTCAAGAAGAAACCTTCTCATCTCCTTCTATACGAGCACGTCTTGTTCAATAGTATATTCCAGCCATGATTATTCAACAATAGATAACAATTAACCAATTAACAACAAAAAAATCATCAAGCTATGATATCAACTAATATAGATAAAAACATCATGAAAAGACAACAAAGTACATGCAACACAAATTATTTCTGAATAATATCACCATATAAAAACTCTAATAAAAATTTTGTTTTTTTTTCTTTAGATAATATAGAAAAATATAAGTTAAACAACCCTACTTGTATCAATCTTAGGTATATCTTCGAGAAAAAGATCCTGATAAACAATTATAGAGTATTCTAAAGATTAAAAAACTAAATAGGAAAAATAAAATTATCAAGTGTGACATTTAGCTTTTTAGAATTAAGTATAAAAATTAAAACACTATAAAGGAAAAAAAATTATCCCTAAATTAAATAAAAATAACTAAATAAGTTTTTATTGAAAATCCTTTTGCATCATAAATTTGAAAAAAAGAACTCAGAAATGCATAATAGAATTTTAATTCAAAATATTTAGAAGAAAAGGAAAAATTATAGAATTATAAATGCATTTTATTGCTAATATATATATAGACCAATAGTTTAGGCACTCCATTAAACATGCAATCAATAAAAGATGAAAAAAAAAGAGCTTTTGAAACCTTAGCACAATAAAAAAAGCAATAAAATAGCACAAGCTAAAAATAATTAGTGATCTAACACAATCTCATTAGTTTCAAATATTATACGAGACTCGCATATTGCAAATAACATGTACGAGTATAAAATGTTTGTGACTCAATCAACAAACATGTCAAAGAGCAATTTTTTCATCCTTTAAATCTCTAGAAAAACCATAACTCATATAACAAAACATAGTTTTACCAACCATAAGTTATTAGGTTTTGAGACTCTATTCAATCCAAACCAACACAATTAAACATAAAGTGTAACTACATCTTTATCATATAATTTTATTAACACAATCTAGTTCTAATTAATTCTTATATATAATATAACTACATCTAAAAATCATTCCAATTTATAGATGGACATGGAGTAGTCGTGAACTAGTATGCACCAACACCCCAACTCATCTAATTAGATAACGAGTATGTAGTATCCGTGTGAGGGTTAACATCAATATCACCCCAGCACTTGTAGACGGGTTTAAAACGCTCATGGTTGGTCTAGCATCCCTAATACTCTTATGATAAATGATCTCATCTTCCGTTAATGCCAACTTAAGATGCTCACCTTTTTAATATCCTGAAGTCAATCACAACACAAATTGAGTATAATATTGATCAAAACATGTCTCATCTTATCGATGGTGATTGATATCATGTTGTTCATTACTAATATTAACATAATTTGGTATGTCTTATAAAATATAAAATTATTGCATTATCTGATCAAGGCAATATATCTTAACTATATCGAAGTAATGTAGTGAGACTTATGATAACTAGATCTTAGATCCTTCAAGACACATCTATGATATTCATATAAATTATCAAATATATAAAAGATTTATATTAGATAACAAGTCAAAACTTAAAAAAATGATGTTCAAATAATATAAACACAATAAGTTTACAACCTGTACTTGATAATAAATTTAAATTTGTTCCGTAGTGAGAAAAGAGAGAAAGTTGTTGCATGCTATCAAAATAATAAAGAGTAAAATGTGTGTGGAGAAAAGAAAAATAAAGAGAGAAATGAATAGAAAAAAGGTCTAATCCTTTAAAATTGATTGGAGATGCAAGATGCATATGTGACTTAATAACCATGGATGAGATATGTGATAATCAAATTACAAATATAACTTGTAACATGTCAAACTATATTATATTTTTAAATATTTTACTCATCAGGATATCTTATACCTCACTAAAACTTGTTTACTATGCTAAAAGAACAACTCGAAAACAAATTAGGGAAGGTAGTAATTTCAAGGATCTATGAAGGGCTTGTGACTGGACTGTCACACCAGCACCAGTTAAAAATGGTGGACTCTAGTAAGCTGCAATGTCTCTCTTTCTTCCAAGCGCAAGCAAGCACCGTTAAAAAGAGTAAAATACTAGTAAATGTATAATATACAGGAGGCCATGGCAAGATGTACTTTCCCACAAATCATCAAGACCTATAATAATTGGAGGATGGAAAGATGATTTTGGCGTTCCATAACGTGCCAAAATGGGCCATCATGATCAGATTTCACATTGATCTCTCAAACTGAACTTTTAGCCTAACTCTAGCCAAATAGAAGGCAAGATATTAAATTTTAAAAAAAAAGCTACGATAATTTCATATTTTATGCACAAACTAGGGTTCTGAACCTTAACTGATAAGGAAAGATCACTCCTCCTTTGCTGAAGCATCCACAAACTCGTCAAGTTTTTCCACGGTGCTTGCATCTGATGACAAAATTACATTTCCTAAATATTCCTCCACGAATTTATAAAGATCATTTGAAGTCAATAATCATGATTATGTCCATCTCAAAACGTCAATTAGGAAAAAAGAGAACCCAAGATAGTGATGACATCTTAGAAACCAAGGCAAACAATAATAAAAGCATGCCTGAGATTGTCAAAAAAAATACACGACGACTGTCCTTATAATTAAATGTCTCCATCAATATGTAAGGAAAAAAGATAGAGAGAGATCTCATTATAGTACTAGCTTAGCTAGCCAGTAAAAGCAGGGATGCATCTATATATATATATATATATATATATATATATATAGTAACAGTACCAGTAAGTAATAAAGAAAGGGAGCAACATGTCAAAAAGGGTGAGAGAGTAGACAGAAATTTAGAGTGGAGAGAGTGTGCATGAAAACAGATGAAAATGGAAAAAAAAAGAAAAGGGTCATTACCAGAGAGATTTGCGATGGTCTGTACATTGACTCCATCTGTACAACTGACAGACAATGAAGTCATGCACATATATTGAACTGAACTCGGTTTTGAAGTTAAGGCACTGCTCCAGCCCACCAGTCCCTTTCTTTCTCTCTCATGCATTGGAAAAAAGACCCTCTCTGCCACCGCCAGTCACCATACGCAAAATACACCACCACCTGCTGAACTCCCCCTCCCCTCTCTCCTCTTCCTTGAAATATGCAAGGTTAATTAACGCCGTTAAAACTCTGAAGATGGTCACACGCAAGGAATTAGCTAGACAAGCACCACCAAGAACCCTAGAAACCTTTCTTCTATTAGCATCAGCACGCATTCTTTCTCTCTCCTTTTAGCAAACACAAGTTACTTCAAAAAAGCAACTAGTTTCTCCATTTAACACAAAACCCACAGACTTTTCCTTTGCATTTGATTCTTGTTCTTTTTCTCTACACATGAACTCGTCAAGGTTGTTCATGGTTCAATGACTCATTTTTTTAATTTAAAAATCTTGTCGGAGGGGTGAATGGGGTGCATGTTCTCTCAACTAGCTGCACAGTTCGCTTTCTTTCCTCCATCTCCATCTACATACCAAATTAAAAAGGGAGACAATGGCAAGCTCTCTGTTGTCTCAACTTCTTCTCCTTCTATGCCGCTTCCTCTTGCTGATGATAATTCACTAGATGTGCTCATGATTGATACAAAGAAAGGCAATAAGATTGTTGCCTTTTATCTCAAAAACCCTTATGCTAGACTCACCGTGCTCTACTCTCATGGCAATGCTGCTGACCTTGGCCAGCTTTATGATCTCTTTGTCCAGCTCAAGGTCAATCTCAGAGTTAATCTTATGGGGTTAGTGTCATAAACTGCTGCAAATATTTTTTTTTTGAGAGTGCAATTTTTTTTCCTTGTAAAATGTCTGATACAATTTTTGGTGAGTGTTTCTGCTTCTATTTGCAAATTTTCAAACTTGTCGTGAAAGGGGTCTTGTATTTAATGTTCTCTCTGCTTTTCTCTGGGCCTGTAGCTGCTTTCTTTGTGGGGCTGAATTGTTTCTCTCAAAACTTTCTCCCATTTTCAACTTCTTCTTTTTTTCCGGCAACATTTTTCCTATTATGGTCCTGGATTTTGTTGGGTTAGATCTGTGATTAGTGTTGGTCGAGATTTAATTATTTCTAGTGTTAATGACTTTTTTAAAAACCATTAAGCATATAATTGTTTTAATTTATGCATTCATCCATTTTAATTAATTAATTTATTTTTACTCTTTAAAGTGATAGTGAAGATGGCTTGTAAGTTAAAGGAGTTTTCTTACTGGCATGAGTTCTTTCCACCTTTTTATTCTTAACTTATGTTTTGCTTAGAAGAAAAAGTGAATGATACTTACTGACTCGTATTCGGATAACATTGGTAACAATGCTTAGTTTCTCCTCTTTAGAGTTTTGTGTGCCTTTTGGGCTCTGTTTTAGAGTTTTGTGTGCCTTTTGGGCTCTGTTTTAGAGTTTTGTGTGCCTTTTGGGCTCTGTGAGGTTTTAACTTTACTGTATCCTTGATTTGTTTCTATTTGTCATTTCTGGTACAGTCCTCCTCTAATTTAGATCTTGAAAAAGTTAGAAACATGATCTATTCAATGGCTTCTCAGATTTCTGTATTTCATTTTTTAATCACTTCTATGGAGCTCTATGGATCCAATCTTTGGTATGACCTTAAACATAAGTATACTTTTGGTTCAGTTACGCTAGAGAGTATAATGTGTTGTTGCTCCATAACTTTTTCCACATTATATCCTCTAATAAGTCACATTCAAATGCTTGCCTAATTTTACATGCCATGGGATTTTTGTTCCTTTTTGTCTTTTGAAAAGATGGATGTCTCGTGCTATTGTTCTCTAGCTTTCGGCATTTCTTGTATTCTTGCTTCTCCCGTGCTGTTTTCTTTATTGAATTGAATTATGATCTCTTCCATCTGAATGCTATAATGCAGATATGACTATTCTGGTTATGGTGCCTCTTCTGGTAAGGTAAGCTGTCATTCAACATAAGCTAACTACATGAACAGCATTTTATTCATGGCATGTTTAAAGAATTGCAGCTAATTGAAGAAATTGAGATCTACAAGTTAATATGTAAAGTAATTAAAAGCATTAATATAATTTGGAATTTCAAATCATAGAGGAAAATCTAGAAGTAACAAGAGAGCTCATTTCTTGTGCTTTTGAGTTAACATTACTGGAAATCTGGATCATGCAATACCAAGAACTTTTGAGTGAATGCATGTGGGAAAATCAACAACGCATGGATCTATATAAAAGATAGCAAGTAATTACATCATCTTTGCTTATCAGCAATAATAAAAAGAACAGGGATAGTGGCGGGGGCAATTAGCACTCCAAGTGATAATGCACTCTGAATTTATAGTGTTAAGAGCAAAAAAAAAAATATGAGTGATAAACTGGAGTGCTACTAACTCCACCCAGAGCACAAACGAACCCTTGCAGTCCAGGTATATTATATAGTTGTGGAAGTAGATTAGGATGTTTATTCTTTTAAAAAGTTTTGGAAGTTGAGATTATGTGAACACTTACTAGCTCCACTACTTATTTGTTATCATCTGGCTTCCCAAGTTAGACAACTTTTCGAATGATTTACAAAGCTCACAGCACTCTGATATCGAAAACTGCATGGTAATCATATATCATGTTTTCCATGTCCAGCCAAGTGAGTCCAACACATATGCTGATATAGAGGCAGTTTACGAGTGTCTCCAGACACAATATGGAGTTAGTCAGGAAGACTTAATTTTGTATGGGCAGTCAGTTGGTAGCGGGCCAACATTGCACTTGGCAGTGAAGTTGCCAAGGCTGAGAGGGGTTGTTTTGCATAGTGCCATTCTTTCTGGTCTTCGTGTGCTCTGCCATGTGAAGTTCACATTTTGCTTTGACATATACAAGGTAGGCTAACTATCTTGGTCGTTGATAGTTATGGAAATTCTAATTGTTTATTGACTAACGGGCACCATGTCTGTTGTTCTTCTATCTCTGCTGCCATTTTTAAGCTATACGTTTGTCTCATAAATGCAGAACATAAACAAAATTCGGAAGGTGAAGTGCCCTGTTCTAGTGATACATGTGAGTACCTTTTCTTCCAATAGTTTTCCTTAGAAACGCCTTGTCATGCAATCGTTCTGCTGAGACTTTGTTCTCCAAGCAAATCCATTTTTAAAGTAAACCCAGTCAAATGCTTGTGTGAGGGTTTGAGAATGCATTGAAATTTGAAATGCTTTGATGTGCATCATGTTTGGCTGTCCAGGGTGATTAAGATATCTGGGCTTATTTAAGGTGATGTCATTTTGTTTTAAGGGTCTAGTCATCATATAAAAGTAGTTAAAGACACATAAGGTGCTGCCAAACAAATTATGAATGTGATGGGAGCATCATAGGTGTTAGTGAGGCTATTAACGACTGCGATATGTTGAATGTAGGATTTGGATAACGTGCTCTAGTGTTTTTATTTGTTGCTTTCCCATATAAATGTGATTTCTGCTTTATGATTTTGTGCAATAGGTATGAGTATGATTCTCCTGGAAACTTTCATAAAAGTTAGCTGCAACTTGAAATGAGCTGAAAAGTTAGTTGCAACCTTGAATTTCATATATTTGCTTGTAGAGATGCATATGTAACATTTGTTAGTGCTTTGTTTGCTTTCATTGTTTTGTTTCCACTTATTATGCAACGATGGAAGTATATCAAACTAACCTTTTTGGATTTTCTAATAAAAAAGTAAATAATAATAGAGAAGAGTATGGCTATACATCATAGGTTTTGTGGTGCTACAATGCGTCATGGGACATGTGTTGATTGTCACGTCCTTTGGCTGTTGGCATGGCCATCCAAGGTATCATCACATTAGCAACATTGCAGGCGTGGCCATTTTGGTTCCTATGATATGCTAAATATGACATGACTTTGTCAGCAAGGCTGTTGATGCAGTTGACACCTCAAATAGTTATATCAGTAATTATATTCACATGACAGTCAACAAGTGTCCTAAGATGCATTGGTCTATCTTGAGGCCAAGATGCTGTTTTCATTGGCAAATAGTGAAACATGATATAGGGAAGCATTTAACTTTTTTATATGTGAGAGGACATGAGTGTAACTTTGGTCTTCAATTTTTAATAAACAGCAAAAAAATATAATGGGGTAGCGTGACCATAGTCATTATTCATTTGTTATCCTAATATGTTAAGAAATCGATAATGTTGTTGGTATCGAAGTTTTTCATATTACATTGCATGTCTACAAATAGTAATTATTGTGTTGGCGAACCTTGTTAGAAACTGGTTAAGTCGGTAATCATAGTAGAAGGTAGTCATTGTGCACAACAGAAATTGATTGGATTAATTCGTGTTTTTATTGGTTTGCTTGACCATAGCTCATCAACTTTATCAAAGTGAAGTCAAAATAGGTTAATTTGGTCATTGTGTTGGTGCATTTTTCAAACTGAAACTTTGGTGAAGGGAACTAGTAAATAAAGTTAATTTGGTCAATGTGTTGATGCATTTGTCAAAGTGAAACTTTGTTTAAGGGAGTTTGTTACTAAGGTGGCATGGTTTGAATCAAATTTGATCAAGGGTGATGCTAATGTTGTCTAAAGATACTTGTTAAGGTGTATTTACTATGATGATTTTTAAACTACTTGTAGAATTTGTAATTTCAATCATTATCCTGTCAAAGTTTATAATTGGGAAACATGAAATGTATTCCTTTTATTTTACAAAAGATCATAAATAATAATGCATAAAACATTTTGAAAACATAATAAATACACAAGTTTAAGCCCTCATTACCATCACTTTTGATTGATTAATCAGGCCAGATGACTTGAGTGTTTGTGTGGTAGCGTCGTGGTTTTTAAGTCATTGAAGTAATAGTGTGCTTAGCTACCACTGGCTAGCAAAGCATCTTTGATTCAATTTTCAGCATTTGCTACAGTGGCTTCTAAGTCACTACACTTCCAAGCACGTGCCATGTCAATTTGATTAATTATCAAAGTTTAGGTCAAAACCTAGTGAAATCAATCTACCTTGGTCAATTTTAAGGATCAAGTTCAACCAAATTGACCAACATAGATGGTGAGGAAATGCGTTTTTGCAAAAAATTCACCGCGTGAACAATTTCCACTAGATTGCGAGACCCACCACCGCTCATCCAATGATTGTGAATACTCTTAATGAATTTTGTGTTCCTAAGGCTTACAGCACAACCATAATGGGAATGACTAACATAACTAGATCTGATCTCATTGATTTCCATTCACTACATTTGATCAAATTGGACTGCAATAAATGATGTTGGTCTGTGTTTTATGGTTACTAGGATTGACTGAGCTAAAAAATCTTATATATGAAATTAATATTATTGCTATCGTAGCCAGCTATGTTTTCAGAGAAACCTAGATATTGCAAATCTGTTCCTTTGATTTTCATTTCATTATTTATCAAGAGTGCTTACATGAATGGTGCTTGATGTAACACATGAATTGAATGTACGTATAGTGTAAAACATGTAGTTAATTGCAAGGTTGCAGGTGAATAAATTACAAATGAAGTGTATATTTTGTTTTTGTTGTATGAGGTAACCTGCTTCTGGATTTCTTAAAAAACTCTTTGCTAGTGGTTCATCATGTATTGTGCTACTCAGCCGATCCAAATAGGTCACCTATATTTTGCTGTTCGATCGAGGTTCAGAAAAAGAAAAAAATAAAAGGAAAAGGCTACATATTGTCTCCCCTCAATTAAGTATATATTCAAACTATTTAACCTAACAGTAAATTTGTTTCGCAATTACTTGACTGGTAAAGAGCCTGCCTCTCTTTTTCTTTCAAGTTATCTCCTTCCCATTTTTTATGGTGATGAGCCTTGGGAAACTTGATTCCATTTCATTATTGAGAACGTAAAAACTTTATGATTTTCCAAAAACTAGTTGCACTGATTTCATGGGCTATGTGATTAAGGATGTTACATAGCAGAATTTATCAAGTTTCAGTACTAAACTAGTTGAGTTGATTGCATGATTGGGGTTTATTTTTGGATCTTAGAACTATAATCTACTCTCTTTCCATACATGCATGTGCTTGTATCTGCATGCATTCTTGCAAAATGTTGCTCCTTGTTATTTCATGCTAGATCACCCGTCATTGATATTCTAAATTCTCAAGTGCAAGGGTGTGTTATCCTCTGAGGTTCGCTATGAAGTTGATTTCATCTGGCTTAAACTAAGTTGACCAATTTTGACTTTCTAAGTTCTATATGATTCGCACATTGCATCGGATCTGTCCAAAGATTTTGAAATGGGGTTGCATCATATGTTTTACAGGGCACAGAGGATGATGTTGTGAACTGGTTACATGGTGAGGGGCTGTGGAAAATGGCAAAAGAACCATATGAGCCTTTATGGATTAAAGGAGGTGGGCACTGTAACTTGGAATTATACCCTGATTACATCCGCCATCTCCGCAGGTTTATTCATGAAATGGAGAATATAACCACAGAAATCCGTCTCAAAAAGATCCGGCAGAATCTGTGTCTAAAACCGAGGTCTAGGACTGATTCCAACAAGTGCTGTAGGTTCAAACTGTGGCGACCTAAATGCCCAGAATGTTTAAGACCCAGGTGCATAAAATGCTCGTGGGGTCCCAGGTGCACAGAATGCTGGAGACCCAGATGCTCAAGTTGTGTTAAATGTTGCTGGAGAGCACCCAGCTGCCCAAAATGTCCGAGACCCAGCTGCCCAAAATGTCCGAGACCCAGCTGCTGCTGTAGAATTAGATGTCTGCCCTGGCGATGTTGCTTTGGAAAACAGAGTGGGATGAATAGGAAGCAGGATGGGTGATAATAATAATAATAATAGTAATAATCAGCATTGGTTGTATAGATTGCTGAATTCACTCACTAACACTCTTCTAATCTTGTGCGTTAGTGTACAAAACAAGAGGAAGTAATTTGATTTTAATTTCATTAAAAATCATGGTGTTGGGATGTTCTTGGAAATGGAGATTTTGTATCTTAGCTCATTTGTATTTGATTCTGGAGATCCTTTTTATCTACACAATTTACAAGCTTCAGATCACCTCTTTGACCTCAGGCTGCCTTCTTGTTTAGCTTCAGATTACAAGCTGTTTTGTTAAATAAATAAATGATACTGTAGCTGTTACTATAATACACTGAACACTTGAGTAGTTCTCTCTAATTTCAATGAGCCCCTGAAATTAACGTGCGTGAAACCGAGGGACGGGTTCAAGCAAAGATGATGGAAGCTCGTGATGCTATGAGAGCAAGACATGCATTGGATATCTACATCCTCTGACTTCATTTTCATTGCAACCAGCATAACGTGACAGAACGTTTAAGCAAAGAAGATTAACTACAGCATTAGAATACCAGAAAAACACTCTTGGAAAACAATCATACCAGATGATCGAACACTTTGCCATATATACCCATCATAAAAACAAGCCCGAGTAATAACACATCAGCTTGATAAAAGCTTCCCCCCCTTCCAAGCACTACTGGTAAGTTGAAGCTGCTCCAGCAAAGGAATACCGGGCAGAGACTGGTAAATAGGCTTCAGCCGCACCAGACGTTCCAAGCATTGACCACTGAAGATGATCATTGTTTAATAGACCTTGATTCTCGTGAATTAATGGAGTGTAGTGAGATTGATAAGTTGATTGCAACGGCTGTTGCGTACTGGAAGATGCTGTCAAAGCATAGCTTGGTGCTAAATCCTGTGCCTGAGATGAAATATACGAGGTTGTTGCAGAAGGTAGGTATTGACTATAATAATTGGCTACATTGTCCGAATGCAAAACAGTATCTCTCTCCCTTGGTAACTGGGGCACATGATACTGATTTTCATGTCTGGCAACATGGTTCCTCAGACCCGTCTCCATTGCGACCTCATAACTGTGTATATGAACAAGGAAAAGATATCCATACATGATTAGAGCCAACAGGGCAAATCAATCAAAAAGAAAGCGAGAGAACTGCATAGCAAAGATGCAGCGAATTTGCTAACTGAAAACAAGGAAGCATCATACGTTGCTAACAAGGCTTTCGGGTATGGTTGCATTCTTAATTATTTTGGCATAGATTACACATGTATGAACAAGGATGATAGAAGATAGAACAATCCATTACTTTTTAGTAAGGGGATTTGAGACATCCAAGCTGAAGTTATTGAATTTTATTTAGTTTTATTATTGGACTTTAATTTATATTCTTTAATTATATTCTTATTATTTAGTAGGTATTGAGCTCAAATTTAATTATGATTGGAGTTTTTATTTTTAATTTTTTACATTATGATCAATTGAATAAAAATTGCAGAGTTGCACGCTTTGTCATCTTCCATTGCTCTTCTTTTTTCACTCTTTTCTTCTATTTTTTTGGCTTCTTTATTCTTTCTTTTAGTTCTCTTAAAAGTTTCTTTTAGCCTTCCTGTTGACCATCAAGACCTGGAAAAAACCTTTCGTTTGCAACAGAATCAGAAACCTTTTTTTTTAAAAAAAAAACCTACACTTAGACAAACAGGCCTTTAAATCTATTTTGCCCCAAATCCTCGCCAACATTCATCCCCTCCACCATGGTCAAACCAGCCACCCCACCCACCAGCTTTCCACACCACCAATGGAAGATCAACCACCACAGCGTGCTGCCATGCTTGACCAACCACAAGCTCCAACAGTCATTGTTGATCAGCAAACAAGAAAAACATCATTTTCTTGCGTAGCCGCCAACAACAAATCAATTCACAGCCACCACAACCATGCCAGTAGGCATCAAAGATCCAGTGCAGCACACCATGCCATCCAACGCTGTTGGGAACCAGTAAATCACCAACCAACAATTTCAACCACAGAACCCCAACATTGCATCTCAGCCAAGTTGCACTCCACAGAATCACATATCAGTCCTCACTAAAAGACTTTTTACAACCAAGTAGTGTTTGTTCCACTTCATACCCTCAGTAATATAGTATTTAGATTTATAGCCTAAAAAACCTGTAGTTCTTTTCATGTCTCTTGAAACTAGGACGTTTGATTTAGTCGAGTCTTTTGCATGTAGAATTCATAATTTGCACGTTAAGATCACAAAACAAATTCAAGTAACGAACAATATAAATTTTAAGTTGATTTACATAATTATCAGATGTACTTAATATTGAAGATTATTTCATGATATAGATTAGACATAAAAAATGTCATTTGAAAACCAATCATAAATTACAAGCGAGTAGTGTTAAACCATTTATAGTGTTGTAAATGATTCAATCAAATATTTATGTCATTAAATTACCATCAAAATAAATATTAATGCTACTTTGAATGCATAAGTTATTTTTGCCGGGGATTTAGACATTTTGCAAATCCTCGCACAAGGACATGCTTCGGACAGTACTTGGATCTCACTAGAGAGACATCACAACAATTTGATTTTAATAGTTGGGAGCATTATTGAAGTTGCCTTGAAGCATACTCAATGAGGTCAAGTTTCTCCAATCCCATGAGAGTTGGAGAGGACATCAAGCATGCGTCATAGATTACACATGTATGGACGAAGATGATGAAGGATAGTTCAACTCATTACTTTTTAGTTGGGGGTCAGGCACATCTAAGCCCAAGTTATTGAATTTTATTTAGTTTTATTATTGAACTTTATTTCATGTGTTTTTGTTAGATTTTTATTATTTACTGGTTTTTAAGCCCAAATTTGATTATGAATAGGGTTTACCATTTACTTGTAATTTTTGACATTATGATTAGTTTTATGATGAATTGAATAAAAAATGCAGATTTGTAGATTTTTCATCCTTCCCTTTCTCTTCTTTTCTTCACTCCTTTCTTCTCTTTTTTGGCTTCTTTTTAGCTTCTTCTTTCTTCTCTTAAATCTCTTTTGTCCCATGATCATATTCAATTGTTGAATAAATAACCTTTTATTAAAGAATTTTTCATGTCAAGATAATGCATCCAAAGATAGCATCAAATAGATAACTACTGTGTATTAATTTATGTGTATATGCATGCGTTCAAATGAATGTGTACGAAGATCCAGCCTCCCATTTACCAGTTTCAATGTATATGAAGATCTGATCATCAAAATTTAATAAATAAATAAAAAGTATTGCATGATTCCCAAATGCATTCCCTCAAGTTACACAGTAACACCAGGGACTTGATTTTATTTGATAGCTAGAGTTGGAGATGGTTTATCCTAAGGTTTTGTCTCTAGAAGAAGATAACATCATCCCCAACACCAAGTTAAGTCATTTGGTTATAAAATTTAACACAAATGCAAATGTCAAAAATAGAAATTATACCTCCTTTGAGGATCATAAGTAGACTGAGATGTTTCGGCTGAGGATTTCTGGTTACTCTGAGGAAGAGTATTTTGATGAACATAATGGAGGTGCTTGGAAGGTTGAAACCATCCCCCAGGAAAGATGTGAGGATGGGTCGCCCCGGGAAAATAAAGAGAATATGGCCTTGCAGATGGTAGAACCTTCTCCACTGTAATTGCAGAAGGAAATGCATGTGCTGGAGCCACATTTGCAACAACGGGCACCACAGATATAGATGGCGGCAAATCAATTGGCCGGAATAGTGACACTAAAGTTTTCACCTGTACATGAAGAAATTCCTAAATATATAAAAATTGCCATTCATTTCCAGGCAACAAACAATCTTTTTCTTTAATAAAAGAGCTTAATAAACAATTTTCGCCCAACACAAATGCAGGAAAGTAAAGGTGCATCTTACTTGTTCAGCACTCAACTCCTGCCTGAACTTAGAACCCTGATAGTTGTCTTTAATGGCGTGTTTCAAGGCACTCTCAGCAAGAGGTAAGCAGTCACTGACTATCTTAAACCTCACCTAAAGCAAGGAAACGAGAATAAACAACGAATAATCAGAAACTGAGTGTTTACACAAACAGGTTCAAATGTTTAGCACATGGCATGACAATAGAAAAATGAAAAAAATAATATTTCGAAGGATCTAGATAAATATGTTGGAGAATCCTAGTAAACAATTGTGGAACATTTGATTGCATTTACCACTCCTAGATCCAGTCAATCCCAGAAACATATAAGTGAGACATGAGATGCAAGATTTCATATCATTTGGAGACCACACTGAATGATACCTTGAATGCGCATTATGTTCAAGGAGCAACTGTACTTAAAATCCCAGCCTTATATTTAAATCATTTCAAGTTATAGCAGGATATATCCTCTTCATTCCAAAAAGGGTTTCTTTAGCATGTAAAGACCATGGAGAAGGATTTGAAAAAAAAAGGAATGCTTAGTTAGTACACAGGCAGATGTACGATTTACCACTCATAATATCATAGCAGTCACTCATGCATTGAAAGTTATACTAGTTTTATTATCCATAATACCCTAGACAGCAACATTTCCATTTTCTCACCTGTGCTGGAAATTTCCCATTAAATGCAGCTGGTTCCAAATTCATCCCTCCCCTGGAAACAGCAGTGTAGATGCCGTAAAGGCGCTTCACGCCAAAATCAAATAGAAAGAGCTTTGTACCAGGTTTGATTTTCTCAACTATGTCTAAATTTCCCCGAGGCAGCCCAAAAACACGATAGCGATAGCACTCAGGTTTTGTTTCTCCATTGCACAAAAATATAAATCCAGTTATCTTTTCATCACTTTCATCCCTTTCCATCATCACATGAGTAGCAGTTGGAGCAGAAACAGGATGGAGCATGGTTGCCAAAGAGGAGCCACAAGTATATGCATAAGCTGTATTTACCTGCATGATTTTCTTCTATGTTTTTTATTAAACTCTTTCCTATCTTCTAATCAGCACTTGAATGATTTGCCGCTGGCCCTTGACCATTGAGCCTCTCCACTCTGCCACGGGTAAGTAAACCACACCAATTTAACAGAAAATTCATTTTCTTCAAGTGAAATCAAATGCATAAAAAGAAAAGGAGCAATATTTTTCACGTTTGCATATAATAGGAATGGTTTTATCCCAACCAAATGTTTATTCTATCAGCATCCAGATCACCAAAAACGGTATAATTAACTAGCATTTGCACATGCTTATTTCTAGGCTTCAAACATCAGATACTAAAAACGCAGACATGCCGACGGGGCTGCAGTAAGTCATACAAATTCATATATAACTTCATTAATTGACCAAAAATTAAATAAAACTCAGAAAACCATTCTCATTCATAATGTTTTGAAACTTTTGCTAAAATCCAAGAGAAAATGAGAAGATATAAAAATCAGAGCTATGTCCATGCACCGCTGTAACATCATGTTAAGAGACAATCCTCGATCACATATTTATTCTAGAACAACCGCATTGCAATCACAATTCTCGTTATTTATTTATTTGCTTATATTAGTTGAAACAATGAAAAGGTTTCAGAGAAAATCAAACAGAACTACTGAAATAACCCCAAACAAGCCGTATTATGTCATGCAAACTGCAAAACCCTACCTCGATCAACTTCATTGGTGGGAAATTCATCAAGAAACCCTAAGAAAATGCAAAGGAACCGATAGTTAAGCCTAAAATGAGATTGTGATTAAAAACTACCTAAAAATTCCCACGCGAATGTTTGCAAAATTATCGACACTGCTGGGCTGGGTTTGTCGGATTGGATCGGCAGATTTCATGGACTGATTTTGGTTGTTACAACAATTCACGTGAGAAACGGTGATAAATTGTTAGGTATACCTTTCATCATCATTTAAATTAGTTTTAGGACCAATGGGACTTTAGCACATTCGCATTGGAGGGAGGTCACTTGCTTAATTCTTGGTAAATATTAGTTTGGTTCTGAGAAAATACTAGTTATTTACCCACAATATCGCATCGCAAGTAGTTTTATTTTATAATTAAAATAGATATTTATATAAAAGACAACTATTTAGATCTTGAGAAAATATATATTTTGTTATGTAAAATACCTTTTATTCTACTAAAATATTTCTTTTAGTAATATGTTTTTTTAATAAAAAATAAAGGTAATTAAATCATTTTTTTTGTGAAAATTGCAATAATTTGAATTAAATAGGAAACAGTATATCTCTTCAATCTAAATTTTATTTTTTTATTAATGTATTTTTTTTGTTTCAATAAAAATACATTTTCTATCTGAAAATTGTTTTTAAATAAAAACTTTTATCATGAACTATAAAATAAGTTTAAATAAAAATCATGTCTCAATATTTTATATGCAATTGAAAACAAAAGATAGTTGATACGAGAAAACTATATAAAAGTTTTATAATAAAAAAAAATTCATTTTATTTTTATTGAATATTTATTATTATATTTTAAAAAATATTGCACGGACAAGATATTTATTATTATAAGAATTAATTATGTAAAATTTTTTGATATAAAAAACCTATTTCCAACCTTTTCACTTAAAAATGTTCAAAAACAATATTCTAAATTTTTTTGTTAAACTCATTTCTAGTTTTAAATTCACTTCAATCAGATAAATAAAAAATCAAAATTAAATTGAATAAACAACTCACAACGCGCACCATCCATCTCTCAAAAGTGATTTTATGGATATTTTTTAAAAAATAAAAAATAAAATAAAAAATATGCAATTAACTAGAAAATATCCTAAATGGCCAGATTTGATTCGAGAGTTATTGCTCGTTTGAGAATTTCATTAATTTTTTTAAAAATTATTTATATTTTTTTTGTTTGTAAATTATTTTTATATGATAATATAAAAAAATAAAACAAATATTATTTTAATATATTAAAAATAAATACTACCACATTTTCGAACAAACAATTAATCAAAAACCCATGAAACGCGCAGGCCAAAATGGGCAGCAGCCAGCTGAAAGTCAGATCCGGGCTGTATTTCTTTCTAATTCCAACTGCCAGGTTGTTACTGCTTGTCTGGACAGGCAAATCTGGGCCGATGAGTCTTTTGTTTGGAGTTTTTCTCTTCTCACAGTCTAACCTAAAACTTGAACTTCAGTGGTTTAGGAGAAAGTGCACTCCTTTCTCTTTTAACCATGCGGCTAACCTCTAAAAATTACAGTGGCATGGCAGTTGAGGCATGAAACCTTATTAAGAAAAATGTAAAAATAGAGTTGAGAATTGGCCTCCAAAATGGCGTTTCTTATCAACACCTATGTGTGTATACAAAAAGCCCAAAAAAAGCCCAAAAAAGCCTAAGAAAATTGGAAATTAACACCATAAATCTTTAGATGTGTACACAGAATTTTCGAGAGAGAGGACACCGGAAGGTGGAAAACTTCAAAGAAGAAATATTCAAATTAATGTATGTATTTATTATTAATAATAATAAATTATGGAGTGTGGGTCCAAGATTTAAACTAATGAAATAAAAAAACAAAGCAAATTTCTTTTAATCGCCGGACCGATCTCTTGAAGTTATATTAAAAGAGACTCAATCGCAAGGAGACGAATAAAATGAATTAAGAAATATATATTTTAACGCATTGCTCCTGGTTTATTTGTCCTCTCAAAAAAAATCCCAGAGTGGATAATTCATGACATACATGTTTTTTTAAACTAATCTATCTCTGTATTTTAGATACCACACGAAATAGGTTTCAAGTGACCCATCGGAAAACAAGAAACCGATTCAAGCCTGCGTTGTTCTTTACTTGAAAGTTGTTCGGACAGAACATTCATATAGCTGGTGTTTTTGGCCGGAACTCGCTCTTTCTTTTCTCTTCTTCTGTGTTGATGGCCCGTGGATGTGTGCTCAGGTGGCTACTGCTGCCAGACCTTTTCTTTTTCCTGAAGGAGTCAAGGGGCACTTGTTATGTTGACTTTGTATATCCCTTCGGTGTTTATCATGAACACACTGTGATTTTACATTTCTTCAGCTGCTAGTAGTTGACCATGTCGGTTTAATTTTGTGTCTAAACTATTAAATTATCCAGGAGCACGCAGCCTCGTAGGCAGCCAGAGGATCGGGTGTCGGATCTTTTTTTGGCTCCCAGCTGCAACATCTCTTGGTTGCTGTTTTACGGAGAGATCCATTGATTCTATTCCAGCAGATAAAATTGAATGCTCAAAATTTGAGTCGTCCATGAAAGGTAGACAGAGAGAATAAAAACAGCACGCCATGGAGGATACCCTTTCCTAGGCTGTGGCGATCATCTGGTATCCTAGTTTTGTTTTTACCTAGTTATCTCATTTGAAGAGATTATTACACCACCTTGATCCCTCAATAAACCAAGTCAATGGTCTGAATCATTATTAAAGCACTTGCATTATATTTTATGCGAGCCTTGAATTGGAATCCTTCAATTCCAGTTACATTTCTTTCCATGTCATGAATGTTCCTTGAATTATCATGACAAGACAGCTCAACTCTCTCACCTTTATTAGTTATATTATGGTTTGAATTAATGAAAGTTATTTTTGGAATTTTGTTCATTCTTTTAATATTTTAAAAGATAAACTTTGATACCATTAATTTTAGAATTCTAATTCTTAATCAAATATAAAGCACATCCTTAGTAATTTTTTTCATCAAAAACCAATTATAAAACCACCTCCACAACATTCTTATTAACCAATATAAATTAAACTTCTTTGAAAAACTTAAGTTCATCTTAGATTGAGATATTTTTATCAAAATTGTATTAGTTAGTATCATCTTTCTTTTCTTTATAGAATTTTAGTGATTGGTTTCAATTTATAATTGATATTAAACAATAAAATTTTTTTAGCTTCAACATTATTTTTTGTTATTGAAATTTCTTTTGTATATCCTTATCATGAAGTTACCTCATCCAATCCTTATTACTAAAAAGACCACTTTTAAAAATATCAATTTTTATATTAGGATCTTGATATAGTATTCTATTACTTCTTATTTGATGTGCAATACATGCATAGTTGGATAATTCAAAAGGATCATATTTTAAACTTGAAACGTTAGCCCACATGTCAATAGTAAACACCATAAAAAATTTATTTTTTTTATTTTTTTATTAACGTAGGTGTTCGGGCTAACTTGCGCGCACCACGACTAATTTCACAGACCTTGAAATTAACGACCATGTAAGCCTCCAGTGATCATCATATGAGCAACCAATGACTCAAACCTGAGACCACAGAGGGAACAAATCCCTTGATCCCAAGTCCTTATCACTTGGCTATTGTCTAAATAGTTAATTTTATTTGTATTGTTAATCTAAACTCAAGTAGCCCATCATTAAAAAGATTATTTAGAGGATATTCTTTTGTCAAGTTCTCTTGGTTGAGAAAAACTCATAATAAATATCCTTAAACTTTGTTAAATGATAAGTAACTTATATTAATTAGCATAAGTCGCTTCATCTTTTTAACTTGATTTATTCAACAAATTTTCTTTAGTAGGTATATCTTCCCCTCTAATAGCAACAATTATATGATTTGAACAATTAAAAGCAATATATTCATACCTTTAACATTCAAAAAATTATTTTGAATTCAAATTTGAGAAACAGGATGCTCTAGGAGCAGCCCCACACTTCCCTTCTCAAAAGCCTTTAAAACAGAAGACTTTATTATTGTAGTGTTTTTCGAGAATGAATTAGTCCCTCAGTTGGAAGAGCTCTATTTAGATATTGATTTCTAGCTAGTCTTTATTATTTCTTTATGCTACATTTCCACATTTTTAAATGTCTAATAAAGTTACAACTAAATCAAGTTAAAAATTTCTTTTTTTAACCCACCCAAGTATTGAGCTATTATTTGCTTTTCATGCTCAATAACATTGTACTTTAGCATAAACAATTCAAATTTCATTGTATATTCTTCATCGCTTTAGGTTATAATACTTGAAAAAAATCCGTTGTCAATAGTGTTACGGTAAGAATATCCTCTTAAAGTCCCTTTTAATTTTCTTTCAAGACTTAATCTTATTTTTTCCCTCATAAGCCATTTACTTCTTAATATTCTCTTATCATAAGGAATCATATATTTTTTAAGTTTAAGAATTATTAACTTTACTTTTCTATTATTAGGATATTTTTTAAAATAAACGTTCATATTAATTTTTTTTAACATAATAAAAAATAATCAAATCATAAAAAATTATTTAATATTTTTATTAAACTTGATCTAATAAGTTAATCTCAAAATCTTCTTACTTAACTTCTTACTTTACTTGAGCTAAAATTAAATCATGGAGGAATCTGCTCAATGTGACCTAGTAAATATGATTAATTTAAAAGCAACTGCTCAATGTGACCTAGTAAATATGATTAATTTAAAAGTAACTCGACTGCATGGTAAAAGAAGTCTACTAATGAAATTGCAAAAAAAAAATGAAATTAACATAAAAAGCTTTCTGACTTTAGTTCTTACCTGGTTTAGATTTAAAGTTAAACTAGGTGAGAGTTGTTTTTACTTGAAACAACCACGTGATGGTCCAAAAATAATATGGTGAATTGATAAAAAAAATTAAAATTAAAATTAAAATTAAAATAATAAAATAAAAATAAAAATAAACATAAACAGGAAAAGCAAACGCGGGGCTGAATTGAGCCTCTCGATGATTGCCAATTTTTTTAAGCATCGAGGTTGTAATTGCTGCTGGTTGTGCAAGGTGCTCCTCTTATCTTATTCTCATCGGCCTCCGGATTAATGGGTACCACCGGATTAATTGGTACCATCCAATATATGTTCATGTATTTAGCTTTTTCATGCTGCGTGCAGGCACGTGTTGCGGTGTCTAATCGCATTCACACTGTTCATATGTTATAACTGTCAGCCTTCATGCAAAACAGCGATCGTTCTCAAATGCTGGGCGTCTGTTGCTCCGTTCGGCGAGGGCCAGAAAAACAGGTTACTCTGCCCCCGTCCTTTTCATTTATTTATCGTTGACGAAACTAACGAAGAAAACAAAATAAGAAAGACAACGCAAACTTGGAAAAAAGATCTTAGGCGTTATCCTCTTTATTTATTTTTTCATTATCGAATTCTAGAATGGATTTTTTTATAAAATGATTTGGGAATGAAAACGCGAAACCTCACCTGTATACCCCCCCCCCCCCCCCGCGGCACTTCTCACCCCCCGCGGCACTTCTCATTTACTTGAAAAAAAAAAGAGTTTATTACAGAGAAAAATCATAATAGTATAAAATATACCTAACAAAACTACGTAAGATAATCAAACTCTATAGGACCTGAATCATGTAAATAAAATAACTTAATAAAAATTAAATTTAAAAATCAATTCTAAAACAATCTAATACTAAAAAACTAAACCTAAAAAATAATAAATTTTAAAACAACAATCCTAAAAAAATTAAACCAATCTAAACCAATTCACCAAGCTCGCATTCTAGATTATGGGATTGGGATAGATGTATAGAAAAAAAATAAAAAAAAATTATAGAACTCAATATATAAAAACTTAACCTTGAAGCTTGGAAAACAAGAAACTAAATCTCAAATAATATAATATTGAAGGAAAAAATTAGATAAAAAATATTGATAAATAAAAAAACTCGAGATAACAAAAGTCATTTTAAAAATTAGTATAAAATTCTACAAAAAGTAAATAAATAAAAATAACAGAACTTACTCTTAAATTGAATAAATCATAAAGGATAAAATTGGATTAAAAATATTCAATAAATGGATAAAACAACCAAGTAAATCCAAATAAACCTTCTAAATCTAAGCTAATTTTTTAAACTTGTAGCTTGTGAAATTCTAGAACTATATCTAACCAAAAAAATTCAATTATTAACTAATTTAATATTCAATGATGAAATCAAGAAAGAAATACTAATTTAAAAAATTTATCATGACAGAAAATAACAATTAAAAGAACGATGATTAAATTTAATAGAAAAGGAGACAATTCCTAACTAATTTAATGTTTAAGGATGATGAAATTATAAAAAAGAGTTAGTTTAAAAATAATCCTATATAAAAGAAACAAGAATCACAGGAAAGAGACCAAATTTGAAAGGTGAAAAAATTAAAAAGGGATGAAATTGATAAAGAATTTTAATTTTATAAATTATTTAAAATAAAACAAATAATTATAAAAACAACTTGGACTAAATATGAAGATAAAATGAACTAAAAGGCTATTTTAAAATCTTTAAAAATCAATATGAAAATATAATCGATGCCAATTATAATAATAACACATGTCATTTCATCATAAAAAAAATGTTGAGATGATTCAAGTACTATAATAGAAGGCGATATTTAGTGATTGGATGACTTTTTATGCATCATCAAGTTTTTTTATAATATTTATGATATGATAAAATATAATAATGCTTGTTAATAGCCTTGATGGTAACATGATATTAATCATGATAAAAAAAATCTAAAAGCCCTTGTAATATAGTTTTTTTATTTATGTTTACAGGAAATAAAGTAATTTTACTATTTTAAAAAGAAATAGAAAAGATTAAAATACCTATGATTGAAAACTATTTTTTAATTCCAAGGTTAAAATAGTAATTTTACAATGCAAAAAAAATATAACTAGTCTATTTTTATATAATTTATAAAAAATAATTGTATCATAATAAAAAGATCACCATTCTTCCCATAATTAAGAGGTTTTATAAGTTAAGATTAATTTTGTTATTATAATATTATAATGAGCAGTGTTTTGTATCCTGTTTGCACAATGATTTCTTCTAGCTCTAGATTGTTATGTTAATATTAGCTATTTAACTGGTATTAAACTGTTAGTCTAATATTTTTTTTATAAAACAATTATATATGTAGGCTTTTTTAACACGCTTTTGTACATAAAAAAATCTAATTATAAATTAAAAAACTGTCATTATAAAACAATTATATATGTAGTCTATTTTTTGTTAATTAAATAATAATAGAAATAGACACACATAAAATTAATTGAATAAAATAAAAGAGAAAAACATATTATGTAACATATATAAGAAATATTATCCAAAAAAATATATATATATATAAATAAATTAAAATAATCTCTTCAAAAATTAAATGCATTTGAAATAACTAAAAAATATATGTTATTTAATAGAAGCTAACTAAAAAAAATAAAATAAAAAGGGTATTAATTTAAATATAAATTAAAAAATTATTTTAAAAAACACATATAAAAAACATCAATTAAAAAATTAAAAAAAAAACAAGCATTTTTTAGCTTGACAAGCTAGACCAGTACACTTAGTCTATTTAGTAAGAGTTTACACACTTAAACCCTTAATTTTCTTTAAAATTCAGGGTAAGTTTTTTTATTCAAAAAATTATTTTTAACTCATTTTGACTTAATATATTTAGAAAACACTTAAATCAACTTGATAAACTTATCTATAATCTAAAACAATCTAGAAAATTATCTGAAAATTAAAAATTAATCGAAAATTAAAAATTTTCCTAGCTTAAACATGTTTTAGGCTCTTCTAAATAAAAAAAAACATCTAAGATAAGTTACTCTTGTTAAATTGGATTGATTGAGATAAAAATTATTTATTTTAATGGTTAAAATTAATATCAATAACGTTTATTTCTCTTTAATGTCGGGATCCAATTAACTTTGCTTTTATTTCTTAAAAAAAAGATTAAAATAATTAAAAAAATAAAATTTTAAATTAAAATTGATATTTGCTGAAACTTAAAAATTTAGAAGGTTTCAATTGTTATATTTAATAAAAAATAAGTACTAAATTGAGTATTTTGCAATGCTTTTTTAAAACACCACCCTTTTCTCCACGTGTTTCATTTTAGTTACAAGTCCTTTTATTTTATCATTCCTTAATCATTTTAGCTAAATTAGCTTGTAATTAGGTCTTCAAACAAGGGGGAAAAAAAAAGTAATAGAAAAAAAACTCATTCATAACCGTAAATCTACAGTGTTAGAGAAACAAAACGACAAAAATGAAAATGGGAATTCAGGTCACGTGAGAGAAGCTGTTGTGGGGCCCACAGAAGAAAAACAACATACATGTTGAGGCCATCTTTCGTTTTCTCCTCTTCTCCTGTGGTTGGCGCACTATCCGTGTGGACGCGCACGCGTTTAAAAGCGACATCCTCGCTGGAACATTCCTCCTGTTCCTAGGTCGCTCCAAAATACCTGTCTCCACATAGATCGTATAAATTAATTAATGATGATCAATCCTCGGTTCAATTATTTTCTTTCGTAATTACCATTTATTTTATTAATCATCGCTTATACTTTTAAATCAACCTTCAAGCACTGAAGTTAATCTTTAATTAATTTGAGTTTTAAATAAACAATCCAAATTCATAGGAATATTCCTCTTTTCTTTTCTCTCTTCTTTTTTTTTTAAGAAAGAGAAAGCTCTTTCCACGTTTTAGCGTACAATCCGAAGCTAAAGATAAGACCACACGAACCAAACCCCGCGGCTGCCTTGGTTAATAAAGCCAGCTCCGCCTACAATGATGAATTCAATTTTGAGCGTCATCAACGAAGAGGAGATTCAAGTGCTTATTTTTATAATATATGCCACATCATAGATTAAAAATATGTGTCAAGTGCTTATTTTATAATATATTAAATGGTGCAACATATATAGATTTAAAATGCAAGAGGGCCGGATTTAGTTGAACCGCAACCGAAATGTTTAGATTTGACCGCTGTTCATAGGGCTCGCTATCCTGATTTATTATATTTATTCCTTGCCATTATAAATAATCCAACTCATCATCGGTTGTCTAGTAAACGTGTAAAAATCACCAACCAACCATTGCTAAGAATCCAAGGCTTGGAAGAAAGTAATATTTAATAAGAGATTTTATATTGGCAGCTAGTGAATATCTAATAAAAAAGAAAAGAATATTTTAAATTCCAGATGTAGATATTTTTATTATTTTAACGAGTCACGAGTTTCTTTTTCTTTTTTCTCTTTATATCTATTTTTTAAATAAATAAATCTGAAAAATAACTAATTAAATATTACTAATTACTCCTAATCAGCATGATATTTTCTCAAAATGGGTGCACGCTGCATTCTCAGGAAAATAAAGGAAAAAATAAAACATAAAAGGAAAGGGGAAACTCACTTTTAAGCCGTCGGTCCACCAGGACGTCACAAAACAATTCGGAGGGGAGGAGTGCATGGCCCAACACATTAGAATGTCATCATAAAAAGGGAAAAATGCACATGGCTAAGGGGAGCAAAGTCCACCTTTTTTTTAGGTCGTTGGTCAATTATGATCAAACAATATATATAGAGGAAAAGGTGGATACCATATGACCTCTATCGTTGCTTTCTTTGATAGATAGTGTCTATGAATCTTGATTTGTTTTCTTAGAGAAATACTAATCTGGAATACACGCATAGGTTTAATTCACTTCACTTGGAAACTAAAATTTGGCATATCGTGAGCTTTTTTTAGCGGTGAAAAGGGTTTGTCTTCTTTTATTACATATGAGTTTGAGTTCTGATGTACATACTTGTTATCCCCGCGATGCCTTACATGCCTACTGGATTTGCAAGATATTCAATAAATTGTAGGGATTAGTCGTGGTGCGCGTAAACTGACCCGAACACCCTACGTAAATAAAAAAAATAAATTTAACATATCGATTCTTATCACGTCACACTACATTGTATGGCGTGTATGAGCGTGATCATTGCATATAAAATTAAAGAATTCAAAACTTTCAAGTTTCTTTGGATTTTTTATTTTTTTTAATTTAAAGTGAATAGATTTTTAATTTACTTTTTATATTTAACATATAAAATATTGTTGATAGTGTTTGATAGTAGGATAGTAATTACTTTTTAAAGTGTTTTTTCTTTAAAAATATATTATTTTTTTTAAAATTTTTTTTAATATTAATAAATCAAAAAAATTTAAAAATATTAAAAAATTAACTTTAAAAAAATTATTTTTTGTGAGATATCATTTAGGTAGCCTTGATAGCTTTTGACAAGTAAAATTAATAAAAGTTAAGTATTTTAAATGCCTTCTCCCAATTCATAATTATTATAATGCTATTGGATTTTAGAATTTTAATTTGTAATAAATTTTGTATTCCTGCTGTTTGTGTTGTTATTTTTTTTACCTTTTAAATTTAAATTATTTAAATTACCAATAATTCTTCTCAATGAGTAATGTATTATTGTAATATTTTAAATAAAAAACTTAAACTAACATAGAAATAACCTTTTCATCTAATAATTGTTTTTTCAATGAAAAAATAAAAAAACAAAGAGGAATGCAAATTAGCAACACGCGCTAGATAAACCTACCCCAGAGCACCGCGCAGAATGCGGCTTGACATCCTGAAAAAACAAAGTGGCGAAAATAGCCCCAGTATATAAATGGTCGGATTTTAGATTCTTGTTTCCGAGTAAAAGCCGTGTTTCCTTATTCTCTTCACTAAACTTATTACCATACCCACATGTCTCGCATTCACATCCTTGCCTTTAATATCTATCAAATATATATTATATATTGTTACTAAGCGTTGAAACTGTAAATTCACTCTCTTTTACAAAAATAATACAAAAATCATTTTAAAAAATTAAAAAAATATTACCACTACCATAAAACACTTGCTTGTACCTCTCTAGAAAAATCACAAACAGGGGACTCGGTCTTTTTAGTTGGAGAGACCTGGACTTTCAACAAAAAGGTTTTTTTTTTTATAAATAAAATAGAAATGTTATTAGTGTCAGTATTGATATGATATGATGGGTTTCAGGAAATAATATTGGTGGCTTGAGGTTCTGAATTGGACTTGGTCCCTCTGTTTTCCTTGTTTTTTTTCCTGTTGTATAAATAGGCACGCTTTGTATGAAACTCTCTCTTCCAGTTTTGTTTGCTTCATTTCTCAACTACTTTCTTGAAACTTTATGTTTATGTGAAAATTTCAAAGACAGGATTATTTTTTTTATTTCGTCAATTGTTATCTGTGGTCATATAAATGAATTCTGCTTTGAGTTTTTGTTTTTCTTTAACCCATGTTTCCTGTCTTAAAAAGAGGAGATAAAGAGAGAGAGATTGGACTTTTTTTTTTTTTCTAAAGAAGAGGATTGATTTTGGGCTGTTTTTGCTCATATAACCACTTTGATTTCAGGGACTGTTCAGTTCAATATTGTCTGCTAAACATTACACAGTCAACAACATGGCTGCTGATCCATACCAGCTACGAAGAGCGCCCACAATCCACCACTATAGTAACTCAAGGGAGGATCTTGATAGTGAAAGCGGTAGTGTAGAATTTGCTACATATACAGTCCAGATACCGCCCACACCTGATAATCAGCCAATGGAAACCCCTGTAGAGAATGAAAAGAAGCTGGAGAGGAGTTGCACGTCGAATTCTATGTTTACTGGTGGGCATAATTGCGCTACGCGTGCGCATTTAAAAGAGAAGAAGATCGAGTCCCAAACAAGCCATCCTCAAATAGCAAGCGCAAAAGGGTCGTATTGTGCGATGTCGGGTTGTGATGCTCAGGTCATCACTGATGATTTAGTGCCTTGTGAATGTGAATACAAAATTTGCAGGGATTGTTATAAGGATGCCTTAGCTACCGGTGATGGGATATGCCCTGGTTGTAAAGAGCCTTATAGGAGTCACGATGTGCCTGAGTTGAACAGGAGGTCATCTTTCGCCAAATCGAATAAAGCGTTGGCGAAGAGCCAGAGTGATGACTTTGATTATACCCAATTTTTGTTTGAGTCAAAGACGAATTATGGGTATGGAAATGCTGTATGGCCAACAGATGGTGTGAATGACAATGATGAGGGGAGTAGTGGTGTCCCTAAAACATTAGTTGAGAAACAATGGAAAATGCTTACCCGTGAAGTGAAAATATCTACTGCAGTTATTGCTCCATATCGGTAAGAATACCAATTTTCCTCTCGTGTTCTCTTTTAGTTACCCTGAGTTGTGAGTTTTCCTTGTGTCCTGTCGTTGCTTATCTGGAGTGGTGAATAAATAATACAGAGATTCAGGAATAGGGTTTTTAATCCATTATTGTAACATTAATTTACCGGTTGTATTTTCAAGTCATGAGTCGTTTCTAGCATAAAACAATCCGTGCACCATTGCAATGTATTGGGTGGTAGATTATAGCAAAGTTAAACAGAGATTTACAGAACAGTAAGAGATGTCCTTATAATCAGTCCGGGACACTGAAGTTTCTGAACATTTTACCAATTTCTATGAATTGCAAGGTTCGTATATTTCCTTTGGATAGGGATAATTTAGCTCAATCTGCGTGCTTTGGGAGCACTTTGCATTACTGCTTTGGCTTCTGTTCCATCCTTGATCCGCTATGTATACAACAGCTACCATATTTTCGGCAAATTTTAAAGTTTTCTGCTTTTTGGTCATGTTTTATAGTTTTGTTTGGTTATCATTACATGACATGATTATTCTGAGTTTCTGTTTTCTTATTCTGAGTTTCTGTTTTCTTATTCCTGGGAGCTTTTGCTTTTCACAGCATTTACACGCAATAGGAATTTGATTTTATAATTCATGCGTTCTGCTGAACTATTGTTGCAGGATTCTAATCCTTGTCCGAATGATTGTTCTTGCATTTTTCCTGTATTGGAGGGTCTCAAATCCTAATGAAGAAGCAATGTGGTTGTGGGGCATGTCTCTGGTTTGTGAAATTTGGTTTGCTTTTTCTTGGCTACTGGACCAGCTCCCAAAGCTCTGTCCAGTTAACCGTGTTGCTGACCTTGATGTTCTGAAGGAGAAGTTTGAAACTCCTAGTCCAGATAATCCTACAGGAAAATCTGATCTTCCTGGCTTAGATATCTTTGTTTCTACTGCAGACCCAGAGAAAGAACCACCCCTTGTTACTGCAAACACCATCCTGTCTATTCTCGCTGCTGACTACCCAGTTGAGAAGCTCTCGTGTTATGTTTCTGATGATGGAGGATCTCTGCTGACTTTTGAAGCCATGGCAGAGGCTGCTAGTTTTGCCAACTTGTGGGTTCCATTTTGTAGGAAGCATGAAATTGAACCCAGAAACCCAGAATCTTATTTCAATCTGAAAAGAGATCCTTATAAGACAAAGGTCCGCCCAGATTTTGTTAGAGATCGAAGGCGGGTAAAACGCGAGTATGATGAGTTCAAGGTTCGAATTAATGGCCTTTCTGATTCAATTCGCCGACGTTCTGATGCTTATAATAGTCAAGAGGAGCTTAAGGCAATGAAGAGATGGAAAGAGAAAGGCGATGATGAACCATTGGATAGATTGAAGATCCCAAAAGCTACTTGGATGGGTGATGGAACCCACTGGCCTGGCACCTGGACAGTTCCAGCACCTGAGAACACTAGGGGTGATCATGCCAGCATCATACAGGTAAGATTACTAGTTCTAAAACTTACATTTTATTACAGGAACTCCTCTTTTTTGTTATCTAATACAACAGAAAAAAGCATCTATTAATTTCTCATCACATCTTGCTTGCTATATGGAATGTTATTTTCCTTGATTAAGAGGCACAAAGTTTAGGCATTGTGTTACTTGAGTTCCGTGGCAAATGCATTAATTGCCCAGCAGGGTACTTTGTAACTTCTATTGAGATTTATTCAAGTGTTCTATATGTAGTGAGATAGATGTGTTGAATAACAGGCTGAAAAATCAACTGCAGGTAATGTTGCAGCCTCCTATTGAGGAACCACTAAAAGGAACAGCTGCTGGTAGCAATTCGATGAACCTATCTGAAGTGGACATTCGCCTTCCTGTGTTGGTTTATATTTCTCGTGAAAAGCGACCTGGTTATGATCACAACAAGAAGGCTGGAGCAATGAATGCACTGGTCCGAGCTTCTGCTGTCATGTCTAATGGACCGTTCATTCTTAACCTTGACTGTGACCACTACATATACAACTCCCAGGCATTGAGAGAAGGCATGTGCTTCATGATGGACCAGGGTGGGGAAGGCATTTGTTATGTTCAGTTTCCTCAGAGGTTTGAAGGAATTGATCCTTCTGATCGCTATGCCAATCACAACTCTGTTTTCTTTGATGTCAACATGCGAGCCCTTGATGGGATACAAGGTCCAGTATACGTTGGAACAGGATGCCTTTTTCGTCGGACTGCCCTCTACAACTTTGATCCTCCACGGTATGAGGATCATGGCAGTTGCTGCAGCTGTTTCTTTGGTCGTCACAAGAAGGCTGCCATTGCTTCTGCCCCAGAACATGGCCAGTCTCATGAAGCGGAAGACACAGACAATCAGGAAATGAACCTTGCACTTATTCCTAGAAAATTTGGAAATTCAAGTTTGTTTCTTGATTCTGTACAGGTGGCGGCATTTCAAGGTCTGCCCCTCGCTGATAATTCATATATTAAATATGGACGACCTCCTGGTGCTCTAACTCTTCCAAGGGAGCCCCTGCATCTAGCCACAATTGCAGAGGCAGTGAATGTCATCTCTTGCTGGTATGAAGACAAGACTGAATGGGGCCAATCTGTTGGATGGATTTACGGGTCTGTAACTGAGGATGTGGTCACTGGGTATAGGATGCATGAACGGGGATGGAGATCAGTTTATTGTGTGACTAAAAGGGATGCATTCCGTGGGACTGCCCCTATTAATCTTACTGATAGACTACATCAGGTTCTCCGGTGGGCAACTGGCTCTGTTGAGATATTCTTTTCTCGCAACAATGCCCTTCTGGGTGGTCATAGGTTGAAGCTGCTGCAGAGGATTGCTTACCTCAATGTTGGAATTTACCCTTTCACTTCTTTGTTCCTTATCGTTTACTGCTTCCTTCCTGCACTTGCGCTCTTGTCCAATCAGTTTATAGTTGCGTCTCTAACTGTCACATTCCTAGTATACCTCTTGATCATCAGCTTGACCCTCTGTATTCTTGCTGTGCTTGAGATCAAGTGGTCTGGAATTACACTGGAAGAGTGGTGGAGGAATGAGCAGTTCTGGTTAATCGGAGGCACAAGTGCTCATCTTGTTGCCGTGCTCCAGGGGCTGCTGAAGGTGATTGCAGGAATTGAGATTTCATTCACACTAACATCTAAATCAGGTGGAGATGATGTTGATGATGAGTTTTCTGATCTCTATATATTCAAATGGACATCTCTTATGATACCACCTTGCACAATCATTATGGTCAACCTTATTGCAATTGGAGTCGGAGTTTCCCGAACTATATACAGTGACGCACCTCAGTGGAGCAATTTACTTGGAGGTGTGTTCTTCAGCTTTTGGGTCTTGGCTCATCTCTACCCCTTTGCAAAAGGGCTTATGGGAAGACGTGGAAAGACACCCACCATCATATATGTTTGGTCGGGGCTCCTTTCTATATGCATTTCACTACTCTGGGTTGCTATTGACCCTCCATCAGGAAATACTCAAATAGGGGGGTTATTCCAGCTCCCATGAGTTTCGTGTTTCTGCTATCTCTAGGTGTGGGCTGCATCCAGGCTTCATCATGTATTTTTTTCCTGATCTTTAACATAGATTTGATGTTCATACAGGGCATGGGTTATATAGTAATACATTCAATTCTTTACAGATTTTCAGGTGTAACTTCAGAAACTAATGTGATTAACATCTTACCCTTTTTACGATTTAAAGTTTGCACTCTTTACCTTGTCTCCTTTCCTTTCAGAACTGATCATAGGTAGACATGCAGTGCAAGATTTTCTCTACATCTTTGAATTTTAGTTTTTCTTCCACTGTTCGATTGAAAATCTTTGAGAATGTTATAGAACATATTCCCTGTACACTCCAAATATTAGTTGGTTTATGCTTAGTAGATTTTAATGTAATGGAAAGGGACGGTTATCATTCTTTCCCCGTTTCCATTATAATGTATGCATTTCATCACATTCTGCCAGGCATATTTATCAACATGGTTGCTGTTATAATTTTTTCCTTTTACTGCAAACTTGTATCTTATCAGCGAACTGGTCGCAGCTGAAATTCTTAGTGCCGGGCTTTAAAATCTAAACAGGGCTTAATCTCCTCGTTCGTGATTTCATTATTAAGGTTTGAGAACAGAAATGTTCCTTGTTTAAGACCTTTCGCCGGCGGCCCCCGATGGTTCCTGGTGCCGCTCAGGTCAATCAGTTAAAGGGAAACAGCTGGAAATACATCTAGATGCACAAGGTTGCTTGTGACGCCTATGATCGATGACCTATTCATTCGGCTTATAAGAGTCGGTTGAATGTCAAAGTCAGAAACATCTTCCAGAGTTGGTAGTTGTTGAATGTATATCAACCAAATCAACCTGTCTCCAACCTCCTTCGGCTTACTAATGTTTTGTGCTCAACTGCTCTCACTGATTCGAAGGCATGGCGATTCTGCAGTAAGAGTTACGAATAAAATCCTGTCTTTCTCACCTGCCCATCAATATGCAGTCTCTTTCGTTTTTTAATTTCTTGTAAAAATTATTCTTTCTTTTTCATGAAATATAGAAGGCCTCAAATGGAGCATCAAAATAATTTGAGGACAAAATAACCACACGGTATGACATTTCGTGCTTGTTTATGTGCTAGCGGTGCATTTATAATAATTTAATTAATTTAATTGAAGTCAAATATGTCACAAGAACTAATAATTAGTTCATATTTTATTTTATTTTTCACAATAATGTGATTCTATATTGAACATAAAAACAACGCACGGAATGACTTTTGGTCAATGTTCGTGACTGCATATTATGAGACCAGTCATAAAAATTGGCAGGCAGCTGTTATAATGCAATACATTCTTTTAACATCAAAAGCTAGCATAGGGAGCAACTGATCGGACAACATTTTGTTTATGGTATGTGATTTTGAAATTAATTTGAATTGAAATGTGGACAATCATATTAAAATGAAGTTTGAAATCATAAAATCAGTTGTTTTTCTTTTGAAAATATATTAAAATAATATTTTTTATTTTTTAAAATTATTTAAACATTAGTGTATATTAAATTGTATGCGTTGGTAATGTTAAGGCCTAGCATAGAAAAACTCCTCGCCTCAAATGTTAAATAGACAATACTAACATTTGATATTTAATCACAATCTCCTTTTATATATTGCACCAATGATAGCGTGGTGCAAGTCCTTGATCATTACGGCGCACTGGATTATTAATTATACTATAATGTCCCGATAATTATTCTAGTAGCCAAATGTTTTAATTATATTTTTTAAATTTCACATGACATGATAAGTGGATTTAGAATTTGATTAATTCTGAAATTAAACCGAATTAAAAAAAATAAAATAAAAAAAATTTGATATAACCTAATTGATTCAGTAATATCTCATCAAGAACTGGTTATAAATTTATTTAACTTTTATATTTTTTTATTTTTTTATTAAAATAATATTATTTTAATTTTTTTTTTAATAAAATTTAATCCAATCAACTTAATCATCTAATCAAAACTCAAAATCCAGAACAGACGACAAGCTGGATGTTAAAACTATGGTCTCAATCAACAAGTTCACTTGCTAAACGAGATGAACTAACAAATAATCCAAACCGTGCATGCAGCTGCAATATAAATACCAAATTGGATTATTCGATCAATCCCTCTCTCTCTCTATATATAAACAAAGATTTAAAAAAAAATACAAAATGGAAGCCAAACCCCATACGATAATACTAATTTACAAATCAATGAAATGGTATCACACATCCGGATCATATTCTATACTAGAAACTTGAACTCGACCTCGCCGCCTTGAGCGGCGTTTGCGGCCTTGATGGCTGCCACCGAATCTCAATCTACCAGTGTCCCTGAACCTGTCCTTCTCCGATGGAATCACAACACATTCTGGTGGTGGGACGGGATACCTTAATGAATCGTAGCAGTAAGAATAATACATGTAACGCTGGCGAAATTTACGCATAGCTGACCGTTGTCTCCTTGTTATGGTGGCATAATCGGCACTCTCAAGCCTAGAATAACTCTCGTAGCATTCCACTGAAGGAAATTCCTCGATGGGATCAGAAGGGCATCCCTCTAGGACAAAGTCCTTAAATTCTGACACAAATGGTGCATACTTATAATTGACCTTGTATTTGCCACCCGAAGTTGCCCAATTTGACGCATCCCATATTGTAGCATACAGGGACATTGGTTTTGATGGGTACTCGCCGCCCATTTCTTCACTGCGAATCACCTCTCGGATGGGAACATCATCGATGTAGAATCTGAAAACCCACCACCATAAATGGCACCTATTTTTGTCAGTCAAAAGTGGGGGCTAAATCTTGGTGGATGTGAGTTGTGGAGATTAGCAGGAATCAAGAAAAGGATCAAATCAATAGCAGTAGCTACAAAACTCAATTCATTAATTTACTTGTTTTTTGTAAAATGGCGGTAAGTGGTTGATGATAAGTATATATATCCAGTAGGTAGAATTATTACAAAAATAAAAATAAAACAAGCGGTCAATCTTGCATATAGAAATCAAGGAGCTCACAAGTTGGTGGCCTAAGAATTATTACTATCCATGTTGCATATTTAATATTGTGCTCACTTCATTAATTTAAAGTTTTGCGAATTCAATCCGAGTACAACTAGAATTTTCCGGCGTAGCATTTACTTCAGAAGGCACCTCCTGCTAAATGAAAAATCACTCCTAAAAAGTCTTTTTTGATCCAAGAAACATAATTTAAAGTTGGAAAGACAGTAGAGTTGATGAAAAACAATAAATTAGCTTGCATCCCTCTCCAAAACCAACCAGGATCACAAGCAACCTAAAAATGTTGTCTCGTTAATAAGTCGACTTTTGTCCACTGGTAATATTTAATATTAACATCCCTATTGCCTCACGCAATTGCCAACTTCTCTTCCTTTATTACACCTACGTCCCTCCCCCCCTGTATTGATAGGTCAAACAACAGCCGAAAACAAAAGCTTTGCATGACATAAAATACGACATTGACGTGTATGTGAAAACACACACATCATGTTTAAAAAAACAACTTAAATAGCCAGCGAGAGGTGGGTATAAAGTTGGAGGGAGAAGACAACTCACATGATGTTCTTTTCCGTCCATAGAATGCTATACCTATGGAACTGTTTGGAAGGGTCGAACCATAATCTATATCTTTCTTCTCTGCCACGACGTGTGCTTCCATTACCATACAAGTTTGTTTGAAACCTCCACGGCTTCCCTTCAGTGTTTCCTAGGAATTCAAAGTCCAGTTCATCATGGGTCTTCTCGAACACGTCCCCGTTTGATGTCTGCGCCCGCGTGAAAGAACACAGCATTCATCATGATTGATAATTATATGTTGACCACGATAATCATATTTATTAATTTGACATTAAATATTTTTTTAACAAAACTGTTCGGTAGCATATATATATATATATATATATATATAAAAGAATTGCAAGAGCCACTCAAATCCGAGTGCTAAGTTTCCTTATAGTGGGTATTTAAATAAAAGAAATAGAAAAAAGAAAACCATGTAGAACCAAGTTAATAAAATGTTTGTAAGGAAAATATTTCTTATGAAGATAAGATTTAAGGATTATCAATCAAACAACTGAATTTCTCACGGAAAATTTAAGAAAACAAAGAGAGTATTAAATCTTCCAAAAGCTAATGAGAAAAGTTAAGTGATCATAAATAGAGCCTTAAAAGATGCAATTAATCGCCGAAAAGAGGCGTGAGATGACTTAGCGAACTCAAATTAGAATTGAACTGATCCTTTACATGAAGCCAGAAAAAAATAAAATTCAAAGGTCTTACCAGAAAAAAAAAAGCTTAAAGAAACTTCTTCGAAAAGAAAAGGAACTGATTAAAAAAAAGAGAGAACAATTTTCCTATTCTCGAAAGGAGTATATGATTACTTGTCACTTACATAGAAGGCAACGCAGAGACCGGCTGTGTAATCGCCTGGTAACTTGATGTTAGCACTAAAGAATCCATATTTATACATCTTGGATGAAATAAAACCCGCACCTGAAATTTCCCGAAATTAACGATCGATCAACGAAATCATATATATATATATTAGCAGCATTAATTATACATGCAGGTTTTCTCGAGATTTTTTTTAATAAAAATACAAGATGCGAATATATACCTGTGAAGCGATCAAGGAGGAGGCGGGCGGTTCTACCATTAGGAGAACGAACAAGGTTGCCATCGCCAAAGAGGGGGCTGTAACCTTCATCAAAGGAGATGGTGGAGAGATTGAAAGCTGCGCTGGCAATTCGAGGAAAGGAGAAAAAGAAGAGAAGGAGATAGAAAGGTTTCGAGAGAGACCAACAACATAAGCAATCCATTTTGTTTTTAACCATAAATTTATTTTAGTATTTATCGTTTTTCTCTCTCGTTAATCCTCCTTTGTTTTCTCTGCAAGTGTATATATACGAAGCCACATGAATCGGAATGAGGAGAAGGAGAAGGAGAAGGGATAGGGAGAGGAGGAGAGGAGGATGGTCTTAATAAGGGTTGGATAAGTCTGCGGTCGTTTTGAACTGTGCTATTGTACAAAAATGCCCTTTGAATGTTTCGATTTGACGTTATTGCCATTTTGCAATGGATATGATGGGGTGGTAGTTGCAGTTTGTAGTTACTTGTTTTAGCCTGTTGTCTTCGTTGGCTTATGAATTAATGATTGTGGAGAACTATATTTTTAAGCAGTTGCATAATTGACCTAACCAGAAATATGGTTTGCTTGTGGTGCAAGACAAGGAGTGAGGCGACAACTAAGATGGATGGTGAAGGTGTGGGGCTCACAGATTCCATGCACAGAGGTTTACAGTTTAGATAGCATGCAAAAATAGATAAAAATACGCAACGCTCGTTCATTATGAGCATGCAAGAAGCCAGCCTTTGTTGTTCTTTAGGGTTAAGACGACGACCTTCTTGTTAGTATATCTAAAGTAGATTTGGTATCGTCTTAGGCTCGCTCGCTAGCTGTGTGTGTACTTAACCACTCCATTTTCTTTTCTTTTCTTTTCCTTTTCTGGTTCAACTACCTTTTTTTAAAAAAAAATAATAATAATACATATGGCTGCCCTTTTGTTAAGGTTCCTTTTATTTATTTATTTATTTATATGATCTCTCCTCCTTAGAAGATCATTTGGTATGCTAATAAAAAACCTATAGAACAATTTCTGACCTAATGACACAATGGTTTAGTACGTAGTTGATTAGGTGATTATCCGGGCCATGTTCAAAACTCTGCTTCTTTATCGTTGAATATTTTTTTTCTTTTTTTTCTTTTATTACTGTTTTCTATTATATGAACCACTACCATAATATAAAATGAACATTCAAGGAAATAAATCAATTATGCTCACAAAAACATGAAAGACAGCCTTAATTTCCTTCCTCACGATGCCAATCCTTTCCTGTCATCCTCATTTTAACTCTCTATCCTCAAAACCATGTATAACCTAACTAATATTGTCTTTGATGACATATCTGTCTTCTTTCCTGGTTATGCTAATGCTTCTTTGTTTTTATGCTGTGAAAAATCAAAAGACTTGGAAATTTCCCAAATTAGGTAATTATTCGAATGCAAATGTTTGATAATAAAAAATTAAAGAATAATATTTGATGTAAATATTCGTGACATCATTGTGATATTCATTTCTATCGGATTAGGTAGAGAGAGGATAAGACAATACTATAATTGTTGCTGTTGTTCCCAGCTGGAACTTCGGCGAATTGTACAATAAGTGACAAGGTTTCTGTAAATGTAGAGGCAACAGGAGGGCGGTATGGTCAAAGTGGGGAGGGAGGGAGGGAGGCGTGTGCAAGTGGTTTCTGTCTTCTTGATGGGAGTTGAAGGGCCTTGTTGGAATATACGAGTAACGGCATAAAGAGAAAGAAAGCTTCGAGGAGATGGACAAACCGCGTCCGATACTAACGGCGGCGTTTATAGTATGTACCACGTTGTTATTACGACCGCACTTTGTCGTTGGTTTTTTGTTGTAGTAGAAAAATCACTTTGGATTCCTGTCAAAGTTTTATCAACTCCGTTAATTTTACAAAATTATCCGTAAATATATTGACCAGACCCTTCACCTTATTCGTTTTCTCTTTAAAATTAAACCACTTATCCTAATTAATTAGACTTTCTCTCTCTGTTTTTCTTTTTTTAATTTTTTTTTTCAGATGAATCGTTGCCAACCCTTCAAATACCATGAGTATGATTTTTTTTTATTTATATATAATATCATCATTTATGTTTTTAGAAGGGCCGATGTATGGTTGTGTGTGTATATATACAAATATTTTTATTTTTTTATTTTTTATTTTTATTATTTTTATGCAAATAACAAATGATACATCGCTAAAAAATTAAAAAACATCAGCATAATATACTATTAAATTTTTTAAATATTTCAACATAATTTTCTAATAGTATTTATACTTGTAGTCTATTGACAAGAAACTTGTCAATGTGATCACGAATAAAAATAATCCATCAAAAAAAATTGTTGTTAATAATTTATGGTCTGTAAATGAATCCATCAGTAATAATTTTATAGATGGATTTGCAAATGGATAAAGAACACAAAAAACCTCCACTCACTTCATTGTACTGGTATTTTTATCGTTGAATATAACATATCACTGACAACAAAATTATATGTCATTTTATTGATGATTTTTTTTGTTTGTCAGTATACCTATCACTGAATTTGACATATAACCACCAAATAAATCATCTTTTATTATATTAGCGTGTAAATAGTGGTGATAACATTTTTAGTAATTCTTTTCCAACTCTTTAGAATATACTGACGAACTATGATGTCAGTTACCTCATCAATAATAACTTAAAAATATATATTAAATAAAAATAAAAACTAATTTTAAAAAATAAATTAATATAAAATTCAAATATTCATTGTAAATTTTAATATTTATAAATTCAAATATAATTAATTTAAAATAAAGACGCTGAAGGAGGAGAAGAAGACAAACAGGTCTTCTTCTAAATCATGAGACAAATAAAAAGGAGCACATACAACACTTATTTGTGATCTCATCTCAAATAACAAGTGACGAAGTTCGGCCATATAGACACAAGATAGGTTGTTCGATCTTTAACTCGTTTGTCTAAAATCATCTTGAACTTTGAAGTTTGAGTGCTTGAAATTGATTGTAAGCATTTAATGGTTAAAACATTGTAGGTCATTTGTGAGAACTCAGTTGTAGTGTTAGAAAGATCATACATCTAATTTATATCGGGTCCATCATACAATCCTCCAATTGTAAATTTAGATTGAGATTCAGATGAGTCGAAGAATCATCACTGTATCTCTTCTTCAACATAGTATTATATGTATCATGGAAAAACGAAGTTTGAAAATTAAAAAAATAATAATAATAACTTAAAAATAATATTCGAAAACAACATACTATAAAGTCTTAATAATTCTGTGTAGCTAAGTTAGTTGGAAACTACTATATAATATTTTTTATTGAGTATTTTTATTGTTATTTGTCAATTTTATTGAGTGACTTCATAATATATTATTATTTTTCCTTGTTAATTTATACTATGCATAATATTTTCTTGGATAGCTTACTCTAGTTTCTTAGCTTAAGTTTTGTCGCAGGTTGAATTGATTTTTTATGAAAAAAGAAGAAGCGCAATTGTTGTCAAAAGTGCATGTAGTCAACTTGACAAAGGATTTTGTGCGCTAATAAAGGTCAATATTATCAAAATTCTAGTATTATTATTATTATTATTATTATTATTATTATTATTATTATTATTATTATCAACTTAAATCATAATGGATATTGAACTAATATAATAACCCGATTGGTGTGGTAATTCCAATCATGACTTGTCTGACCGTTTTATTATATATATATATATATATATATATATATATATATATAATATTAACAAAATGACATTATATCAAAATTGCAAAAATATGAACCCACCACCTATTTTTTTTATGTCTTTTTCATATCAATCCTTCTTCTTTCAATCTTGTCATTGGTCAATTATTTGAATATATATATAAATATTAACAAAATGACATTATATCAAAATTGCAAAAATATGAACCCACCACCTATTTTTTTTATGTCTTTTTCATATCAATCCTTCTTCTTTCAATCTTGTCATTGGTCAATTATTTGAATCAATTTTCATTTAATTTGGTTAGAAAGGGATAAAAAATCGAGAGAAAATAAAGCTGAGGGCAAAATAAAAAAAGAAAAAGAAAAATGATGAACAATTAATCCATAGCAAAATGGTAAACAGTATTAAATATATAGTAAAATCCCCAGACCTTCTATAAAGTACTGCTATATAGACTATAGCATCATAAAAGTGGAAACTGGAAAGTTGTAAACATCATAGCTAGCTAACTTCTTTGGAATAAAACAAAAAAAAAGAAGATGTATGTGTAATAAAATAATGGAGATGCGGGGTATCGATCCCCGTACCTCTCGCATGCTAAGCGAGCGCTCTACCATCTGAGCTACATCCCCTGCGACGCTCAGCTTTCATGAAAGTTCTATAAGTATTATATCAACAAATTTTGCACCTGCTATGATGAAGATAAATGTAGGTCTTGCTAAGACGATGGCAATGCCAGACGAGCTCGCTTTGAGGGAATCTGGTATTAATTAAAATTCAGGAAATGATTATTTAAACACCCTTCTTCACTTTATTATTATTATTTGGAGATTCTCTGTCTTCTTTTAATGTAACACCCGTGAAATTGATGTATGTCAAAATCAAAGAATGATAGAGCAAAAGGACAAGTATAAACGGAGATGCTTCTGATGGGGCATTCAGGTCAAAAGGTTGATGCAAGAGATCAACAGAAGATAAGGTCGGTCGTTATGTCACAACTCACTAGGCAATGAAAGCCAGATAAAATAATGGCCTTGCCAAGTCAAAATCTCCGCAAAACATGATAATTATTTAGAGATTATAACAATCTTGAAGTTCCTGGAGCATCAGTCATATCCTTGGAGAGTTGGACAGAGATATCTTTGGAATAAAAACATTTTGATGCCATTTCATAACTGTTTCTTGGTTTTCCACAGTATCACCTGCTTTACGAAAATTTAAAGGTATACAGACAGAAGATACAACTAAGCAACCGAGAATCACAAGCAGAACGCATGGTGGGAATGGTAACATTTGAGTCATCTCTGTAAGTAGCTGGAATGAAAAGTTGTGGAGTTCAGACCTGCATTGCTTGCAGCTTCCATTCCTTGTTTAAACGTTGTTATCTTGCTAATAAAAAGAAGATATATTTGTATTTAATTATCAGCTCTTGCATCATGCTTTACCATCTACCTCCGAGCTACGTGTTACAGTTTACCCATTGACACCAGGAAAAAGACCTTGCATTGTAATTTATACATCTGCAGAGAGCAACAAAGGCTAGCTAAACAGAAGTGTTTTTAACTGTTCAAAACATGGTATTTTGATTCAACATCGCTTTCTGCATCCCACGGGAATGATCCAAAGGCAAAAGCTACCGCCTCCAGCACCGGCATAGCAAGTCCAGAGAATGTGATTTAGACAACTTCGTCATTAGCCGTCTCAATGGAACCATTCTCGGCAATCCTTATATCTGGCCTCCCAGAAAGTGCTTTAGCCTGCTTTTCATTCAAAGAAATAGCTTCCTTGGATCTTAAAGTTGCATATCTTTCCAGTGTCTCCACATATAAGTTCATCACATAGGATCTCAGTCTATATGATTTTTCTTCACCAGTATCCGTGAACCCCCATCAGGATAACCGCTATCACCAGGCACAATCCTTATCAAAGATTCTGGACCCCAAAGTCGGTTTCGCTGGACTTAGATCTTCAAACCATGCCCGGTCTTTATCAAATCCCTTGGGAAGGGTATTCATGGTTCTCTCAAGCTGATATCGCTGATCAACTCTTCTGAGGAAATATCCATACAGTACAGAAGCAGTAAATGGCTTCAAAGTTTGACTTTGCTAATTTCTACAATGGTCTCAAGGGGGCAGACTAGTCGTACTCCAAGTACAATAGACAGGTGGCTCTGTATCATTTCAAGTTTTTGTTCCTGGTTTGGCCAAAAACCTACTCGTCCAGTGGGATCTGACGTAAGCAATATCTATGGGATCATGCAAATGACATCGTCTAAAATTTTCTGTACAATCATGGAGTAAATGATATCTTTCTAAAATTTTCTGTACAATCATGGAGTAAATGATCTCCTCCAGTTTCCTTCTCCTTGACTTCAGATATTCTCCTAAAAATCCGAGGATTAGTCACATTAGTGAGTCGCAGTTTTGCAGCCAGTGAATGATCAGCATTCAATTGACAAACATGAAATATAAGCTTGGAAATATCAAAGCCCCTTTATGAAAACTGGAAAAACAAGCCAACAACAATTGAAACCTCTCCTACTATTACTAGCTCAGACAATAATGAGAGAGAGAGAGATGGATATAAATAAATGCAAGTTTCTTGTCTGAACCTGATCAAACACAATAATGAAAGAGAGAGATGGAGATAAATAAATGCAAGCTGTTATTGTTGCAAGGGAATATTGTATATTTCTTTTTGTCATATAACCTGATAAAAGACGGGGAAAAAAATTTCAAATGGTTGCGCCATCAAGAATAAAAGAGAATAAATTTAAGCTATGTATTGATAAGGTGCAGTATAAAAAAAGGAAACAAATATGGAATCTTATAATGCAAATGGTATTCTCTAATTTCATAGCATATAGTTTTACCTCTTGTCTTGTTCATGCTTGGTATAATGATTAGGCATGCAGGAAACAAGCAAAAGAATTGGAAGCAACGTCGTATGAAAGTAGGTATCTGTAGAGAAACACACAATAATTTTGAACTAGATGCTTAATTATGTCATCTAATTCATATAATGCAGTTCTAGTATTTGGATTTACCTGCATTCACAGGGAAAATTTTGAGTCTTCGCTCACACTTAAAGCCAATCCCTAAAGGTATGACTGACATTGAAGTGATTAAGTCTAAGGGTATATAATCAAAACCATATCTGAACTTCTGAAAAGTGAAAGAGAAATTACAGCCGCAAGAGGCATGATTCTATTAGAAAATAAAAACTCAAGAAAAGATAGGTGAGGGGCGCGCGGCTGCTGGAAGTTTCGAAGAGATAAGGTTTGTTTCTTTGTTTTACGAAATGAGTATTTCACGTAGAAGCATAAGTAAAATCATCAGTTTACCTGATTTTACAATATTTCAATCTCTTTTTAAGTTTTTAAAATAATTTTATAAAATAAATATAAATATATATAGTAACTTTATAAAATTATATGATTTTATAAGTCAATTAATTTTATGAGTCAATTTCCAATTTTAATAACATTTGTTTTATCAATATCATTTAATTGTGCCAATAATATGTAATAACATAAATTAAGCTATTTATCTAATTTATTTTTTTATTATACTAGTTTCTTCGATAATTTTACATATTATGTTAATTTAAAGGTAAAAACTTCAACAAAAATAAAATATTTTCAAGTATATTTTTAAGCAGCGCTACAAACTTTAAAAAGATAAATATAATTGATATATTTTTTTGAAAAATCTTTCCTTAGAAGCAACATAATTAAATGAAAAAGAATAAAGCCAAAAAAACTAAAATGATTATAATTGATCACTTGAATGAGGATTTAGGAAGTAAATATCTAAAGTGAATGAAAATAAATGGTAACATGCAATTAACAATTAATAAAATAAAAAGTAGAATAAATTTGTTTCATATCTCTAAGAGCATCTCCAACGGGAGATGCTTTGTAGAAGAGCTATATTGATAATATGGCTTTATGAATAGTATAGATATAGCTTTTTTGTTGACATGCATTCCAATGGTAAAACCTATTTAGAAGAGCCAATTATATTTTAATATATTTGATACACAATTATTTTAATATAGTCTATTAATATTTATAAAAATAAAAAATTAATATCTTTCTAAGAGCATCTCTAATAAAAAAATATTATATTGAAGAGCCAAATAAAAAAATAGCTTTTTAAATAGTATAAATATAGATTTTTAAATTATATACATTCCAATGGTAAAAAGCTATATAGAAAAGCCATTTATATTTTAATATATTTCATGTTAAATTAATTTTAATATAATTATATAACTAATTTAAATATTTTATATATAATATAATTATGATGTTATTAATTACATAATTAATATGAATAATTTATAAAAGTAATATAAAATTAATGAAGTAATATAAAAGTTAAAAAATATAATTTAAAATTAAATTTAAAATTTATTTATATCAATATTCAAAATCAGCGCCAACATAACCGCCAACATTAAATTTTGAAATTTTAAATTTTGAAAAAATAACCGCCAATATTTTAAATTTTGAAATTTTAAATTTTGAAAAAATAACCGCCAATATTTTAAATTTTAAAATTTCAAATTTTAAAAAACTTACCGCCAACATTCTAAGATTTTACAATTTGAAAAAATAGTCCATCTATAAATATTCTCATATATCTTAACATTTTTTCTTATTATTTTCTTCTCTCCAATCTTTGTTATATTTCATTAAAATTCATCATGAATCATTCTAATTTTAATTTTTATGATGCTTTTGATTTTGATGATGACACTCCTGTGTTGGCTTTTCAAGTTGCTACTGCTGTAGTTGCTGAAAAAGAATCGAATAATCAAGGACGGAGAACAAGGTATCGTGGCTCTATTTCTGGTCACAATATTGTCAATCGTAATAGAAAGGAAGGTGAGTTAAGGTTATATAATGATTATTTTGCAGAAAATCCTAAATTCACTGAAAGTCAATTTCGAAGAAGATTTAGGATGAGTCGTCGTCTTTTTCTTCAGATCGCAAATGCAGTGGAAGCTCATAATTCATATTTCAAACAAAGAACAGATGCTCTTGGTGTTCTTGGTTTATCTTGCCTTCAAAAGATAACTGCAGCTCACAGAATACTTGCATATGGTATTCCTGCAGATCTTACTGATGAATATCTTCGAATTGGAGAAACCACTGCAATAGAAAGTCTTAGAGCTTTCGTCAAAGCAATCGTAGAAGTTTTTGGTGATTGGTATCTAAGGGCACCAAACGAGGCTGATATTTATCGATTATTATCAATTGGAGAGCAGCGTGGGTTTCCAGGGATGTTAGGGAGCATTGACTGTATGCATTGGAAATGGGAGAAATGCCCAATTGCATGGCATGGGATGTATACTGGTTATTGTCGTGAACCAACTATAATTCTAGAGGCAGTGGCTTCACAAGATCTTTGGATATGGCATGCCTTTTTCAAAAGGACAAAATATAATTGACCTCAAATTAAGACATACAATAAAAAATAAATTTTAAATATGTAACTCAATCTTTTTATCAATATCAACTACCATTATTAATTCCTCTCAATTTTATCAAAGACAACAACATAAATATAAATTGTCTTTCTTAATCCATATTAAAAACATCAAAGAATAAAGAAATAAAACTCATCACAAATATTAAATTAACAACAAAAGGTCTAAAAAATAAAGAGATATAAAAAAATAAAAAAAAACTTTTAAACAAGCATACCTTTTAATTCCAGCTAATTAACACAACCGATGTTAATAATTAATCGGAGAATAATTGATTCTTGTTTTTTTTTAAATTTGAGAGAAGGATGAGGCACAATACAAAAATTTAAAACTACAAATTTTTTCTTCATGTATTTATAGAAGATTTATTTTATATTTAAAAAAAAAAATTATTGACCAACGGCTATTGTTTTAGCCATTTCTACAGTTAAATGTAGAAATGACTGTTAACAAAACAAATAGCCAAAATGGCTATTTGTTTAGCTTACCCGTTGGAACATGAACAGAAACAAATAAATAGGCAAAACAGTTTTAGCTTTCCGTATAGCTCGCCCGTTGGAGTTGCTCTAACTTCAAATATGTATATTTAGTGGCAGAGGCAGGAGGCTGGTAAGGGCCCCCGACCTCTACAAGAAAAAGTTTTTTTCAACCTCTCTCTTGTAAATATTTATAATTTTAATAAAAATAACTAAAATTTTAATCTTTTTAAAATAATTATTTAATTTGACCCCTCTTAATTTTTTTTCTTGCTCAACCCCTACATATACTAGGGAATTAAGAGCAGAATGAGAAATTTTAGCTTGCCCCTAAAATATATAAATACAAGTAAAAATAAATAAATTTCATTTTAATAAGCTCAATAATTATATCACAATGAAATTCTTGGTTTTCTTATATGTAGTATTATATTGTATATTACATTCTAATAAATACTAAAAGTTAAAAATATTCAATATAAACAAAACAAAATAGAAAAAAAATTCTAAACTAAGTGATCCTCAATAAGTTTTTATTGAGTAGATCTTATTTATAATCATATATACTACAATGTTCATAGAAATCTCTTTTTCTATATATAAAACTAAATTATCATCAAGAAAATCATTATGTATTATGTTATTAAATCTTGTTTTCAACAACTTTGTTGTGGAAAAAGTTTATTTTGTAGTTGCTAAAAATACAAAAAAAAAAAAAAGAGTTAAGGTTATTCTAATTAATCTATTGATTAAATGTTAGATTTTCTTATCTTTAAGAAATTATCATTGCTTTACACAACTCATAAAAAGTAGCCAATTTCTAAAACTTTAGATGTTCTCACAATTGAAAATAAAGTTTATCTTGTCTCTGGAAATCTTTGGAATAAAATTTTTCATTCAAATTGCATATATCATCAACAATGAATGAGTTATAACAATTTTGAGGACATAATTTTTAATTTAAAATAAAAAGCTTAATTGTTTGATGACAAAATCTACTATTTAACTCTTATAATTGAAAATCAATTGCAATTACAAATATATCAAATTAGAAATGATGTTATAAGGTTGTGAGAAATTCATTATAATAATGAGACCTATCATGAGCTCTTGTATATAATGGTTTCAAATCAAGAATATCAATTTTATTCTATGTGTAAAATGTTTTGACACTTTTAAGTAAAGATTCACATCCATCATCTTATAACTTTTAAATTAATGACTTTGTAGTTGAAACTAAACTCATGTCATTGACAAAGTCTGGATCTTATTGTTACAAAAATCAACATAAAATATCACCAATCCCTATAATTTATTTCATGAGATACAATATAAAAAAAATTCAAATGATGTTAATGCAAACAAGTTACTTTTGTATCACTTCATTACTTAATTGAGAGTAATTTAATCCATCTTTAGATATAGTATTGATAACTTTACAAGTTGGATTAACCATCCTTAACAACCCATAAAATATTACCATATAGTTTTAAATTACCATAGTAGTTCACTCCTTTTCCTATCATATAGTTTTAACATGCCATCTTGGTTTGCTCCTTTTCCTTTCTTTATTTTATCTTGAGCAATATTATTACTAGTTTTAATTACTTAAGCAAGTTGTAACTCATTATTTATTTATTTTACATGAACTTATAACTATATTAATAATAGAATTCAAACTTGTAAAAAAATTGATGGACAAGTTTTACTTTGGTAAAGACAACAACAAAAGCTAATTGTACCCTATAAGCTAAGCAATATACATAATAAGCAAAAGAAAATCTTTAAAAAACAAAACTTGTAGTATATTTCACTCACATCACATATTGTTTGTACCTTTATATCCTCAACCTCTAATATGTTGTTCAAAAAGATTATTATGAGATAGAATATAGAACATATATTATTTTAGAGTCACTATCCTGATATCTTTTATAGACACAAAATGAAAAAATATTCCCAAATAAAACCATATTTGTTAACAAATTATAAAACAATTTCCCTTTCTGATTCATATCTAATCCATGAAAAATAATACAAAACTTTGAATGTATGATCTCATCACAAATAACCCTTCACACATTGCTAGAAAAGATATTTAAATTTTTCTTTTGAATTTTATTAGAAGTTTATTTATCATTTTAACTAGAAATATTTTTTAAAACAAGCCCATCAAGTTTATTATTATAACTTCCTAAGAGTTTCATGGGTTCGATCAAATTACCTTAATTTTTTGAACTATAGCTTTCATTAAGGCCTTTAAAGACACATGCTTGAAAATCTAGCAATAATATCAATTGTAGCTTTAAAACATAAAAACTATTAACTTTTTATAATATTTATTTATCTACCAAGTTGTAAATATATTGTGATTAATTCATTAAATCTTCACAACATTTCACTACAATTCTATGTGGTCAATTTTCCTTCCCAGAAGACCCAACAAAGGATAATAGATCTCATCATTTATCTTCCTCCAATTAACAAAGTCTATGCATAAAAAAAAACATTCAATCCCAACCTTCATGTTGCCTTTCCAAAAATGCAGCAAGGTAGACAAAAATATAGGATTGATTGCATTTGAGTACTTTAGCCAACTCAAAAAATACTTTGAATTAAAAAGCATGAAATTAAAAATAATGATTCTCATTTTAAAAAAAAAAGTTGAATGTATAAGTTGGGATAGACTGACTTTAAAAAAAATACAACAAATTAATGTTTTTTAGTTAAAAAGAATATCTCATATCATTAGACATAATATTGGATAACGTTCCAAATAAATAACATTTATTTCTTCAACAATGTTAATTCAATTTCTTTGATTCAAGAGTTATTTCATCAAGATTTTAGAAAAGAGTTGTTAAAATAGTAGTTACAACATATATATTGTTATATTAGAAATTGGCATATGGTTTCGTGAAAAAAAAATATAAAGCTTTTTGTTTCCCTATCTCCACTCCACTCTTAAAACTTATTCAAAACAGAATAAATCTAACAAATATCATAATTATTAGTTTAAAAATTAGTCTTGTAAATTAGTCAAAATCAAAATCAAAATCAAAATAAAACTAATATTTTAAATATATGATAATCATTTGCCTAATTAGTATCATTAAACATTCAAGTAATTAAAATTTTGAGGAATTTGATTTTATATAATTCATAAAAATCCATCAAAACCCCAATGCAAAGGGAAAAAAAAAAAGGAAATATAAGATTCCATACACCAAATATTAGAATTATCATAAATTGTTGTTTGGTTATGTATGTATTAAGAAAATAGAGATTATAGAGAACAAATTAAAGCAAAGGGAGTACAAACGACAATACCTTGCAACCTTTCTGATTACTGTTGCGAGAGAGAAATACAGAACTAAGAGACATTATTTATAAGAGAATTAAAGATTTTTTTATTTTTTTGTCTTTGTACTTAATACTAGAGGATTGAGCCAATGTTTACATATTTAAGAATGTTTTGGATGCAATATCCTTGCAGTGGGTTGAGCTACCCATTGGATATTAGAGCAACTGCTACTTATATTGCATGCCACCCTGGGCAAGACGCAAGAACAGCTAGCATAAATATGTTTTCTTTTGAAACTTTTTAAATTCATTAAAATCAATATTAAAAAAAAAAATCTTTGAACATACCATGTTGATGAGAGAAATGATTCATAAAATTATTAAAAAAAAAAAACTTATCCCATGTTATCAAACAAGAACCACTGTTTAAAAAGTAATCTCATAAAACTTTCCTATTTCAGGTTCTGAACATTAAGAAGCCAGACGTCTTAATCTTGAAAAAATTATCTGATACAGCAATTGTAGAATGGAATAAATTAATGACTTCAGAAGAATTTGATGATCTCTTGGGGTTAATTGTAACAGTTCAGCATATTTCAACAATCACTCATAATATGCATGCTAGATAACACGACAAGCATGGCGTCACCTCTTTCCCACAACATAAACATTTTATGTCCCTCACAAAATAAGAACCGAATTAAGATTCCGATGACAAATTAGAGCACCCGAGCAGCAAAACACAAGATCCAGGGTACTATATTCAGGGATTTATATGGAATATAGCATATAGTTCAGTTTAACAAATTAACACCATCCTCAATCAGATATTTTTAATACAGATAAAGCGAAAAAAGTGTGGATACTGCCCTCTTAAAACAGGGTATAACACAAATTTCACTCGGCATACCATCCTAGGTCTCTAACAGTTACAGATGGACCCAATAAGAATTTTAGGATGATATGAGATGAACGAATCCTAGAACTATAACGGTCAGCTTTGATAGAATCCAAACTACAAGCTATGCAAAATATGAAGAAACTCCTGTTGCTAATTGGTTAGGTTATGCTCCTCGAAAGTCTCGTAAAAACAGGGTACCTAGATCCTAGAGACCAACCTGAAGAAGCTATGTTTGTCCAGTCTGTTGCGTATCATTGCTCATATGTTGGTCATTCCTGCCAGCCCTAAAATCTTCCTGTCCAGAAACTTCCCCGAGCCTCTCCTGCAATAAAAGACCGAAATTCTATGTGAAAACCACTTTATACAAGCACGGTTTCTTGTTTCTGAGGTGGCTAATGAGTTAGTGCTTGTCTCAAAGCCATTCAAAATTGTTCCGAAATTTGCATTAAATGATTATAATCCCCTAGTCATTTGTCATTTTTAAAAGGTGCTCATCATCATCATTTTTAAACAGATAGCATTTTTGGTCCAATGTTTGATATTCTTCATGGAAAAATTCCCACAAAGTCCAGTTAATATGTGAGTTTAATCTGTCCACCCCACTCAAACAAGTTCCTTCTATGTTTATTTTTCTATAGTGTTTGAAAGTGTAGTAGCGGTTGCTTTTTAAAATGTTTTTTACTTGAAAATGCATCAAAAATAATGTTTTTTTCATTTTTAAAAAATCATTTTTGACATCAGCACATAAAAAAATCCAAAAAACATAAACAAAAAAAAAAACAAAAATTAGGGAAACAGAGACCAGGCTTTGCAATATGTTATCTTCATTACATGTCACATGCAGGCTATTTAGGTGATAGCTGATAAGATAAAAGACGCCAAAATTCAACAAATCAAATCAAAGATTAAAACATCACCTTGAGAGAGGCGTTCTCTGCAAGAAGTTGCTCATAATCGCTCTTGATTTGGTTTACTTCTGATCTAAGATTGGCATTTTCTTCTTTTAAGGCTTCAGCACGTTGGGCCAGTTCATCACATTCAGCCTGACTCAAAAGGATGCATGCAACCCAATGAATTGATATATAGAGGCATGGCGCATAGCATAGCCAGACTAAATTACCAGATATTAAGGCACACTTCGATACCTGTTTACGCAACCTGGACCGGCGAGCGGATTCTCTGTTTGACTGCTTCCTTCTCTGTCTCTTAAGCTCTCTTTCATCCTACAGCCAGAAAAACAATAGGCGTAGACTCATTTTAGATATAAAATAATAGAAAATACAAAAGCATGACAAAAAACTGCTGGCTTCTAACAAAATAATCCATGTCATTCAACTTGAGTCTGATTCAGATCCTCCCTCTAACAAAGATTAGAATTAATTAGTTTTAGCCTAAATCCATTAACTATGTATAAACTATTGATAATTCAAACTTCACCTCAAAAAAGCTGCAAACTTGAAAAGAAACTAAATATATTGTTTAATTTGAGATAACTCAATTGGAAAGCAGAAACAAAATCAAAACAATGCAGATGATAAAAACTGAATTGCTTTATAGAAGAATGTCAAGAATATCACAATCAAATATGCAATAGACCTTGAAACTAGATTGAAAAAATTCCAACAAACCCAATTTTTGCATGAAAACATTAAAAGAGCTCACTTGGAATGATGCGCTGGATCATGATATATGAGATAATTGAGAATACTATATGAATGAGAATGGAAAATGCATGATTTCACTAAGGTATGGCCTCAGAAAACAATGGGCAGTTCAATTAATCTCAGGTCACAAGTGCTGAAAATCTAGAGATCAATCCACACCAGGAATTTTGTTTCTCCTATGCTGAGAGTATCTCAGTTAAAGGTGTTCCAATAAAATCAGAATCTTAAACAGCAAGGAAGATGTTAGTTAATTCTACAGTAAATAAGCAGATGCAGGGCAAATGAATTGGCAGGTGCATCAAAACAAAACTAAAATAGGCAAGTGCAAACTTTGAAGTAAAGTGTTCCCAGCCATTTGAAACCAACAATAAACTAAAACTAACCTGTAACCAAATCTGCGATTGAACACCATCCCGTGATCCAGTAGAAACTATCCCTCCAGCAACTGGAGTAGAAGGAACTTTCCCACGAATTGCAGGAACAGTAGATGAAGCAGGGGCTCCCCAGTAGTCCATTCCAATATTTAAGTTGGTTGTGGGGCCAGGTATAGCTCCTGGAGGGCTGGCAGCAGATATTGGCATGATAGCCATTGTTTGATTCATGATTGTATTAGATGCACCCTGTCCTCCATTCTGAGCACCATGTGCTGAACCACCATTCTGAGACGAGTCTGTTGTAAGAAAATTCTTTATCAATAAACATGCAACGCTCAGTGTGATGACTTCATTATAAAAATATATAATCATAATCAAACCTTCCAGAGAATCTTGCCTGCCACCTGACTTCATTTGTGAGTCCTACAAAAGTAAACAAAAATAAAGTGTGTGAAAATGCTATTATAAGCATGCAAATAAAGTAAAAGGTTCCCAAAACAAAAAAAATCTTGTCCATTTGATGATGAAAGGCAGATGTAAAAGTTTTATTCGGAATCAGCAGGATGCAATGATGATAGCCATAAACTTCTGTTTGGTATAATGGATTTGGAATGCGCCTACATTTAAGAGAACATATGAAGCTTTTCTGAGTAAGGTGGACCTTGAACACCAGAATGTTCGAAACTTGAGCAGGGTCTCATCCGGCCAAAGCATCACATGCCAAGGCAATTCAGGACAAATAGCACGCTACTTTTAGAATGTGCATATATTTATGAAACTTCATGAAGCTCTTCTTGAGGAGTAAGGCAGTCCTTCAACTCCAAAATGCTTAAAACTTGAGTAGGACTCATTCAGATAATGCTTCCCTACCCAACACAACCACCCCCCGCCCAACCCAAAAACAAAAAAAAAAGTGTATAACCATTGCAAGCAAACCATCACCAATGTTAAATGCAGCAGAGTCCACAGAATCCAAATGACTTACCAAAGGTTAATTCCATTAGAACGTTTGTCAATAAGAAAAACCATCACCAGGGGAAGCCATAATTAATACTAAAGACTCAAATTAGGTAATCTTGATATATTCAGACAAGTTCATGCTTACTGCTGAAACAAAATGCCTTCAAATACATCTCATATAGCATTCCTAGTGACATTCACAAGTTTAAAGACATAGCCATCTGTTTTTTTATTTTTTTCCCCTTTTGGTCATCTGGTAGTTAGTATTTCATATACCTACACAGCAATTTTCACTGCACATCACACTAAATGAGGAAAGTTCATTTGTTTGTGGAACTAACAAGGATGCAAAGCAACCAGAACAAGATTACTCATTTAAGTGATTTTTGGCATGGCAATTCAAAGGTCATAAGAGCAGCAAGCAAAAAGAATTATTTGGTGTCAGTACTGGCTTCTACACAGAATAACTCTACCCACAACATTTAACACCAGGAATAATTGTCCCCAGAGACATGTGATGTGATCATCGGCAAAATATATATATTCCTACATGAGAGAAGAAAAAACAACAGGTAATGGCAATCACCATTCCATCAATGTGACTATTATGATCACAAATTCCACACTGAAAAATAATACCACTGTGTTATTAGTGGCAGTATTGCTCCACAATTACTTGAGGATCAAAACTGGGGTATTGCGTCAAAGCATTTATACTGTCATGCAGCCAGCCCAGAAAACTTTCTTGTCCAATCATCCAGGTAATGCTAAATAATTAAGATGGGGGGCATAAGTTAATTAACCACAAAATCAACAACTAAGTGGCTGGTGAAAAAAGAATGGCGTCAAGCATGCCAATCGATCATGTAAAGCATTTAATAAAACTAAGATAAAAAGATAAAAAACTGATCTTCATGCACTTACACTCTGAGAATTTGCATCACTTCCTTCACTTGAGCCTTCACTACCACTCTCAGCACTACATATCAAGATTAATTCCAAGGTCAGATTGTTAGGATAATGTCATGGCAGCAATAAATAAGTCAATGCAACGAGTGGAGACCAAAGCGACAGCCTATCTACAATTTGTTATGATGAGGTCATAGCAGTAAAAAAATTTGAGCCCCGTGAGCCTACCTTGTTTTTTCATTCCATCCAACAAAACCAAATCATCAAAAAACAGCAAACTTGGACCACAAAGCAGAGCTCATTAACATGTCCCAATAAACACAAGGCAAAGTTCATCAACCAATATAAATAGCAGCCATGCATGTTATCCACACGTCCATCATTACCTCTTAGAATAAGCTCCGTTGGCAGACACTCCTGTTGTTTTACCATGCTCATTGTTCTTCCCAGTTATCATGTTTAAACTGCCCAAACTTCCTTTTGATCTTTTAATAGGCAGTTTTTCCTTAGCATCAGATGGCCTACCGTCTGCTTCCATGCTGCCAGGAGTGTTTCCCTACACCAAACATTCAAACTTCCAAGTTATTCTATACGTTGGCCTACAGAAAAAGACATGCCCTGTCATTTGCAATTATTCCAGAAGAAACTTCGTCTAGGAAACTCACAGAAACCTCAGCAATACCATTTGGAGAAGGCATTGCAAAAGGACTAAAAGGATAAGAACCCTGCACAAATTCAGAAGAAAATTAACTTTTGCTGGATTTGATGGTGTCAGTCTGAGAGCAGAAATCTTAAGTATAGTGGAAAACAATTACCGGAGGAATGGATGGATGAGCATATACACCATGCGGATACATTGCAACATATGGATGTGGTGGGGTACCATAGGGAGGCATGATGTGCTGCAATTTAAAATTTGAAAAGGGGTGTTTAAATTTCCTGTGAGATTTAAATACACTTGAAAAGATACGATGAAATTAACATGCAAACTACCCACAGCATCATGTGATTACAAGATAAATACTTTTATGTGATCTAAAGACAACCTATGTGTTGCAACTAATCATTAACACAACTAATTTTGGCTTGTTTTGGCCAAGCTAGAGATGAAAATTTCAAGCCTGCATTCAAATCAAAATTGAGCTACATGAAAGCCAGCTAAACATCCTCTGTAAGTAAAGCCATGCTGCTTTCATAACTGCTAGAGAAACTTGCTGAAGACACTCATGAGAAAAGCAGATTTTTAGTTAGAAGCACACTTTGTATGGGCAAAAAAAAAAAAACCATGAGGGTTCATGGAGCAAGTTGCCCAACCAACCATTGTCCTCTATTTCAAAAAAAGAAAGCTCGTTGACCATGCTACTTGAAAAGACCAGTTGAGCAAGCAGTCTCAAGGTTGTCAAGACAGTCCAGGACACAATTGGTGTTCATTTGACCTGTAAACTCATTCACCTTCCAAATGGACCGATGTTTGACATGACTCACTCCATCTCTAGACTAAGATAATTTGAAAGTTAATTACACTTACCCCTGTCCCATCTGATGACTACTTTTTTTTTCTTACAATGCCCAAATTTAGTGATTCTGTAGTTTTAGTACATGAATAAGTCTTAATAACAACTAATGCATACTCCTCAGAAAATGTCAACACAAAATCATTAGTACCTGAACCCCCCACATATATGGGTGAGCTTGGGGACTTGATGCCAAGAACCCAGGTGGAGGTATAGGAGAATATGCCTGTTGAAGAAACAACCAATCTGTATAATAAGCGTGATACAATATGAAACCATGATTATATTTGAAAAAGTAACCAAGAGAAAGGTCTTCATTAACTGAACCTGAAACCCAGACCAGTCCGGATTTACAGTTGTAGCACTAGCAGTTGAAGGCTGCTCCTGAGAAGCACAAAAATAATACACTTCGTTCAGCAACAGAACAAAAAACATTCGAGAAAAGTTTAATTTCTATGACAAACAAAGACGAATTCAACAAAACACACAAGAAAACCTGTGTAGGAGCAGCAGATGGTGGCTTGGCCTCCTTTTCCTTCCCAGTTTTATCCATATCACTGCTAACCATTATTATATATAACCCTCCAACAATTCCTCAAACCATCCTGCAATATAACCACCATCATTCACACCATTACAAACCCATTAATTGACAGCCCACTACAATTTACACTAAAATTACTATAAAAAAAAGAAGCATAAATGACATAAGATTTGTGCCTTCATATTATTTTTAATTTCAAGGCTACAAAAAAGAAACAGGAACAGTATATCGAATATAGAAAAGCTTCAAACTTTCAATTGATTATGACTTCTCATAAATAAACAGAATACCAATTTACGAGGCATGCTTTAAGCATAGTTATCATCATATCCAAAACAACAAAACTATTCATTTCAAGAAACCCTAGATTATGAACTAATCATTTATTGAAATAGTAGAAAATGAGACAGATACATAAATTGTATCAATTAACCGAACCCGAAACAAATTTCAGGCAATGGCAATCTGTCAATAAAAACTGATCAATCAAAACCCTGGAAAAAAAGGCAGTCTTGTAATTCAGCTAAATCAAGCAAACCATGCAAATACAATAACTAATTTAATTACCACTTTTTGAAATACCGGAAATCGAGCTCAAAATCGAAACTTGATCCACTTGCTATTGGAGAAGCTAAACACAGAAAATAAAATACGCGTGAGCTGGTTTCAGTGGAGGACACAGATGGCAATTTGAAAATGAATGGGGCAGAGACTGGGAAAGAGAATTTTTTGTTCGATTTTTTATACAGATAAATAAATTGATGCGAGTTTTAGAGAGAGCGAGAGAGAGAGAGAGCTGAGATCAGACAATTAGGGTTCGTTATTGGGTATTTTTTGGTAGTTGGTGTTGGGGGTTCACGGACCAGAAGCTGCGTGGGTCGTCGTGCTATAGTTGCTGGCTTCAGAGTGAAAAAACACAAGGAATTCTTGTTTCTATTCTTCACTATATGCAGCAAAAATTGCCTTCTTAGTTTTTAATAACTAGTTTATTTGCTCTTTAAATGTTTTAAAATGTAAAAAGAAAATATTAATAATAATAATAATAATAATTAGAGCGCTGAGAGTTTTTTTCTTTTTTACATTATTATTAAACTGATAAAGTGAGTTAATATTAAAACACTCATTATCTAATTCAAATTTTCAATTAAACTTAAATCAATTAAGTTTATAATTATAAATGTAAACATAATATAAATAACTAGTAAAAATATAATTTATTTTAAAAATATTTTAAAATTATAACTTAAAAAAATATTTAAATAATAATAAATTAAATCAACTTTAATTATGTGAGTTATAGATTTTATTGAATTTAATAAATTTTTTATATAATTATATAATTGATAATGCAAATGAGTGTCAATAAATAATTATTATTTAAAAATAAAATTCAAAAAAAATTTAATCTTATTGGATTTACAACCCGTCACATTAATGCAGCAAAAATGATTTTTTTAAAAGTTAATTTTTTAACTATATAAAAAAATAAATGATAATAATATTAAATTCAATTGAAAAAATCACATTAAACTCATAAACCGAAGCTATTTGAATTAACCTAATAAACTTGTAAAATAATTTAACTCTATAAAAAAATAAAAGAAAATCAATTACAAAATTTAACTCTTAATCACTCTAATATTAAAAAAATTAACAAAAACAAATTTATAAAAACTTGTTTTTGCTAATTAAAATGAAAAGACAACGTTATACTAGATCGATCTCGGTTAACTGAGTTAACCTATTAAATTCACAATTCGATTCATGGACATGCCAATAATGAGCAAATCTATTTTGGCCATCTATCTCTTTTATTTTCTTTCCCTTCATTTACCCCTAATTAGGCCTTCATTGGGCTCGGGTGAAATAAAAAAAAAGACAAAACTAAAAAACTATCAAAGAATCAAGAATAAAATAATAATATTTAAGAGTTATTAAAGAATAAAAACCAAATAAAAAAATTATATAATCAATGATCAAATTTTTGAAAAACAATAACATACGACAACAATATGTGAGAAAGTCTACAACAGTTAAGCGGTGTATAAGACTTCCTCTCACCTTCAATAATGGTTTTTATTAGTATATTAGTTTGCACTTTGTGGCAGGTCAGTATTAATTTTTTTTAAATAAAAATAAAAATATTGAAAATGTTTTAAGTACCTTGAATTTGTTAGATATTAAAAGTATAGATAATGTTTCAAGCAAACCAGGTTTAGTAGTCATGTCAGACCAATGTAGGAAAACATATCAAACCCACGTTATTTCGGTCAGGCACCCAAGTAATTTGGTATTGCTTGTTCGTCAAACCCAAGTAAATGTGGTCCAATGTAACTTTTAGAATTTAAAAATAATAAAACAATACTAAAATACCTTTATGATTATTGAAAAATACACAATTAAACATTGTAAAATAACAAAAATACCTAATATGCAAAGCTTTTTTTGTCTTTTTTAAGGCTAAAGATATGTTTTAACTACATTTTAATAGGTTTTAATTTTGTTAACCTTGGAGGTAGAATAATATTGTCACTGCGTAAATACTTATGAAAAGAATACCACATCCTTTTTGAAATGTTTAATCACCAATGAGTCTGTGAAAAATATGAATTACACCCATAACTAGGGCTTCAATTTTTTCAATCAAGGGGCTAAATGATAATTTAATTTTTTTTGTGAAAAAACAACATTAGTCCTATCCTAAACCTTCTAAGCTTGAAAAATCCACTATACAAATCTATAATAGACTGTGTCTTGATCCACAGCATATGATTAGTACTTACAGGTGCATTTTTATCAAGGTTTTATATCATCATTTTGCACTTGAAGTATGAATAACTACTTAATTAAAGCATGTTTTATAATAATATATCTAATAATATAAGATATCTTTAATTTATGGTAAATATTCATTTTAAATGTATGCCTATCACATAAATGAAAGGATTGATTAATGAATTTAAGAACTGAAATTTAAAGGATAAAGAGATGGCCAAACTTAGAAAAGAGATGTCGGTGCAATCCAAACCGGAACACTGTTCAGTAATTAGGTCATATCTATAGCTATAGATATTAGATTTAGGTTTACTTTATATGGATGGAAAGGTAAGACATAGGCCTACAACTTTTATATGGAGCGTAAGATTTAAAAAGGTCATTTTCAAGTCTAAATTTTTGCAACAACAAAGAAGCCCGAATCTGTCCTCCAACCCGAGTACTGTTCAGTATTTTAGCTATATCTGGAGTTTTAGAAGTCGGAATGAGCTGAATGTTTTACACAAGACAGATAAGACAATTGGCTACAACTTTCATGTTTTCAAGTGGCTCTAATTTTGACGTTATCAATGACGTTTTGAGTAGAAAAAAGAAGATAAGGATTGTTACCAAGTCAAGAGTTGGTCACCCACTCATTAATTAGTCATCAAATCAATAGTTCCTAATTTTGGCCTATAAAAGGAGGCATTTGCCATGCATTTAGGCATCTTGGTCTCCAGATCAAGATCATGCTTTTGCTTTCTCTTTTTGTATTTTTTGTAATGTTTACACTTTACTTTCATTAATATCAAGTTTATACCTTTCATTTCCTTTCATTTACTTAGTTAACTTTTATCTTATTTATGTTCTTATTTTTTTTTCTTTCATTATGTCTAGCTAAGTTTATTATGTCAAGATAAAAAGGTTACACTAATAGTGTAAGAATAAGTATAGTATAAACTTAATATGGACTTTAATGTTTGATACCAATATGTTTTGTATTTGTTATCTTGTTCCCTCTTTAATATTTTGCTTGTTAAATGACTAATCTTGATTTATGTTGTATAACACTTGGTACAACAAATACTTGACACTTTCATAGCTCATATTGTATGGTATAACCGACACCTGAACTATGAAAGAAACTTGATTTGTTGTTAACATAAGTTATAATCATGAATGCTTGATGAAATTTACAAGTATTAGCATTAATTGAATAAGATGACTAATGTAATCACATTAACAATCTATAATTTGATTGAAACCTCCTTTGTGTGTGGTTTCCAATTGAATAATAAGAGTTTATACTATACTTGTTTGACATACCATTAGTGCATCCTCTAACCTTGACATTTATTGTTATCGTTGTTAAATCTTTACGTTAATATTTCATCTCAAAGTTCTCATCTTCTTCTTCTTCTTCTTTATTGTTGTTGTTGTTGTTGTTGTTGTTATTGTTGTTGTTGTTGTTGTTACTATTATTATTGTTGTTGTTGTTGTATTATTGTTATTTATAATTTGTACAATTAACCTCTCTATGGTTCGACCCCGGTCTTGTCGGGTTATTTATTACTTCGACACTCCTGCATTTGGAAGAAGACATCAATTTTTTAGTCGTGTCAGTACACTTGCATAGGGTTGTCAAACCTAAGCAATGTGGGCTTGACATAGTTGCCCGACTCAGATACCTCGGGCCTTACGTAGTTGGCAAACTCAGGCGCTTCAGCCTATCATTGCTACCAAACCCAGACATGGATCTGATATTTTTTTGGGTCTGTTTGGCATAAGTCAATCCAAAAAATTAAAAAAAATAATTTTAGATTTTAATATTTCATATAAAAAATTAAGAAACAATCCATATAGATGTAAACTAAAATACTATTTCAAAAGGTTTATTTATCTCACACTGAAAAAAGATATTATTTTATTTTATTAAGTTGAAGTATTTAAACTATTTTTATATATATATTACATTGAATAAACATAATTTTTTTTCTTGTGAATATAGAGTACACTATACTAGATGCCATGCCCACACGATGCCGCAAGCTTGTGGAAAAAATAAAAAATATATAAAAACTGTTGCAATCCATAATATTTTCAATGAAAAAACTATAATGTTAAATTCTTAACCAACTTAATAATAAAAAAATAAAATCAATAAATAAAATTTAAAAAAAAATCATAAAAAAAAACCATGCAGGCATAAGAAAATCTATAGTTGTAATTCTAAACCAGCTCAATATTAAAAATAATAAAATCAATAAAGATAATTTTGAAAAAAATCATAACAAAAAAAATCATATAGGGAAACACTCTAGCAATCCATAGTGTTTTAAAAAAAAAACTATGAAGCTAAATTCTCAACTAGCTCAATATGAGAAAAACATTAACAAAGATATTTCTAAAAAAACCACATGGAGAAACACTATAGCAATTTACGGTGTTTTAAATAAAAAATCTACAAAGATAAATTCTTAACTAGCTCGATATTAAAAAAAATCAATAAAAATAATTCTAAAAATAAACACAAAAAATGAAAAAAAAAAGATAATTTTGGAAAAAAACAAAAACAAAACTCATGATGAAAGTTAAAACTAAATTCTCAACCAACTCAATATTAAAAAAAATCAATAAAGATAATTTAAAAAAACATATGGAAAAACACTATACCAAAACAAAAACCATGCGGGAAAACATTGTAACAGTCCATAGTGTTTTAAAGAAAAACATATAAAAATAAATTCTCAACTAACTCAATATAAAAAATAAAATCGACAAAGACCATTTTAGGAAAAAAAAGAAGAAGAAAACAAAAAAAAAACATGTAAGAAAATATTTTAGTAATTCATAATGTTTTAAAGAAAAAAACTACAGAACTTAATTTTTGACCAGTTCAATATTAAAAAAAATATCAAAAATAATTTTGAAAAAAAAATACAAAAACGAGAAAGAGCGAGAGAGAGAGAGAGAGACAATCTTGGGGAAAAAACAAAAAAAAAACATGTAAAACCCAAAAAAAAGGGGAAAAACAAAAAACAAAAAAAATAACAAAACAAAACAAAAAAATAAAAAAAACATATGGGGAAAGTTATATCACTTTCTGTACGTATTTTAAAGTATTAGCTAATATATTAACGAGCTTTAAATATCAAATTAAAAAAATAAAATATTTATTTAGTATTTATATAGTGAATTTTGATATGAGTTAGTAGCCATATGAAAAACAAAGGGTCTCTGGCTAGGGAAAAAACACTTTACAAAAAAAAAATTGTCAGGTTCTATTGGGTCACCTAAGTCCTGAGTTGAATTGTTATGCGGGGCCGAGTCTAATAACTATGCTTAAAGAGCAAAAAGTAAGTTCAAGAATATTACTTATTACTTATTTCTTTCTTCTCTAGTTAAATAAAACTAGTTAATTAATCTTTAAAATTTCAAAATATAGATTTAGATTTGCTTTTGCATTGTTATTTTTTAATTTTATTTTTTACCCAAATGCTCGGGCCTAACAACCATGTCAGACCCCTTGCGTTTTTTTTTTAATACCAAACTTAAGACACGTGGGTCTAACAGTTATACCTGACCCAAACATAATTTTCAACCCCGAGATGTTTGGGTCTGGCATTGATGCGAGATCCGGGCGCAAGTCTAACATTGTTGTCATTTGCATCCCTAAAACTCATTTAATTTTTTTTATTAATCTCTAATTTAGTGAAGAAATCATCTATAAAATTGTATAAATTAATAGTCGAAAGGATTATAAGTCTTTTATATATATAGTATTTTCTTTTCTTATAACATAATGTATCAATTCAAAAGTTTTTCATGATCATACATTTTAAATTTTTGTATATACTAATAGTTATAACGTAGAACAAACTCTTCTTGTAACAAATTTTGACATTTAGATCACTCGATAACATCTTAAATTTATAAAAAGCATAAACCCTTTAAAAAATATCCAACACCTGGATGGAAATATAAAATTAATATTTTCATTCATGATACATATAAAAAAAAAGTTTATTTTTGAATACTAGAAATAAATCATTTAGAATTCAACATTTTTTTTTATTTTTCCCTTTTTGAATATAATAAATTTATAAAATATGTTGTGCAAATAAAAAAGAGTGTGCAATTAAGTTCTTCTGCATATGAATGAAAAATGTTACTTGAATGAGATAATATTTGTTTTTGCAGTCCAATCATGCTTTTGAAAAAAATTATATTTTTTGACCTCAGTGTGTGGGTGTGGTATGGTTGTTAGGCTTTGGTGTCTGGGTCTAACAACCATGCAAGACCTAGAATACGTGGTAATGACCAACATGTCTGACTTGACAAACAAAAAACAAATAAGATAGTTGTGCACTTTAGTTGTTAGGGGAGAAATAAAAAAAAAACACAAACAATTTATCACTAGTAGCAATCCAACAATTATCTATTTATATGCGCCACACCATATGGAAAAACACATGAATATGCATCCAATGAGACAACGGATGGCCAAATTTGATCACTAAAAAGCATCACATTAGTGAGTGCCGCCTTTTCAATAAGGAAGAAAAATAAAGCTAAAAAAACATCTCGCAAAAAGATAAAAAATTAAAAGTGAAACTATTATTATAATCCACAGTAAAAGATATTTTGATTTATAATAATTTCCCCACATAATTTAACTTTTATTATAATTAATGTTGTTAAAATCATCTTACCCAAGACTCCTCTCTAAAATACCTTTTTTTTTTCCTTTTATATTTACTCTTTTCTCTCTCATTTCATGTGCCTTTTTAGAAAAAGAAAAAAAACACCATTATTGTCCACAATGTTATTATTTAGAGACTGTTTATTTTCATGGTTGCTCCTGCGTTTGTAGCCAACCACGGGAAACAAATGTCTGGTAACGACTGAAAACTCAATTTAGTGTGCATGGGCCCCATCAATTTTTACGTTGAAAACATAGGATCACTAAAAGCAGCACAATGCTGCTTTTAGTCGTGGAGAGCTCTCACTCTCCAGTGTTCACGTGAATAGGTGCATGTCTTTATTATTTTGGCCAAATCAGGTCCGATTCCATAAAAAAATTAATTTTTATTTTTTATTTTTAATTGTATTCTATTCATGATGTAACATTCACAAAATTTGATCACAATTCTAATTTTGTTCCTGATTATATTTTACTTAATGTTGTTGCGTGCTTAAGAAATCAAGAAAACTGTAGTCCTTGTCGGATATATTTTATACGTGATGGAATTGCAGATAGTTTGATTGAACAATACAAAATATTTTATACAAAATATTATTTATTTCATGATATAATAGTAATATTTAAATTAAAAACCATCAATATTAATATATATTTTTTAAAATTATCTTATAACCTTAATTTTAAAAGCATTCTTAACCAAAGACATCAAGCTATTTTTTGTTCAACTTTAATTTCAACCATAGTTTTAACCAAATATACATAAATACCAAATCAACTTTAATTAAAAATATTTTTTATAAATGGATTAACCTATATAAATAATTTATTATTATTTTTTACCTTCACCATTGAAAAAACTTTTGGAAGATTTAGATTTTTTCCATTGACAAAATGCAATTTAACTTAATGAAATAAGGGATAAATTTTTTTATTTTTATTTTTTGAATTCAAGTATTAAATTGGGGATTAAGAATATCCATGTCAAAATAAGAGATATGCATTTAGAATCATATAAAAAGAAAATTTAATATACCAAGTTTTATACCATTTTTTTTAAAGAAGAAGAAGAGTGTATATGGTGTTTTTATACCAATTTGTTTTTAAATAAACTCTTTTTGATGTAGCCAAACAAATTAATTTGAAGATTTAAGAATTTTTTTTATTTTAAGATGTGATTTAAAACTTTTATACAAATAAGCAAACATCAAAGTGAAAAATCAAACTCAATAATAAAAAGTCAAGCTTAATTTTAAAAACTTGTTTGATATTGCAGTAATAATTACTTCAAAAATACATTAAAATAATATTTTATTATTATTTTTAAAAATTTATTTTTAATATTTGCATATAAAAATGGTTTAAAAACATCTAAAAATTAATTTAAAGCAAAGAAAAAATAAAAAATAATTTTAATTTTTTTATTAAACTCTTTTAAAATATAAAAAACAAACAGACTCTAAGTCTCAGTAAAAAATTTTGAATCTACAATTACATGTTCGATTTTTGTTTTTCTTTAAATCAGTGAGGTGTGAAATGAGTATAAAATATAAATATAAAGTATCAATAAATAAACTATCAAACTATATAAATAACTCGTGTTTATTGCTAAAGTGATACAAGCATTTCTTAGAAAGTATATAACAAAATATGATGTGCCATTGAGTCCATTAGATTTGATAAACTCATTTAATTTAATAGCATTAATTTAAAAAATACAATGGCAATAAATAAACTAGAAAAAAGTGACAACAAAAACTAAATAAAATCATAAAACTCAATTATAAAACAACCCCATATTAAGGAGTATAATTAAAAAAATATTTTAAAAAATAAAAAAATCAAGTCAAACCAAGTTAATCCCTTAACCCCGTGCATATAGGAATAATATTGGATTAAACCCATAGAAAAAACAAAAGGCATGAAGATCAATTCTCAATCAATCAATGTTAAATGATGAAATTAAAAAAAAAATTTAAAATTAAATATTGAAAGATGTTATTTGATAATGAAAGAAAAAATAAATGAGAATGAGATTACCTCATATAAAGCAAAATAGAAAAAAAAATCAAAACTCAATTTCTAACAAATAAAATATGAAAAGAAAAAAATATAAAAAAGATCGAGAAAACTCTACCTGAGCCCACCTAGGTTAGCATGAAGATTTGTAACCTGATTGTGATATCGAAGCTACCCCTTCAAAAATAAATTGAATAAAACTATAAATCTTAGTTATAAAAAAAATCAATGTTGAAGGGTGAGATGGTTCAAATTATTTTTAAAATCAAAGAAAAATACAATAGAAAAATTATATAAAAAATAATAGAGTTCAATCTCCAATTAAATAAAAGCTGAGAGATGAAACTAAAAAATATATAAGCTTAAAAAAAAGAGAGAAAAATAAGTAAGCTTAAGTGAATTTCTTAAACCTAAATTAATAATCTAAATTTACAATCCGTGAAATCCTTGACCCGAGCTCGACTGAGAAGCTCAATTTTTAACCAATTTAATATTAAATGATAAAATAAAAAAAATTAATTTAAAAATTTATCGAAGTAAAAAAAAAATAGAAGAATGAGGACCAAATATGAAACAAATCAAAGGAGGTTGATTTTAAAAAAAAAACATCAATTTTAAAACTTATTTCAAATAAAAATAGCAATAAAAAATAAGAATAAAATTAAAAAATTAAAAAATTAAAGGATAATGCAATTAAACAAATCAATTTTTATAAATTATTTCATATAAAAAACTAATAATTAAAAGAATTAGAACCAAACCTGGAAAACAATTTGAAGGATTTTTTTGAAAACTTGAAAGGTTAGGCATAGAAATCGAAAAAGATAAAAAGAAAAGGTCATTAACATTAAACTCGAGGTTCATTAACCACATGCATTGCCTAGTAAATGAGGAGATGCTAAGATGACTCAAATACAAACCTAAAAGTAAGTATTTAGCTATTAGGCAACACCTCACTTATCCCTTAAAAAGCGTAAATGTTACCCACATGTTGATGTATTTGACACATGTGTGAGCGAATGTTTTTTAATAATGTGTGCTTGTATGTGTGTGTGTGTGTTTGTTACATTACTAAATAGCTTATAAGTGAACCTAATTATATATAAAACAAAAACACAAAGAAAAAAATAAAAACACCTTTAGATGAAAATTAAATAAGTTTTGATTAAAGATAATTCAGTCATTTCACTATGTTTTTTTTTTAAAAAAACTCTTTAACATAATTTTAATATTTTTTCTTTTAAGATTGATTAAATTATTTTATTGTGCTTAAAAAAACATACGATAACATCAATTTGTCTAGATCAAATTTGATAATGACCAATTGATCATGTAAAAAAAGACATTATCACCTCTTCATAACAAATTAAGTTGATTTTGTCTAAGAAGAACAATATAATTATTGTATTATTCCAATCTACAATGCAATAAATTTAGAGTTATAATGATTTATCGATCCTTTATAGTTTTTTTAAATAGTCGATGAGTCATAAATCAATAATTGAATATCAAATATCAATTATAAGATACCACTATACATAATTAAGTTCATGTAAATATTTATGTTAAACAAAACTTGTGTTGTTTTTAAGTCTGGCGACTCTATATCCATTAATAACATTATCAAGTTTGCACAAGCTTGGTTGTTGGCTCTGAAAAACTTGCTATGTACATGGACTGGATTGACTTTTATCATATTTTCAGCTAGGTTTTTACGTCTTGTTTATATAGATTTTTTTTAGCATTGTAATATCATGTGACGTGAGAGTTGGTTATTTCAATAATCCAACTCATGTCTTATGATTTTATCGTAGCGAGTTAGATACCTTTCCTTAACTTTTTAATGTTCCTTAAATAATTTATTTTTGTATAGAAGAGATCATGATGATGATCCTCATTTTTTTATTTCTATAATCAATATTGTGCTATACATGTGTTATGTATATAATAGATTTTCAATTTCTTTCAAAATAAATTGCTCTAAGGAAACTTATTCTACTTTCTACTTCTCCACGCCAACATTACTTCTCAATAACTAATTGCAATCAACTTAATTATATTTTTATTTCTTATTTTTATAGTATAAATTAAGAAATTAAACTATATATCTTTTAAGCATAATCAAACTCCTTACCTGAAATTTTCTAAACTAATAAAACTCTACAATTTTTAGTGTATTTTAATATTAGGTGGCTTGTATAATTTTTATTTTTTTTCCTTTAATTACAGGAAATCTTGGTCGATGTCATGGTATAACAATGACCATTTAACCACGTCTTTTAGCCATGAAAAAGGTAAGCGTAGGGTTATGCTAAAGGCATAGTCATATTTATGTTATATGCATGTACAAGTAAAGATGTTGAGAGAGGTTATTTCAAAAGGACTTGATGATGAAGGATCATCGTATTTAACATAACAAGAAACATGACCTTTATTTTACCATATGAAGTAATCAATCGTGTTGTTACAATGATCTTACTTGAGTTCTTGTTTGGTAGTATAATTAATGTTTAATGAAACAGTAATGGATATTAATGATCAATTAGATAATTTTTTTAAAATCAAATATACTACTTATTATTTGTTTCGTCCTTTCTTTCAACAAGAATAAATTATAACTAGAAATTTAATCATGAGTAAAAAAAAGTGGTAACTTTGTAACATATATGTCTAATATTTCATTTTTAAAGAAAGGGTTTACCATTCAAAAAGTTTTTTAGGTAAAAAAGAGAAGTTGAAAAAGTTAAAAAAAAAGGAAAGAAACTTGAATGTAAAGAAAAAATAAAACTATAAAATAAAAGTAAACCATAAAAATGTTATCAACTACATAAAAGAACTTGCATGTCGATGATCTTTCCTAAATATTAGATGATTGGTATAGTTTTTAAACTATATTTAAATATTTATTTCAAATCTTATATAGATTGTTTATATCAAATAAAAAATATAAGCATTGAATTCTAATAAAATATAATTTTTGTTATTGATAACTATGTGAATCTAAACTAATGTATTACTATTATTAATTTAAACATTTTTATTTTAAATGGGATTTGACTTTTTTGTTATCCACGCGAACTCAAATTCTTACAATGGATCATTTTCTTTTGGTCGATTTTCATCCTAATTTCTTGGTCAGTAAAAATTATTTAAGCATGATTAATTCTATTGTTTGCAATCAATTTCAACCTTTCTTTTCTTGTTTGACAACGAACAATTAATATTTTTATATGTTTGTGATTAAAATTAATTTAAAATATATATAATTTTTTTTGGTAAAAATATTTAAATGTTTTAGAAATACGGGTGCATTACATTTTCAAACAGCTTTATAGTCTATATTTGTATTTATTTTTTTTATGTAAACAACTAAATATAAACATTTTAAAAAAAGTAACATTGGATTTTTTGCAAAACTATATTGAAGTGGTGATGTTAAAAGCGCAATATTCCTAAAACTATAAGAGCTAAATCATAATTCACTATTTTTTTTTTTTCCTTTTGTCTACTCTTACCAAAATCTCCCTTTCAGTGCAACATAACAGTTGAAGAGACCGCTTTACATTGTATTTTTATTGGCGTTTAAATATATTTGATCGAAAAAAATATTAAATTAATATTTTTTTATAATTTTAATGCAATGGTATTAAAAATATAAAAAACCTAATTAAATATATTTTTAAACAAAAACTATTTTAAAAAAGCACAAGTACCGTACACACACGGCGGCTGCCGCTTCTGCTCAATTAAAATCTACCCTCTCCATGGAAACACCATCAATATAAAATCCGTAATCAGCTCCCTAATTTTCCACAACCGAACATCACAATGGGCTATGAAGACGATCCGTACTCTCTCTCTCTCTCGCGCAATTCTTTTGATCCATTCATTTTCTTTTCGATCAGTCTATCTAAAATCTGTTTTTCTTTTGTAAATTTTCAATCCTTTTTTCTATTCCGTTTAACTAACCGATTAAAGTTAGGGTTTTTAATATGCTAAAAATCGATACTTTACTGTCAGGTACCGCGATGTGGACGGAGAACCGTTGATGGACTACGACGACATGCAATCTGATGGCGGAGGTCAATCACCGGAACCACACCGGAATCATATCTTAGACGAATTAGAGGATGATATTGAGAATTGGGAGAGGGGGAGGTCACAAACTCCTGTGTACGACACGGATAAAGTAGGAAAACCTAGAAAAAGATTGGTTAAAAAAGGCGGCGATTCTGGGAAAGAGAGTGGTAGTGGTAGTTATGTGCCGCCAGAGTTGGTTGATGACTATGAAGAGGATTATGTGGGGTTTGAGAAAGAAGAATCGGCTGGGGAAGGGAAGTATGCCAAGAAATTTGCGAAGGACAAGGACAGGACGAAGTTTAGCAAAGGGGAAAATAAGTTTGGAGGGAAAGGAGGGAGCGGGTCGAAATCAGGGTTGAAGAAAGGAACGGCGACGAAGTTGGTGGCTGGAAAGGATGATGGAGAAGTTAAAGAGATGTGGGATACCATTGCTGGTGGCGATTCTGAGGTTTTGATTTGGATTGGGTTTTTTTCTTCTTCTAAAATTGTTATTTTTTTCTTTGGTGCTTTGATGTGTTTAGTTTTGAATTGAATTTTTTTCTAGGTTATTGATTGAGATTTTCTGTCTTGTTGACTTGAATAAGAGGTCAAGTGAATTTGGTGTCGGTTTGTGGAAAGTTTTCTGGGTTATATAGTGTTCATGGTGCTTATTTTTTGTGGTTGCTAAATATTTGTTTTGTTTGTCTTTAATTGTTAATAGCTTGAATCAGCATTCTATTGGACATTTACATTCTGATTCATAAAACTAAATTTTGTTGGGATGGGATTTAGATTAGGTTGTCGTTTGATGTTTGTTCATGCAAGTAATTGATAAATATCAGTTACCTGTAGTTGAATGGATTGGACTTTTGGACTTGATGAGTTAATATTTACACAAGAAATTCATGGGAGGGTAAATGTTGAAAATGGGGTTTTCAATTTTTTTTTAATGTCTATTTATAGTTGTTTTATTTAGTTATTTTCTTTTTTTTTGGTTTATATCTGATTGGCTAGATCTGTTTAAATTGTTAGGCAAATATCTTATTAGACTCTAGGATACCATTAATATGGCAGTTTAAATTTGATCTGATTATTTACTTGATTCTACATCATTGTTTTTATGACAGTATATTATTAATATAGCAAGTTTTGCTGTGGGTCTGACTTAATTTTGCTATATACTACTCTCCCAAGGCTCTCTTATGTTGATAATTAACTTAACAGATTTGATTCCTGTTGCTTAACTGTCTTGAAGTCAATGTTACAGAAATCTGCTGTGTGAATTGTTGGGTTTTACCCAAGTAACTATGTTTATAGTTTGTTATTGAATTTCTAACTATATTTCAATTTCCTTCGGAATAGGATGATCAAGAAGGTGCTAGGACTGTAGATGATGACAACTTCATAGATGACAGTGGTGTGGATCCTGCTTATCGGTATGGAAATGACGATGAACCACAGTCTCCTACTGATGCTCCTCAGGTTAATAGTCCATCTCTTTTACTGACACTCAATCAATTATAAGCCACCATAATTGATGAGGCTTGTAGCTTATCCAGTTCTTTTCTTTCTTTCTTTCCTTTTTTTATGCACTATTGCTTTTGGTTCATGGTGTTTGGAGGCTTTGCTATCTTTGCATCAGAGGTTGATGTTGCAATATTTGGTCAACTTTCATCTCTATTATATTATCTATGTTTGTTGGTTGATGTGCTACATATGGAGCTTTCTAGCTTTTATGTTATTTATCTGGTTTATTATTCTGTTTTTTCTAGGCAGAGGAAGGTGAAGAGGATGAGGAAATCAAGCAGCTCTTCAAGATGGGCAAGAGAAGGAAGAAGAATGAGAAAAGTCCTGCAGAAATTGCATTATTAGTTGAGAATGTCATGGCTGAGCTTGAGGTCACTGCTGAGGAAGATGCAGACCTCAATAGGCAGGGGAGGCCTGCAGTTAATAAACTCAAGAAGTTGCCTCTTCTTACTGAGGTTCTCTCAAAGTAAGCTGGTTTAGACTATCTTTTTTTGTACCATTGGAATTTACAGTTAATTTTTATTGTTTGTCTCCTGGTGCAGGAAGCAGCTCCAACAAGAGTTCATAGATCATGGAGTACTAACGTTATTAAAAAATTGGCTAGAACCCCTTCCAGATGGAAGTTTACCTAATATAAATATCCGTGCTGCAATTTTGAGGATTTTGACTGATGTATGCTGAGGCTTTCCACCATCTTTCCTGGTTTAGAACTGGTTCTTGCTTCTGAAGAAGCATTATTTGGAGCCTGAAACATTTGTTTTCTCATGCAGTTTCCAATTGATCTGGAGCAGTATGATAGAAGGGAACAACTGAAGAAAAGTGGGCTTGGAAAGGTTAGGGATCTCCTTATGTGGTGGTAACAAACTTTCTGTTTCTTTTCGATTGAAAACTGAATTCAGACTTATTTAATATATATTCTGGCAGGTTATTATGTTTTTATCAAAATCTGACGAGGAAACCACATCCAACAGAAAACTTGCCAAGGACTTGGTTGATAAATGGGTAATGCCATTGCCTTTCAACTGTTGATTTTTGTTTCTTAAATATCTGCCATCTCTCCTTAATGTAATTTTAGTTCAAAATCTAGGACATCCAACAGAAAACTTGCCAAGGACTTGGTTGATAAATGGGTAATGCCATTGCCTTTCAACTGTTGATTTTTATTTCTTAAATATCTGCCATCTCTCCTTAATGTAATTTTAGTTCAAAATCTAGGGCATCCTTTTACTGGAAAATGGTGCTCATGGATAGTTTTGCCCTTTTTCTAGGGTCCATTCATTGGAGATTTCTTTTCCTGTTTGGTTATACTATGGGACATGAAATGCCTGTTTTCTTTTAGATTTGATTCCCATGTCATGTGTTGATCTCAATTGTATAATGAAATTAAACTCAACATGAATAATTTTTTTCTTTAATTGGTGTTATTTTTCTGAACAGACATCTTTCATTAATTGGAAAATGTGTACAAGGAAGTTAATTTGTAACTATAGTATTGACATTCTCTTGCATTTCTGCAATTAATAAATATAGAGTCGGCCAATATTTAATAAGAGTACAAGGTTTGAAGACATGAGAAACGTTGATGATGATCGGGCCTTCAGAAGGCCAACAGTGAGAAGGTATTTCTCTCTTCACTTATTGCCACCAGCTATTACTGCTGGATGTTTCTACCTGCTTGTGAGTTTTATGCTGAATAAACTTTCTCGTGGTAAATTTATTTGAATTTCAGGCCTGCAAATAATTCTACCAGAATGGAATCTAGAGATGGAGATCTTGATTTAGATATTTCACGGTGAGATGTGATGGAAGACATACTTGATTGCTTCTTACATATTTTCTGCTGATTGCTTAAACAACATCAGAGGCCTGTTTGCTTCTTTGCTTTGTTTCCCACATGCCATTTTTCTCAATTATATTTCTTCAATTTACATCAACAAAAAAATCAGGGAACGGAGGTCTAGTCAATCATCAGACAGACAGCATGCATCCAGGCCAGAAGCCACACCACTGGATTTTGTGGTGCGTCCCCAATCTAAGATTGATCCTGAAGAAGTTAGGGCCCGTGCTAAACAAGTAGTTCAAGATCAGCGTCGTCTAAAGGTTGGTCTTTCCATTCAATAATTGGATCAGTTAGAGTTAACAGAAAGTGGTGTGTTGGGTAAAAGCCTAAAATGAGTGGCAGCGTGATTAATCACATGGCATAAACTCAATGTTTCATGGCCCCATTGAGTTGTAACTATTCATAAAACAATGTTTCTTCATTTTGAGCTAAAATTGAGTAGATAATCAGATCCTGTCATCTAGTATGGTGTTTTGGAGTTATCCCATAGAATTCTCATTGCCCTTTGATATTGGTGTGGGTTTTCGATTTCAATTGGTCTCTCCTGGAGCATTGTTGGAGACAAGTTTGATAGATTCTTGTCACTCACTCTAGGTTCTAGATATATATGTTATAATAAACATTCTACAAAATCCAGATCAACTAAAAAGTTCTCTTCCAATTCATATGCAACTTGAGGTTCTGGTTTTGTTTTGGATGAATGGCTGCTTGGGTTTTGATTTTGACTTGACTTTGCATTATGATTCTCTGTAATCTTTAATTCCCAGCTTTGCGGTTTCTAAACTCAAATGTCAATTGATACTGGCAGATGAATAAAAAGTTGCAGCAGCTAAAGGGACCGAAAAAGAAGCAATTACAAGCTGCAAAGCTTAGCGTGGAAGGTCGTGGTATGGTCAAATACTTGTGATGTTAGCAGTTTCTGAAATTCATTGGCAGCAACGAACATGGTGTAAGAAAAATAATGTGTGGGGCTGGTTATTGGCTGGAAGTAACTGTTCCACAAGTGAAGGGCGATCTGGTTCTTCAGCTTCATTCGGATGACATTGTTCGGGCAAATTGAAGCCCGCTCCGACTAGATATTGGATTCCCGATTGGCCTATACCTGTTAAATTGAGTCCGCCCATAATTTCCGTGTCAAAAACTTGGCGGTTAAGCTAAAGAAAGATTATTGCAAGTTGAAAAGTTTGAGGAATAAAATATTCTCGTTTGTAAAGAACACATCTTTTCAGTGACGTTGCTATACTTCGGTTAATGTGTCCTTTCGCCTTGTGGATTACATTTGCGAGACAAGCACTGTTGTCTACCGAACCAACAATCACCGGATATTAGGATGTGTTATTTTGATCCAGCGAAGTATATTGACACATGCAACAACACGGCATGGTTGAATCTCCTGTTGCAATGCTGCGGGTGCTGTCATTTTGAAATGACTTCTTCAGCTGCCGGAAATGTTTTAGCGGTTCTGTTTGGTTCTTTCTGACTTTGCAATCAAAATTATGGTCTCATATTAGAAATTTAGTTCGCCATGTTGTCGAGGCTATTACAGCATATTTGATGCAATCTAGTAAAAAAAAACTAGAATTTAAACTTAAGGTGGGTTTTTTATTTTGAAATATATTAAAATAATATTTTTTATTTTTTAAAAATTATTTTTGATATTAATACATTTAAAAACATAAAAAAAAAATTCTAAATAGAAAAAGTTAGATTTTAAAAGAATTAATTTCCTCTCAATACACTACATTGTATGTGCTTTTGTTTACCGGGGATAAAGAAAAAATGATGCCATTGCAAAAAAGGCAGAAACATGATTAATAGATAAGGTAAGTTCCTCGGCAGCTTGTAAATTCTTTTTTAATATTCAATTGTTTTTAGTCTAACCTAAAACATAACATGTGAAGTAAACTAGTTATTATTCTAATTAAAATTTAATCTTTTTTTTTTGTATTTCACTGAAAAAAATGGAAGTTATTGAAAAAAAATTATTTTTTAAAAAACTAAAATATGTAATCATAAAAAACAAATAAAAAAAAGATGCGGGCTTCATTTCTCCCGCCGAGTCCTAAGGTAAATGGAGCCTTTACAGGCCCAAATACGGCTTAGGCCCAACCCAGTTATTTTGTCGAAGGCGTTTCCTTTTGATAAATTAAGAAATGGAACAATTAAGTGAAAAATAGAACAACCCGCGCCGTCAATGAAACCCGTAAAGGTCTCATCTAGACAATAAAATCATATTATAGGAACCTCCCTCCCTCTCAATTTTTTGGTGGCGTTCATTAATATTTACGTAGTAGTTGTTGTTGTTGTAAGTATCATTGTGTTTCTTGTTTTTGGGTCCGATTCGAATAGGGAATAATAATAATAATAATACAAAAAAAAAAAATGGTTCCTGGGCTAATCAACGCCAATCCTGTAATTTATGAAAAGAAGGAGAGGCGGGTTCGAAGTGTTGACGACAAGGAGTATACTGCTGCTGAGCCTATTGATCAACTCGAAGTTTTTGATATCCTTTTTACTTACTTTCTTTCTTTCTTTTTTTAATTCAATTCAATTCTTTTTTCTTTTTCCTGTTATGTTCCAGGTTTTAGTTATTTATTGACAGAGAAAAAAACCAAATCATTTGGCTCTGGAAACTGAATTCTGGTAATAATTTTTTGTTGTGAGATGTATTAGGCTGTGCCTGAAGGGTAAAAGAAGTAAGCACAAATTGTGCTGCATGAAATATGTTGCATGTCTCTATGCTTAATAATTTATGGTATTGTTTTCTGTTGGTGTGAAGAGAGTGGAATGCTTACTATTCCTCCATGTGAAGCAACAAACATCTTTTTAGAGTGTTGATTTTCTTAACAATCTTAAATCATATTAGAGACATAAAAGATCCAGAGCATCCATACTCTTTGGAAGAGCTTAAAGTGATAACGGAAGATGCCATTGAAGTAGATGACAAGCTCAGTTATGTCAGGTAACGATAGCTGCCATCTTAATTCTATCCCTACTGCAATATATACTGGAATTCAACCTCTCTATTTAGCATATAATATCTCTTTTATTCAGGGTGACCTTTACTCCGACGGTTGAACATTGTAGCATGGCAACAGTTATTGGTCTTTGCTTGAGAGTCAAACTTATGAGAAGCCTGCCACAACGTTACAAGGTATTTATTAACTGGGTTTTCAGCTTTGTTATCAGTTTCTGCTGCAGAGGCACAAGATGATTTGTGATTTGCTGTATTGTTCAAGCTACTTGAATGGATGTTACAAGGTCACATCGCTTCCCCTGCAAATAAGGATAGCCATTCATGAAATCTGTTCGTGTATACTGCTACGTGCCCTTTTTTTTTTATGAACTCAGTTCGAGGGTAGAGTTATTGTTGAAGGTCAGTAGAAGCACGCGTGCAAAAAGCTTGGTGGCTTTGTTTTATTAGCAATGTTATGCACATAATTCCTTAAAATTGATTTAGTTTCATTCTTTATAGTATGGCACTTTGTGGCTGTTATTTATAATGGGATTTTAAGCTGTATCATAATATATCTGGAGTAAATTGAAGCGCCTACTTGAAGCTTGCAGTAAAACCACATGCTAACATTGTAGTTGTGTGATGCACCAGCACCAGGAATGGGGGGGGACACCAGATTAAGATGAAGTATATGATGAAGTTTCCCTGGTTTGACTATCAACATATGGTTTAGATTACCATAAAGGAAGTTTTATTCCAAAAACCCTATAACTCATGACTCCCTCTAAGAAGGATTTTTGACTGCTGGCAAAAAAATTAAGAAAAGGATTTTTTTTCTTTTCAAAAACATGGAATGCTATGATTTGATAAAGTAATGATCTCTTAGTGACCATTATATCCTAAAAGGGACTGGGCATCACATATTATCACTAACAATATGTGGTTGGGGCATGCTCTGGTCAACGTCTTGTAGTTTTTCCCTTATTATGGAGTGTCTAGCAACTATACACCATGTTTTGAAGGTTAAGTTCACGGGTAACATGGTTAACTTTGAATTATATCTGATACTTCTAATGCGTGCTGGTCTTAACAGCTACTTTTGGCCCATGCATTCTTAAACTTTATGACCACCCCCACTCTTCTCACCAGTCTTTACCAATTTTGTTTAGGTGGATATCAAGGTTGCACCAGGAACTCATGCAACTGAAGCTGCAGGTAATCACTCTGGGAATGGGCTGTTGAACGCTTTTAAGTGTGTGGCAGTTCAAGTTCCCGAAATTGATTTGCAACCATGTTTTAATTATTGAACGCGCCTTATTCTCTGTGTTGTGCTTCTTTTCGTTGAAAATTTCTTTCTTTATCCAAAAAGTAAAGGCCATAAGATCTTATCCACGTCTTATGTACCCGGAAGCTAATGTTTTTGATGCCTGAGGATGCTGTGCGTGCTACCGGCATTGATTCTGACTCCTTGATTAATTATCCATCTGCTAGTCAAAATAACCATGGCCAATTTCCTTGTTTGCTCCGCCTCTTCAATTTTATGACCCAACACACGTTTTTGAAACATGAGTTGTGGACACAGAGCAGTTCCTGGATGACGAGTAGCATCCCTTTTTTCGCTTTCCAGTTATCTGTATTTTGTTTTTTGCCTTGGTGGCATGCAGACTTCAACTTGATGAAAATGTATGAATTATGAAATGGTTTTCGTTTTCTTTCCTGAGCTACTTTTTTGTGCAGTTAATAAACAACTAAATGATAAAGAGAGAGTAGCTGCAGCACTGGAAAACCCAAACCTGGTGGATATGGTTGACGAATGTTTGGCTCCGACATATGCTTGAAATATTTCCACATAACACAGCCGAAAGCTTTCTGTGCGCATCACTCAAGGCAGCTCTTGTTATCATGGCCTTTATACAATTACTTGTTATTGTTCCTCCCTTCTTTTTGATAATTTGACATGTATACATAAGTGAGGTTCAAATCCACAGAATACAGTTGGAAGCTGTATGCTTTTGATAGAATTGAACTCTGGCTCACATGGCGACATTACAATTTCTTCTGCCCATGTTATTCGACTTTTCAGTTTGTATTCTGATGGGTATAGGCACGCGAGGTTTAAATGAATAATGAACAGTTTTGGACTTAGCATTGCACTTTGAAATCGCCATAAATTACATTTTGAATAGTTTGCAGTTTGTATGTAAGGTTTTTTTTTTTTAAAGAAAAAAAGAAAAAAAAGAAGGAAACTCTGTACCCTAAATTCTAATGATAAAATATAGAAATTTATGTGAAAGTGGAGCGTATATTCTAAATTTTGCTCCAAGCAGCTATTTGTGTGATGAAAGGTATTTGCTTTTGTATTTAATTAATGGTTTTTTAGATTTTTATTTTTAATATCAACATGTTAAAATTATTAGAAAAAGATTATTCCAAACATTGTTTTTCATGTGAAAATAACTTAAAAAAATACTTTAAAAGACATAATCCATCATAATAACGAACAACATGAAATCTAAAAGAGAATTTGTGTAATGTGTTTTCCATACAACACCTGCTAACTCAATCAAACAAAACAGTTGGTTGAGACAAGTCTTTTAATTAGGTGAAAAAACCTCAAAATGCAAGAGTAGTGTTATTCTGGAAATAAGCTTTTGAGTTTTGACATTTCCCAGTGTCTCTTGTCATATTCCAGGCTAGCAAGGGAGCGTTCCACAGTAACTGGCAGAGCTGGCAGCGCCTCTAAGACAAAATTTGCATGGACAAGCTCCTAGCAAAGCCAGCCTAGATGTGCTAAAATTCTATTTAATAAAATGCAATCAGTATTTTTTGACAAATCCATCAAAGGAGAACCAGTAAAAAATTGTTGATTATTTTACTGGTGAAAAAGTAAACCCTGACATTGATAAAACCTGGTCCATTTCCAATAAAACTCTGGTGGTTGTAACTCAGCTTGATAAAACTTGGTCCCTATCCAACAAAACCATCCATACATAAAAAAATGCATCAAAATAACTTCTATTTCCCCATTCTCCCTTGTATCTAATTATTCCAAATGAAGGTCTGTGGTCTTGCAGTTTTTCTTGTTCGTTCTAAATTGATTCAACGCTAATGACATTGCCCCGGTTCAATCAGTGGTAAGACGTCAAAAAAAGAAGGAAAACTTCATGGCAAATCAAACCAAAATCACTCCTGACATTGCACATTAATTGGTACCGCTTCACAAAAAACAGAGGAAGCAAAGAATGTTCACTAATCACTGACTGCCCAGAATGATAGAAAACGAACAACAGCATCATACATAGGAAAATGACAATGATCAAATCCATAAAAACATAGTGACAGCCAGTATGGTCTGATTATATTTGTATAATATCTTGAAAGTAAAAAGCGACTTATCGAAGCGACTGTTGAAGCATTACACAGAGAATTTCACACCTTCATCATCAGCTGAAGTTCCCTTAAAGATTGCAAGCTTCCCTTTATGTTCTAGTAGTTTCAATGCTCGCATCAAAATTGTGCGATCTATCCCATGAAGTTCTGGTATTTGGCACAGAAAACTTGGTATCAGCATAAATACAACAGGAAGTGTGCTCCATAAAGAGAGAATGGAAGACGTCCTTGATATAATGATCTTAAAGATGGGCAAAACATTAAAAATTTGGGATATGCAGATAACAGGACCTACTGCTGGAAGCAAATGGACCACAGCACTCATAGATTTTATTGTGCGAGAGTACTAATAGGCATCCCAGAAATGCCACTAACTTTAAGCAATTCCCAGAGACAAGATTAAAAAATAATCCACAAACAGTAGCAATGTGGCTTCTTACACCTCCAGATGTTGGCAAGTTTCAAACCTGTATTTTACCATGCTCCTCTCCACCTCTATGTGCTAAACTACATCTGATGAGAGTCTACTCGTACAAAACTTTGAGATGAAGAAAAGAAATAAAACGACCAGGGTGTCCCATGCTTTTTATTTGATCAATCAGCAATAGCATGTCTTAAATGTCAAACCAGGGTCCTTTATATAGGCAGTATTCGAGGAGAGGAAAACTAAATCCTAGAGGGGATGCTCAACGAAACCACAATCCAGTTTCATAAAAGAAAACGAAAAAAGAAAACTAAACACACCCAAAATGATTGAGCTCTTAAGTTATTACTTACAAGTAGTCTTGAACTCTCTCACTGGAATTCGCACATCACATAATCCAAGGGGAAATGGCTAGGTGCAAGCCAAGGGTGTATGCATGATTCATTTAAGAAGACAGTTTTAAAAAAAAAGACGGTTAGAATTTGTTTATGGAAAGTAAGAAAGGCCAGTTTTGTTCTTCCTTTCGGTTTTTACGTCCCCGTGAAAGAAAATTCCTGATTCTGTATGACAGACATGAACCAAACACACCTGATGTTCAAAAATGTATTTATTTGCAAGACTTGCAAAATCATTGTTAGGTAAACAAAAACCCTGATAAAAAAACAAAAAATAAATAAAGACCTCATTTTTGTCTGCCCTATAAGAGGATTTCTATTTTATGCAAGCTTGATGCAAGCATTTTTCTTAAAGCTTCAACGGTGACAGCTTTTGAGAATACAACTAGGATGAGATAAGAGATGCCTCCTGGGGAGTTTGTAGCTAAAGCAGATCAAAACTGATAGCTGTTGAGAATAGTAGATGGCTGCTTGGAGGAAATGTTAGGATTCTCTACGATGAGAGAAGAGGCTTGGTAGCTATTTTGGGAATATTCAAATGATAGCCACAAAAATTTCAAGCAAATTGAACCAAAAACTGTGATTTACAACAGTAAAAAAATTCTTCATTTCTTATGGAAAATAGAGCTGAATTTCATAATTCAGATTTTCCAAACAGAAGAATTGGCTGAATAGAGTTCGTTTAAATAATATTCAAATTCATATGCTTTCCACACTGGTTTGAATCATTATCAAACCTACTTCATCTAACCATCCAAATCAAACTTTACCTGTTCCCCGAGATTCAACCCCTGTGCGTATTTCCTCGACAGTCATGACACTGTCCTCAAAGCCATTATCTCTCACCTGATAAATAAGCAAGTATATGATGAGAACAATGCTAAAGTTACCAATCTCATCAAATCACAATTCACTCACAAAATGTAAGAGAATGTCAGCCCAATCTTGAATCCGGTGCCAAAGAATCAGGCATTTTCTGTGTCCTCTGTCTAACCATTCTGCACGGCCTGTTAGAACAGCATTGCATTTAATAAAGTACACATTGAACTTACAGTGCTAACAACATCTCTTGCTTAGTAAGTTAATCTCAACAGTATAAAATTAAATAAGGGTCTAAGTGATAACGATCAAAATTAACCTTCTGACACTAAAGCCGATAGAAATGCTTCTCTAGCTTCATTATTGAGAGATCCTGCACCATGAGTCAAATTGATTTCATAGCTCACTTTCATTTACCAACAAAGGAAAAGCACCTAAGAACTCATGAAAACATTAAATATATAAATCAATAATTTGTCGTGCTAACTTAAACTTACTGAGAAGATCTAATTATACATTAAAGTTATTAAAATAATAGGTCAAATTTACTATCTTTCATTAAGCAATGAAGTATCCACCTCCAATCAATTGCATTCCACGTCAAAACCCAAGAACATACTTCTGAAATTTGACCTGTGTAATAAAACTCCATACTATCAAATTCACCAAGGTAATCCAGGAAAGAATTGATTGCACAAGAAGGGCCTAAACCACCATGAACTCTTCTCAAATTCCATATTGGATAAGGGCAATTGCTCAAACACCAAGCATACCAAGTCAAGACTCCTGGATGAGATGCGGGCATACATAAATACTTAAAATGGAAATAAACACATTGTAGCTCCCAGGAGAAATTTCTTTACATTTGATATCTGAAGCAGTGCTTTTACAGAAGCCAAATGTACCGGTTTTGGGAGTGCTTAACAATACTACAAGGGGGTCTTTCTTTTTCAGAGTTGTTCAAAGTAAATAACACAACATAATTAGACTTTGAAGAAAATACAAGACCTACTTTCGATCAAATGATTTGAAAACAGAGGAAATTCTTCTTCCAGTCCAATAACGAATATCTTTTGAGTCCTACAGTAATCAAGGATAAGTTCCTTCCAAAGCTGTACTTGCTTCTCTCGAGTGTCCCTCACTGGCTGCAAACTTAAGAGAAAAAAAACAAGCAAAATATAACACAAAGATGATCAAATGAGAACCCAATACGTAACAGAATCTACAATACTCTACCAAAACAGGAAAGTAGCAAAAGGTTAGGGGAATACGTGAAGTAGGGCGGGTAATTGAAGAACTGGGGCAGCTTGAAGTCACCCAATTTCTGCATCTCTTTAGTGCTTCGACTCTTCAAAGAAAAGAAACCTGCAATTGCAACTCCGTGATTAAACAAAGAAATCAATGCTTTGATTCAAAAGCATTTAAACTCTTGGAAATCCAATTGAATTCAAAAGATTGTACTAAATTTCATTTACAACAAAATATTCAAACACACCCTGAGCACAATTTGGACAATGAATCCTTTTTTTGCAGTTAAAGGAATGCAAGAAGGCGTGGAAACAAATCAAAAGGGAATTCGAAAACAGTGGAGTGGGTGCTTACTTTTTTATTATCCTTCAATGATAGAAGAAGAAGAAGAAGAAATTGGATTTTGTTGAGGAAGATGAATAAAAGTCTTGGTTTTATTATACCGGTAAATGTCCAAGCATCGGCATGGGTGGTTTTGGCGTAGATGTACATGGGGACGAGAGCCCAAGACGCGATCAATACTTGCAGACAGGCCCAGTTGCCGTTGGGATATATTAACCAATAAAAATGAAAATTACATAATATACGAGCACCCCTCTTACTTACTGTTTACATAAACACAAAAAAAATAGAATATTATAATAACAATCCAACTCTTGACACAAAAAGTTATAAAAACAATAGAAAAAACAATCAATACAAGTTTTAGTGAAACTACAAGTCATGAGAAATGAGTACCTAGCAATAGCGCAATCTAAGTAAGGACATTTGGAACTTGGACTGTCAGGCCCGTGTGCAGGGCAAACACGAGCATCACCTGATACTTGGACGACTCCAATGCATTGGGTATACCCTGATGTCATTTAGCGTTTTAGTCTTAACAAAAAATCTAGTTAGTTATAGCAATCCTAAAGTCGCATGATGCTTGGACACGTTAGGTTTGGCTAGACATATTCAGACCCAACTTAAAGTTGAGACACATAATCATGTTCATATCCAAGTTGGCCTTGAATGCTGTCACACTCAACCACAAGGAGGACATGGAGGCATCCAGACACGCCTTTAAATTGAATTTGAATATATCTGTGTTTAGCCGTATATGTTAATATAATAATATGTGTTACAAACATTGTTTTTTTTATATAATTTAAAATGTTTATATAAAAAATATTATTATTTATATTCTAAATATTATTATTTTTATTATAACCCGAATTATTAATATAAAAAATATTATTACTTATATTATAATCATCCTTGAAATTCTTAAAATAATTATTTATATTTTAAATATAATTGTTTTTATTATAATTCTAAATATTCATATAAAAAATAAGATTATTTGTTATATAAATATTATTATTTTTATTATAATTAATTTTATTAATAAAATAATTAAAAAATAATAAATTATTATTATTATTATTATTTAAAAAATATTATTTTTTATATTATAAATTTTTACAATAATTTTTATAAAATAAAAAGTGAAAATGTTGGGAAGCGTGAGCATCCAACCAGTAAAAAACCTAAAAAGTGTTGATTTAATATAATGAATAATAAAATTTTAATCATTTTTTAGTATTCTTCTTCCATTAGCTACCGTGATGGCACTAGTTTGTTTGTTATTATGTTCAAATATGTTTTTCTTTAAATTAATTTTTTTATAATTATATATATTTAAAATATTATTAAATAAAAAAACTTTTGAAACAAATTGCTACAATTTTCTACCAGAAAACATTGTATCTTTTAAGTGATAAAACACTTGTCGGCTATTTTTTTTCTCTAGAAACAAAATGAACCACCTGCATCTTTATCTTGTAACTCAATAGGTGAGTGCATGGGTCTGTCACAAGGTTGCGAGTTGGAGCTACGCCAGGAACAAGTGTCTCTTTTATGTACTAGACCACGAATTGTCCATGTTTATTTTTTTTTTAAATGTCATCTACCTTTTATAAAAAATTAAAAAATAGCCCTTGTGTACGTGCTTACTTTAGGCCCGCCTAAGCTTCTTCTTCTTTCTTTTTTCATTGGCCCCGTTGAGTTTTTTTTTTCTTTATTTTTTATTTAATGGTGAATTTTTATTGATTTTTATCTTTATTATATCAATTATAAATAAATTTATATTTTTTTATTATATAAAATATAAAAAAATAATTTAACATAATAAAATTTATAATTAATTAAGTCATGAGTTTAACAGTTGATTAGGTTTATATTATTTAATTTAAAATTCAGGTTAATGAAAACATTAAATTTTAAAATTTTAAATTTGAAATGTTATAGTAAATTGAATAACAATATTGGAAAAGTTTCTACAACTTAAATATTATTTGTTTATGTTCAAAATCTTTTTCAAACAAGAAAAAAAGAAGAAGAAGAAATTCCTAAGCAAATATTATTTGTTTTCCCACTTGTGTACACACTCTCTCAAGACCTCTACCCCCTTTTTCTTTAAAGAACAAGCAAACACAAATTTTATTTTATTATCTTCCAAGCAGTAATTGTTTTTTTCTAAACGAGCTAGCCAAAGGGTCATGGCTCATGGCCCGTGATTTTGGGTCTATTTGAGATTATAATAATAGTAAATATTTAAAATATTTTTTATTAATAAATATATTAAAATAAATATTTTTATTTTTTTAAATTATTTTTAATATCAATTTATTAAAATAATATAAAAAGTTTATTTTAAACAAAAAATTTAAAATATTAAAAAACTTAATTTCCATCCTGTTTTCTTGAATAGGGACTCAATTGGTAAAACATAGTTCAGGATGCAATTAAAAAAATTATTATAGGTCAGAGAATAATCTGAGGTTATCCCCCCCAAAAAAAAAGCGATATTGGAGGTCTAGTAATGACGTGGTCTTGACTATTTTAATAAGTAAATAAAATAAAATAAAATAAAATAAAATAGTCGAAGCCTACGATCCACAAACAACGGCTTCCTTCAGCAATCAAAAGTCAACCCAACTAGTTTGGTCAATTCCACTATCACATAAACAAATACTTTAAAAAACATTACAATCCACTTGTGGAGAGGTTCATGGTCAACACTAGCTGAATTCTATGAGAGGAGGCGGCCCATTAAATTTTCTAGTAGAAAAAGAAGGGGAAAAAAAACTAAATATCTGCTTAGTTCCAAACTGTTTTTCTAAAAAAAGATTTATTTTTTAAAATTAAGTTTTTATAATTCTAGATTGATATATTAATGTTAAAAATAATTTTTTAATTAATTGTTTTGAGTAATCATATTATTATTTTAATATTTTATGTTAAAGTATTTACATTGAATTAATTTATGTATTCAAAAAATTTTAATAATTTTTTTTAATTCTAACTCCAAAACTTTAATTTAAAAAATAAAAAAGACAATAACCATCGTTAAACATGAGACCCTTAATGTTAATTATCTTAGGAGATCTCAACTTTTCATACTAAATTAAGTTATTACTACTAAGTTACGAAAATCAATTAATTTATCTTGATATTTTCTCAATTAAATCTCTTTCCAATTAGATATTACTCAATCACACACAGCCAAACTAGAGCTGGGACCACAAGTAACTGGATGGGGATTAAACCGGGTAGGATATAATTAGATAAGAAAATTGTTTGAAGAGGGACTCGATTGATAATGAAGTGATAGTTTGAGGGCATATTTAAATCCTTTTCGCAGCTATATAAAGTATAAACTGTACAGAGTCCAGACAAAGCGGGTACGTGGCCCTGTAAAAAAGAATTCTTGACGTCAAAACCAACGATAGAGCCAACTGCCAAAGTGCGTGCGGGTTGTCGTCCTACACAGTGGAAGTTGAAACTCCATATCTCCTTCCTTTTCTGTTGCGTTGCCTCTCTCTCTCTCTCTCTCTCCCTTTCCCTGGTTCACTGCAGTTCACTTTTAACTGCACCTGTATCAGATTGCAAATTTCAAAGAAGCTAGCTTTGCTATGGCTGTGTAAGTTCGATTCTCCGTGCTTCACATATTATTATCCTCCCCCCTTACATTAATGACAGGTTCTCCTTTGTATAACCACAAATAAAAAAAAAAGAACAACCACCCATGTTTTTATTCTCCTTTTACTACTGAAAGAGTTCGAATTGAGAGTGCTTAAACATTGACATTATTACCATGATAGAAGAAAAGACTAAGTAGCAATGTATGATTTCTCTTACCTTTGTTCCTGGTTCAACCCGGTAGATAGAGGCTCATTACGTTGTATAAATTTATATTTCTGTGGTTGTTTGTTGTTTTAAGCTAATTCTTGATCTGGGTTTTTTGTTAGTTTTTCTTATGAGATTGGTGTTGTTGATGTTAATACAACAGAGTTGCTTCTGCTCCTGGTAAGGTTTTGATGACTGGGGGTTACCTCATACTGGAGAGACCTAATGCAGGGGTTGTTTTAAGCACAAATGCTCGTTTCTATGCTATTGTTAAACCTCTTTATGATGAAATCAAGCCTGATAGCTGCGCCTCGGTGAGTCTGAGTCTTTCACCTTTTACCCTCTTTTAATGTTCGTTTGCTCGTGCTTGTGAGATTATACTATTGAAGTCTCCAACCTGGAAAATGGAATCTGTCTCTGCTTTTTTCAAAAGTAATGTCATCACAGCGTTGGAATGCTTTTTGAATTTTGTTTTTGTTTGATGCATGTCAGGCTTGGACCGATGTTAAATTAACATCTCCCCAACTCTCCAGAGAAAGCATCTATAAATTGTCACTGAAGAATTTAATGCTTCAATGTGTCTCTTCAAGGCAAGTTCTTTTGTGGACTGTTCTATGTGTTTGTGTTTTACTGTCATTTGAGATCTCTGACAGTCCTTGTATCGATTCATTTCAACTGTACCTGCATATATGATTATTCATACTCAGCACTAAACATGGTTAAACGGTTACCTAGAAAGATATCCCTAGGCAAGATGAGCCAAAGTGCAATTTTTTTAGGCAAATATACGGTTGAATGAATAGTGTGGTGTTGGTACTGCATTTCAGTGAATCGAGGAATCCTTTTGTGGAGCAAGCGGTACAATATGCCGTCGCAGCTGCACATGTTACATTTGACAAAGATAAGAAGGATGCCTTGAACAAGATACTATTGCAAGGTAATGTTTGATGCTTGTGTTTTTTTATCCTTCACCGCAATTGACCATTAGAACTTCAATTAGCTAATGTTTTTACTGGGCTAGTGATGCAGGTCTTCATATCATGATTTTAGGTTGCAATGACTTCTATTCATACAGAAATCAGGTATTTACCCTAGCTTTGCTTTTTCCAGCCATTGTGTCATTTACACAGATATAATTCTGGTAGAGCTTGTTTATATTTTGCTCATGTGCTCCTCCATAACTATCAGTTAGATTGGATGTTAACACATTCAATTTGCTTTTGCATTCTAATAAATATGGTTAAAATTCCTTTACAGCAATCAATGATTATTATTTCATAAAATAAATTGCAAGAAAAAAAATATTTACCTGAGAATATGCAAGTGTTTCATTCTCGAGAATGAGTTTCTTGTGTAAAATAAAGGCTGGTGGTTCAAATATTTCACTCCATGTTTTCTATTATAATATTTTGTCGATGTGGTTACCCTTTTTCAAAGATTGAAGCACGTGGACTCCCTTTGACACCAGAGGCATTGGCAGCACTTCCTCCTTTCACATCAATTAGCTTCAATGCAGAAGAAAATGGACAAAATTGCAAGCCTGAAGTTGCAAAAACTGGATTGGGTTCATCTGCAGCAATGACCACTGCTGTGGTTGCTGCTTTGCTTCATTATCTTGGAGTAGTTGATCTTTCATCCTTGTCTAAAGATGAGGGACCTGTAGATGTTGATATGGTGCATATTATTGCCCAAACTGCTCACTGTATTGCACAAGGGAAAGTTGGAAGTGGTTTTGATGTCAGTTCTGCAGTTTATGGCAGTCACCGTTATGTCCGCTTTTCACCAGATATTCTTTCTTCTGCTCAGGTCCCTCTCCCTCTCTATCTGTGCTTCTGATGATTGGTTTCATGGTATCATTTGAGAGATAACCATATGATTGCATGATCATTCTCTTACTGGATTTGAAACTCATATAAAGAGATTAAAATTTTGTCCGCAGGCAATTGGTAGAGGTGAATGCTGTTGATTTGTTGTTTGCTTTCTTTAATATGTATTTACCGTCAATCCCATCTTGGGTTTGAGGTTTGTATGGCTTCTTCAGGAATTTACGTGTAATGTAATTGCCTAAGGTTGAGCAAAGGCCCTTCGTCTAGCACCCTCCCTTTTTCTGTATCTATGCATATCCATATCACCGTTAAGGTGTGAAGAGTTTTTATGATATCTATTTATATCAAAAACTGGTAAGTACAAAAGTATTTTGGATGCCAGGCAGACTTGATGTAAAAAATCTTTCAGTGATTAAGCATATCTGTTTTCTGCATGATTTATTTTCCATTCTTCCTAAATTTTCCTGAATCTGGTCTATACGATATCTAGACTTGGGTTTCCAGACCTTGTAATAGATTGAAATAATAAAACCTTGGATATCCAAAAAAAAAAATCCCTCATCTTGTATTAGATTTTAGCACAGATAATTTCCTGTGCATTTCTTGAGGCAAGGTTAAAGGGGCTTGAATGAATGACAAAGTTTACAGTTCTCAAAAGGATGTGTGAAAGCAGCACACCTTCAGGTTGCAATAATTGAACTATGTTTGCAAGTGTCTCATCATTATGCAGATCTCTACCAATGTTTGGAAAAATAAAATTAATAAACATGCATGCTATTGTGGATAAAGATGTTATTTGTTCCTGAAAAATGTATCCCCGGCTTTCAGAACAATTTTATGCAAAAGTTTGAGAGAGTTACGAAACTTTCACTTGAGTTCATTCCCTTAAAACTCCATGTAAAATGTTGCAGGATGCAGTGAAAGAAATACCGTTACAGGAAGTTATGGCTTCCATCCTGAAGGGAAAGTGGGACCATGAGAGGACCAAGTTTTCTTTGCCCCCATTGATGAACCTCGTGAGCATCCTGTCTTATACCATTAATGATTCCTTGTATTTGTATGAATTGTAGTTATGCTTTTGTTGACAAATATGTAGCTGTCTTATCATACATTATATAGATATGTGGTGAAAGCCTTATTTCAACTCTAGTTTAAAAAAAGAAAAAAGAAAAACTCTCATTAAATCTCACTTTTCCAGAAACATTCCTCCTTCTGTCTGCTTTTGAACATTTTTTATGTGCACTGACGAGATTGCTATGTATAATGAATTTGTCCTCACGTCATCCTGTATTATTGATATTGATGTAAAGCTTGCTCTTTGGTTTATTACACAATAGATATGAAGATTCTATGAGAATAGTAATGATTAAAGGCATGTATTAACAAACCAAAGGAGCCAATCAAAAGAAACTTTGGTTTTTATTTTCAACAAATATAGGCTGAAAAGGGGGCAATTTTCCTCACAATTTCCTTTTCCTTTTCAAACAACAATTTTGTGGTTTCTTTAGGATTTTCACTTTTTGCATATACCTTGGTAGCTGTTTTCTGACAATAATTATGCTGCTATCCTAAGATATTAGGAGAACCCGGGACTGGAGGATCATCCACGCCATCAATGGTAGGTGCTGTGAAAAGGTGGCAGAAATCTGATCCTACAGAGGCCGAAGAAACATGGAGAAAGTTGTCAGAGGCAAATTCAGCACTTGAAATCCAACTCAATATTTTAAGCAAGCTTGCAGAAGAAAATTGGAATGCTTACAAATGTGTAATAGACATTTGCAGCAAGCAAAGGCCAGAGAAGGTATTTATTGTACTTGTTTTTGTTGTATATAAAAAAAGCACTAATAAAACCCTGGCAACTTTCTATTGATTGTCTGGGCTTTTATGAATTTATGAAAATTGATTCTGTCTGGAATTGTGAGATATCCTTGTAGATTGTGTTATTTGTGCAATAGAGATGAGTGAAATTTTTTTGATTTTCTACTTTTATTTGATTTTTATCATTCATGTAGAGGTTCCTTTCCTCAAGGAAGGTCACCTACTATTGTTATCCTCGAGTCATTTGTAGGAATTCTATGAAAGACAGGTAATGGAAATCGATGGGTTTCCTATGTTCTGAAACCTGCCTTTGTTAATTTTGTCCTGATAAATCATTTTCAATTCAATAAAGCCTTAAATGAGTCATTGTTACATTGCCAACACCTCAATTATGAATAAAGAGAACAGGAAATCTGGTTTCCAAGCTTTGGATATGGTGTTAGAGGGGCTTGTTTATGTGGGGCACTGATTTATCATATATTTGAATCTTACTTGTCAATAAACAAATAGATAAATATAGAGTGGGAGTTTGAATTCTTTTGGGGTCTACTAAGAAGGTCCTTGTCTTCTACTCTTCTTCCTTATTTCTTGGTTGTTGAAGTCTAGGGAGGTGACTTTCTGCTGGACAATAATTTAATATCTGGTAATCAGTAGTGCTGTTCTTTTCCATTATCACAGTTGACATGTCATCATATACTTCTCTTCTGGTGTTGCTCTGTACTTTCCTATCAATCTTAGCTTATTCCACATTCTCCTCTTAAGACCATTAGTATCTTTGACTAAATAGGAGGAGGAAACTAACTAACAATGCATTATTATAGCGTTCTTTCAGTTTTTCACGAAAGGGGTTTAACTATTCTTGAAAGAAATGTGTTGTATCTAAAACACAACTGATCTAATGATAAAAGGAGACATGAATAAAACAGTTCTATGCTTTTGTGTTGTATCATGTCTAGTTACATTAGTTTCATATTTTTTATGGAGAACCATATGCAAGGAGCCAATTTCTTCATTTACAATGTCAAGTTTTATTTATCCTGTTTTCTTTGACCTCTATTGTCTGGTGCTCTGTCTGCACCGTGTGACATGTTTTTTGTCCTCCTAGTGTTGATTTTGATATAATGTCATGAATTGCCTGAACAGTGGATAGAGCAAGCTACTGAACCAAGCCAAGAAGTAGTTTTCCAAGCATTATTAGGAGCAAGAAGCACCATGTTTGAGATCAGAAATCATATGCGCCAGATGGGTGAGGCTGCAGGTGTCCCGGTAGGTTTGTTTCTCTAAATTTGAGGACTGTCTTTTTCCCGAGTTATAACTTTCCCAATTTCCAAGTGAAATGCTTATGGATATGACAGGACTTGGACAATAATTTTGTTACCATATAAACATCAATGTTTCTGAGTAGCACGTTTACTAATTTAAATACCAACTAGCTGTAGTAACTTTACCAGCATACTCATGTTACTAGCAACTGAACCACCAATGTACTCCTCTCCTTTGGCTACTCTCCTGAAATATTGGTTGACCCCCCCTGCTATGCCATGTAATGGTTTGAGTTTAGATGGTTCTGCATGTGTCAAGCTGAATGTTTGATGCAAGAGTTCTCAACACTTCTTATAGTTGGGCAAAATGATATTGGTAATAATCAGTCTGCTGTCTTATCAATATCACACCCAAATATGCATTCCAACGCATTTACTTTTACTCTAGAGAGGATTTCTTGGTTTAGCTTTCCTAGCTTCTCTAGTAGTTCATTATCCATTTCCTGCATTGGATGCCTTGTGCCAGCATCCACGTGCTATTCTTGAACTGAAGAAGAGGGCACATTTTTGTGCCCTGAAAAGTGAAAACATTTTGAAGTTGCAGAATGGCTATTGAAGAAAGCTATTTATAAATGTTAAATAGAATAGATTTGGTGAAAGAAAATTGTACTCATAAGATCCTATGCGTTATAAGCGAGTGAGATTTTAATATCAAGTGCATAGACAACTTCCTTTGTTACCAAATACAGCTGTCCACAAAGTTTGTATGCAACTTCTGGAGGGGAAATTCTTGTTCCTTTTCATAGGAAACATTAATAAACAGCAACTTTATAAATCTGTTGTACGCAAACAGAAGATGTTGTGCGCTTGTGCTGGGTTCTCATCTTGCTTCTCTAGTAGAACCAAATGTTAATTTAATTAGATTCTTTAGATTTTCAGATTATATATATATATATATATATATATATATATATATATATATATATATATATATATATGTTCAATAATCTCTTTTAAACTTTCTAAATTTGCAGATAGAGCCTGAATCACAGACTCAACTTTTGGATGCTACAATGTGCATAGAAGGAGTTTTGTTGGCTGGAGTTCCTGGAGCAGGAGGCTTTGATGCAGTCTTTGCCATTACGTTAGGGGACTCTGGCAGCAATGTTACCAAAGCTTGGAGCTCGCTCAATGTTCTGGCCTTGTTGGTCAGAGAAGACCCTCATGGTGTTTCTCTAGAAACTGGAGATCCCAGAATCAAGGAAATCACATCAGCTGTTTCCGCAGTTCAAATTGAGTGAGCTATATTTGTGATAAGTTAGGTCTATCATCTTAATGGTAGCAGATTTGATTTAGAAAGATTTGCTTTAGATCTTGTGAACTTGTTCAGTTTGAGAAGGGTTAAAAATGAAAGAAACTGATGAGCAACACCGAAGCAAACAGTATCACTTGCATTGCCTTCCTCCAATAATATACGATAGAGTGGCCTTTTTTTCTCCTTTTTTACCTGTTAGCTTACTGATATAGAAAGATTTCATTTGTTTACTGAAATTTGACATGTCTTCTACTTCTAAACAGGTGTATTCATTCATAAAAATTTTCGCAGCCTTCTCTTGAATTCAGCAAATCCACTGACCACCAACTAAGCTCTTTGTATAAACACATCATTATAAAATAGGGGAAGAACTGTTTGAAGATAGCTGAAACAAATAGAAATATCTTAATGGATAAGACAAGACTTGGATTAAATTTTTTTTAATGATTTACCAATAATCTCTACAGGAGCATTTTCCATCTTTAAAATGGTGGAACCGATTTCGATCTCTTACAGTAATTTCTCTTTGATAGATGACTGAAATTAACTTGGTGTATGTGTGACAGTCATTACACATCCTGAGGTTTCTAGCTATTCTAATGGGAACACCCTGAGATGTATGTATAAGTGCAAAAGCCATGGCCAACTTTTGACTATGAGCTTTCAACCTTTTCCTCTTCTCTTCTTCATCTACATCAAACAATACTTGTGATGTATCTGGAGAATAGCCTTCGAATTTCAACTGCCATTCCATCTGGTGAATCATCTCGTATATGTCTTTGCATTGAGGGTGCGACATGTCTTGTGAAACAAACTTGTAAATTTTCCTCTCTACCTCTACCAAACTAAATCCAGGTGTCTGAGTGAAACCCTTGCGAGCCATTTCTGTCCGAATCTTAGCAACATCCTCCCATCTTTTAGCTCTTGCATACATATTTGATAACACCACATAATCACCAGGATTACTTGAGTTCAATTCTCCTAAGCTCTTACCTGCGATCTCCCCAATTTCCAGGTTATGATGGAATTTACAGGCACTGAGTAGGCCTCGCCACACGACTTCATTGGGCTTGATTGGCATGCTCCTAATGAGCTCTAAGGCCTCATTAAGCATCCCTGCTCTTCCCATGAGGTGAACTATGCAGCCATAATGTTGAATTGTCGGCTCAATCCCATGCTCAATTTTCATTCTGTTAAAACACTGCAAGCCTTCATCAACAAGGCCAGCATGATTACAAGCACTCAACACACCCAAATAGACAACATCATCAGGCTTCAGTCCTTCTTCAAGCATATGAGAGAAAACCTGTAGAGCCTCTATACCGCGTCCGTGCATTGCAAGCCCTGTGATCATTACAGTGTAGGATAATTGGTTCTTCTTCACCATTCTTTGGAAGAGAGATAATCCTTTCTCTATAAACCCGCATTTCACATACATGTCTATTAAGGAAGTTTGGACTATTGCATTCATCTCCCGAATGTTCCTTAACAATGTTACGTGTGTGCACCTCCCCAAATCAAGAGCACCCAAATGGGTACAGGCAGAGAGAACACTGACTAGGATACTCTCTTCTGGCCTACAAGATCCCTCCCTACTCATCTCTCCAAAAACTGATAAGCACTCAGACCACATGCCCAAACTGGCGTGCGCTGCTATAATAGCACTCCAAGAAGCAACATCTCTACGACCCATGTGCTCAAAAACAGAACATGAAAGTTCTATCTTCCCACACTTGCCATACATGTTGATCAAGCTATTTTGCACAAACAAATCTCCTTCAAGTCCACGCTTAAAAATATACCCATGAATCTGCATCCCCTCCTCTATGGACCTTAAACTGGCACATGCCTTAAAAAGAGCGGGATATGTAAAATTATCTGATTCAACTCCTCTCTCAAGCATCTCATAATAAAGAAACAAAGCATTTTCCATATTCATAACATTTACGTATCCTCTAATCATGGTATTGAATTCAAAAGTACCCGGTTGATCGATTTGTCGAAAAATTGAGCATGCATAGTCCATGCTGCCCCAGTCTGAGAGAGCACAAGTTGCCACAAGATTGCTTGCACAAAAGGAGTTCTCCCACTTGAGGACTTGAGCATGTACTTGTTTGAATTCTTCCATGTTCTTGCACCTCTTCAAAAGAGATAAACATTCTTGCTCTTTTAACTTCAAACTCAGTCCTGTGGTTTGTGTAGGAGCTTCTGGTAGTGACAAAAAACGGATTTTCTGAAGGACTGGAGTCCCAATCATCCTGTCATCCGCACCATAGAATAGCAATCAAGATTTTATAGTTATGCAAAGCAGACTTAACAACGAAGTAACAAGAAAAGTATCTTGTACTAACCATCAAGTTGGCATTTTTAATATGGAGAAAAGATGGACGATTGATGGGGAGAACTAGGAAGTGGGTGCTGTTCAGATGGCCAAAAAAGAAGTGTGTGGAGGAGGATGGAGGAAAGAAACATGAAAAGTGTATGAGAATTAAGTTGCAGGTTCTTAGATTCTTGAGACAGGAAATAGTTACAGTTGTAGAGATGCTGATCTTCAGCCATGAGATTTGAAGAGAGACTTCCAGCCAGAAAAATGGTGTCAGCTCACGGGAGGTGTGGATTCTGGATAGGATAATGTTTGGGAAGTAGGTGGGTCTCTTAGATTGCTCCTATAGGCCTCAGCAACCCTTTATATCTCCCAAGTCAGCACGGCGGACCCATTTCACTTTTTTGATTTTGTTTTTATTGAAGTCCACATATATTTTTAGATTAGATAATCTCTTTTATGCATTTCATGAAAGTATTTCTCTACATTGCAAAATTAGTCAGTTATGCATTCCAAGCCATTAATTGTAGCCTCATCGCTTGATTGATAATCTATTGATTACTATACCCATTGATGGCTAGATGAAGAAACCCAGAGAAGCTTCAATGCATGAAGATTGCAAGATTATCCCTTGAGTTCATATATGGTTTAGTATTAAATTGTTCAATTTTCATTCTATCAATGGTAGAGAAGTGAAATCCCAATCTCTTTTGTTTACTTGTTCAATTAATTAGCTAGAAACAAAGATTATGAGAGGGGAAGACAACTAGTTCACCTAATTTTACTAGTCTTAGATTTGAACTTGCCGAGTCTACATAGGCTTTTTATGCCATGGTTGCAAGTGAAAGATATAAATCTGTGCAGTCGAGCTCTGTACACTGATAGCATTTCTTTAAAAAAAATTTAGCCAAAGAAAAATTTAATTTTGTTTTAAGAAAAATATTTTTATTTTATTTTGAACATAATATATTTTATAGAAGTTAAAATATTTATTAATTTTATTTTTTATATATTATTTTTAATTTTTTTCATTTTATCCGTTAGAATTTGATTATTATATAAATTTGATTTGATTTTTTTATTATTTATTTTTCTCTTCTACTTTTTTTAATTGAATATTTTTATTTATTAGACTCTAGTCTCAATTTTTTTTAATTTTTATTTATTTAATTTAAAAAATTTATGAAATTAATATTTTTTTTTAATCTCATTATCTTTTAAATTTTCTATTTATCAAATTTAACCTTATTATTTTATTTTATTTTATTTTATTTAAATAATTTATAAAATTGATTTTTTTCTCAATATAATATTCCTTAAACTTTTTCATTTATTAAATTTGATATTCTTTCTTATGATAAACTTGAAAAAATAAAAATAAAATTATTTTTCAACTAATTTTTAATGGTATAATTAAATATTGATAAATATTTTTCATTTTATTTTTTATATTTTATAAAACATAAAAAAAAATATTATTTTTTATAAAAATCATTACTTATAAAATAAAAATTATTTTCCGGTAAATAAATTATACCGAATAAACGGGGCTAAAATAATCTTCCATTTTTTGAACCGGCATGCCGAGACAAGCAATAATAGCAGTTAAAGAGACAAAGAAAAGCAATAGCAAGAGAGCCAAATAATCCCATATCTGGGCCCGTACTCACCACGCACCATACTTTATTTGACACTAAACAAGCACCCAGCCAACCCAATGATATCCCACGCGCGCGGACAACATTTCAAACACAAAAGAAAAACAATAGTAATTACATCTTTGTCGTGGCTTCCCCTCCTCCAACACTCGCTGACAACAGCACGTGTACCCACACGCCCACGAGCGCACCACTGCGTGTCCTCATGGGGACAAAAACTACATTGCCAAAGAGCCAAGGAAAATGGACAAAGATTATGATTGGTCCTTAGTATCAGTGTTTATTTGAATTAAGTCCTTTACTTTATTTTGCTCTCAAATTGCATCATTTACTCTTAATTGATCACTGTTTTTGCACTTCCATCCACTTACACTGGAGCCCCTGGAAATAAATGAAAATTAGAGGAGGATAAAGTATTTGATAAATAAATCCCTTGATTCCTTTGTTGAGAAAAAAACATCTTAAATGATGTTTTGTACTATGGTATTGGTTATTTTTTAAAATAATTTTTATTTAAAATAAATTAAAATAATATTTGTTATTTTTTAAAATTTATTTTTGACATCAATATATAAAAATAATTTAAAATAAAAAAATAAACACATCCTAAATAGCTTACATAAGGAGGTCGTAGTTTTAACTAAATTGGATGCGTAAAGTTGAATTTGACAAGAAAATGAAGCAGAGAAGTTGATTTGACCAACTATCAATAATTGAAGGACTAAGCAAATCATATTATCCTATACAAAACACAAAACCACAATTATTTATGGGCCCTACTTTTCTTCTATGGGACCCACATTCTCCATCTTCTCTCTCTGCCTGTAGCTTTCACCACACCATCACTGGTGTATGACTCTCTGATTAAAATGGAGCCCTATAAAACTTAAGCTCTTCACGCTTTTTCGGGTTCTCAAAGCATAGTAGTAGTAGAAGCAGGAGTAGAATAGTGGGTTGGAAAGTTAAATACCTTCTTCTCTTCCTTAGATTTTTCTCAAGCTCTCTCTCATTCTGTCCCTTTCTTCAGGTATCTCTCTCTCTCTCTCGCTCTCTCTCTCTCTCTAAAGTTTCTACTTTACTCTCTCTTCTCTGTTACTTTAGAATTACTTTAGAAACGTGAAAGTTTTTGCTCAAAAGGGCATTTATGAAGTTCCCTTTTTTGGATTCCTTTCTTGGCTGGTTTTTCTTTTCTTTTGCACTGAATTAGTCTTTGGTTTGTAAAGTTCTTAGGGTTTAATTAGTAGTTGACTATGTGAACTTTGATTTTTATAACTTTGGACTAGGTACATATGGTTTTTGTTTTTTTTTGGTAAATTTAAAGCGTGAAGACAAACGGGTAATTCCAGTTTCGCTATTTGATTTTGACTGTAACTTGATTTGATTTAATTTGGGATTTTGTTGTTTTTGTTGAAAGCTCATGCTTTGACTCTAAAAGTGCTGATGTTGGATACGTTTCAGTTTGAATGTTTATTTTTTGACTGTGACATGATTTCAGCTCAGATGGCATTTGCTTAAATTGGTTGTGCTTGCTATGGTTGAATTTGGGTACATGTTGATTTGAATTTTAATCAGTTTGTGATTTATTCGTTAAAATATGAATACTTCAAAAGTTTGACCTGGGTGGGGTATACGACTGTTGATTGCAGCTTCTTTGTTGATTATTTCTGGTTTTGATTTCAAGTCCTCATCAAGGGTATCACTTACAATCTGTCGTTCAACTTTATTTGGTGGTTGTTTTCTGTGGATCTTTTGGTGGCTGCAACGTAATTGGTGTGCTTGTTAATGTCAGATCCACAGAGTTACGATTTTTTAATTTGGATACGAGTGATTCTTGAGAAGTTATTACTTGATATTGGAGGTGAAGTTTATAGTTATTCAGTATCATAGTTGAAGAAATGGAGCAAAGAAAGGGAGAAAGCTGGAAGGAATTGGTGAGAAAGATGGTTCCTCCCGGAGTTCCTCTCCCTGAAGATGAGACCAAGCTTGATTATTCTATAGCCATGGTGTATGATGGCCCACCAGTCTCTTATGATGTCCCTGAAGTTGAACCTCTTGATGTAAGTTCTCACATGATCCCGACTGCTGAACCACTTTCAGAGTCACAAAGACTAGTTTCAAATCTAGGTCTTCCAGTAACTGAACCAATACCTTTGCCAGTGTCTCGTATAGCTGGTGTTGCTGGTTCACCTAATCAAACTCCCAGAGTATCAGCAAGCTCAGAGTCAGTAGTCTCTGTCTTGCTAAACCCTGACTTTTCTTCAGCTTCAGCTTCAGCTTCTCCAGGGTCAGTCCACAATTCTCTTAGTCATCCTCCAAAACAAATGGCTAATGAAGTAAAGAGAGTGCCAGTTGTTACATTTAACACTGTTGATAGATCTGAGAGGAAAGATGTTGATGTAGAGAAGCCTGTATATCCAGATTACATTGGGTTTTCTAAGGAAAAGAAGAAGCAAAAAAGTAGGGTTTGTTACAGGTGTAGAAAGTGGAGGTGGGAAACCAAGGAATCATGCCTGGTTTGTGATGCCAAGTTTTGCAGCAATTGTGTGCTTCGGGCTATGGGATCAATGCCTGAAGGACGCAAGTGTGTGACATGCATTGGTCAACCAATTGACGAATCAAAGAGGTCAAAGCTGGGCAAACATTCAAGGGTGTTATCGCGGCTGCTAAGTCCTTTGGAAGTCAAGCAAATTATGAAAGCAGAGAAAGAATGCTCCGCGAATCAACTTCGGCCAGAGCAGCTGATTGTGAATGGATATCCCTTGAAGCCAGATGAGATGGCAGAATTACTTGGATGCCCTTTACCTCCACGGAAATTGAAACCTGGTAGATTTTGGTATGATAAGGAATCTGGTCTTTGGGGAAAGGTGAGTTGATATTCAAGATTTCAAATTAAAATATCTCAATCAGGCCTCTTTCTACTTGGCCTTGCAGAAAAATTTCAAATTCCTTCCTGTCCAGCATGGATTAGAAGTCTTTGCTTGCTATTTTGCAGGAGGGAGAAAAACCAGATAGAATCATTAGTTCAAACTTAAATTTCACCGGGAAACTCAGCCATGATGCAAGCAATGGTCGCACGGAGGTTTACATCAATGGTCGGGAAATTACCAAACTTGAACTGAGGGTTCTAAAAGTAAGTTCTTTTCCAGTTAATTCCTGTACTAGTGAGTGATGACAGCAGCAATATTTAGATTCTTGCTAGGTAAATGTAAAATAGCTACTAGGTTGTTTGGATCCCCTGTCGCTACATTCCATTTAGGATTAGGAATAGGTGTAATCGGAACATTTTTTACATATATATCTCTCCTTATTTGGTACCCTTTTCCCTATTCCATTCATCCTTTTTGGCTTCTATTGAATCAAGAAATAGGTTTGATTGTCCATCCATTATGCTAAATGTTTTAGAGTTGTCAGTATTAAATATCATTTAGGTTTGCTGTTTCTTATCCCAATTTTTCTTGTTTAGTTAACAAAGTAATAGGATTTATTAAGTTTTCTTGTGTAGTTAATAAATAGTATTTGTTAGGTCCTTCCATTAAAATTATTTGAAGCACGTTTTTCTATTTTAATTGCTGGCTACAAATGCTTGGGAGGGAACTTTCTGATTTTAATTTTGTATCAGTTCCCCAATTTTTCATTGGGATATTGGACAGTGCCTTGTGTTTGTTTATTGCTGACATTTTCACTTGCTCTCAGCATTGACCTAACACTTGAAAAAAGACAAGCAGGGTCTGGTAGGTTGTAGTGGGAAAAAGTAGATGCGTTAGAATGACAATGTCTTATTAACTCTCACAACGATTGTATTTCCCCTTTCGAAGTGGTTGAAAGCTCTGTTCCTGGGGGGTGAGGACTGCAATGCTCTGGTAAGAATAAGCTATAGTCACATTAGGGAATCAAATGAGTGTAAAGATAGAAAATCTCTAAATAGAGGTTAGGGAAGCAAGTAAATTGGTGAAAACTATGAAGTGTGTAATTGTGAGATGGTAGCTATGCATGCAGATACACCAAAACATGCTTCATGCTAGTTGAGTTCAGCTTGGTCACAGCTTAGCTATGGTGCCCAATTTCGGTCATAGCTGGAGAATAATTTAACCTCGGGTCTGTGTCAGGCTTGTGAGTGTTTAATAGTTTATTATTGATGTTGTGCAACAATGCTATTTTTTATATCAGTGCTCTTGCAACATAAAACAATAGCTAGTCTGAGTTTTAGGATCGCTCCTCCTTAATGAGTAAATGTATCAAGTTTCCATGTCAGTCTCTTTGGTAATGTGTATTGTATTTGCCTTCAGTCACTTTTTGGTCATGTTCTGTGCAATTGCTAACGTGGTTTCTGAATGTTTTAGCTGGCGAAGGTGCAGTGTCCACGTGATACTCATTTTTGGGTCTATGATGATGGTCGTTACGAAGAGGAAGGTCAGAATAATATCAGGGGGAATATTTGGGAGAAGGTATATGCTGGAAACTCCTCATTAGAAGTTCACAGCCAGTATAAGATCATAGGTCCTGTATGAAACACTTTGATTTGCTCTTTGCTAGACAGGCATCAACAAGGATTGTTTGTACACTTTTCTCTTTGCCTGTGCCCCATGGTCAACCTCATGGACAGAGAGATGAGGCCAGCAATTACACCACTGTTCCAAATTATCTAGAGCAGAAAAAAGTACAGAAACTACTTCTACTTGGGATTCAAGGCTCTGGAACCAGCACTATCTTCAAGCAGGTATGGCCTTTCCATTTGGGGTTTTGATTAGCTATGGTCTAGATCAGTTAAATGTGGAATTTTCATCCCACGCTTGAAACAGATCTTAAGCCCCCCCTAGCTTGGGCAGTTTCTGCCTATCCAATTGTTAGAGCATTGGCACTTGGAAAATATGAGTGGTTATGAGTTGGTTAAGCTTTCTGAAATAACAATTTTCCTGTATCTGTGTTCAAATTTCCATCTTGATGGTGGTTATTTTGAGGTTCTTGTTCATGTTGTATGGAATAATTATCCAAATGATTAGTTATATTTTTTGTTTGTTAGCGTCGACATGTCCAATTAGCCACTTCATTTTGATAAATTGTTTCTTACTCAACGTCAAACTTGGTGGAGCAGTAAGTTCATTGATTGTGATGAATGTTGTATTTACCTTGTTCAAATTTTAGCCATTTACTGAATTGTAATTAAACTATCCATTATTAGCCAGCTTCAAGTGGTGCGAACAAAACTTTATACCAACTATATCTCACAAGCTAGTGTGAAGAACTTGAGATATTATGGGCTTGATGCATGTAAGATTAAGATCAGACTTTCTCTGTTGCACTTGTCAATAGAAGTACAACTCAGCCTGAATTTGAAAAGCTGCACTTGTCAATAGAAGTATAACTCAGCCTGAATTTGAAAAGCTGCACTTGTCAATAGAAGTATAACTCAGCCTGAATTTGAAAAGCTGTGGTGACTAGTTTTCTAGACATGTTTTCCTCACCACAGAAGCCCCTTGCTAGAACTTGAAATTCTTTTTATGGCTTCTGATGCTGTTTTTAATGTGCATTATGCATTCCTTTAAAACAGGCCAAATTTTTGTATGGAAGCAAGTTCACCGCAGAAGAACTGCAAGATATCAAGTTGATGATCCAGAGCAATATGTACAGATATCTTAGCATTTTGCTTGATGGGCGGGAACGCTTTGAGGAGGAGGCGGTCTCCAGGATGAAGGGACTTGGTTTCAAAGACCAAAACTCTGAAGCGGGTAATATCTTCTTTTCTTGCATTCAAATTCTTGAGATGCATAGCACCTCATTTATCCTCTTCAAGTCATGTTTTGACTATGAAGCATTTGGAGGTTGTGATTTTGGGTGCACGCCAGTTAAAATCTCTGACAATTAGGGCAATTTCCAGAAATCTCGATATTTTTTAGGAATTTATTAGGAAACAGTTCTCAATGGGGTTATGCTTTTTTGTCCTTTTTTTTAAGGCGGGTGGAACTTTGAAGGAAGGTGATTCAGTGTGTTTTTTTCAACTATTAGAGTGAACATCTAAAACTTCGATCTGATGCTAACTTTTCAGGTGGAGATGTTGACCACAGTGTAACTAATCAGTGTATCTATTCGATCAACCCAAGGTTGAAGCATTTCTCTGACTGGTTACTGGATATTATAGCAACTGGAGATTTGGATGCTTTCTTCCCTGCAGCAACACGTGAGTATGCTCCATTAGTTGACGAGGTGTGGAAAGATCCTGCCATACAGGAAACATATAGAAGAAAAAACGAGCTTCACTTCCTTCCAGATGTTGCTGAATACTTCTTGAGTCGGGTATTGTTCTGAATTTCACATTAGTTGCTTGTATATGAATAGCAGTTGTAATATGCCATTTTCCTATTTCTGAATTCTTTCCAATCACCAAGTTTTCCATTCTGATATTGTGGTAGTCTTTCATTTAATGGATGTCACTCGCATGGTTTAATCCTAGATAAACTTAATTATCATTATGGTCATTGAAGGCTTGTATCATATGATATTTTTTCTTTCAGGCTGTGGAGATCTCAAGCAATGAATACGAACCTTCTGAACGTGATATTCTCTATGCAGAAGGGGTCACCCAAGGGAATGGCTTGGCTTTCATAGAATTCTCCCTTGATGATCGCAGTCCAATGTCTGAAACATACACAGAGAATCTGGATGCTCCACCCCCACCCCTGACCAGGTAAGTTTCCTATTTTCTGCGTAATCCCCTGAAATATGCCTACTATAGAACCAAACAGAAAAGGAAAAAATTATCATTACAGGTCTCAGCTTTACTAGAGGCATTGACATTGCGAGCACCCTAACTCAGAATCTTTTTTCAATTGAAAGGCAGCATGCCTTCCATGGAAAACTAACACATTTTTATTATAACTGAACTGGTGTGGCAGTGCACATCTATGGCCAGAACCCTCCCCCTCCCCCCCCAAAAAAAATAAAAAAAAATTAAAAGACATCAAAATTGCATTCAGCAGATTCTTATCGTGAAATATTGGGATCTTGATTTTTTTGTACACAAACACACTTCGTGTTCATGGCATTTGAACCTGGAAATTGATTCTCTTTTATGTCTTGTCATGTTGGCAGGTTTCAAGTACTCATGCCTGCAAATTTATTTTTTTCTTTTTTTTCTTTCAGATATCAGTTGATTAGAGTAAATGCAAAGGGGATGAATGATGGGTGCAAATGGGTGGAAATGTTTGAAGACGTGCAAGCCGTGGTATTCTGTGTAGCCCTTAGTGACTATGATCAGATGTGGTTCTCACCAGAGAGCAGTGGTAGTGGATCTCTACTTCAGAACAAGATGATGCAAAGCAAGGAGCTATTTGAGACAATGATTAGGCACCCTTGCTTTAAGGATACACCCTTTGTGCTGATACTTAACAAGTATGATATCTTTGAAGAAAAGGTTGATCGGGTGCATTTAAGTGCTTGTGAGTGGTTTAATGACTTCAGTCCGGTGCAACCTCACCACAGGAATCAATCACTTGCTCACCAAGCTTACTACTATGTTGCGATGAAGTTTAAAGACCTCTATGCTTCCATCACAGGCCGTAAACTATTTGTATGGCAAACTAGGGCAAGGGACCGAGTGACTATTGATGAGGCATTCAAGTACACAAGGGAGGTTCTCAGGTGGGATGAGGAGAAAGAGGATAATTACTATGGTGTAGCTGAGGATTCATTCTACAGTACTGACATAAGCTCCTCACCATTTGTCAGGCAAGGGTGATGCTTTTGATTTCTTTTTATTTCCTTTATAGATGAAGAAAAGGTGTAAAAAAAAAAAGAGAGAGCTTCCTATCCTTACGAATAAGGACTGACTGATTTATAATCTTTCTTTGTAAGATCAATTTTTATTGATGATCTGGTGAGGTATTTCAAGTGGGATCTGTTTGCGCGTTTATGGAGGAGGGTGCTTGTGATTACATTGTGCTTTCAGAGTCCTGCATTTAATCCCCCCATGATTGACAAGTTAGGCTAAATGTTGAAGTGTCTTTACATTGGTGTGAAGATGCGTGTTGAAGCCACACGCTAAGGTGGTAACAATAGTAGTAGAAATAGTAGAAGCTACCCGCGCATGGAAAATGGAAAATATTCGCTGGATCCTATAATTAAGCCAATATGCTCTCCATTGCATTTCGCGTAATAGAAAAGAAAGGGAAGAAAGAACCCGGTTCAACTCAAGCCTTTATATAGGTCTCCTTCATGTGATGCTTAATATGCGTGTCATGATCCGATTCTGATAAAGTGAATAAACTGCTTGCTGAGCTTTGCACCCTCGAATTGGGCAATAAATACAGGAATAAAAAGATTTAGTAAAATAATATATTTTTGCTTATCATGGTTCAAAGTCACGATGTGTATTAAATCTCTTCTTATTTTTAAACCATGATAATTAATTGATATCATTGTTAAAAAACAATTTTGATTGATGTTCGGCATCAATTGTTCTCTATTTGGGTGAAAGTTGTTGGCTTTGATCCAAAATGTTCTTGAGAAATTTATCGAAACTTGTTGCGGAAGCTGTTTTAATGCAGTCAATGTTGTATCAACAAACAACATGGATCAGAAGTCTAGAACATTAAAACATATAAAATCTTTGATGAAAAGAATTATTTTAATGGCTAACATCTCATGACATGACATTCTAGAAAACTTCTCGGGGAGTCCGTGCCTGTTACAATTTCCACATTAACTTATTACGCTGAGATTTACTAAATATTATTTTTTTCATTATGACAATTATCTTCTCATGTTTAAAAATAACACTATTTAATAAAAATTGAGCTTTACAAATGCAACAAGGTAAAAATAAATTTTTTGGCCAAAATTTTTTCAAATTAATTATTTTTAAGATAGTTTGTTTGGAACTTGAAACTCTGTCGAGAGATGGCTATTGATCGCTCTTGAGTCCCAGCCCAGCAAAAACTTTTAGTTTTTTAATTTTAAAAAAGAAGTAAAAGACAACTTTAGACCTGAATAAGACTGGTATGAATTTTGTTTCTGGGGAAAAACAGTCGAGAGTTGTTCGCAAGAAAAGGCTGGCCCAGGACAGCCTCTAAGGAAGCAAGGAACAAAAGACCGTATGGGGTTTTATCACACAGCACCAAGTTCTCTGGACGCCCACAGAAATCAAACCCCACCCCCCAACCCCCTTCTCAGTGGAGACTATAACCAAACATTATGACAACATTCATTTTTAAAATTTTTAAATTTATTTCATTTTATTTTTCAAATTAATTTTTAATGCGCTGAAATAATTTTTTAAAATTAAAAATATATTATTTTAATATATTTTAAATTAAAAAATACTTCGTAAAAGAATACTCTAAAAATCTAAAAAAGCCAAGCCATTCATTCGCCCTTGATCTAAAATCGGCTGGGTTCATTGCCGGATAAGGAAAGGACCCACATGACTGGAAGAGCAATCACCATGAAACAAGCCCATCAGCAGCGCATAGGAGGGGCATCAGTGAATGATGGCCAGAAGTATCATCCACTTACGAGTGGTTCGCACCTTGCGAATATTAATGGAAACATACCCTAACATAGTCTACTGAGTGACAACAATTCTAAGAGTAGGAAGAAAGAATGTTCTTCTGATTCAACGTGTCTCTTGGCAGACCCCACCTTATATAAGCCACAAATCCTAAGTGAAAAATTACACAGGCTGCTCCTTTAAGAAAAAAAATAAAAAATAAAATTGACGTTTCACGAAAAGGATTCTGGAATATGAAAGGTAAGCATACAAAGTTTGCCTTGACTGACCATGAGACTCGCTGCTAGTCTCTCCACTTTGCCACCCAATCATTATTCGCCTTTTGGTTTACGAAATTGTTACAGTAGGCAGAAAGGAAATCAAGAACCAGATGATGGGGAAAAAATCATGATGCAACCAGATCAGGTGTTTCGGCCTCAACCGATAACAAAGCAGTGTGCACTTTATCCAACCAATTGTCCAGCCGGTCTCGCAAGGATTTGATCTGTGGAATCCCCAGAACTCTTGGCTGTACCCACGAAACATGCACTGTTCCTTCAACTTGATCAATTATACCCTCAATAAGGTGGACCTGTTGCCATAATCACAGCATTTGCTTTACATAATGCAAACACAATAAAAAGTGCACAGAGAAGCGAATGGAATTACCAAATTTGAGTTAATGCGGTTCTAGATCTTGGTAATGTCATAATTCATGTGGGAATAATCAAACAATTTCAAGCCTTAAAGAATGTTTTTAAGCTAATGCATCAATAGCTACTGAAAATCAATACCAATTACATGGAAACAATTCAATAAAAAGGATTCCAAGTACACTATAATCTTTTGGCTTCTTTTATGAGCACATAACACAACCAAGTCTTTTGCTTCAAGTTAAAAAAAGCTTGCAAAATACAAGTTTCATTTGTCTTGGCAAAATTGCAGCGGCTAAACAAATGCAGAAAAGTTCTTATTTCCAATATGTAATGTGCATTCAGAAGGTGCAGATGGCCATGATCTTCATGGAGCACGAAGCACCAAAAAACATGCACTAATTGCACCCCCAAGAGATCTAAAAACTATTTGAAAAAATTTATTTATGTAAACTGTACAGGTTTTCACTGAACATATTGCCATTGGACCTTACTAAGGAAACACAAGTTTATGTATCTCATCCAAGTTCCAACATAAATGCTGGTAGAGGAAGTCGGACTTACAGAAAGGCTCTTCATGAGAAGATGCTCCACGTCCTCAATGGAAAGCTTAGTGCGCTCAGCAATGACTTTTAATGGAATAGTTCGATCTTCAGAAGGACGGCTGTAAGGAAGCATATCCAAGTTCAGCCAGCAATAATCTTATACAAGCGGTGCATGATTTGCTAAAATTTGGCCATCAAACCACTACTGAAAAGATATTACAAACGCACACGTACCTAAAGATAATTTCCATCAGGCAGAGAATATTAATCTTTTCTAATAGCTTTGGCTCATTCTGAACTAATGCTGGCTGGGCCCTCAGGGGAGCATTGTGTACACGGCACAATTCTTGATAACGAACTAAGTCACCAGAGTTAAATGCCTGGAGAATGTAGTAGAGCCACTCAACCTGAGTTCCCAGAAGGCTCTTTATCTGTAAAGCAAAATAAATGTTCATCATCCCAAACCCACAATGTAAAGTAGAAAGCTACACAGATATATGAAGAGAGGAAAGGAGCAGTCATGAAGATATTCTTACTATAGGATGCGCAAGCAACTCTCCAAAGTTGTAGATGTTATCACCCAAAAGTGCAGAAAGAGAGAGATCAAATGCCAAATCCTAAAGTACAAGATAAAGAAAATAAATAAGGTGGTGAACGCGAACACCATATCATAATTGATAGTGCAAGGCACAAAATATACACAGATTAAAAGCCTATAAAGCACTCAACCAATTAAATTATTCTGTTTTTTAACTCTTTCCTCAATGAAAATAAATTATCAGTGTTAGTAACTGCAACAACCAATCCCAGTAACCTATTATTTACTACAATGAATGCCTCATAATTTCCTATTCCAGCAAAAACACCATCAGTAAATTCAATTCTTATTCCAAACAGACAAATAATAACTTACAAATCACTTAAAACTAGAGCTTCACAAATCATGATTCTAGAGATTAATTGATGTTTAATGACAAAATTTGATGCTTTTGAAGATTAATTATCATCCATCTTAATGATTGTAGTGTCAAAAACTACAAAACTCTAGTAAGAATTAACCTTAACACAGGAGTCATTAACAATCCTCCCAATGCCTGGGGTATTGTCAAAAATAAGTTAAATTCATCTCTACTTGATGGGATGCCAGTCTCTCCGTTCACCGCTTATATTAATTCAAAATAATTATATTGCCATTACTTTTAACACATCCAAGTTAGCAGGAGATAGCAAAACAAGAAAAACCCAAACTGCTCAGATAAGCACCCAGGCCCATAAAAGCACAGCCAAACTTCACTGCTTGAACTTTGCTCAGATCATAATATTTTCTTCATGGAGGATGCCAATACAAAAATGGTATGAAAGATTCAAGAGACTGATTCCCAACAGAAATCAGCAAGACCACAATTTAAAGATTCCATTGGCGTGGGATAATAGAAAGAAACGATTGCTACAGGAAACCAATGATATACAAATCTGGTATTAATTCCATGCATATCACTAAAGCTAGCATGCCAGAAGAAACTGAGGACATAGAGCACAGATATAATGTTAGAAGGCCATGTCTCCATCAGTTTTTTGTAACTAATTTTTGTGATGATGATAATCACATACCAACTTAAATGAATCTGAGAGGGACTCCACTGATGTATATGCCAGATAAAGAAGAGCACTTTTATAGAACTCAGAAAATTCCTGACGATGTTTATAGTATTGAGATGAAACCCAATAATAACTGGCATACACAGACGGATCAATATCAGTCATACTGTCAAGGGTACTCTTTCCATCTTCTAAAAGCCCTTTGCACTCCTTTTGATCCCCCTGCTCAAGCTTGAATACTGCTATTTGCATCTTAATGTAAAGGACAGGTTCTTCTATACGCTGTTCTCTAGTTGCTCGAAGCTTTTCAATCACCCCTTCAAGATAGCTAATGGCAGCATCTTTCTCTGTATACTGCCGAGAAACTATAACAGCAAAGTGTGCAAGCTTGAGAAGGTTGATCTTTGTCTCAAAGTCAGTGATAAAATTATGATACAACTGTATAAGAGCATCCCCAGCCTGGAATTTAACAGACAAATACAAAAACACAAAATATAAGTATCTGATTCACATAGGCTAACAAATCCAAAGAAAATTATTTTAATATAAGAGACATAGTGAATAAGAAGCACTTGTTAAAATTGGGAAGGTGTAACAAGGATGAGAATGGGAGGGGAAAAGAAGTGTATGTGAGTGTGACCAAGCGCATAAAATTCAGGGTATTTGACACGTTGTTAACTGTCTTAATTGAAGAGCAACCATGAGCATTTCAAAATCTACTAGAAGTCAGTAAAAATTAGCAAAATTCAACAGAAGAGCAACCATGCATACAAAATTTATGAGCCAAAATCATTGTGTGCTTTGACATATATGAGGTCAAATCTACAAAGACAATCACATTTGGTAGCTGATCCTAGTGCTAAACCTATTTCAACTAGCATAAGAAATTTTTTCAGTAAATCAGATTGGCTGCAAGTATTAGCAACCCCCAGTTCTGGATTGCCACGTGCATCTTATACTGCAACAATCAGTTACCAAATTTCATGCAGCAACAAGTAAGAATGAAAACCAAAAATAAGTGAAGATGCAGCAAACAAGGCCCCATCAACGCAACCATTTTCAGTTACTTAAATAAGGCAAGAATTGAACACAGAAACCAAAATGAGAAACACTTAGATTCAAATCTCACTTCATTTCCCCAAATTATCAAAAAGGTAACAGCACCAAATAAAATCAAAACTCAAGCGCACAAACAGACACAAGTAGGAACCCTAATTTACCAGTCAATACCATAAATCTCCTCATTACCAAATGCAACGACTTCTAGTATCTCTTAAAACCCTATTTATACCACAAAACCCTTAAACACCCAAATTCTCCAAACCCAAGACAGAATTTCCAAAGAAACTAACCCAAGAGATCCACAAAGAAACCCTAACATTCAGAATCATGCAATCAAGCACATAAACAGTGAAACATGCAAATATATGTAGAGAGAGAGAGAGAAAAGAGAAATAAGCAAGATAAAGAGTTGAGAGTCAGACCTGAAAGACGGCGAGAGCGACAAACTGTTCAAGTTTGAGAGTGAGTTGGTGCCAGAGTTTCTTCTGGTACAGATCTGCGAGTGAGTTGTACCATTCGTCAAGTTCTGGATGCGCGTTGCGCAGTGTCTCCAAGTACTGTAGAGCGGCCATGGCGCCGATTTAGAGTGAGAGAGAGAGAATGCTTCTTTTCGTGTGTTTTTGAGCTTCGAAGGAAATTTTAATAATTTGCTTGTGATATGTCTCCCATGTGTTTTCTCTGTGAGTTAAAGAGTGGGTTTTGTTTGTCTGGCTTGAGCTCAAAGAAAAGAAAAGGAAAAGGAAAGGAAAAGAATATGGTGGACTATTTGGGTCGGGTGTAGAGGATTGGATTGGGTTTTTGTGGGCTGTCTTTACTCTTCAATACGAAGCCCAGTCCATAAATAAAATACATTATAATCATATTTATTTTAATGGTTGGGAATATATATATATATATATATATATATATATGTAAAAAATAAATATAAAAAATAAAAAATATTATTTTAATATATTTATAAGAAAAAAACATTTTAAAAAACCATATTTATCACACTTTTAAACAAACACTAAAAATATCTAAACAAAATTAATTATATATAAAAATAATTCAATACCCTCTATATTTTATCTGATATAAGTTTTTTCCTCCATCCTTTAAAATTAGCATGGATAATAATTTATTATATATTTTAAATTGAATCGAAAATGAAACTCAATTGATTCTTTTATCCTCGTCTTTTAAGGGTCTCAATTTCAGGTCTTTTCTTTACAATCCCCCAAAAAAATAAAAAAATGGCAGCAATGGATCAAAATCTGCCAGGAGTTCATGGAGATTTTGCGCAGTTGAACCTAAGAAGCGAAAACAACTCCGGAAAAGGCAGCAAGCCATTTTCAATTCACAGGAGGAGTGTAGAGGGGATCCATTCAAGGTCGGGATGATTTTTGAAAAGGAGGCATTGGAAGATGACTCGGGATGATTATTGAAGTTGTTTATGCTCTCCTCCATCGTAGCCATGCACCTGGTAGGCCTTAACAATGATTTCTCAGATGACCTTTATGTTTATTTAATTATTCAGTTTCCTATTTTGGTGAAGAGTCTTCAAGCAGAATAATAACAACAACGAACAAACCAAACCCACTAGCAAAAACCAACTAAAACCATGATAATCCCCACAAGTAATCAGTATCTATGGAATGCAAGGTCAAATATTATCCATGTAACTTCCAAGCAACGCAAAGTTAATAATCCCTTTAGACGTTCTTTATCAACCCCACTATCCTTCCCAGGCCAGAAGGGCATCAACCAAGAGAACACGATGGTGCTGGTTAAGGCGATGATCAAATCCCTCGTTCTTTTCCTCGTTCTTTTCACCTCATCAGTATTAGTTCATTCGGTTGCTGGTGAAGCTGTCGGGAAAAACAATGTTGCAAAATCATACCGGTCATGGCGGAGAATAAATCACGGTAGTGCTCGTGGTCCTCGGAAGCACCTTGTTAACCCAACGGTGGAGCATCCATTTGAAGTTCCCGAGTTGCCTGTATAGCGTTCTTTGTTTTTTCTACCCCTTTTTCTATTTTGTCTTGACATGTCTTCTTCTCCTTCCTCCTCCTCTCTAATTTCTTGCTTATTTCTTGATGTCTAATTCTGCACTCCTTCAAGGGGTGCTCTTAATGTATCAACTATTGTGATCAGTTTTCTGAATTCACTCGTAACAGTTAAGAGAGATTGGCTTTAATATGAGAGTCCCAGGTGCAAGTTTTATTATAAAAATTACAAAACCTCAACAGCTGCATATTGTCTGTGTTTTCCATTTAGCTCTTCCGGTTAGCAGATGACTATGGCCGAGTGACAGCATTCTAAAAGAAGGAACTTGACGTTCATTTTGATCTTCTAGCAGCATTATAGCCTTGTCTTTTTACCGGGATTTTCAACTCATTTTTCAAGAGGAACGCTTAGCGAGCTATTTCTTTTGATTTCTACCTGGGTTTAATGCACCGTTACTAGCCGTTATAGAACTAACCAGAAGACAAACCAAACTGAGTGCTTAATCATTCCATCTCTCTTTTCCTCTTGAATGTTAACAGCTAATATTGACCACTAAAACATCGATGAACAATGATTTGCACAACAAATGTCTAGTTGGGAAGTACTTAACAAAGAATCGCGTGCTGTGTATAGCATGAAAAATTGGTGGAAGGAGACTGCGTCAAAAACATCACCAACTGATGATGAATGCTCTCCGTTCTTGATATTTCGTGTTATTAGAATGTACCTTTTGATAAATTGCCGGTCACAGCTGTATTAGGATCCATCCTACAAAACCATTCTACAAACACTATAGAGGTGCAGTGTATAAAAGGATACAGCCATCGTACTAAATCGGCACTATCACTGCTGAATCCTAGTCGGCATGGCCACATATATGCAAGTGCTATCTACAAGTAACAAACAATCACCGTAAACAAGGAAGGTGCTGGCCTGACTCAAACTACTATGGATCCTGGATACTCGTAGGTCCAAAATCTTGTTAAAAAATCCTAGACCCTCAGGATTCATCCTTAGGTTGTCATCAACATCAAGGAAACGAGTGGATTGAACCACAAACACTGTTTTGGATGACAAGAAAACACAGTAAGGAGCAGGCTGACAGTTTGAAAGAAGATAGGAAGCACATTCTGAATTCCTACCAAATCTACATGTCCTTATCCAGAATCTGTTGTGCTAACCAAAATGTACATTTAATACAATAGTGATCTTGAGAACTGAGAAGGGTGGAAATGATGACGCCAAAAGCAGTTGGGAGCTGGAAACTCCATTGTCAAGTAGTGTATGAGCATTGACTATTTCCATAATCTGCGATAAATGACTACATCTATCAAATTTCAAGAATGTTTTTGCGCTTAACATTGATTTGTTACATATACATAGAAAAGGTGTAACCTTGCTATGGTTCATTGGTAATTACATATACTCCAATAAACTTATGCCGAAAAAACAGGGGAGAGGGAAAGAAAGGGAAAAAAAAAAGAAGAAGGAGAAGGAGAAGATGGCAACAAATTTTGTATGGAACTATGCAAAGCTGCATTCCAATTAGAAATCGGTACCAGGTTTTAGACCCCAGATGCATTACATTCTTCAAGTAGTTTTAGTAAATTATGCTCGGGGGCACTGATAGAAGGCAGTATCAGTCTATTGGACTGGTTAGGCCGCGGTCGCGGCCTCGACTCAACATTTTCAGATTCAAGAGCCCCACCTTCTTTCATGACTGGCAAATCACCTCGTCTATGCACAGTTGCGGATACTCGTTCCTTCCATAATCTTCCATCCTAAATAGAGAAACTTGAAATTAGAATCTCAAAACCCTTAAAAGTGTTGAATAAAACAAATATATTTCTGAAATAAAACAACTGAGATCTTATGTAGCTGCAGCAGGTTCATCCACAAAAATCTAAACCCAAAAAAGAAAAAAAAATCATACAGAACCCACTCCCACGGTCCATACAAGCCAAGTGCTTTTTTGTAACAACAATATAATCTTCTTCAGAAATTTGGGCTAAGAATCATTATGGCCTCATCACAATGATTGGGTTATATAAGTTAGGAACTTGCAATGTGACCTAACAAAACCTTCCCCAACTCGAAAAATCTTATTCAACTTTGCACCAAACTGCACAACTAGAACAATTCAAACAACGATGGGAAAAAGAAAATTGAGACCAGTTGGTAATACAACTCAAAATTCAGAAACAAAACAAGAATCAAGCTTACATTAAGAATTGAAGGTTCAGGTAGCGGGCACTGAATTGGTTGATCATTGTCGAGAGGCTCAATCGGATGCTCAACTGGCTTAAACTCTACCGCTACTTCAATCCCATGAGGAGCAGCAGCAGAGACAGCAGCTGCCCCAGTAACATCTGCATTTGGGGGCAATACTTCTCTCTCATCCTGCAGCCCATCAAGCCACTCACCACATCAAACTTGTACAGTTTGACAAAAAGTGCCAAAAAAATGTAAACGCAGATAAAAACATCAGAACGCATAAGGGAAATGCAAAACATAAAAGAAAGAAAGAAAAAAGAAAAAAGCAACACGCTATACCGATTGCTATGTGAAGACACTCTAAAAAATTGATTTATTTAAGGATCAAACAGTGACTGAAATTTGATGAAAATAGTCCAAGATCAGGTAATCAAGATAAAAATAACAACAACATGGGAAATAATCATATTCACTAAAACACAAGGATATCAATATAAATTAAGCCAACATCAAGATCACCGATAAAGCTAGAGAAAGTACTCACAATTTGAAGAACAATTAAAATCCAGCTTGACGAAACACAGACGCAAGTGACAAAGTCAACCAATATAAGAAACCAATTTCCAATTTTCTAAAGTAAAGCACTACCATAAAATCAAGGAACCTTAACAAGCTAAATGGATTTTAAGCGTAGTAGTGCTAAATAAATAAATAAAATCCAAATAAGAAACAAAGCAAGAAAATCTCTTCAAATAAATATTAGATAGAAGGAAGAACACAAGAACAAGAGGGTGTTCTTACAAGGGCACTTTGGGTTCTTCTATGGCCACCTCTACCAACAGAAAATCTTGAGAAAATACCCACCATTCTGTATCCACACAACACAACTGTTTCTTTAACAAGAAGGGTGTTCAAATCTCAGGTTTTCTTTGCCCAACAATAGATCATTCTATTTCTCTATATCCAAACAAAAGAACCAAAAGGGACACAAAACTATAATATCATGCGGCTGTTTTCAAGGTGCAATGAATAATGTGATCTCACTGCAGCTCACCCTCTCTCTCTCTCTCTCTCTAAAACAAAGGAGAGGAGGTGATAAGGTTGCTTGGCGTAATGGGTTTTGTCTGTTTTTCAGATTCCTTGTGTCTTTCTGTAGTAAAACTGTAAGCTTTGGAGTCAGTGGAGTGAAATTTAATTTAAAAGATAAAAAAAAAAAAGGAGAAATAATAAACGAGAGGCGATTGGTTGGGAGGCATCTGTGCATGTGTGTGTTGTGCACTGACTTTCGGCCCACCCCCAGCCTAAAAATATTAGTTTGTTAGGAAGTGACCTCACGCACCGCCTAGAAGGCTGAAATTTAACCACTACAAGCAACTATTTACGTCGATTGTCAACTCTTCATCGTGTAAATGGATCCCCCCCCCCCCCTCCCCCGCGCCGGATTTAGAATTAGAGTGTTGGCAGAGGATACGCTGTCGTTCGGATATTTTTTTAGCGTAAAAAGAAGCAATCATGAGTAACTAATACTTTTCCGATTGGAAAAGAAATTCAAACAGAACGGATGTTGATTTAATATAATTTAGGTAATTTATAAGGTTAAAAACGTAACTGGAATAACCCTAGAAATATAATATGATTTAAAAAAATTAATGAGATACGTTTCTTTAAAAAAATATTAAAATAATAACTTATTAAATCGATATAAATCAATCATGTTAATTTACAACCTAAATTATGAAATATTAATTTATATAAAATATATAAAAAAATTATAATTCTTAATTCTTAATTAACTCAATATAGCGATTAAAATAAAAAAACAGTATAAAATAACCTTCTAAATCTACAATTTAGATCATTATACTAAAATAATCTTGTTATTAAAAATAAATTATGAAGTTTAAATCTTAATCAACTTAATGTTGAATAATAAAATTAAAAAAAAATATTAAAAAAATAACACAAAATAACTTGAGTCAACCCAAATGAACTCGCCGAATTTATAATTCAAGTTATGACATTTAAATAACCTCATAGAAAATAAATTTAAAAAATAATCTTAGTCAACTTGAATTAATTTATCAAGCTTATGACTTGAATAATAAAATTAAAATAATCTTATAAAAAGTAAATCAAAAAAATTATGAATCTCGATTTTTAACAAACTTATTTTTTGAACGATGAAGTTGAAAAAATCAATTTAAGATAAAAGGACATAATAAAATGATTTGAATTTACCTGAGTTAATTCGCAAATATATAACCTGAATCATAAGAACAAGATAACCTCGTAAAAAAATAAATCAAAACAAATGACAAAACTTAATCCTAATCAACTCAATATTAAAAATGTCAAATGATGAAACTAAAAATAACACTAATTAAAAAAACAAAAAAATTTGAATCAATTTATAAATTTTCTAAATTTATGATATAAGTTATTAGACTTAGATAATACATAGAAAACAAATTATAATAAATTATAAAATTTAATTTTTAATAAATTAAAATGTTAAATAATAAAATTAGAGGAAAATATAAATTAAAAGAAGGTAAAAATATCTTTATAATAAATAGTGTTTTATAAAAATTATGAGAAAAAAATCTTTTCTGAATATGATAAATAAACTACATTATAGATTGAATTAAAAAGTACTTTTAAGTATATAAAAAAATATGCTAGTATTATTAATTTATTTTTTCTAGTTTGGAAAAGTTTTTTTTATTAATTATATCTTAGTGACTAGTTATTATTGCTAATAAAAAAATAGTTTTTGTTTTTATATAAAAATCATATAAAATATTAGATAAAAAAATCAAACTAATTTCTTCAAAGTATTATACAAATAAAAATAACGTAAAAGGATCACTATATAAAAACAAAGTTAATTTCATTTTTTTTTTTGTGAAAGAGAGAGGGGACACAAAATCAATCTTTTAAATAGAAATAATTAATAAAAAAACAAAAACACAAAAAACAAAAATATCATATGTTGATAGCCAAACACACGTACCTAACCTTACTTATTAAGCGGTGCATGTCTGAGTCGCCCAAGCTCACACCTAGTTTTTTTTTTTTGTTTTGTTTTGTGTATTCTTCAAGTGTGGGGCAACTCGTGGTCTGCTCCTATATTTTCTTCTTTATTTTTAAAGAGGATAGTAGGGTGAAACCAATTTATCACCGACTGGTATTTTTCCGATCACCTCCGCTGATAAAATAAAAAATAAAAAATTGAGGCTCTTGTTTTTGAACCTTGATAAACTAATTTTCAGTTTTTTTATTTAAAAATACAATATAAATTTTAAAAAACTACTTAACAACTCTAAAACACTCTACAAAATAAAAATTAATAGAATAAAAAAACGCATGCAAACTGATCCATTTTCTCTACCATATTTACAGGGAAAATCCACCTCTTATCAAGAAAAAAAAATCCATTGATACTAAAATTCTTTATTTTTATGATTAAAATTTGACAATGAATTATTTTTTTTATTTTTTTCAACGAGTTTTTTTTTTCATTTCTCAGGCATAAAAACTAAATAAATTAATTAATTAAACTTTTTAACTAAAATAAGAATTTTAAGAACTTTCCAATTAGCCAAGCATTTTCTCCATACATGTTTTACATGGTGATTATTATTATTATTTTTTTGTCTATATGTTGATATTAAATAAAAAATTAATAAAGAATAAAAATAGGACGCAAACGAAAGTAAAAAAGATGGGGAGAATCTTAATTGTTGATAACAGTAGAGAACCAATCCCGTTTATTTTAATATATTTAGTAATTATCTAGAATCTAACAGGAAAATATTTAACTAATTACCAACATTAATTATTTTAATATATCCAGCTTTAAAGCATCCTTTTGTTGGGTTTAAATTCCCATTAGATAATAAAAAAATGAGAATTTAAACCCAACAAAAAAAATGCATTGCCATTCACAAGTTTGTAGCGGCAGGTTTACAAGCAAAGGTCGCTAAAACGATAATATGATCCTGCAAGTGCCTTTGTCACTGGATGTTTAAACACAAGTAATTTGTAGTCTTACCTCTCCCTCGTGACAAGTATTATACCACCGCTTTGTAGATTTTTTTCAAATTAATATTTTAAAATAATTTTAATGTGTTAATTATAAAAATAATTTTTTTAAAATAAAAAATATTTTAATATATTTTTAAGTTAGGTTATTCAGTCTAACTATCTTCAAAACAGAAGAGGGTTTGTGAAACTTACTCATTGTATAAAATAAATAAATCAATAAATAAAATATTTTTTTTTCTGATTTTTTTTTTCAAAATTAATTTTATAAATGAAATAATAATAATCTATATGTGGAAACAATGAAATATATTAATTGATAAAGTAATTATTAAAGATTTAATTTAGTTATTTTTTTGGACCTGAAAATAATATATCATATTTATTTGTGAAAGTTATAAAATAAAACAAAAACTTCAATAAGATTATGGAAGCTAATTAAATTAAAAAATATAAATGAAACGATTTTAACATAAAATAATTATTTTATTAATTAATGAAATACGGAATTAATAAAATAATTATTTTTTACCATAAATAAATGGGAAATCTTATTATTATTATTATTATTATAATTTAAAGAGTATTAGATTATTATTTTTATGTTTAGATATACATGAGGCAAAGATAGAGATATTATTGTTACGTCTCGTCCCGTATTTATTTTTCCAAGTGCAAAAAAAGAACAGGTGTCCACCGGAGTCGAAGGTGTTCTATCCTGTTCAGTCCATTCGAGAGTCCCATCCTGCAATCCTCTGCACTATTTATCAAACGCAACTAAATGCCTGTTTTTATTGAAGCTAATTCATAACTGTCTTCTTCTTCTGCTTCTGCTTCTTGTTTCTTGTTTTTTTCAAGTCAATCTCTCACTCACATAAATTATATGCAATGAAAAATCAATGGACTCTCTGAAATTTTGAAAATTAGAATTCATCAGTCACCATTCATGACTTCCAAGTTTTTTTCTGACGGGGATTTTGACAATATTGGTTAGCTTAATAAGAGTCAAGAATTCATAATGATGGCAAGAGGTAGATCTCATTGAAGGATGATGATAGTGTCACGCCAAGTCGTCAAAGTAGAAAAATGGTGAGGGCGGCTTATAGCAATAATATTAGATTATTCTCATATTTGGTCAATTCCTTGGGATTTTAGTCTATGACTCTATTGATCAGTATAGTATCTTATCACAGAGATATTTGTTGATTCGTTTAATCAGCACGGTGATCTTATATCTGTAATGCCACAAATTAGAGAGGATGCATGATATGACAAAATGGAGTTTTTTTCTGTTTATGTTGCTTTGCATTTTCAATAACAGAACTTGCTCCTCCAATGGGAGTGACACCCTTTCAGCGGTCAGTCTCTATCTGTAATTCAGAGTTTAATTTCTGAAGGTAGAACTTTCGAACTGGGATTCTTCAGGCCAGGTGCTTCTCAAAACATTTACCTCGGAATATGGTATAAGAATTTTGCGGATAAGATTATTGATTGTGTGGCAAATAGGGAGAGTCCTTTAAATCCAGCTTCTTTGAAGCTTGAATTATCTCCTGATGGCAATTTAGTCCTGCTTACTAATTTCACGGAAACAGTTTGGTCAACAGCTCTTGTATCTCCAATTCTGAATTCTACGGAAGCTATACTTCTTGATGACGGAAACTTTGTCATAAGAGATGTGTCAAATACATCTGTTACTTATTGGCAGAGTTTCGGCAACCCAACCGACACATGGCTCCCTGGAGGAAAGCTTGGGATCGATAAACAAACTGGGGAAGTGCAGCGGCTTATTTCATGGAAAAACGCAGAAGGTCCAGCACCGGGTATGTTCCCGGTTGGGATTTACCCAAACGGAAGTATTCAATATTTCATAGAGTGGAGCAGGTCTCATAGGCATTGGAGCAGTGGAGTATGGAACGGGCAAGGATTTACTGCCATTCCTGAAATGAGAGTGAATATTTACAATTTCAGTGTCATATATCGAATGAAAATGAAAGCTATTTCACATATACTTAAGATTTGTGATGGATAGTTCAGGAAAGATGATGCAATGGTTATGGCTGGCTGGTTCCTCGCAATGGTTTTTGTATGGTCCCAACCGGCAGACCAAGCTGATGTTTATGCTGCGTGTGTGGGCTTTTGGCGTGTTCAGTGAAAGTACAACGAGCCCTTGTAAATGCATAAAAGGTTTTAACATTTGGACAAAATGATTGGTCAAGCGGTTGTGTTTGGGAATCCTCTTTGCAGTGTCAAAATAAGGAAGGTAATGAAAAGAAAGATGAATTCCTAAAAATGTCGAACCTTACATTACCAACAAATTCAAAAGCTCATGAAGCAGCTAATGCTACAAGATTGAGTTGGATTGCTTGGGGAGTTGCTCTTGCACGGCTTTCGCCTATAATAATAGTGGTTGTTTCGTATGGGAAGGAGATCTTGTAAACTGACAACAGCAAGCTGCGGCAGGTGTTTGTTGGGCTGGAGCTGATATTTACATCAAACTTGCCGCTGCTGAGCTTCAAGTTGAGAAGGGTGCTGGAAAAGATGATGATAAGACATTGGCTCCATGTAACCATAAAGCCAAGTTTTAAGAATGGTTATTCCAGTAACTTTTATTACTTTTGGCCTTTTCATACACTGCTGCTATCTGCGCAAGAGAAAGCTCCGCCACAAAGGTATATCCTGGTTCTTGCTGTCTTTCCAGTTATTCCAGCATTGAAAAATAGACACAACTCACGTTAATGGTAAAAAGATAAGTAAGAAAAAGCCTTCCTTTGGAAATTGAAACAATGACGTCTTTATGCAAATGATAAACTTTACCTGTTGGTGTTATCTATAAAACTTTTATTTATTTAGGTAATCAAAGAAGATTTCTTTTTATGACCAAGCCATCATGAAAAAAGAATTAGCACAAGTCCTAGATGCTAACAAGAGGGTTCTCAAAGTTTTGCTTGTTTGATCAGAATTGCTGGATTTTTCGGCAGAGTAACCCTGTACAATCATGTTATTCTTAAACAGGGGAGGAAGATACAAGTGAAAACTTATTTTTCTTTGATTTCGATACATGTCCTAACTCAACAAACTATGTATCTAGCTCTGTTGATCATCGGAGGAAAAATGTTGAACTGCCATTGTTCAGTTATGAGAGTGTATCTGCTGTGACTGAACAATCCTCACACAAGCTTGGAGAGGGAGGCTTTGGACCGGTTTACTAGGTAAATTACATTCAAATAAAAAACCGTGATTTTTCTATCCTTTTTGAGAGGAAACTTGTACCGTTCAAAAGGTTTAGATGACCCTCGTCGTTAGAGTTTAGGAAGTTCAGAAAAGCCTTGCTAATGCTACATGTACCATTACTTTTTTAGTAGTGTCTCATCTGCTTTGGAGCATTTCACAGTCAAGCTCCCCAGAACTTCAAATATTTCTGGTATGTTTCGGACAGGTCAAATTAAATTTCATAAGGGTTTTTCGTTCATTTAATGGGGTAAATTATCCAACGGAGTGGAAGTAGTAGTGAAGCGGCTTTCAAAAAGATCTGGGCAGGGGCTCGAGGAGTTCAGAAATGAGACAATGTTAATTGCCAGACTCCAGCACAGGAATCTTGTCAGGCTGTTGGATTGCTGCATTGAACGGGATGAGAAAATACTAATCTATGAGTACATGCCGAATAAAAGCTTGGATTTCTTTTTATTTGGTGTGTTGTCTTGCGTTCATTTCTCTATTTCTTTTAATCATTTCTGAGTTCATCATTTGCCAAATACCTCAATAAATTTACTGTTTGATTTGCGTTCAAACAGATGCAAACAAACGACAAATCTTAGATTGGGGTTCACGGGTTCGCATAATAGAAGGGATTGCTCAAGGCCTTCTATATCTGCAAAGATACTCGCGGTTATGAATTATTCACAGGGATTTAAAACCTAGCAACATTCTATTGGATAGTGAAATGAACCCCAAGATTTCCGATTTCGGGATGGCTCGAATTTTGAAGACAGTGAAACTGAAGCAAACACCAAGAAGATTGTTGGAACGTAGTAAGTTTCTTAGAAATTACTCAAACTTCTCTTCCATTTTCCAGTACATGACACTTCCATGATTGCACTGACTTTTACAAATATTAGTGGCTATATGTCCCCTGAATATGCCATGGACGACCTTCTCAATAAAATCTGACGTGTTTAGCTTCGGAGTATTGTTACTTGAGATTGTAAGCGGCAGGAAGAATACTGGTTTCTACCACAGAGACTCCCTCAATCTTCTTGGACATGCGGGTATTTTTCTTTTCTGTCCCCTGCTCTGTTCCTGCAGGGATTTTATTTGATACCTTGGCCCCCGCTAATCTTTACACTACTGATGCAACATTTTCTTTGGTTAATTATAGGCATGGAAGTCATGGAATTCTAGCAGAGCTTTGGACTTAATGGATCCAGTCCTGGGGGATCCTCCTTCAACTTCTGTGCTCTTGAGACACATTAACATAGGGCTTCTTTGTGTCCAAGAAAGTCCAGCAGATAGGCCTACAATGTCGGATGTTTTCTCCATGATTGTAAATGAACATGCACCCCTCCCAGCACCTAAACAGCCTGCTTTTGCTATAGGCAGAAACATGGGAGACACGAGTTCATCCACGAGTTCTGCAGGATTTCCTTCTGTGAATAATGTGACAGTTACGATGATGGACGCCAGATAACTGTTCTCAATACCAAGATATAATTGGTTTTACATTTATAGATAATTTTTTTGTTATAAATTTCGAGATATCTTAATGCTGCTATTTAAATGATCTATTCATTACAAAGTTCGGAGAAAAAATGAAAGGATTTTTTAAATATTTAAACAGTAACATGTTAAATTAAATAATATTTTTTTTTTAAAATATTAAAGTAGTGATATTTTAAATTAACTCGGGGCAGCGCCCCCCTAAATTCTCTGGAATTAAGTCATGTGCATGAAAAATGGATAAAAAACCGAAAGAAAAAACCAAAACCAAACGCACATTCAACCAAAAAAAAATCGGAAGAGAGAAATGAAAGAAGGGAAAGGGGAAGGGTTTGAAGAATGGGACGCTGATTTCTTAGATCAGTTAATCCAAGTCGAGGAACTCGCTCTCTCTTCTCAACTCCCTTCCTCATCCGAATCTCCCCTACCTCCCACCACCACCACCACCACCACCACCACCACCACCAAACTCCCCTACCTCCCACCACCGCAACAACTGCAATTTGACTATCAAAATAATTCCATCAGTTACTCTCCTCCGCGTGAACTCTCTCAAAGACCAATTGAGTTCAGCATCAACAACAGCAGCAGCAGCATAACATTTGATCGTTTTTCTAACAGATTCTCGCATGCGGCCCCTTCTACTTCTGCCTCCAAACATAATGCCAAAGACCTAGAAATTGATCGCCTAAAGGTTTTTTCTTTTATTTCGGGAATTTATTTTATTTGCTTCTTTCTTTGGATTCATATTTTCTTCATTTGGGGCTTTATCCAATATCGGAACTTGACAGAGTTAACGTTACTTTAGATTTTTTTTTTGAGTGATAGATGTATGTGACACAATATCTTTCTCAAGGGAAAAAGGAATGAAATTTCTGATTCGGTTTTAATGGATTTTTCAATCTACAGAGAGAATTGGGACGCGCATCAAAGCACCTTACAGATTTGGCAAGTCCTTTTCTTTTTCCCACCCTATCACAATGTTTCAAGTGTTTATCTATGCTTGATTTTATTTTTCTTTTTACCCATCTACTTATTTTCTTAATTATCTAGTCTTTCAAGCTCTTTTTCATTGATTTTGCACTGAATTATGATTTTTCATTGGTTTGTTTATTTCAAAGTTTTTATCTTTTTTAGTGGGGTTCTTTTTTGATGAATTGCTAATCCATTTCAGGAACAAGAATGCTTTGAACTTAAGAAGGAGAGAAGGAAAAGAGACGAGCAAATTAAATCTTTATATGCCGATACTGAAGAAAAAGATGTGCATATTCACGGCCGAAAAAGGACAAACTTGTGAGTTTTTTTGGTGTTACTTATGTTTTCCAACTATCTTGGTTATTTATCTGAGTAGATGGGTATGTGATATTGCATGTATGGCATAGAGATTATTATCTCTACTCAAACAACACCTTAGGTCCTTCCAGTCTTACCCTGCATTGCCAAATCCAGCTCACAGTTTGGCTGCCTCAGAGTGGTTAGCTTGCTATTAAATGTTCTTGGTGGCATTTTTCTTCTAAGTTGGTATGTTTGAAAGATTTCTCTATCAATGGCCTTGGCTATTATTTTTTTTTTCCCGTCTTCACATTGACGTTATCTATTAAGCTTGCCTGATATAAAATCACAGTTGGACAGTGGCCCCTTTTTAATTGTTGTGATTTGCATTTTACAAATTCTTTAAATGGTTGGCTATAGTGGCAGGGAGCTTGGGGATCACAGCAAGGATGCTCATGGAATTTCCCAGCACTCCGAAAGTGCAAAACCTTTGGAGGGTCAGATTGATATAGGTGAGGTGCATGTGTTGGATAAACTTCTATTACCATGGTGTTTTCTTTTTTGTTACCATATATTTAATTTTGACATGAAGCTGCCGTGCTTTGTTTTTATGTTTATTAACAGCTTCTACATCCAAGGCCATAGGAGTGCAGACAGAGAGAAGCATTGATTTTACCAAAGTAGAATTGAAGAATGATTCACCTTCTCACCCTGAACTTTCTGAAACGTTGCTTGGAATCTGGCGCTCCACAAGTGAACAACAATTGGGAAGAAATCTGATCTCCAAGTTGTTCATGATTTGCCCAACAGATTTTCAGGTTCTTTTTGGGCGCATGAGCATGAATATGTCTTCCAAAGTACAAATGGACTATTTGGAAGATGAAAGCTCCTCTCATGCAGCTTTGCAGTATCATATGTGCTCTTTTCCAGCATCTGAAGCAGCAAAAGTTTCTCATCTGTATTCTGTATTAATGAAGGTATTGTATTGTAAAAAACTTCATGTGCTTTTAATTGGAGATAAAGATAGATTTTAGGCTTTTATCATTGAGGCACACCCATGGTTTACAATTTAGGGATTTCTTTTAATAAGTAAGGCGGGTGTAGCTTAATAAAGGAAGAAAAATGGTTGCCAACCTTAGCCAAAAAAAATACCTTACATTTTCTTGTGCCAGCAGTATTGACTGCCCATGGTAATTGAATGGGAAACCATGTATGATTCACATGAGCTTCAAGGATATTGAGATAGGTTTATATCCCTGCAGAAACATGAGGGCTAACTTTCTTTTGTGTGATGTGCCAAACCATTCCTTACATAAGGCATGCTTAATTTTTCCTTGGATGTCTCCACTGATTATTTTGAGCATCCAATTAGCTTGTTTTCTGTTTGATTATTCTATATTGCAGATCAATAATGGAGTGCTACAGTTGGAAGCTCTGTTTAAATCTTTACTTGATTTTTGTGATGTCACACATGTGAGTTTCAGACTCTGTTTTTCTATAGTTTGTGATTAAAATCCATTTTTGGTAATTTTAGTCAATTTCAATTATTTTCTTGTTATCTTGTTCTAAGGAATACTTTTCTTTCTGGGTACAGGTTGCCATTCTTTCTAGTTCTTTGCATATACTGCTAGCCTTTTTAAAGCAACTATTGAGTTTGGGAGCAAAATTGGGAGGGTAAGTTTACCATGGCTCACATGCCATTTTTTCTTTTTTTAAGTTCATTCATGCCTTCAAAATAAATTACTGCGACTTTATGCGCACAACAACGTCATGCCTTGTGATTTGGGTTAGAACTATCTTCATTAACTGTCTTGATGTTTTAATTTCTTTTTCCTGTTCTGATCAAAATTTGAATTATATGCTATGACAATTATTCAACAGAAGGTGCTGGCTGACACTTGTAATTGCACTGCAAATAACTTCCTGATTTGTTTCTTGTTCAATATTCAAAATTATAGATTGTCAAAATACCATTTAGAATCTAGAATTATATGGGCATTGCTTGTATTGTATCTTGAAAGAGGCTTTTAATAAATACGGAAAAATTTAAATGCCTCTAAAAGTAATTAGACCATTAGAACTTCCCAAATTACATAGAAGATCCCAACTCTGGTCAATTTGATGCACCAAATAAAATTATAGAATATCTTGAATTATGACTGACACTATTGAGCAGAAAACGAAGAGGAAGTGGTTGGAAATTTACAGGAATCAGGATAGTTTAGCTGGCTGAGCCGAGTGCAGAAAAAATCAAGCAACAACCTGCATTTCTTAGTTTTTTCTGCAGCTCACAAGCATCAAATATTCACCTTCATATCTAGGTCATTACAAAACATCATTTTGGCAAAAGGACTTGGTACTTTGTTTTCTGCATATCTGGTGCTCTTTAAAGTGATGCTCCTAAAAACTCCAAATTTGTATTTGTGTTCTTATGAACTTTGATTTGATCTTTCCAGTGCACTCTACTCAGGGACAATATCAAGATTGAGGGACTTTGCTCCGGGGACAGCGTTGAAGGCCAGGATCTGTTTAGTATGATCAGCTATGAGGCATCAAATGTGGGCTGTAGTTCGCTCGGGATTAAATCTTTTTATCCAAAACACCTGTGCAAGAAATGGTGCTGGAATGCTGAAATTTCCTTGCTGCTTTCTTCTGTAAACTGGGTTTTGTTGTTAGAAATGATGCTTCAGATTGCTGTGAGAAATACAGAAGAATGTGTGAGACTGGAGGCAGTCTCTATCATGAATGTGATTCTGATGAGTAGTAATGCTCAAACAGAGATGGAAAAGTGAGTTTTTGGTTTCATGTTCTGTCAAAAAGAAATATATATTTTTTATATATTCTGAATGTAGTTCTTCTTGAAAAGGTTTGGTCAATCACCAATTTTTGAAAGCATAGCACAATTGCTAAAAAGGGAAGCTGGCCTACGTGTGCAAAAGGAAGCTCTCCATCTTCTATTCTTGTTGCTAAATTGTAAGTCTGGACCAATTTTGTTCCTTCTTCCAGTTTGATTTTTGCTAGTTTTCCTTGTTTTTTCTTTCTGGCTAGAATCTTGCTGTAATGTCAATCTTGTCTGTCGAACTTCTTTATAATCTGTTAGGTTGTATCCAAGTTGATATGCTCTTCCCATTTGATTATGATGTCTATCTTAGCTCCATTAGTTTGTTAACTAGCGTGGTCTCTATTTAGTGCCAGTATCAAATATTTTGAAAACTAACCTATTTTGTTGATTGTTGACTCCAAATGAATAAGCAGTAGTCAGTGTCTAGTAAAAAACTGGCAGACCAGGATTTCTTGCTTGCAAATACCAATTCATGAGCTTTGCTGGTGACTATCTGCATGTTCTAGTTTCGTTGAAAGATAGAAGCAAATCTATACCCTTAAAGTTGTAAAACATCTAATTAGTAGAAAAGTTTTCTTTCATATTCAAATGCTCAGAATAAATTCATGTACACTAACTTGAAATATTTTATGTCAAATGCTGCTTTGTATCTGAAATGAGTAACAAATATATGCTAAGAAAGAAAGTCACGTCATCTGGCCATTCATAAATATTTGCTAGCATCCGATGGTTTCCTGCAATAACTGAATCCAATAACTTTTGGTGCAACATTCTGGATATAAAAATGCATATATATGTAGTGTGGGTAGGGAAAGAGAAGATAAACCCTAGTGATTGACAAGGGGTTCCTTGAATCCTCAGGGAGACCTAGAATACAATAGGAAAAAAAGAATAGTCGAAATTTCAATAACCTATCATTCTTGTATGTCAACTATGATAAAATAAAATGTGTGGTGATGTAGCCAATACCAAACAAAAATAATACCATTTAATAAAAACTACTCAGAAAGTCATATGTAGAAAATAAAGGTCCTAATTTCTATTTAATTGACCCTCCATCGATATACTTTGAGGATATTGCAACCTTGCGCACCATTTTTTTCTTATACTTATTTGGTTATCTTTCATCTAGCTGAAAAGTTTGAACAATTAGAAGAAGCTGTTGTTTCACACTGCTTCAATAATTATGTTTCTCTTAAGTGCTGTATGCAGTGGGTTACAGTTGATTTTTACCTAATATTATTGATCATCGAACACTTATTCATATCTGTTCATCATGACTAGAGTCTAAGATGTTTTGGGGATTTGTTGAATCATCCATGTCTTTACCCAATAAAACATATCAAGTCTGTGATAGTTGATGGGGGTAAAATATTTTTGGAAATTGTTCTCTTATGTGCCTCATACTTTCTGTTAGACCTATGAAAATTTCTGAAAGGAGAAATGGCTGCACTAAGGAATAAGTATTGTCATGTGGACCATGAGCTTATAAATAATACAACTTGATGCCTCAACTTTCACTCATAGCAGCTTTATGCCTTGTAGAGATTTCAAATTCTGAATCCAAAAATCAACCACAATTTGGCTCCTTGTTCTTTGAGAAGCCATCTTTTGAGCAGGATATAGCCAACTTACTGAGCTTGGACTGTAGAAGCCCATCTTGAAACATCTGAAGACCAATCAAGCTGTGTTCAAATTATCTTCAACCCAGGAAACCTGGATTTATTTATTTGAACTGAATACATATGGACCACTACCTGGAATTGCTTAGAATTCTTTTGCAACGCCCTGTTTTAGGAGTTACAGATTTGAATCCACTCAATGTGCTACTTTCATGGAACCCACAAAACCCTTCCTAGCTTATGGTTCTTTATTGAATTCAAGGTTCCAAGCTGTTGAGCATTTTTTGCTCTGGTTGTAAAGAGGAAGAGATTGCTGATTCCACAAATAACAAGAAAAGTACTTCAACACCCAAAGGATTCAGTAGCATCCTTGTGGGCTTGGCAGAATGTATTGCTTGCTCTGGAAATAGCTTACAGGTATGTGTGTTAATTTAGCTCTAGTTTAAATACAAAATTTGATGTTTTTTCCTATATTTTTAATGTGCATTTTATTGCTCCCTTGGCATTTTCCTGATTTTTTGTTCTGGTTTTGAATTTGTGCTCTTTCTATATGATAGAATGTTATCAAGAGAGAGCTTGTGTTAAAATATATCTTAGGTAACATCTTACCTGATGATCTGCTTTATGTTAATTGGACATGCTTAAGGGCTGTGTAGCAAAACACATTTTAAGTTAAGGGCCATGAAATTGCTTTCTTTTTGTTTTTTTTTTTTTTTTGAAAATCCATTTCTACATGAAAAGACTTTGATCATTATGTAATCTGGTTCTTCCTGCATTTTATTCTTTTATTCTGGTTAAAGCATAAGGGGTGCAGACACACGCACATGGTACTTGCTGCAAAATGCTATCTGTTTCATTTTGTAAAAAATGGCTTTCAGGATATTGAACTCTGCAAGCGGGTTATCATTATGCTGTCTTTTTTAGCATCGTCCGGAAAATCTGGCTTTGAAATTATGGTGACTCACAAGTTACATGGAGAGACAAACTTTCTTATGTTGATTTTGCAAGTGTTAGTGTCTGAAATGAACGTAGAAGCTTCAGCTGAGCCAGCAAGAAGCATTAAAGCAAGGTGAGTAATGATCACCAGGTGTTTGGTTACGCCATGAAATCCTTTCACACTCTCATCATTTGACTCTGAAGTTGGGTTGAGAGTAAAGAAATTCTTTTCTAACTTTTCTCCAACACTTGACTGTTCCGGGTCAGTGGATCTCATTGAAATGGTTTCTGTGCATTCATTTTGTGCCTCCCATTCCATAATTGCATCTTTTGTTGTCAATATGTAGGACATCGCTGATTCGGGAGGCGCTGATATTACTTAACAGACTCGTGTCCAATTCTGGCTACTCGGGGATAGTCTTGCGAATATTAACAGCTAGAAGGGATATGGCTACTTTGACCATTGATATTGCAAGCAGGTTGTCCCAAGAAGACCAGAGTCTGAGGCTTTCTGATGTCAATGGACATGTGAAAGAATCAGAAATTGTTGAGTTAGGTCAAGCATTTAAGAAAAGGGTTTTTGCTTATTTAGGAGATAAAATATCATAAAAAAACCCACTATCATCGTTCAAATAAACTAGATTTGCGTTTGTATGACGTTAGTTGACCCAAAAATATGCATAAAGGTCCGAGCAAATAGATTTTTTCTCCTGGGTTAGCCATAACCAATCAAAATTCCATTTAGAAGCTGACCTGCTCCCAAAGATCCCATCACCCAGAAATTCATGATAGGTCTTGGAGTATTGTACACATTGAACATACGGTGCATGTCAAAAAAAATATTATAAATGCAAGAAATTGCCTTTAATTTTGCCACTGGTACTGATTTTTTTCAGGTTTTATTTATGTTTTTCTTCTTTCTTTAGTGATTTAATTTAATGAAATATATGTATTCATGGAAATTCGCTAGTTCTAAACACTTATTTTATTTTGATTGCTGGAGGGACACCATGTAAATTGATATCTTCTCAAATGTTTTGCTTGTTTAAACAGTTGAATCTGCATGATTTTCTTCGGTGTGCTATTACCTAGAGCGTAAAAGTTAGATGATATATCCTGTTATAGACTCAGGCATTCGACCTGGGAAAGTTGAGTGTCATTTGGACGCAGGCATTAGAGCAAGTCACTGGCACGTAGTGATTAGAAGTCACTGTGGGACTCTAATCTTCGAATCTCGCTTAAGCTCCAAGTTCACTATTTCTACCTGAGTTTCTGCTGCTAAAAATACCAGGTTTCCAATTTTGTTCTGGTTGTTGTTTTTTGTTTTTTATTTGGAATGATATATTTTGATTACAAAGTATTTCAGACTACTGTTTTCTGGTTGTCACACACACCAAGTTATCAATTCCATTCTGTTTTTTTTTTTTTTTTTGTTTTAGAAAACCTGGAATGATGCGTTTTGATTTTGAATATTTTCTCAGGAGTGTTGTTTCGAGATTGCACTATACATGGAAGAATTGACAGCTTGGTGTGTGTTTACATACAAGATAAATTAATTTTAAATTATGTAATTAAAATTTTAAATATACTATCAAATATCTAAATATAACTTTAAAATTTAAATATTTTTATTCAATAACTACTAGATTGTTTTTAAATTATTTAGCGTTACTTTACAGGTTAGATTAATTTTTATTTTAACATTAAAATAAAAATCTAGGCATAATTAATGTTTTCCTAATAAAAACATTAAATTATATAGAAGCTGTTTTAAAATAATAATATGAATGATTATAAAAGTACTGATTAAAAAAATTTAAAATATTTTTTTAAATAATATTAAGATAGCAACATATTAAATTTACTCAGATTGATATTTTAAATTATAAAGTTGAATTTTTAATAATTATATTATTGAATGATGAAATTAAAAGGAAAAATTAATCTAATAAAATAAAATAAAATGATATAAATCTGCTTATATTAACTCGTGATCCGAGTCATAAAACTAAAATAACTTTATAGAAAACAAATTAAAATAAATAACAAATCATAATTTCTAATCAACCAAATATTAAATAATAAAATTAAAAACTTTAATTAAAAAATATAAAAAAAAACTTAAAACAACTAGATTAATTTGTTAAACTCATAATATAAATTATGAGATCAAGAAAAATACTTTTTTAAAAATTACAATAAATTATAAAATTTAATCTTTAATAAATGATATTAGAAAAAAAATATACATTTAAAAAAAAACATAATTTACACAATGGAGCGGGTAAAATGAAATGAAAACATCTAGACTGAAACTTGGCTGAGAAATTCAAAATAGATCAATATTCAGAGCAAGATAAAATTTAATCTAGGTTTTTTTTGTTTTTTAAATGATATAAGACATACTTGTCATCGTAGATAAAATCAAACAAAATTGACAGCCTCTGGCTTACCCTAATTTGTTTTCCTTTTTAACACCTGAAACAAGCTTGTAGAGCAGTACAGGAGTGCTGATCAATCAGAGGGATAGATAATTTTCAGCATATAAATTATGCTACTTTTCTTTCTTTCGGTCAATATATCAGCAATGAATAAAGAAGTACAGTTCTCGGTTGCTCGATATTCTACTCCATGCTATAATCTTCATTTTGGTTCTACCGGTCAAGTATTCTAGAGCCATCTTTCACGCAACGAAATCAAACCTTTCCTAACTTGGGTCTCAGGCGAGAAATCAACGCATGGGAAATCTCTTTTCAATTTACTCGGCGCAACAGAGACATATCAATTTATGAATTATTAGTAGATCTATTGATGAAGTTACAAGAGCGATCAGATTCGGATACAGCAGGCAGATTTCCAAGGCCATAAATGCAATGAAAATGACCAATGGTAGAGCTTTATGCAGCTATTAAAGCATCCGAAACGTTGAAGAGGAAGGCAGGCAGCACTGGCTTTTTCAAGGAAGAGGGCGGTTGCTTGCAAAGAGGTCTATAGAGTTTGGACGGTTAAACCAAAGATGACGCTGGGATAAGTGGGACAAGTTTGGATAAACTTGATTGCAGATTTTTATGTCACAACTGTCGACTTCAGCCATCACAAGCACAACAGTGTAAAAGCACGGAAACAGATGAACTATCCTGGCAATTTCAGTGCCCCGTATAACACTCAATTGATGCAAGTTACTAATATGATTGCAATGGCTTTCAATGCATTCTTCGTCTTTATTCCAATCGTAATGTATTTGACCTTAGTGCAGACTGCGATGTGAGTATTCCAAGACCTGGGAATTCAATTACTTCTTTTAATTAGTATAGATGGTGTCCCTGTCTGTCGTGGACGACGGTGTTTTTGAGATTCCAGTTGAACCGTAAGTATTTTAAAAAGTAATCTTTACCACTTTTCCAAACAGGCACTATCTGTTACTTCAACAACATCAGCATCTGTCTGTCTACGTTGCCAAATGGTTACGCTACTCATTAATTTAAGTAACAAAATTGGCTTAATGATCCTCTCAGCAACTTGTTTCGGCAAACACATGATCAAACCATGAAAGGCTGTTTCCAAAATGAAAAAGAGGAAGAAAATCACCCTTGAAGAGCATGAAAGTACACCAAGTCAAGATGCTGTAATCTGTTGAATATAACTATACATTGCTTGAACATTTCCTAGCATTTTATTTATCTTAGCTGACTCAGCCTTTTGTTTTTCTTCCTTCCTGATTACACAGACATACGATGAAGGTAAGGATATGGACAAAAGTCCAAGTGTCCCGTCTCTAGTTGCTTAACATGCATGTACATGTCCTTCAAATATCTGTGTTTAATAAAAATCAATTATATATTTGTAAGATAATACGTTAATATGAAACACAAGACAGCTACCAATATATAAAGAATACATATAATCGTAGAATATTCTCAAATAAAAAACAAGACAAGAAAAAAGGTTGTTGTCGAAGATACCAGTCAATAGCGCATTTCAACAACAAATACATTTTCATTCAAAGCTTGCAAACTAAATTAATTAATTATTGATAATTTCATTCAAGAGTTTCCTACTTTTCTACTTGTATTTTCACTAAGAATGAAATCCCTCTATCCATGTTAATTAAATTTATATCTATGCAATGCCATTGTGTAAACAGAGTTAACTGTCGAAAGTTACAAACCAACCCCAACTCCAAACACCATTATTGCACTCCCTGGAGTTTTAGAAACACTAATTGGAAAGCTAAAAACACCATCCATGTCTGAGGGCGTGGTTACTTTTTTACTCACCAAGCTCGGAGACTTCCTCGCAGAAAGGGGAAAACAACTGGCAGGAGTCCAGGGTGAAGCAGAGTATATCAGTGATGAACTTGAGTTCATGACAGCATTCCTAAGACTTGCAGATGCGATAGAAGACGGTGATCCTGTTCTAAGATGTTTGATCAAGAAAGTGAGAGATGCAGCTTATGACACGGAGGATGCTCTCGATAATTTCAGTCTATCCCTTGCTAGTGATACCGGGCACGGGTTTTTTTCCTGTTTCAGGAAAATCTCTCGCTCTATTAAAGATGCAAGAGCTCGGCGTCGAATTGCCTCAAAAATTCAAAGCATCAAGTCTCGAGTGATCAGCATCTCAGAGTCACATCGGAGATACTGCAATAAAAATAATATAATGATTCAAGGATCAAGCTCCATCAACATCCCTAGGCTTGAATGTCAAAAGGATGCCCTTCTACTAGAAGAAGCTGATCTTGTGGGCATTGAAAAACCCAAAAAGCAGCTGATCGAGTGGCTTCTTGGAAGCAAATCAGGACGTGAAGTGATTTCTGTGGTCGGAATGGGAGGCTTGGGAAAATCAGCCTTGGTCAAAAAGGTCTACGATGATTCAGACGTGAAGAAACACTTCAAGTTCCGTGCTTGGATAACTGTATCTCAATCTTTTAAGAGAGAGGACCTCTTAAAAGACATGATTCAACAACTCTTCCGTGTTCACAGGAAACCAGATCCGAAAGGTGTGGACAGCATGAACTACAATAAGCTAAGGAGTGTCATCCATGAATTCCTCCGACAGAAGAAATACCTGATTGTCCTGGACGATGTGTGGCACACAAGTGCTTGGCGTGCTTTCCAGCATGCGTTGCCGAACAACATCTGCGGCAGTCGGATATTAGTCACAACACGTAATACTGAAGTTGCCTCCACTTCATGCGTGGATTCCCCCGACAAAGTCTACCCTTTAAATCCGTTGTCTCAAGAAGAATCTTGGACTTTGTTCTGCAAAAAGATATTTCAGGATAACCCTTGCCCTCCACATTTGAAGAATGTTTCAGAAACAATTTTGGGTAGATGTGAGGGATTGCCTCTTGCGATTGTAGCAATTAGTGGTGTTCTTGCAACAAAGGACAAGAGTAAAACAGACGAATGGGAAATAGTACATCTTAGCCTTGGTGCTGGATTAGAAGAAAATGACATGCTGATGAGTGCAAGAAAAATACTGTCACTCAGTTACAATGATTTGCCGTACTATCTCAAATCTTGTTTGTTGTATTTCAGCATCTTCCCTGTGGGTAATCGAATCAAGCGTATGAGGCTTATTCGATTGTGGATAGCTGAAGGATTTGTGAAAGGCAAAGAAGGAATGACAGTAGAGGAAGTTGCACAAGACTACCTGAATGAGCTCATGAAGAGAAGCTTGGTTCAAGTGGTGAAGGCAACCAGTGATGGACGGGTCAAAACATGCCGCGTCCATGACCTTCTGCGCGAGATTATGATTACAAAGGCAAAGGATCAGGACTTTGTGGCAATTGCCAAGGAAGAAGGCACGATATGGCCAGAAAAAGTTCGTCGTGTTTCGATGCATAATGTCATGCCAAGTAAACAGCAAAGACATGTTGCCTCTCGATTTCGTTCATTGCTGACATTCTGGGGGGCAGATTGTAGTTATGAGTCTCCTGTGCATAACTTATTTTCTGGTCGTCTCAGGCTGCTTCACGTGCTGGATCTGGAAGGTGCACCTCTAAAGGAATTTCCTAATGAAGTTGTAAGCCTCTTCCTCTTAAAATATTTAAGTTTGAGGAATACCACAGTGAGTTTCATTCCAAGTTCCATTAGCAAGCTTAAGAATCTTGAGACGTTGGATCTGAAACATGCCCAAGTTTCTGTATTGCCTGCTGAGATTCGGAAGCTCCGTAAACTTTGCTACCTCTTGGTGTATCGCTATGAAATTGATTCTGATGACCGGATCCCTACCAAATACGGTTTCAAGGCACCAGCTCATATTGGAGGTCTACAATCCATACAAAAGCTTTGCTTCGTAGAGGCACATCAAGGCAGGAATCTTATGTTGGAACTGGGAAGATTGAAGCAGTTGAGAAGGTTAGGAATTGTTAAGTTGAAGAAAAAACATGGAAAGGCTCTCTGTTCTTCTATTGAAAGGCTGGCGAATCTTCGTGCCTTGTCTGTTACTTCAATCACAGAAAGCGAGATTATTGATCTGGACTACTTAGCATCGCCTCCTCAATTTCTTCAACGATTGTACTTGGCAGGGCGTATGGAGAAGTTTCCAGATTGGATATCTTCACTGGATAGTTTGGTCAAGTTGGTTCTAAAATGGAGCAAGTTAAGTGAAGATCCGCTGCTATCTCTTCAATATTTGCCCAATCTAGTGCATCTTGAATTCGTACAGGTTTACAATGGAGAGATCTTGTGCTTTCAAGCCAAGGGATTTCAGCGGCTCAAGTTTTTGGGGCTAAATAAACTAGAAAGGCTCAAGATGATAATTGTAGAGCAGGGAGCGATGCCTAGTCTAGAAAAGATGATAGTCCAAAGCTGCAAATCATTGCGGAGGGTGCCATCAGGCATTGAACACTTGAGCACACTGAAAGTACTGGAATTTTTCAACATGCCGAAAGAACTAGTTATGACGCTGCATCCGAATGGAGAAGATGGAGATTACTTGAAGGTTGCACATGTGCCAGATGTCTACTCCACCTATTGGAATAATGGCACTTGGGATATCTTCTCTTTATTGAGTGCCAAATTAGAAGACAAACATTCTGCCCAGCTTAGCCCCACTTTGTACAAACGCAACTATACTTGGAAATAACGTCCTGTGATGTCTGTCTGGTATATACAGATCGTTGTAAATTAATCATGTTTATATTTATCTCTTCCATTCCCCTGTATCCTTCTTGGTGCACAGTGTAATGATTATTTGACTAATCTCGAGCATGGATTGTCTGAATAAGTTCATATCAAATTCAATTCCTGCCTGTTGTTGTCAGAGGCGGCTTAAGGTTAACAGGGGCCAAATGAGGCCTTCTAAAATATTTAAGAAATATTTTATTATTATTTAAAGCTGATTATCATAAGTTTCATCCGGACCAGTGCATCTAACTGTAAGAGAGTTTCTCACATAGCCCTTGTTTATTCAACTTATAGAGGGAATGGGGTCTGGGGTGTCCATTCTTAAGAGACACTTAGTAAAGGAGACAGCACATCAAACCTCGCCATTGCCACAAGCAGACAATGAAATTCATGATTGTTGAAAATAGCATTTCTCTGTTGTCTTATGTTTGATGCTGAGTGTATGAACAGATACTCTAAATACGCAAGAAGGCTCTTCAAGGTCTCTCTGGCTCTGATCATTGGCGTGTACATCGGTTGCTTTTGATGTATGAATGCTGTACTTTCATTTTCTAACCACAGTAGCGATGAAACAATATGCAATTGATAAATGTGCTGTGCATTGGTTGATTTATTGATTAAATGAGTAATAATAATTCTATTTAAAGTTGTGAAGTGCGGTTAAACCGACATAGCCAGCTATAGAGTGAATCCTCCTCCGTTCAGGAAAGTAGAAGAGAGAATTCTAAATGGATTTGAAACGTTAGCAAAAGGTTTAATCCTGGTAGGACTCCATGTTGCTCCTGTGTTTATAAATAAACTGAACCTCACCAATTAATTATTACTATCAAATCATTGTAGTCTAGTCACAGATCTTGTTTGTCGATTCTCTCCCGAGTCTCTTCATCGGTAGCTGCTCCCTGTTTCTTAACTTTCAACTTCTGGTTACTTTAGCTCTCAAAGTTGTTCTTCCACTGACTACATATCCTTTTGTTTGTCAATTTCACCAACACGACAATGGGGTTTAGTTATTTTTCATACAATCAAGATCATGATGATCAAGAGAAAGAAGAAGTACCGTCATTTTCTCCACCTGATTACAACCATGTCGATGAGGGGAGAGATAAATTGGGTATCGATTTTTTCAAACTAAATCCTCTTGTTCTTTCCCTATATAAACAAGAATGTTTCAAGACTTTGAACATTCATCACCACGACGAGGAGAATGATGATGATGATGATGAAGAAGAAGAAGAAGAAGAAGAAGAAGTAGATAGTCACGAGATTGCATGCAAGTCTTTGATCATGAACCGTGGTTGTGGCAGTGGCGGCGACGACGAGGGACCAAAGAAGATAGACTGGGGATATCTGGAGGAGTTAATAGATGAATTGTTGGACGAGTTCGAATTAGCAATGGACAGGTCAATAATGATGGACAATGGACAGTGTAGTTCTGTTATTAAGGTACAAGAAGGCGATGATGATTTAGAGCATCATAGATAGAAGAGCTTGCTGATGATTTCGAGGTGGATGTGCATGGATGGCATGAAGTCCAATTGGGTCGCTCTGAAGAACAATATATATGTTATCAAAAAGATTTTAAATTTTATTTTTTTTATCCTCAGTTAGATCAGGATTAAAGATGTAATGACCATTCTTATTAACGATATATGCGAATTTAGGGTATATGTATATTGATCTTATAAAACACCTTCAAACTAATTGCAGTGGTAGATCCGTCGTCCATACTCCCTGGTCATGGACTCCTGCTGTGGACTTGCATTAAAAGGGAACAAAAGGCCCATTGTCTTGGAAGCCCATAAAACTCTCTAAATCCAGCCCACAAATTTCGCCTATTAAAATATAGATTCTTAAGAGTTGAAGTTTGTGAAAGCGAAAATCATTTAATGTTTTCTGCTATGAAGTAACAACGGAGCGTTTCGATAGTGGGGCTAATTGGGTGACATCTGGAGGACCCGATTGAAAATTGTTTTGTTTGGCAACCCCAATTAAGAATCAGGAAAAAAATATTTCAAGAAGAATAAAAAAAGAAAAAAAGAGATAGGCCTGGATATACACAGCCCAGATTCAAAGAGAAAAAATGTTGAAATTGTATTCTGGGCTCACATTACCAGCCATAAATCAACACGCGCTTGAAACTCTCAATTTTCCTAAATGCTTCTTTTCAAACTGTTCTTCTCCAACATATGATTGCTCTGGGTCGGTGGATCTCATTGAAATGGTTTCTGCGCATACCTTTTTACGCCTCCGTTCCATAATTGCTTCTTTTGTTGTCAATATGCAGGACGTCGCTGATTCGGGAGGCACTGATATTACTTAGTAGACTCGTGTCCAATTCTGGCTACTCGGCGATAGTCGTGCGAATATTAACAGCTAGCAGAGATATGGCTGCTTTGACCGTTGATATTGCAAGCAGGTTGTCCCAAGAAGACCAGAGTCTGAGGCTTTCTGATGTCAATGGACATGTGAAAGAATCAGAAATTGTTGAGTTAGGTCAAGCATTTAAGAAAAAATAAATTAATTTCGGAGTATCTAGGAGTGTTGTTTTGAGGTTGAATTATATATAACAGAATTGACAACTTCGTGTGTGTGTTAATTTGTATCTAATATATACATAATTTTAATAAATTAAAGATATATTAATTTTAAATTATGCAATTAAAATTTTAAACATAAATATATAAATATAATTTCAAAATTTAAACATTTGTATTTAGTAACTACTAGATTATTTTTTAAATTATCTAGTATACTCCATGAGTTAGATGAATTTTTGTTTTAACATTAAAATAAACATTTAGGCAAAGCTAATGTTTTTCTAATAGAAAAAAAAATTAAATCATGTGAGAACTAACTTGAAATTAAATACTCAATTTACTTAATGAATCCAAAGATAATTTGATGATTGGTAAAAACATAATGAGTCCAAAGAAAAAAATCTTAAGTCCATAATTGGCAATACAGAAACAGTGTCAAAAAAATACCCTATTTAAATTAAGCCTCAAAATGGCATCTCAAAAGAACAATTTATTCAAAAATACACAATATTTTATAATCTTAAGAAATGTTATATTATTCAAAATTGATGAAATCAAAAGATAGTTTAAAACTCTTTATTAACAATTAAAACAAAAATAATAATTCATAATACTCATTACATTATCAAAATTCAAGTTTAATCAAAATAGGATAACAGTAGAGCGTCTAAGATATCGATTCAAAACTAAAAGGAAAGCCTTATAAAATAAACAAGACATACCACCAAAACTGAAAAAGCAAATACTTAGCAAAGTCCACCTGCTATAAAAAAACTAAAAACCTGAAATAATATTAAAGAATGAGGGGTAAGGTTAACCAATTCACTAAGGTAATAATATTTAATATAAATTTTAGATATTTGCAAGATGATTTATCTTGATATACATATACATATACATACTAAACATATTATCATAAAGTAGTGGAATATATGTTAGTGACCAGATGACAACATTTAATATACATTTTAAATATTTTAGATATTTGCAAGATGATTTATCTTAATATACATATACATATACATATTAAACATATTATCGTAAAGTAGTGGAATACATATTAGAAATCAGATAATACTCAAAGGTGACCAGATGACAACATTTAATGTACATTTAAATATTTTAGATATTTTCTAGATGATTTATCTTAATATACATATGCATATACATATTATACATATTACCATAAAGTAGTGGAATACATGTCAGAGATCAAATGACACTAAAAGGTTGGTATGACCTCAAAGGTGACTACTATGGAATGACTAGTCACCACAAGCTGATACTTATCTTACTAGCTAGATAAATAAAATACTATGTATACATAGGCTAACTACTCTCCGTTAGCATGAAGTTACTGACAAGTCCTGTATCAATACATAATAGATATTCATAGAATCATCAAAGAAATGTATATCATATCAAATAGAATTTAATTCAATAGATTGCGAGTGTAAATTCAACAATAAATGAGTACTCGGAAAATAAAGCAACATATATAAATATTCAAGAAATTAACTAATTGTACTCATCATATAATCAATATACATATTTATTTATAATATATGCAAATTAAAGATTATCCCACTCACTCGAAAAATATAGAATTAAAAGGAATGTCAGATAAAAGACCTGAAAATTCTATTGAGGATCGTTAGGAGAATTTACAATAATATATGAAATATACTAAAAAAAACTCAAACAAAAGATCTCAATGCATGAAATAAAGTCAGGTTTAGTCTACCATGTTTATGGATCAAAACGATAATTTTCCAAAACAGGGACCCAAATTTAATTTTACCAAAATTAGAGGACCAAACTATAAATACATAAAAATAATGATTTTTCACCCATAAACCATCCTAAATTATTTCTATAACAAACAAGGATCGAACAATAATTTTCATAAAGTTTAGGGACTAAAATGTAAATTCCTAAAATTGAGGGAAAAAACCAAAAATATTCTAAATTAATTATCAAACTGAGATTCATCGTCCTTAACCTCAAAATATAATATATAGAATCTCAAAATACATTTAGGGGTTAAATTGTAATTTTTTCAAAGTTTAGGGACTCAACTAAAGTTTTCATAGATTAAGGACCAAAATAAAATTTGGTCATCTCTAACCTCAAGACCATTCTATCGAGATTTTACAGTAAGGTAAAAAATAAATTTTTTAACTAATAAAAATTAATTTAAACAAATCAATTTACAAATCCTTATTTCTAACAAAATTTTAATTAATCACCTAACGTTAAACCCTTAATAATCATAAATCAATTTTAACAACATAAACTTCTAATCCTTATAAACATTAATTTCTCTCTTTCTCTCTCTCTCTCTCTCTCTCTCTCTCTCTTTTAATCCTTCCATAAACAAATCATAATTAAAAGTAACATGAGAAAAAATCACTTACTTGCTACTTCCACTTTTCTTAAACCAAAAAACTCAAAATTAAAAACTAAAATATTTGGTTTGAGGAGAGAAGGGTCACGATGGCTACAAGAATTAGAAAAGAAAAATTCTTTTCCAACTCTTTCTTAAATACCTAAGTTAATTTAGGTTGGGTTCGGGCTGACTTAAGCTTAGGTTTGGACTAAAAGTTTGAGTCTTATATATAATTTAACTAAGAAATTTTAAGATTTAAAAAAAAATTATTAAGACAACAACGTATTGAATCAACCTAAAATAACATTCCAAATCTGCTACTCGAATCATGAAACCATGATAACTCTAAATAAAGCAAATTAAAATAAATTATAAAGCTCAATTCTCAATAACTTTATTATTTAATGACAGAATTGGAAAAGTTTAATATAAAAAAGAACACAATAAAATGATCTAAATCTACCCATGTTAACTCGCGCAAAATCCATGATCCAAGTCATGAGACTGAGATAACTTTATAAAAACAAACCAAAACAAATGACAACATAATTCATAATCAATTAAATAATGAATGATGAAACTAGAAAATATATTAATTAAAATAGACAAAAAAAACTTGAGATAATTAGGTTAACTCGTCAAACTCATAACATGGATCATGAAACCGAGATAACCACAAAAAAACCATAATAAATTATAAAATCTAATTTATAACAAAACAAGTGTCAAATGATGAAATTAAACAAGAAAAATATTTTAAAAATAAAAATAAAAAAGGACACTATTCAAGAAACAAAACTAGTATAGAACATTTTGATTGAATCTTAACCAAAAAAATTAAGAATGGATTGATGTTCAAAGTAAGATGAAATTTGTTCTAGATTTTTTTTATTTTTTTAAATGATATTAGATATATTTCATCCAAATCAAAACAAAACAAAATTGATAGCATTGAAAAATATTTTTTTTTCCTTGCTTTCCCTAATTTTCTTTCCTTTTTAACACCTAAAACAAGATCATAGAGCAGTATAGGAGTGTTGATTAATGAGAGGTATTTCACATGTGATGCGTTGCGGTGATTGTCCATCCTCTAGGAAAAGATGACAATGGTGTGGTGTATTTCCAGTAAAATATGAAAAGAAAATGAATTCTTGTGTTTCTTATCAGTGAAAAATTTAAATAAGAGTCGCAACCTAGTATTCTGGTCACTAAAAGCCCTAACTCATCTCTAAAATCAGGTATGGAGACTGGTTTAGTAAAGGGAAAGTATTAGTACCCCAAATACACCTTACCTAAGGTAAGCTATATTGTTTTTTCTGATAAAATCTAAAGTCTTGTTTAATGGTTTTTTACTTGTTGGTTTGTCTAAGGTTTAAGACGAGCCCTCTTCAATAAAAAAGTTATTATCTTAATGCAGTAAAATCTAATCGTTCTATTATTCAAATAAATAAATAAATATATAGAATACGCATTCCATGTAATGTCATATCTAGGATACTAAGAGATAAAAAATAATTTTTTTTTGTTTTTGAAATTTTAGTCAATGTTTTCTTGATTTTAATAAATTGGTTATTAAAGTCAAAATGCATGCTAAAACATTATTTTTTGGTATATGAAAAATAAAATATGATTTTTTTAGCTTTGAAACACTTGACCGTATGCACAAAAATATATATATTTTTTATTTTTGAAAGTTTTGACGAAAATCAGGTATTTTAATATCGAATTTTTATTTTTTGGTTTAAAATACAGATCGATATCAACATAAAAAAGGCATAAATAAAAAGTGAAGAAATTAAAAATATATAAAAATATAAACTTTTATGGGCTAGGTCGAACCTGGGCCAACTACAAGGGCCGGGCTTAACCCAACAAGCATAAACAGTGGGCCTCTCCACTGTTCACATATAACGTGAACAATAGAAAGAAAAGAAAAGAAGTACTAAATGAAGGTTGAGGAGGAGAGGGAAGAAGGCTGACTTGCGATGGCTCATGGTGCTTTTTACGATTGTGGCGGTGGAAACGGTGCTACTAATAGTGGCTGAGGCAAGGTGGTGTGCGGTGGCTCTTTTTTTTCTTCACTCTCTCTCTTATATTTTTCACTATTTTTGCTTCTTTTTTTTTGGTTTTTTCCTTCTATTTTGCTCCCTCTCTTCTCTTCTCTTTTCTCATTCTATTCTCTCTCTCTCGGGTTTGGTCTCCTTTCTTCCTTTCTTTTCTCTTCATCCCGGGGTGCCTTTTTTTCTACCCCCTATGTTTTTAAAGGCAAAAAACAAGGGGGGCGTGGCTAGGGCGGCCACTATGCTGCGGCCTATCCACCATTCATCCAACATGTGGAAAGTGGCGTCGACGTCTTTTTGAAGGTGTCGGCTAGAAGGATTGAGAGCGGTGACAGAGAAAGGAAGAAAAATCACTTCCTTCCTTGTTTCGCACGTCTAGGGAAAAATATGATGGCGTTGTTCAAAATAGCTCTTTTTCCACCTTCTTTTCTTTTTTTTGATGTGAACAGTGAATAAAATGGTGTTGTTTTGGTCAAAACACGTCGTTTCATTTAAAAGAAAATGACAACAAAATATGTTAATTTTCATATTGGTCTTTAATTTGTAATTTTTTCAATTAAGTCCTAAATTGCAATTTTAATTTTAAAATCAAAGCAATTGCACCCCTGCAAAAATCCAACAGTTGCCCTGAAGTTGGTCGTTTTTTTTTATATTTTGATCCTTGGTCTTGTAATTATGAAATTTGACTCTCAATTGAGTAATAAACTTTGAATTTCTTCAATTGGGCCCCTAACTGGTTTTAATTCCAGCCACTCTACTTACACACCTTTTTTATTTTAGTCCTTGGTTTTGGATTTCTTCAATTAAGTCCCTAATTAGCCATCAAACTTAAATATTTATGCAATTAAGCCTTTAATTTGACCAAATTAACTTCCAAAAATTATAATTTGACCCCAAAACTTTAATTTCTTTCAATTAAAGCCTAAATTGACTCTAAAATCAATTTTTTTAATCAAACTCTCCATAAATTCAATTAAACCTTCAATAAAATTTAATTAGTCTATAAATATATGATTTAGGCTTTTCTTACTCAAATTGAATTTTTTTGTCAATAGGGCTGTCATCAGTTAATAAAATACTGTCAAATTTTAATTTTTGTATTTTTAACCTTCTCAACCAATTTTTAACTATTTTTAGGGTGCGTTGACATTCTTTGTTCACTGTTTATAGTTTTTGATAATATTTTTTAATTTTTCATGTAAGGGCTCAGAAATGAGTTATGACAAGAGGAATAGATGTAAGACCCAAACTTTTAGTCTAAATCCAAGCTGAAGTTAGCCCAAACATAATCTAAGTTAACTTAGGTATATAAAAAAAAGTTGTAAGAGAATTATTGTTCACTCTTCTAAGTCTTATGGCCGTCATGACCTTCTCATCAAATAAAAAATTTCAGTTTATGATCACGAGTTTTGGATTAAAAAAATAAAAATAACAAGTAAGTGATTCTCTCTCATGTTATTTTTAATTATGACTTGTTTATGGAAGAATTAAAGAGAGAGAGAGAGAGAGAGAGAGAGAGAGAGAGAGAGAGAAAATAAGGTTTATAAGGATTAGAAATTTAAGTTGTTAAGATAGATTTATGATTATTAAGGGTTTAATGTTAGGTGATTAATTAGTATATTGTTAGAAATAAAGATTTGCAAGTTGATTTATTTAAATTAATTTTTTATAGGGTAAGAAATTCATTTTAACATTGCTGGAAAATTTGGACAGAATAGTCTTGAGGTTGAAGATGATCAAATTTTATTGAGATAATTTGATCCCTAAATGTATTTTGAGATCCTGGATAGTGTTATTATGGGATATTTTCAGTTTTGTTCTAATGATGAATCTCTGTTTGATTATGGAATATTTTCAGTTTTGTCTCTTAATTTTAGAAATTTATATTTTAGTCCCTAAACTTTATAAAAATTACAGTTCGGTTCTTGGTTCGTTCTAGACAGAATTGAGGATGATTTAGAGGTGAAATTTTAGTATGGATATGTATTTACAGTTTGGTCTAGTTTTGATAAATTTGGTCCCTGATTTGGATATTTGTTGTTTTAGTCCCTAATCCTGGTTTTCTTTTATGTATTAGAAGCTTTTATTTGTGTTGCTTTGAGTTGCTTTTGAATATATTTTGTATATTTATTGTAGGTTCTCCTAACAATCCTTAATAAGTTTTTCAAGTTTTTTATCTGATATTCCCTTTAGTTCTATATTTTTCAGGTGAGTGAGATAATCTTTAATATGCATATAATATAAATAAATATGTATGTTGATTATACGATGAGTACAATTAGTAATTTCTTAAATATTTATATATATTGCTTTATTTTCGAGTACTTATTTATTCTTCAATTTGCACTCGCAATCTGTCAAACTAAATTATATTTGATATGATATATGTTTATTTGATGATTCTATAAATATCTATTATGTTTTGATATAAAATTTGTCAGTAACTTCATGTTAATAGAGAATAGTTAGCTCATGTGTACATGGTATTCTGTATACCTAACTGGTAAGAGATGCATCAGTCTGTGGCAATTGATTATCCCACAGTGGTTGCATTCGATTGTTATCTAATCTCTGACATGTTTTCCACCACTTTATTATAATATGTATACGTATATAAAGATAAATCATCTTGCAAACTATTAGTACTATTATCATTAATATCTATAATATATATTAAATATTATTTATTCACTAAATTGATTGAACTCACTTTCATTTTTAATATTATTTCAAGTTCTTAGTTTTTTAATAGTAGTTCTTTTTCAGTTTTGATCGGTATGTCTTATTTATTTTGCAAGAATTTTATTTCAGTTTTTGATTCAATATTTTTAAATAAAATGTTATTTTGATATTTTTCTTGAATTGCCCGTCATCAACCCAAAATTCCGGTCACTACAATAGATAATTTTCAGCATATAAATTAAGCTACTTTTCTTTCTGGCGGTCAATATATCAGCAATAAATAAAGAAGTGCAGTTCTCGGTATATCAGCAATTAATAAAGAAGTGCAGTTCTCGGTTGCTCGATTTTCTACTCAATGTTATAATCTTCATTTTGGTTCTACCGGTCAAGTATTCTTGAGCCATCATCTTTCACGCAACGAGATTAAGCCTTTCCTAACGTGGGTCTCAGGCAAGAAATCCACGCATGGGAAATCTCTTCGCAATTTACTTGGCGCAACAGAGACATATCAATGTATGAATTATTAGTAGATATATTGATGAAGTTACAAGAGCGATCAGATTCGGATACAGCAGGCAGATTTCCAAGGCCATAAATGCAATGAAAATGACCAATGGTAGAGCTTTATGCAGCTATTAAAGCATCCGAAACGTTGAAGAGGAAGGCAGGCAGCACTGGCTTTTTCAAGGAAGAGGGGCGATTGCTTGCAAAGAGGTTTATAAAGAGTTTGGACGGTTAAACCAAAGATGACGCTGGGATGAGTGGGATAAGTTTGGATAAACTTGATTGCAGATGTTTATGTCACAACTGTTGACTTCAGCCATCACAAGCACAACTGTGTAAAAGCACGGAAACAGACAAGAACTATCCTGGCAATTTCAGTGCCCTGTAGAACACTCAATTGATGCAAGTTACTAATATGATTGCAATGGTTTTCAATGCATTCTTCGTCTTTATTCCAATCGTAATGTATTTGACCTTAGTGCAGACTGCGTTGTGAGTATTCGAAGACCTGGGTTTTCAATAACTTCTTTTAATAGTAGAGATGGTGTCCCTGTCTGTTGTAGACTACAGATTGCAGTTGAATCCTATGTATTTTAAAAAATAATTTCTATCACTCTTCCAAACAGGCACGCAATCTCTTCCAAACAGGCACGTAATCTGTTACTTCATTAATTTAAGTAACAATTAATATTGGCTTAATGATCCTCTCAGCAAATTGTTTCAGCAAACACATGAAAGGCTGTTTCCAAAATGAAAAAGAGGAAGAAAATCACCCTTGAAGAGCATGAAAGTACACCTAGTCAAGATGCTGTAATCTGTTGAATATAACTATACATTGCTTGAACATTTCCTAGCATTTTATTTATCTTAGCTGACTCAGCCTTTTGTTTTTCTTGCTTCCTGATTACACAGACATACGATAAAGGTAAGGATATGGACAAAAGTCTTAAGTGTCCCGTCTCTAGTTGCTTAACATGCATGTGCATATCCTTCAAATATCCGTGGCTAATAAAAATCAATTACATATTTGTAAGATAATATGTAAATATGAAACAAAAGACAGCTACAAATATATAAAGAATATATATAATCGTAGAATATTCTCAGATAAAAAACAAAAAAATGTCGGTGTCGAAGATACCTGTCAATAGCGCGTTTTAACAACAAATACATTTTCATTCAAAGCTTGCAAACTAAATTAATTAATTATTGATAATTTCATTCAAGAGTTTCCTACTTTTCTACTTGTATTTTTACTAAGAATGAAATCCCTCTATCCATGCTAATTAATTATTGATAATTCATTAAATTTGTAAAATCAATAAATCTAATTCAATCAAGCAAAATTAATCCAAGATTAAGTAGAATTAATTTCCATAATTCATTGAATTTACAAAATAAATAAATAATCTTATCAATCAGTTTCATATTTATTTTTAATAATCTTAAATACCATATCGCACAGTTTGTTTTGTGTGCATGTAATTCGAGAAGGATAGAGGAGTAAAGGACAACGTTGGCGGAGAGCCTTACCCCACAGAAGGCTATTTGACTGCCCAACTTGATTAGGATTCGTTGAGATAAGCATCAGCAATGACGTAATTTGCATTCCATTAATAAACAGTAGGACAAAGACCAAGAACTTAGTTATAATGAGTCCTCCTCAACATAGAGGAACTCCTGCAGATGGGAAAAAAAAAATGATTCAAGAAAGTTGAGATAAAAATGGCGGAGATTGCAGTGAACTTTCTACTTGACAAGCTTGCACCTCTTTTCGAAAATGAGCTGCAGTTGTTAAGAGGTGGGCGGGAAGAAATTGTATATGTGAGAGGAGAGTTGGAGCGGATAAGAGCCTTCCTACGCGTTGCAGATACATTAGAAGAGAGCGACGAGGAAGTCAAGGTGTGGGTTAAGCAAATAAGGGACGTTGCTCATGAAACTGAAGATATTCTGGATGAGTTCACAATTCTCCTGGCACATGATCATGCCAGTGGACTCTATGGTTTGATCCATAAGTTTTCATGCTGCATAAAAAATATGAAGGCTCGCTATCGAATTGCTTCGCAAATAAAAGCCATCAACTCAAGAATCAGAAATATCTCGGATGGCCATCGCAGACTCCGTCAAAAGTTCTGCGTAGCTGAACATGGTTCGAGTTCCACTAGCACGGGCTGGCAGGACGGAAGAGAAGATGCCCTTCTTCTAGACATGACTGATCTAGTGGGAATCGAGGAGCGCAAAAGCAGGCTTGTTGGTTGGCTTGTGGATGGTCGTTCAGGACGTGAAGTAGTTTCGCTTACTGGGATGGGAGGGCTGGGGAAAACCACCTTGGCAAAGCAAGTCTATGATGATGCAGAAGTGAAGAAACATTTTAGTGTCCATGCCTGGATTACAGTGTCTCGATCGTACAAGATGGAAGAACTACTTAAAGACATTGTTCAACAACTCTTTGCTGCAGAGAGGAAGCCAGTCCCCAAAAATTTAGAGAGCCAGAACAGCAGTCAGCTAAAATCAATAATCAAAGAGGTCCTGCAGAAAAGAAGGTACCTAATAGTCCTGGATGATGTATGGCACGTGAATGAGTGGGATGCTGTCAAGTATGCCTTGCCAACCAACAACTGCGGCAGCCGGGTCATGCTCACTACACGCAATGCTGATCTAGCCTTCACCTCTCGCATAGAATCAGAAGGCAAGGTCTATAACTTGGAGCCCTTGCTTCCAGAAGAGTCGTGGACTCTTTTCTGCAGGAAGACATTCCGGGGGAATTCATGTCCTCATCATTTGGAGGATATTTGTAATAATATCTTGAGAAAATGCGAGGGGCTTCCACTTGCAATTGTGGCAATCAGTGGCGTTCTTGCTGCAAAGGACAAGCGAAGGATAGATGAATGGGAAATGGTTCGACGTAGTCTTGGTGCTGAAATTGAGGACAATAATAAGCTTCTCAATTTGAAAAAGGTGCTTTCTCTCAGTTTCAATGATCTGCCGTACTATCTAAAGTCTTGTTTCTTGTATGTGAGCATCTTTCCAGAGGATCATCTAATTGAACACATGAAACTTATTCGTCTATGGGTTGCGGAAGGATTTGTGGAAGCAAAATATGGAAAGGAGTTAGAAGATGTAGCAGAGGACTATTTCAATGAACTCCTAAACAGAAGCCTGTTGCAAGTGGCGGAGACAGCCAGTGACGGAAGGGTCAAAACATGTCGCCCCCATGATCTCCTGCGAGAGATTATCATTTCAAAGTCAAGAGACCAGAACTTTGCAGTTATAGCCAAGGATCACAATGCAATGTGGCCAGACAAAATTCGGCGTCTATCAATACACTACACAGTGCAAAACGTACAACTGAACAGGTGCGTCTCTCAGTTGCGTTCTTTGTTCATGTTTGGGATGGTAGAGAAGTCGCCCCTACGAACCTTGTTTCCTAATGGTTTTAGGCTGCTTCATGTGCTGGATTTGCAAGGTGCTCCAATAAAAATGTTTCCAGTTCAAGTTATCAACCTGTATTACCTTAGGTATCTAAGTTTGAAGGAAACTAAGGTAAGTAGAGTCCCATCCTATATAGGGAAACTCCAACACCTAGAGACCTTGGATCTCAAACACACGTATGTCACTGAATTGCCCGATGAGATCTTGAAGCTACAACGACTTCGTCATCTCCTGGTTTATCGCTATAAATTTGAGTCTTACGCGCACTTCCACTCGAAGAATGGTTTCAAGGCTCTTGAGAAAATAGGACAACTGCAATCCCTACAAAAACTATGTTTTGTTGAGGCAAACCACGGCAATGGTAATATAATGATTGAACTTGGGAAGCTAACTAAACTGAGAAGGTTAGGTGTTGTAAAGTTGAGAAGGGAAGATGGTAAGTCTTTATGTTCATCTATCGAGAATCTTAGAAACCTTCGCGCCTTGTCTCTACTTTCAGTGGAAGAGGATGAGATTCTTGATCTTGAGCACCTTTTCTCTCCTCCTCCGCTACTTCAGCGGTTGTACTTGACAGGACGCTTAGTGACACTGCCACACTGGATACCTAATCTAGAAAGCCTTGTCAGAGTTCATTTGAAATGGAGCCGCTTAAAGGGTGATCCCCTGGAATCTCTTCAGGTTCTTCCCAATCTAGTGCATCTTGAATTACTTCAAGTTTATGAAGGAGATACCTTGTGTTTCAAGGTGGGAGGGTTTAAGAAACTCAAGCTTTTAGGTATTGATAAATTTGACGAGCTAAGATGCGTGGAAGTAGAGGTGGGTGCGCTGCCTCGGGTGGAAAAGTTGAGCATTCAGCGCTGTAAATTGCTGGAGAAGGCACCATTAGGCATTGAGCATCTAACAAAGCTGAAAGTGCTAGAGTTTTTCGACATGCCTCAAGAACTAATCAAGACACTTCTTTCAGATGAACAAGGGGGAGATTATTGGAGAGTCGCGCACATCCCAGAAGTATACTCAACCTACTGGAGAGATGGGGGATGGGAGGTCTATTCTCTGGAAAGTTTCAACGACTCTTCCCGGCCAAGTCCCGTCATAAGGAGCCAGGAACTTCATACTCGCTGGAAATGATATTTCTGCTACAGGTTGATTTTTAGGGCCTGTAGTTGAAGGATTTGTAAATATTCTTACTAGTGGTCTGTAGATAATTGTATAGCTTCAGCGTAGAACATCTAGAACTACCGAGTGGTTCAGGTAGTGATGTGTATAGTATTTGGGCAGGGTGTTATCAAAAAGCCTGTGCCTTTGAAATATTCATAAAGGGAAGACGCTGATATACAGTCTCTGGTCTGTACATAGTTTCTTCAATATCAAACTGATAACTTGAATATATATCCCCTGTTTGCCTGTTGCCTGCTCTGCCTAGTATGCATCACCAACCTTTCTGAAACTCGTTTCAAAGTTTCCAATTCGTCGGAGAGAATTTCTTGAATCCATGATCGGCTCGCTTTGTAAACCTCTCGGCCCAAGAAGTCATCAAGTTCACTATGATATGGCTAGAACCAGGCGATCTCCAGTCCACCGTCAAAGGAGATGGGAGTAACGCAGGCCAGCATCCTGCGACTTACCTTCAATTTGAAAAATTCGTAACTGTAGATCAAGAGGATTGGAATACGTCGACTCTCCGGTCAGTGATCAAGCGTTTCTGATCACTATGTTGATGCAACAAACAAAAACTACCCGTAAACAAGCAAGATGACAGGCATCAAGTTAAAACGAGGGGGGGAGAGGCAGAGACGAAGAAGAGGGAACAGTTTTTAACATGTCAAAAAGTAAAACATCCACCTCTATAAACTTGCTTTGCTCACACAGAATCTGGAGATCACACGCATGTATAATTTCATGAAATCTCATAAACCATCATAACCCGAGTATAATGTGTTTCAGTACATACATGGTCGATAATGCCTTAGGTAATATCAATAATAATAAAAAATGCTTCATAGAAGTACATAATAATAATATGGCCAGTAATAATTCATTTTGATTAGCAATATCCACTAATACGTAGCTAATTACTGATTTAACTAAAATACTTTTGAAATCTTATTAACCTAATGAGAAGTTTTAACACCTTTTTCATATAAAAATAATTATTTGTGCTTATATTAACTTTTATTTTTTGTAAAAAGCTAATTATTAGTATTTGTATTCAACTTATCTCTACTTAAGAAAGAGACTAAAACAATAATATTATTTCTAAGAAATAGGTTAATTCATTTTTCTATTTTATGCCTATTTATGCATGACATAAAACCTTAAATAATATAAAATAAGCTTCTCAAATCACCTCTGATCTATATAGTACCTTCTTCAAACTTTATTTTTACTACAACTATAAAAATGCATAAAACTAGTCAATTGAGTCTAATAATTAAAATTTTAAAATAATAAAATTACATAAAATTATTTAATTGGACACTTAGTTTCTTGATTTCATGTGGAATTTTCGGTCATTATCTTGCATTATCTTTGACTCTTTTAAAAAAAATATTTAACTTTTTCCTTTGTACTAATAATATGAAAAAAATAACACCTGTTCTTTTTTCAAGAACTTTCAACTGTATTACTAAATATAAGTAATAAAAAATTAAAAAGATTTTAGATTATAATTTATTGTATGTTTACTTGTTATTGTTAAAATCGCTACTAATATTAAAAACATTTCTTTAAACAAAACATTCATGAAATTTGTATTCATGTCCATATATTTTTTTTATTTCTATTCACCACAAGTATAATTATAATCTAAAAATGATAAAATTACATACAATTCAGCAAAGTATTAAGTTTAATTTTTTTTGTAAAGGACCCTAGATATAGTATTACTTTATTTTTTTTACTTCTTTATATATAAAGATTTATACTTAAAGATGTAAAAGAAATTTGATAGTTGGGTTAAATATTGATTAATTTAATAATATAATAAAAATATGAGGTAACAAAAAAAACTAAAAATTGCATGAATAAAATAAAAAAATTATATAAAGTCGCACATATTAAAAATCTTATAAGAAAATCAATTATTATTTTGAAAAACAAATTCAATCTATATAATTTACAAAAAACTTACAAATGAATTATACCAACCTCTTTAAAAATTAAACACGCCCTTTATCATAAAAAAAATCACAATCCAAAAATAACCTATATAAGTCGGAAAAAAAATCCAAGAGAAAGGGTATTAATTAAATTATATATCAAAAACTTGTTTTTAAAAATTCATATAAAATTAAGCATCAATTAAAAAAATCATTTTTTAAAGAAAAGAATTAGGTCAAGCTTAGTGTTATGCCCATAAAGCTACGGCCTGCTATTTTTTTAAGTTTAATAGAGTCGAGAACTTGTTGTCCACCCCAAAAATTTTCCAAAAAAAAAATAATGCATCATCTATGAAGTCTAGAATCCAGCCACTGATGTAGCTAGAAAAAAAAAAGAAGCTTTTTTCATCCAAAAAACTTATTTTTAATTTATTTTTTATTCAAACTATCTAAAAAAATGCCTTGGAACCTTATTAAACTAATCCATAGCCTCTAAAAACACAAAAACTGAGTCCAAAATCCTCAATCAATCTAAAATCAAAAAATCTTTTTAAGTCCATATCTTTTTTTAGGTATTTTTGAGGTAAAAAAATACATAATCATAATCCTTTCTTCATATGGAACCATACGATACAAAAAATGATTATTTTAGTGATTAGTGATCAAAATAGTAACCAATGACAACTTTCTCTTTTTATATTGGTATCCAATGACTCCCTCTCTTCTCTCTAATAAAAAAAAAACTGAAAAATAATAAAAATAAATTTTTTTATTAAAATGGAATGTTTGAAAATTACAAGGATCAGTAACTTAATATCTTAAAAGATGGGAGATGAAAATAAATTTCTACAATAAATACCTGTATTTTTTATTTTAGTACCCTGTCTTTAAATGCAACCCTCTCTCTTTAAAAATATATGCAATTAGGGGTTAATTTGGATTCAAATAGCTAAATCATGCAGAATAAAAATTTAAAAATCAAATTAAAAATTAAAAAAAAAACATTGATTCAATGCACAATATTTTTATAAGAGAGTGAATAATAAAAAAAAAAGGTTGATAGTGAGAGATGATCTAAAACCCAGTTTCAAGTTTTGATTGATCATTTGACACCTTCATCATCTAGTTCATAAAAAGGTACGTACATGGTATTCTATTTGCAATTCTATCTCTTACAATCGTTGCTCATTGCAACTTTGCTACTATCATTACAGCCAAATGATGATTTCTCAAAAGCCAAGAAAAAAAGAAAAAAGGAGCTTATTTCCAAGAAACTACCATTAAAGTCGAGAATTGTACAGGAGCAGCCCGTTTCTCGGGCGATGACTGATGTTGTAATTTTATTGAAAGAAGGGGGGTTGTAGAAAGACTTGGGTGTTCCCCTGCTTAGTTGACCTTCATTTTCATTGATCATTTCAAAGTCGTCTTCTACGCCCCTTTGCTTGTAGTTTGGATGGAAGACAACAAAATGATGCATTAAGAGATAGATTTAGAGCCATTTAGATTTCAGGAACCACTCAATTAGCCAATCAAAACTATCACATACATGTCGACATACAATATATATAGTTCGTTGATACTTTTCGAACATCAGAGGGATAATGATTCCAGTTCGATTTCTTGAAGCACTCCAATTCTGTGTCTATTAGCTATGGAAGCTGCACATAATTAGTCCCTTCTCCAACTTGATGTCAACAGTGCTCTTCTTCACGGTGATATAAATGAAGAAATTTATATATCTCCACCTCTTGGTCTTCAATGATATGTGACGAATCCAGTGTATCACCTCATCAAGATATTATATGGATTAAAACAAGCTTCCCATCAATATTTTGCCAATTTCTCTACAACTATAAAAGCTGCTAAATTTTTTCAATCCGAAGTAGATTACTTATTCGCTCTTAAGTGATTTCTACAGTCATTTACAAATAAAATGTTTGGGTGGTTCGAAGTATTTTTTGGGTATTAAAGTTCCGAGTAAAGGAAAGGTATTTTCATCTCATGACAGAAATATACCTTGGAAATTCTATAGGATGATGGATTTTTTTAGTATTAAACTTGCTAGTTTTCCCATAAAAGAAAACATAAAGCTCTTGAGATAAGGTTGAATTGTTTAAAGATCTATCCTAATATAGGCAACGAGGTGGACACCTAATTTACTTAACTTTTACCTGGCAGGATATCACTTATTCTATACATGCACATGTGTTAAGTAGATTCATGCACGCACCAAGTAAGCCTCCCGTGAAAGCTGCCTTGCATGTGTCACATTATTTGAAAAGTAATTCAGGACAGGGTTTGATTCATCTTTGAGAGGATTCAGATTGGATAGGTTGTCCGACATATGGTGGATCAACCACTAGTTATTATTTTTTTTGGATATTATATTATTTTTGTTGAAATAAAACTCAATATAGAAGATTAAGGAAGATAACTATCAACTATCAACTATCACCATCCAACCGTCCAACCGCCAGCTATCAGTTGCTTTCAACCATCGGCCACAACCGCCTTCACACTTGAAGGTTGAATTTTCTTGTTTTGATTTTGTGTATAAATAGATAGCTAAGCTTATGCAATTATGTGTGGAGAGATTGAGAGAAATACTAGAGAGAAAGAGAGAAAGAAAGAGGGGTTGTTGTAAGCTTTTGTTTATGTTATTGTAAGCTTGTTGTTCTTGAAATAAAGAGTGTGTTTTATCCCCTCTAAGTGTTTCAAAGCCACCACAAGTGATTTCTCTCACCAATAATTGGTATTAGAGCCCCGTTCGTCAGAAAACAGAGATTAATCGAAGCACGGGGTGGACCACACTCTCCGTCTAAAGTTTCAGTACTGTAGCCCACGTGCCTCGAGGAAGAAGACGACTAAGCCACACGCGTGCCATATTTGAGCCGCGCCGAGCTAAGCCTCAAGCCGAGTCGTGAGCCATATTCCGAAGCCGAGCCGAGCTCCAAGGTATATTCCGAAGCCAAGCCAAGCTCTGAGCCATATTCTAAAGCCAAGCCAAAAGGAATATTCCTTGGAATATTCCCGATTCAACCCAGCAAACCACCTGAATTGGTTTTTGGACTGGTTCACCCCATTTTTGACCCATTTTCTACAAAGTTAGACTGATTCCCTACTATTTGGACCATTCCGGATCCATCTACAATGTCGGTTTTGCCAAATTCAACTCCCAAAAGGTGATATAGTCATTTAAGGAGCAAAATAACTATAGAAAATGCACAAACACTTATCCCGAAGCTAACCAAAGACAACTATGATAGTTGGTGCATCAGATTGAAGGCATTCCTTGGTTCACAAGAGTGTATAGACATTGTGCAATATGGTTATGATGAACCAGAGTCCAAAGAATCAGAAGATGCTTTACGAGAGGTACAGAAGCAAGTCCTCAAAGCCAATAGAAAGAAAGATAACAAAGCAAAGACAATCATTTATCAAGGTCTTGATGAAGCGACATTTAAAATCATTGCTTCTGCAGAAACATCAAAAGAAATATGGGAGGCTCTCCAATAAAAATACAAAGGTGCTGACAGAATAAAGAAGATTTATCTCTAATCTTTGTGAGGTGAATTTGAATTGTTACAAATGAAGTCCTCAGAATCCATTTCTAATTATCACACAAAAATTATGGTGATAGTCAATCAGATGAGAAGAAATGGAAAAACCCTTTCAAATGCTCGAATTACTGAGAAAATTTTGAGATCCCCAGATCAAAAATTTGATTTTGTTGTTGTCGCTATTGAAGAGTCCAAAAAAGTGGACAAGTTAACACTGGATGAACTTATGAGTTCTTTGCAAGCTCATGAGCGGAAGATTGTAAAAAGAAATGGAGATAAGGCAATTGAGCATGCCTTACAAGCAAAATTGTCTCTCAAAGATAGATATGAGTAAGGGGAGACTTCAACAAGTGGATACACCACTCGAGGAAGAAGTCAACAAACACGAGGAGGATTTCAACGATTTCAAGGCAGAGGTTATTGGAATACAAGTTTTAGAGGAAGAGGTGGTAGAAACACCACCAGAGGAGGTCGAGGACAACAAACATTCACTCTTAGAGGAAGAGGAGGCGATTACAATAACCGTGACAAGAGAAATATTCAATGTTATAATTGCAATTAATTTAGCCACTATAACACTGAATGTCAAAGGAAAGCTCCATTGGAGATACATGAGCGAGTCAACTATGCAGAAGAGGATGTCAGCAGTAGAGGAGCAGCTGCATTATTTGTCCAACAAGGACTTGACAAGAATCAAGAGAATATTTGGTAGTTTAATTCTGGAGCCAGCAATCACATGTGTGGCCAACGAGATTTATTTGGTGATCTAGATGAGACCATACAAGGTTTTGTCATCTTTAGAGATACTTCAAAAGTTCCATTCAAAGGTAAAGGCAACATCCTAATCAAGTTGAAGAATGACGATCATAGTTATATCGCCGATGTCTACTATATCCCAGCCATAAAGCAGAACTTGGTGAGCATAGGTCAACTTTTGAAGAGAGGCTATACACTTTACATAAAGAATTGTCATCTGACAATTACAGATTACAATGGGAGATTAATTGCCTATGTGAAAATGTCCAAAAATAAGATGTTTCCTTTAAACATCTAATATGATGCAGCAAAGTGTTTGAGTGCCATCACCAACAGTGAAGAATGGCTTTGGCACCTAAAGCTTGGACATCTGAATTTCACAAGTCTGAAGATGCTAGCAAGCAAAAAGATGGTCAAAGGTATGCCCCCACATTGATCATCCAGAAGAAGTCTGTGAGAGTTGTGTCCTCAGCAAACATCACAGATCCAGTTTTGCTAAAGAAGTTAACTAGAAAGTAAAGAAGCCACTGGAGTTAGTGTACACAGATGTGTGTGGTCCTATAAAACCTATGTCGAATGGACAAAATAGGTACTTTCTCACTTTCATTGATGATTTTAGCAGAAAGACATGGGTATATTTTTTAAAGAGGAAGTCAGAAGTGTTCAATTGTTTTAAAGATTTTAAAGCAATTGTTAAGAAGCAAAATGGCTATAAGATCAAAACCGTGAGATCTGATCAAGGTGGAGAATATACAGCAAATGATTTTGAAGCCTTTTGTACACAACAAGGCATTAGACATCAGACAACACCAACTTATACACCATAGCTGAATGGTGTAGCTGAGAGGAAGAATCGAACGATTCTTGACATGGCAAGAAGTTTACTCAAAGCAAAGAAGCTACCCAAACAATACTGGGCTGAAGTTGTATCATGTGTAGTGTATCTACTAAATCGCTGCCCAACTAGAAGTTTGCAAATTGTCACTCCACAAGAAGTATGGAGTGGTCACAAACCAAGTGTTATTCATCCTCGAGTCTTTGGTTGTGTGGCATATGTAAAGATCCCAGATGCAAGAAGGACCAAACTTGATGATAAAAGCGAGAAATGCATCTTTGTCAGACATGGTGAGAGAAGAATGGGATACAAGCTGTATAATCCCATCACCAAGAAGGTAATTATGAGCAGAGATGTTATCTTTGAAGAAGATAAAAATTGGCAATGGAATGATGACCAAGAAGCAATTAAATGGATCAGTACTGATTTGATCATTAAAGATGAAAAAGTACCAACAATACTTGCAGAAGGTCCGATAGTACCAGAAGATGAGCCGCAAAGTCCGTTACATAAATTTCCAGTATTCAACAAGAGAAACACACTAGAATCATCACCAACACCATCATTACCAGAACCATCATTAGCATCCTCATCAGAAGGACCAAGAAGGATGAGAAATCTAGAAGAGCTGTATGATGCCACTCAAGTAATGGAAGATACAACTCTATTTTGTTTCTTTGCAGATAGTGACCCACTTAGCTTCAATGAAGCTATCACAGAAGATAAGTGGATAAAAACAATGGATGAAGAAATATATGCCATTGAGAAGAATGATACTTGGAAGCTGACTTATCTACCAGAAAACAAGAAAGCAATAGGTGTCAAATGGGTCTATAAGACAAAGAAGAATGCAAAAGGAGAAGTGTAAAGATACAAAGCAAGATTAGTGGTGAAAGGCTACAAACAGAGAGAAGGCATTGACTATGGAGAAGTGTTTGCTCCAGTAGCCCGACTAGAGACAATCAGACTAATGATCTCATTAGCTGCACAACATAGATGGAAGATCTATCAACTTGATATGAAGTCAGCATTTCTGAATGGCTTCCTAGAAGAAGAGATCTATGTTGAACAACCACTTGGATACATTGATGCTGAAAATAAAGGCAAAGTATACAAGTTGAAGAAAGCCCTTTACGGTTTGAAGCAAGCTCCACGTGCTTGGAATACTAGAATTGACAGGTATTTTTAAGATAATGGATTTGAAAAATGTCCATATAAACATGCAATTTATGTAAAGAAAGAAGCTGATGGCAGCATATTATCTGTGTGCCTATATGTTGATAACTTGATCTTCACCGGCAACAATCCTACCATGTTCAAAGACTTCAAGAAAAGCATGGTGCAAGAGTTTGAGATGACAGACATTGGTCTGATGACACATTTTCTTGGCTTAGAAGTGGTGCAGAAAGAAGAAGGGATTTTTGTATCCCAAAGCGGTTATGCCAAAGATATTCTTGAAAGGTTCAAGATGGAAAGTTGCAATCCAGTATTAACTCAGTTGAGAATGGAGTGGAATTGAGGAAAAGTAAAGTTGGAAATGTTGATCCAACTTACTTTAAAAGCTTAGTAGGAAGCTTAAGGTACTTGACATGTACCAGACCAAATATACTCTATGGAGTTGGACTTATCAGCAGATATATGGAGAAGCCAGACCAATCTCATTTGAATGCAGCCAAGAGAATTCTTCGCTACATTAAAGTCACAATAAATGAAGGTATGTTTTATACCTCAAGTACAAATTTCAATCTTACTAGCTACTCGGATAGTGATTGGGGTAGAGATCTGGATGAAAGAAAAAGTACAACAGGGTTTGTATTTTTCATGGGAGATACATCTTTCACATAGTCATCCAAGAAACAATAGATTGTCACGTTATCAAGTTGTGAAGCCGAGTATGTTGCTGCCAACTCAGTTGTATGCCATTTAATATGGTTAAGGAATTTGCTGAAATTTTTGGGATTTCCTCAAGAAAATCCTACAGAGATTTATATCGATAATCGATTAGCGATTGCATTGGCAAAGAACCCGGTGTATCATGAAAGAAGTAAACATATTGATACATATTATCACTTTATCCGAGAGCATGTAAAGAATAAAGAAATCAAGCTAATATCCTGCAAGATAGATGATTAAGCTGCAGATATCTTTACTAAGCCATTGAAGAGAGAAGTATTTATCAGATTGAAATTCATGCTTGGAATGACATTCCTCGATTGAGTTTAAGGGGGAGATTTGTTGAAATAAAACTTAATCTAGAAGGTCAAGGAAAGCAACCACCAGTTGTCACCACCCAACCGTCCAGCCGTTGGCCGCCAGCCGCTTTTACACCATTGGCCACAACCGCCTTTACACTTGAAAGTTGAATTTTCTTGTTTTGATTTCGTGTATAAATAGATAGCTAAACTTATGCAATTATGTGTGAAGAGATTGAGAGAAATACTAGAGAGAAAGAAAGAGGGGTTGTTGTAAACTTTTGTTTATGTTATTGTAAGCTTGTTGCTCTTGAAATAAAGAGTATATTTTATCCCTTCTAAGTGTTTTAAAGCCACCACAAATGATTTCTTCCATCAACGATTTCATGGACAAAGAGGCCAAAACCATATCTTTATTCTTAGCAGAAGCCAAATATAGAGCCATGACAGGTTGTGAATTATCAATATGGAGCCATGATAGGTTGTGAATTATCTTGGCTTCAAAGATTAGTGAATATTGCATTCAAAACCACTAATAAAGCAGTTTTACATATAGCAACCAATTGTATTTTTCATATAAGAATCAGATAAATAAAGTTTTTCATGGAAGAACAGACATATAAAAGTAAATTATTATTTTATATGTGACAAAATACAAGCAAGTTAGGAGTTGTTGATATCCACTCTCCAACATGAAGAAATGTTAAAAACAATAAGGAAATTAACAAGATTAGCACGTCGGATTATCTTAAGGAAGATCAACTTGAAAAGATCAATGATTGTCCTGTGTTGATAAAAAATTGACAACGCGTTCTTCGATGTGATTGTAATAATCATGCCAGCTATTCAGAGTAAAGAACAATATTAATTTTTTGTTCATAAGTCAACCAGCAGTCTCTTTTTACCCTCTAATAGAATACAATCTATTTATTTTTTCCTGGTTAATATTTCATAATCATTTGAATCGGTAATGTCAGAAGTAATGAGCTTGTAGTTGATATTTCATATTCAGCAGAATTGGTGATGATGGGAGAAGAATCTTTTTCTAGTTGTCATGCAATGCTGAAACTTGAATCTGGTAGCAGTGGCAATGACAGGCCATAGCAGTGCTGAAGCTTGAAATCGTCAATCTGCGGTTGTAAGTGATGGAAAGCTGTCTGAAATTCCCTGGATGATTTATTTAAACTCCAAAAGACAACAACTTGTAAATTAATTGCTCGGCTGAGAATGCAAGGTTTGGATTTGAAAGATTCCCGTTTCTTGTTTGAGTCCCAATTTTCTTTAGTAATTTGGCCACCAGGTACAGAGACAAATTTATAGAATTTCTTTGTGATTTGTTGAAATAAAAAAAAATCATAACAAGCATACACACAAAAGAAAGAAAGAAAGGTCAGAACATGGACATCTTGCTACTTGCATCGTTGTGTTACAGGATTAGAGACAAGGTATCTGCAAGTGGTAAATGATGTCAACGAAAATTGCAGAATATTCTTGCTGATGGAGGTTGGGAGTAACCTATGCTCTCAAGCAAACAAATCATTGACCAGTAATCGGATACATCTTTAAAGCCATTATTTACCAGGAACTTCAACATTTTCTAGCAACAGGCACGGCTAGTTGACCAAGCACTGCTGGATCAAACTGTATATATAATACAAGCTGCAACATTTAGAATCACAAATCAACTCCTCTCCGAGCACCATTCTTGAATGCTTTACACTCAAGAGCAGCAATATCCTAACCTGAGATTTATCCAGAAACCATGAAAGCTAACCTTCTTACCACCACATTGTGTCTCTCTTCCCGCAGACAATGAACCCTGAAACACTCCCCATCGTCTCTTAACTTTGATAAAGAGGCATGGAAAATATTTTCTCATTCAACCAGAAAAAATAAATTCTCTTTATTTTGTATCCAAAGCAAATCCTAACTCAAATTTAGTTTTTTCATTTATACTTTAGAGTCCTTTGGCTCATTGTTAAGCCGTTTTACTATCCCACCTGATTCCGCTTTTGAACCCGGGATCTTCTCCTTTATAAGAGACAGTTGCTATTGAACTAAATCCGGTGGTTAAACAAACATAAACTTACAACAGAAAGAAAAGAGCCGGTTGACAATGACAGAAGGATTGGTGACCTTCTTACTCAGAAAGCTTGCAGATTTTATCCAAGAAGAGGAGCGACTATTGGCAGGTGTTAAGGCAGAAGCCGAGTACATCAGGGATGAACTAGAGTTCATGCTGGTCTTTCTAAGAGCTGCAGATGCGATGGAAGAGAAAGACGATGGACTTAAAGTGTTGGTGCAGAGAGTGAGAGATGTTGCGTATGACATGGAAGATACTCTTGATCTTTTCAGGCTGCGTCTCACACATGATCATGGGGATAAGTTCTGTTCTTCTGTTCAAACAATTTCCAACTCCATCATCACTTTAAAAGCTCGGCATCAAATTGCTTCAAAAATCCAAGCACTCAAAAGCCGAGTTATAAATATCTCAGAGGCACATCGGAGATATTTGATCAGGAACAACATAACGGAGCCAAGCTCGAGCTCCACCCACACACCGAGGGTGGCCAGGCCAGGGAATATAGTTGAAGAAGCAAATATAGTTGGCATTGAAAAGCCCAAAAAGCATCTTATTGGGTGGCTTGTCAGAGGCAGATCCGAACGTGAAGTGATATCAGTGGTTGGAATGGGTGGTTTGGGTAAAACCACATTGGTGAGAAAAGTATATCATGATGCAGATGTAAAGAAACACTTTCAATTCAGGGTTTGGATCACCCTCTCTCCATCTTTCAAGGAAGAGGACCTTCTAAAAGATATAATTCAACAGCTCTTCCGTGTGCTCCAGAAAACTGTTCCTCAAGGAGTGGACAACATGGACAGTGATAAGCTAAAGACGGTAATCAATAAATTCCTTCAGCAAAAAAGGTATCTCATTGTTTTAGATGATGTGTGGCATACTGATGCCTGGGATGCTTTTGAACCCGTGTTCCCGAACAACAGTCGTGGGAGCCATATATTGCTGACAACGCGAAAAACTGAAGTAGCCCTTACTGCCTGCATAGAATTCCCAGATAAAGTGTACAATTTGGATCCATTATCTCCAGAAGAGTCTTGGACTTTGTTTTGCAAGAAGGTATTTCAAAACAGCCACTGCCCTGCACATTTGAAGAACGTTTCAGAAAGAATTCTGGGAAGATGTGAAGGACTGCCGCTTGCTATTGAGGCTATGAGTGGTGTTCTTGCGACGAGGGACAGGAGTAAAATAGACGAATGGGAAATGGTGTACCTTAGTCTTGGTGCTGGATTTGAAGACAACAACAGAATGAGGAATGCGTTGAAGATACTGTCACTCAGTTATTATGATTTACCTTATTATCTCAAATCCTGTTTGTTGTACTTCAGCATGTTCCCTGAGGGCATACCGATTCAGCGTATGAGACTTATTCGATTGTGGATAGCAGAAGGGTTTGTGAAAGGAAGGGAGGGAATGACATTAGAGGAGGTTGCAGAAGATTTTTTGAATGAGCTCATAAAAAGAAGTTTGGTCCAAGTGGTAGAGGCAACCAGTTATGGACAAGTTAAAACGTGCCGCATCCACGACCTTCTCCGTGAGATACTGATTGCAAAGGCAAAAGACCAAGATTTCGTTGCGATAGCCAAGGAACATAACATGATTTGGTCTGAAAAGGTCCGCCGTGTGTCGATACATAACGACATGCCAACCATGCGACAAATACATGTTGCATCTCGCCTCCGTTCATTGTTGGTGTTCTGGGGAATAGATTATTTTCCCGGAACTCCTAAATTTATTTCGCCTTCTCGTTCAAGGCTGCTTACCGTGTTAGATATGGAAGGCACGCCTTTAAAGGAATTTCCAAATGAAGTGGTCAGCCTCATCTTTTTAAAGTATCTAAGTTTGAGGAATACCAAGGTGAATTCCGTTCCAAGCTCAATTAGCAAGCTTCAGAACCTGGAAAGTTTGGATTTGAAGCATGCCCAGGTCAAAGAGTTGCCTGTTGACGTTCTGAAGCTCCGAAAGCTCCGCCACCTTCTAGTGTATCGCTATGAAACTCATGAGTCTGATGATCCAATTCGCAACAAACACGGTTTCAAGGCACCAGCTGAGATAGGAAATCTACTTTCAGTACAAAAGCTTTGCTTCCTAGAAGCAGACCAAGGCCAGAAACTTATGTCAGAACTGGGAAGATTGATTCATTTGAGAAGGTTAGGCATTCTAAAGTTCCGGAAGGAAGATGGGAGGGATTTATGTTCCTCCATTGATAAGCTGACGAACCTTCGTGCATTGTCTGTTACTTCAATAACAGAGAGCGAGGTCATTGATCTGGAGTACTTATCTTCTCCTCCTCAATTTCTTCAGCGACTATACTTGACAGGACGTTTAGAGAGGTTACCAGACTGGATACTCTCACTTGATAGTTTGGTCAAGTTGGTTTTAAAATGGAGTCGCTTACGTGAAGATCCGCTGCTATTTCTTCGGAATTTGCCTAATCTGGTGCATCTTGAATTTATACAAGTTTATGGTGGCGAAGCATTGCATTTCTGTAATGAAGGATTCGAAAAGCTTAAAGTTTTGGGTCTAAACAAATTAGAACGGCTCAAATCTATAACCATGCAGAAGGGAGCATTGCCTTCTCTCCAGAAGCTAGTTGTCCAGGGTTGTAAACTACTACAGAAGGTGCCCTCTGGAATCAAACACCTCGCTAAGCTCAAAACACTTGATTTTTTTGACATGCCGTATGATTTTGTCAAGAGGCTACGGCCTGATGGAACTGCACAGAGAGCGGGAAGGACTTTTCTCCAAAAGTCAGCTGTCCAATTCATTAAAATATTGCAGATTCTTCCATTTGATGTGCCCAACGATTTCATCGGGAGGCTCCATCCGGATGGAGATGGTGAAGATTATCATGAGGTTCGAAATGTGCCTGAGATTTACTGCACCTATCAGAAAAATGGCAATTGGGAAATCTACTACAATTATGCAAGACCAAACATTCTTTTGAAAAGGCAACCTGATTGGAAGCCATGATTTGCATCTGTAATTTTTTGTGATAGATGCTAGTGGTTGCGAAGTTGATTGTAAATTAATGAAAGCTTTTTTTTTTTTGAATGTGATCAAACTTTCCTTACAAAAACTATGATGTTTACGAAGATACCACAAAAAAAAAAAAAAACTTATAACTCAAAGAAAATATCTTATTTAACAATTTAATTCTTTTAGTTGAAATGGTTTTTTATTCGATATTATAGTTTTAATAACTAAATGATTACGAATTTAAATCTTATTATTCTTAATTTATTTAATAAAAATTAAATATAATATAATATAATATAAGTTTGAACTCATATTTGAAAAAATATATTAAAAAATAATATAAATTATATATCAGAATCTTAAAAAAAAATTTACATTTACAGCTTTGAAGAGATAAACACCATTTAAACTTGCATAACTCTGAAATCAGCATAGTGATAAATTTACATTTTAACAGACACAGCCACAAAAACAATTCTCCTAAATGGAAAACAACTATCCAGATATTCAATCCTATGATGAAAAGCTATTCTTTTTCAAAATCTAAGGGATTTCAGTAGCTTAGTTTAGGTAGACCAACTAAGCACTTTCTTTGGCTTCCATCTATAGACATATGTGCTTGATGTGCAAATGAAACCGGATGAAGGCTGGGTGGGACAAGAAGAGACGACAGAACACAGGATTAAAAGTGAAGTCCATGACCTGCAGCCCACGCAACAATGCCGACAAAAGTAAACTCAACTCTCGGGTTATCTTGTCTAGTCCCATTTGCCACTTGCTTTCTAGAGGTCAGTCGTCAGTCCATGGTGTTAGGTTCTGATGTGGTTATGGAGTTACGTGTGCCTAGATGAGAAGTGAAATAACCCACAAGGAAAAACGAAGGAAATCACTTAAATAAGTTTCAGTTTGAAAACAGCATGCCAACTTGCAATTGGGATACCAGTATCCAAACCGAACTCCTTGTCATCAAATGGTAAAATACTGCTTGGCACTTCAGAATTACAGATTTATCAACTATATATGCAGAGAAAAAAGCACATGTATTTTTATCCAAGGAATCTTATTGTCGCAACTCAATTTCTGAATCCATAACTGGCACATAAATAAAAAAAATTTTCAAGGTTTCATACCTATGCAAACCTAAACTTATATATAATTTTATCCTTAAACAACTCAATTAGAGTTCAACACATCATTAACAATAAACTAACTTCATAATATAATTTAATTATCTTAATACAAGAATTAATATAATTTCATAGTTTTAGAGCACTAACTAAACATAAAGAAAAAGGTACAAATTACAATAAAAAAAGCAGGTTCTAAAGATCCAATAAAAGTTACCTATTATCAAGCTATAAGCCTGAAAAAAAAAATAATGAGAGGGTGAGTTCAACAACTCAGTGAGTAGATAATGTTAAATATATACACATGAGGTAATACAACAATGAGATATATATATATATATATATATATATATATATATATATATATATAATTGGCTTTAGGTTCTTATAGAAAAATTCCTCAAATAAGCCAATAAGCCATAACAAAAATATCATAAGGTAAAACTCATCAAAAAATCAAAATGCAATGAGCATAAGGCTCCGTGCTATAAGATGATCAGTCCACACAGATTGGTGACTCCCTTGATCAGCTAGGGTTTAGATACGATGTGCACAAAAACTAACACTATCCTATTAGTATAGATATTCTAACTGGCATACCATAGGTTCATAATTATAATTAAACAGATATATTCATATCTCAAAACTCAACTCATGACATTAATCAAATAAAGAGCTATCAATTCAAAAACCAATTCAAAATAGTTCATATCAAGAATTTAAATTTAATAATTGATTATACTTTATCATAACAAAAATAATAATCAGCATATATATTATCAAGAAACATGATTCAATTCATATTAACAAATCAAATATTTATAATATTTCTCATGCATCTGAAAAATTATCTACTAACCTGACTTGAAAACAAACAAAACTCAAAACTGATACCGAAGGAAATCTTACTCACATCCCGCCTATAGAATATCAGAATGATTTGAATATAAAGGAAACATATTTAAGAATGACTCAAAAGAACATGTAACCTATTTAATACACTTATTTAAGGGCATATTCCATAATCCTATATATTTTCAGACTAAACTAGTTATTTTTCTAAAAACTTAAAAATTAAATGATTTTTTTTGAAATATAAAAAAAAATAAGACTTGATAATAATTCACTAATAACCCTCATTTATTCATCAAATCAATTTGCAAAAGCTAATATTATAGCTAAGGAATAATATGGAATTTCATATTTTGAAAGGTCAAATTGTAACTTTTATCAAATTGAAAGACCAAACTAAAAATATCATAAATCCATGACTATACTGAAATTTTGACCATATTTAATCCTTAATTCTGTCTAGAATATCTCATTATGCTCCAGGGACCATTCTTGAATTTTTTGAAATTTTTAAGGTTAAATTGTAACTTTTATCAAATTGGAGGACCAAATTAAAAATATCATAAATTCATGGCTATACTGAAATTCTAACCATATTTAATCCTCAATTCTATACAAAATATCTCATTATGCTCTAGAGACCATTATGGAATTTTTTCAAATTTTTAGGGTCAAATTGGAGGACCAAATTGAAAGTGTTAAAACTTCATAATTATACAGGAATTCTACCCATAATTCATCTTTTATTCTGTTCAGAATCTCGAAATATGCTCCAGGAATCAATTTTTAATTTTCCAAAAGTTAGGGACTAAACTATAATTTTTATAAATTAAGGGACCAGACCTAAATTTTATCATCTTCAACCTCAACTCCAGAATTTCCATAAATTACCTCCTATTATCTTATGATTTTCAACACAAATTCATCATTCAAACAAAATCATAACTCAAAATTATCATATCTACCTACAATCTCTCAAAATCATCTACAAATCAATTACCCACAATAATCAACCCTATAACATTCAAATTAATTCATTAATAAATCCAAAACACAATCTTTGAAACCCTAACATTCAACCAAAACATAAATTCAAAGCTTAAATAATACATAATCTTACCTTTAAACTTATTTTTTCTCCAACTCATTTCTATTTCCCTTTTAATTTCTCTCTTTTCTCTTCTTCTTCTTCTTCTTCTCCTTTTCTTCTCTTCTCCCGTCAATTTTTCACTCTTAATTTCTGATCTCTCTTGTTTTATATATATATATATATATATATATATATATATATATATATATATCAAGTTTTGTTAAATTATCATAATACCCTTTATTTATTTATTCCTACATCTAAACCTTCAAGAGCTTTATAGCCTTTTCATAAATCTTTAATTCAAAACGTTACACTTATTAAACTAATTCATAGCCTCTAAAAACACAAAAATCCAGTCCAAAACCTGTAATCAGTCTAAAACCCAAAAATATTTCCAAGTCCATATCTTTTTTTAAGTATTTTGAAGTAAAAAAAAACAATTAATTGTAATTCTCTTTTTCATATGGAACCATACGATACAAAAAATGACTATTTTGGTAGCCAAAATTGTAAGTAATGACAATTTTTTTTCTCCTCACTTTCTCTCCTCCAATCAAAAAAGGATTAGAAAATGATGAAAATAAAATTTTATAATAAAATAAAGTGTTTGAAAATTATAAGGATCGATAATGTAAAATCTTAAAAATATAGGAACAAAAATAAATTTCCTCGTAGAATCTGGAGATCAATACTTGAATAATCTCATGAAATCTTATACATCATCATAACCTAAGTATAATGTGTTTTACATACATGACCGATAATGCCTTAGATAATATCAATAAAAAAAATTTCATAAAAGTACATAATAATAATAATATGGTCAATAATAATTCATTTTGATTTGCAATATCCACTAATACGTAGCTAATTATTGATTAAACTAAAATACAAAAATTTAGTAGAAATACATAATAATAATAATATGGCCAATAATAATTCATTTTGATTTGTAATATCCATTAATACGTAGCTAATTATTGATTTAACTAAAATACTTTTAAAATCTTATTACCGTAATGATTAAAATAGAAGTTTTAATACCTTTTTCATATAAAAATAATTATTAGTGCTTGTATTAACTTTTTATTTTTTTTGTAGAAAGCTAATTATTAGTAATTGTATTCAACTTATCTCTAATTAAGAAAGAGACTAAAACAATAATATTATTTCTACGAAATAGGTTAATCTATTTTTCTATTTTATGCCTATTTATGCATGACATCAAACCTTAGATAATATAAAATAAGCTTCTCAAATCACCTATAATCTATAAAGCATCTTCTTGAAACTTTATTTTTACTACAAAACTATGAAAATGCTTAAAACTAGTCAATTGAGTCTTATAATTAAAATTTTAAAATAATAAGATCACATAATGTTATTGAATTGTATCCTCAGTTTCTTGATTTTATGTGGAATCTTCGGTCATTGTCTTGCATTATTTTGATATTTTTTAGAAAAAAATATTTTTTTTGCTTTGTACTCATAATATGAAAATCAAATAACGCCAACTTTTTTCAAGAATTTTCAATTGTATTACTAAATATAAAAAATAAAAAATAAAAATAATTTTAGATTATAATTTATTGTATGTTTATTTGTTAAAATCGCTACTAATATTAAAAACATTTCTTTAAACAAAGCATTCATAAAATTTGTATTCATGTCTATATATTTTTTATTTCCAATACTCACCTCAAGTATAGTTAAAATCTAAAAATGGTAAAATTACATAAAATCCAGCAAAGTATTAAGTTAAAATTATTTTGTAAAGGACCCTAGATATACTCTTACTTTATTTTTGGCTTCTTTATATATAAAGATTTATACTTTTTTTATTTACAATAATTTTTATGTGCAATGCAAGAAAGAATAAAGCTTTCTTTATTTTCATTTTTTTTTGTCTTGGAAAAATATATGAAATTTTATTATAAAAGCATGATATAAACAATATTGTTTAAATTTTTAAGCATGCTATATAAAAAATTTATATAAAGTCTTATATTACTTTTTAGAAATTCTCATGATAAATATATATGGAATTTATATTTTATAAGTTATTAACTATCGAGACAATCCAAAAATAAATAAAAAAATATTAAATATTTTACTAACTTTGTTAATTTATGCTTATGATAATAATAAAAAAAAATCAAATCCTTTACAATCTTTGAAAATTTAAGATGATGACGATCTTATTACGGGCAATGATCCCACCTTTCATTCTCATCTTAAGAGTTTTCAGGTCTCTTTTACGCGCGCGCACTATTAATGTATTCGTTCATGGAGCCAATCGTTGTGCTTACTTTAGTAATTGAGTTAGGAGAAGTTAATAAACTGGATTAATGTAATAACATAATTATAAAATAAGATACCGACAACAAATAAAAGAGGAAAAGAATAACAACAATTCAATATAAAAAATAAATATTTTTCAATATTATAAAAATATATTTGAACAATATTCATAAAATATCACAATGATTTTATTTGTACACTATTCATAAAACATCTAAGTTCTAATTTTTTTAACAGCAAAGAAAAATGTTCATGACAAATTTATGTTCTTAAAGATATAAGAGAAATTCAATAATCAGGTTAAATTTTAATAAATTAATAATATGATAAAAATATGAGGTAATAACAAAAAAAACTAAAAAACAATGTTGAATGATGAAATTGAAAAAAAATAAAACAAAAAAAAATATAATTATTGTTAACTTTTCAAATTACATGAATAAAATAAAAAAAAAATTATGCAAGGTTACAATCATTAAAAATCTTATAAGAAATTACAAATTGAAGACTATCAATATGGGAAGAAACTTCGTCTTTCTTTGTTAGGGAGCAAACCTGAGAATATACAAAAAAAAAAAATAGAATGGTTAATTCTTGATAGATAGGTTTTGGGCATTATCCAGCTATCCTTGTCAAGAAAAATTGCTCACAATATTATAAAAGAAAAATCCACTATAAAATTAATAAAAATCTTGTCTATGATGTATAAGAAGCCCTTAGCAAATAATAATGTGCACTTGATGAAAAAGTTGTTCAGCTTAAAGATAACAGAAAGTACCTCTGTTACACAACATCTTAACAACTTCAATACCATCACAAATCAATTGTCATATGTTAAGATTGAGTTTGATGATGAGATTCACACACTCATTTTGCTAGCTTCACTTCCAAGTAATTGGGAAGGTATGAAAGCAGTCGTAAGTAACTCAGCTGGAAAATCCAAACTGAAATATGATGACATCCGAGACTTGATTTTAGTTGAAGAAGTGTGAAGGAAAGACTCAAGTGAAAGTTCAAATTCAGGTTCAGCTCTCAACATCAACACTCGAGGGAAGAGACAGGATAAAAGATTATCTAAAGGTAGATCAAAATCAAGATACAAAATTAAAAGCAAGTTTGGACCTAGAAAGCAGGTTAAATATTGGAATTATGGCAAACCTGGTCATTTCATTAGGAGTAGCACAAAACTAAAAAAACCTGAAGCTGACTCTGCAAACGCTACTACAGATAAGATACAAGATGCTTTGATTCTTGCTGTACAGAGTCCAATTGATGATTGAATTCTTGATTCTGGTGCTTCATTGTACTGTACACCACACCATAAAATGATGCAAAACTACATTGCTGGAGATCATGGTGTAGTCTATCTGGCTTATGGACAACTAATGGATATCATGGGTGTAGGAGATATGCAAATCAAGACAATGAATGGATCTATATGGAACTTGTAAAATGTAAGGCATGTTCATGGATTAAAGAAGAAATTGATCTCTGTCGGTCAACTTGATGATAGTGGTCATTCAATCCTTTTTTCTGAAGGTATGTGGAAAGTATTAAAGAAAGCAATGGTTTTGGCTAGTGGAAAGAAAATCAACACCTTGTATATAACCACAAGATTTGCAGACACCATTGCCTCTACTGAAGCAGAAAATCAAGCACAACTATAGCACTATAGACTTGGTTATATGAGTCAAAAAAGAATGAAGATACTTCAGTCAAAGGAAAAGTTACCAGAGCTAAAAAATATTGATCTAGACATTTGTGAAAGTTATGTTCTTAAAAAACAGAAGAAGCTCAGTTTGTTAAAGGTTAGCAAGACCTTAAAACCAAGAAAGCTAGAACTGGTATACACAGATTTATAGGGACCTTCTCTAATGGCATCTCTTGGAGGTTCTTGGTATTATGTAACTTTCATTGATGATTTCAGCAAGAAGGCATAGGTCTATTTTATAAGAAATAAATTTGATGTGTTTGAAACACTCAATAAATAGAAGGCTATGGTTGAGACTGAATCAAGTCTGAAGTTGAAATGCTTAAGATATGATAATGGAGGAAAATATATTGATGAAGGTTTTAAAGAGTATTGCATTGTCAATGATATCAAAATGGAAAAGACCAATCCAGACATAACATAATAAAATGACATCGCTGAATGGATGAACATGACCATCAATGAATAAGCTAGAAGCATAAGGTTGCATTCTGGGTTACCTCAAACATTTTTAGCTGACGTAGTTCATACTACAGTTTACTTGATCAATCGTGGACCATCAATTCCTTTAGAGTTCAGATTGCTCAAGGAGGTATAGAGAGGAAAAGAAGTACAATTCTCTCATCTAAAGGTATTTGGTTGTGTTTTCTATGTTCATATAGAGTTTGATATATGCAACAAGCTAGATGTCAAATCTAAGAAATGTTTCTTCATTAAATTTGACAATGAAGAATTTGGATTTCAGTTCTAGGATGATCAGAATAGAAAGATTATCAGAAGCAAGGACGTGATCTTTAATAAGAAAGTTTTGTATAAAGACAGATCAAGTATGGAAATAGATATGGCTGATTTAGATACAAGTCCATAAAAATCTGAATTTATAAGATTAGAAGGATTTCCCGATGTTACCAAGCAGAACAAAAATCAAGAGTTTTTATAAGAAGATTCAAGTATATTTGTACCGACTACTATATATGAAGATGCGAAGCCAAATGAATCAGCTGTTTATGTTTACAGGTCTTCAAGAACTGTAAAGCCCCCATAATGGTACACACTTCTACTGAATTATATTTTGCTAATAAATGGTGGTAAACCGCTAACTTATGAAGAATCCTTACAAGATGGAAACTCAAGCAAGTGGGAGTTAACCATGAAGAATGAGATGGATTCGTTGTTGAAGAACAAGATTTAAGAGCTAACCACACTACCTGAAGGAAAGAAGGCTTTGTAAAACAAGTGGGTTTACAAAGTAAAAATTGAGTATGAAGGAAGCAGACGGTTCAAGGTAAAACTTATTGTAAAAAGGTTTCAATAAAAGAAAGAGATTAACTACTCTGAGATATTTTCTCCAATTATTAAGCTCACAATAATTAGAGTTGTTCTAGAGATAGTAGTTACAGAAAATTTATATCTTAAACAATTAGTTGTAAAAATAGCATTTCTTCATAATGACTTGGAGGAAGACATTGACATGCAACAACCAAAGGGGTTTGCAATACAAGGAAAGGAGAATCAAGTATACAAGCTAAAGAAAAGTCTATATGGTTTAAAGCAAGCTCCAAGACAGTGGTACAAGAAGTTTGACAACTTCATATGTAATTCAGGGTATACAAGATGTCAGGCTAATCATTGTTACTATGTCAAACATTTTGACAACTCCTACATCATTCTACAATTATATGTAGAAGATATGTTAATTGCAGGATCCAATATTGAAGAGATTAATAAGTTGAAATAACAGTTGTCAAAATAGTTTGAAATAAAGAATCTGGGAATTGCTAAACAAATACTTGGCATGAGAATCATCAAAGATAAAGTCAATGGCATAATAAAGCTTTCACAAACAGAGTATATCAAGAAGGTTTTCAGCAGGTTTAATATGGATAATGCTAAACTAGTAAGTACACCTCTAGAGAATCATTTCAAGCTCAGCAAAGTCTAATCATCAAAAACTAAACTAGAATGTGGATACATGGATAAGATTCTATGCACCTTAACTATTAACTCTTTGATGTATACTACGGTCTGTACCAGACCAAACATTGCCTATGTAGTGGGAGTTGTAAACCGATATGTGAGCAATCCTAGAAAGTAGTATTGGGAGGCAGTAAAATAGATCATGAGATACTTAAAAGGTTCCTCGAAGACTTATCTTACCTTTACAGCTGGTGGTTTGAAACTTGAAAGTTTTGTAGATGCTGATCTAGTAGGAGATGTTGATAACAAAAAAATCACTACAAGATATGTATACACTCTAGGAGAATATCACGATCCGAATCCTGAATCCATGACCGGCACATAGGAAAGGTTCCCCTCCAAAGTTCCATACTTATGTGAACCCAAACTTACACACAAACTTATCTTAACTCAATCAGAGTTCAACGCAACATTAATAACAAAATCAACTTCATAATATAATTGAATTGTCTTAATACAAGAGTTAATATAATTTCATAGTTTTGGAGCACTAACTAGACATAAAGGAAAATGTACAAGTTTACAACCAAAAGAGCAGGTTCTGAAGGTTCAACAAAAGCGACCTGTTATCAAGCTATAAGCCTGCAAATGATAAATAATGAGAGTGTGAGTTCAACAACTCAGTGAGTAGATAACATTCAATATACACATACGAGGTAATACAATAATAAGAAATATATATACAAGTATGGCTCTAGGTTCTTATAGAAAGGTTTATCAAATAGGCCATAACAAGAATATTATATGGTAAAACTCATCAAAAAAATCAAAATACAATGAGCATGAGGCTCCGTACTATTGGATGATCAGTCCACATAGGTTGGTGACTTCCCCAACCAACTAGGATTCAGATACAATATGCATAAAGACTAACACTATCCTGTTAGCATGGATATTCTGACTGACATACCATAGGTTTATAATCATAATCAAACAAATATATTCATATCTCAAGACTCAACTCATGACATCAATCAAATAAGGAGCTATCAATTCAGAAGTCAATCCAAAATATATCCAAAATATATACTGGTTCATATCAAGAATTCGGATTCAACAATTGATCATGCTTATCATAAGGATAATAATTAATATATATATATATATATATATATATATATATTATCAAGAAGTATGATCCAATTCATATTAACAAATCAAATATTTATAATATTTCTCATGCATATGAAAAATTATCCACTCACTTGACTCGAAGCAAAACAAAAATCAAAAGCAGACAACGAAGAAAATCGTACTAACGTCTCACCAGTAGAATATCAGGATTATCTAAATATAAAGGAGATATATTCAAGAATGACTCCAAAATAATATACAACCTATTTAATACACTTATCTAAGGATGTATTCCATAACCCTATATGTTTTTTAACTAACTAGTTATTTTTCCAAAAACCTAAAAATTAACGGTTTTCTAGAAATCTAATCCATAATAAAAAAAATAATAAAATTGGTAATACTTCACTAACTAACCCTCAATTATTCATCAAACCCATCTGCAAAAGCTAATATTACATCTAGGGACTAATCTGTAATTTATCATATTTTTAAGGTCAAATTGTAACTTTGTCCATTTGGACCAAACTAAAATTATCATAAATCCATAACTATACTAAAATTCTGACTATAATGAATCCTCATTTCTGTCTAGATCATCTCATAATACTCCAGGGACCATTCTAGAATTTTATCAAATTTTTAGGGTTAAATGGTAATTTTTGTCAAATTGAAGGACCAAATTGAAAGTGTTAAAATTTCATAACTATACAGGAATTCTGCCCATAATTTATCCTTTATTCTGTTCAGAATCTTGAAATAGGATCCAGGAACCAATCTATAAATTTTTCAAAGTTTGGGGACTAAACTGTAATTTTCCAAAATTGAGGGACCAAATTGAATTTTCATCATCTTCAACTTCAAACCCAGAATTTTCATAGATTACCTACTGTTATCCCCTGATTTCTAACACAATTTCAACATTCAAACAAAACCATAACTCAAAATCATCTTTTTTATCTACAATCTCTCAAATTCAACTTAACAATCTATTACCCACAACAATTAACCCATAACATTCAACTTAATTCATCAATTAACCCAAAACATAAATTTTTAAAACCCTAACATTTATCAAAACTGAAATTAAAGTTTAATTAACACATATTTATACATAATCTTATCTTTAAACTTATTTCTTTCAACTCCTTTCTATTTTCCTTCTAATTTCCCTCTTTTCTCTTCTTCTTCTTTCTCCCTTCTCTCTCTTGTCGGTTCTCTCTCAAGTTTCCAGATCCCTCTTTTGTTTTTTTTTTGTAACTCCTTATTTATATTTATCATATATTTAGTCAATTACTACTATACCCCTCATTTAATTTATTCCTACATCTAAGCCTTCAAGGGCTTTCTAACCTTTTCCTATCCTTTTATATTCAAAACATTACAAAGACACTACTGTCACGACCCGAATCTTGGATTCATGACCGGCACATAGGCAAGGTTCCCCTCCAAAGTTCCATACCTATGCAAACCCAAACTTACACACAAACTTATCCTAACTCAATCAGAGTTCAACACAGCAGTAACAACAAACTAATTTCATAATATAACTTAATTGTTTTAATACAAGAGTTAATATAATTTCAAAGTTTTGGAGCACTAATTAGACATAAAGGAAAATGTACGGATTACAACCAAAAGAGCAGATTCTGAAGGTCCAACAAAAGTGACCTGCTATCAAGCTATAAGCCTGAAAATAATAAATAATGAGAGTATGAGTTCAACAACTCAGTGAGTAGATAACTTTCAATATAAACACACGAGATAATACAACAATGAGAAATATATATGCAAGTATGGCTTTAGGGTCTTATAAAAAGGTTTCTCAAATAGGCCATAACAAGAATATCATATGGTAAAATCGTTAGAAAATCAAAATGCAATGAGCATGAGGCTCCGTACTGTGGGATGATCAGTCCATACAGGTTGGTGACTCCCCCGACCAACTAGGGTTCAGATACGATGTGCACAAAGACTAACACTACCTTGTTAGCATGGGTATTCTGACTGACATACCATAGGGTCATAATCATAATCAAACAGACATATTAATATCTCAAAGCTCAACTCATGACATCAATAAAATGAGGAGCTATCAATTCAGAAGTCAATTCAAAATACATATTGGTTCATATCAAGAATTCAGATTCAACAAATGATCATGCTTATCATAACAAAGATAATAGTCAACATATATATTATCAAGAAGCATGATCTAATTCATATTAATAAATCAAATATTTATAAAATTTTTCATGTATATGGAAAATTATCCACTCACCTGACTCGAAAGCAAACAGAAATCAAAAACAGACACCGAAGAAAATACTACTAACATCCTGCTAGTAGAATATCAGGATTATCTGAATACAAAGAAGACATATTCAAGAATGACTCAAAAGAATATATAACCTATTTAATATACTTATTCAAGGATGTATTCCATAACCCCATATATTTTTGAACTAATTAGTTATATTCCAAAAACCCAAAAATTAATGGTTTTCTCAAAATCTAATCCATAATAAAACAAATAATAAAATTGGTAATACTTCACTAACTAACCCTCAATTATTCATCAAACCCATCTGCAAAAGCTAATATTACATATAGGGACTAATCTGTAATTTATCATATTTTTAAGGGTCAAATTGTAACTTTTTCCATTTGGAGGACCAAACTAAAATTATCATAAATCCATAACTATACTAAAATTTTGACCATAATAAATCCTCATTTCTGTTCAGATCATCTCATTATACTCCAGGGACCATTTTGGAATTTTATCAATTTTTTTAGGGTTAAATGGTAATTTTTGTCAAATTGAAGGACCAAATTGAAAGTGTTAAAATTTTATAATTATACAGGAATTCTGCCCATAATTTATCTTTTATTCTGTTCAGAATCTCGGAATAGGCTCCAGGGACCAATCTGCAAATTTTCCAAAGTTTGGGGACTAAACTGTAATTTTCCAAAATTGAGGGACCAAATTGAATTTTCATCATCTTCAACCTCAAACTCAGAATTTTCATAGATTACCTACTGTTATCCCCTGATTTCTAACACAAATTCACCATTCAAACAAAACCATAACTCAAAATCAATATTTTTATCTATAATCTCTCAAATTCAACTTAACAATCCATTACCCATAATAATCAACCCATAACATTCAACTTAATTCATCAATTAACCCAAAACAAAAATTTTCAAAAACCGAACATTTATCAAAACTGAAATTAAAGCTTAATTAACACATATTTATACAAAATCTTACCTTTAAACTTATTTCCTTCAACTCCTTTCTATTTTCCTTCTAATTTCCCTCTTTTTTCTTCTTCTTCTTTCTCCCTTCTCTCTCTTGCCGATTCTCTCTCAAATTTCAAATCACTTTTTTTGTTATTTTTTTTTTACTTTCTATTTATATTTATCAAGTTTTGTTGAATTACTACACTACCCCTCATTCATTTATACCCACACTTTAAGCCACCAAGGGCTTTATTGTATTTTCCTACTCATTTATTCAAAATATTACAACTACTATTTCCTGGAGTTCTGCCTTACAAAAGATCATTGCTCTTTCAACAACAAAAGTTAAATATGTTACAGTCTCAGAATCTGCAAAAGAGCTAGTATGACTACCAAATTTCCTGAAGGAATTGGATAAGATGAATGGAAAAGGTACTCTGCATAGCGACAGTTAAAATGCAATCTTCCTTGCCAAGAATCCAACATTTCACTCCAGAACTAAGCATATTCAGATCAAATATCACTTCATCCAATAATTGTTAGGCGATGAGCAACTAATGCTAGAAAAGGTATATGGAAGTAAGAATCCAGCTGACATGTTAACCAAAAGAGTTACACTTGATAAACTAAAATTGTATAAAACTTTAGTTGATCTTCAAGGATAAAAGATAATTTCATTATTTGTCTCCATGTGAGAGATTGTTAATAAGTGAAAACAAACAATGTCCCACCTCCACCATATGCAAGTAGAAATACCTAATCTCTTACTTGGCATATAATGGAGGCTTAAATTAAGATAAAAATGGTGGCATAAATCATGGTATGATTTATGCTCCTATTTTCCTAGCTTAGTGTATATATATATTCAGTGAAGAATTGAGTTTGAGATAGTGAAAAAAAAAAAGAGTTAGAGTGAGTAGAGTTGAGCTGAGAAAAAATTTTCCCCTTCTTCTTTGTTTGTATTATTTCCTTGATTGATTAATATAAACCAGTAGTTCCATAAAATAGACAAATTAACAAACCATATAAATTTATATATATTTGATTTCTAGATTGTCCCAACCAGGGATAATAATTCTAGTTCGATTTCATGAAGCACTCCAATTCAATGTCTATTAGCTAAGGAAGTTGCACATAATCAGTCCCTTCACCAACTTGATGTCAATAGTGCTCTTCTTCACGGTAATATACGCGAAGAAATTTATAGATCTCCACCTCTTAGTCTTCGATAACATGTAACATGGGAAGAATCTAGTGTGTCACCTCAACAAGTCGTGACATGGTTTTAAACAAGCTTCCCGTCAATATTTTTCTAAGTTCTGTACAGCTATAAAAGCTGCGAGATTTGTTCAATCCAAAGTAGATTACTTATTTTTCACATGTCGAAAAAGCATAGCCTTTTAAGCCTTTGATAATATATGTTGATGATATTTTTTTTTGGGATCGTATCTTATTTCATGGACAAAGGGGCAAAAAACCATATCTTTATCCTTAGCAGAAGCCAAATATGCAGCCATGATAGGTACTTGTTGTGAATTATCTTGGCTTCAAAGATTTGTGAATATTGCATTCAAAACCAACGTTGTTATATTGCGGTAATAAAGCAGTCTTACATGTAGCAACCACTTGAGTATTTTATGAAGAAACCAGTCATATAGAAGTGAATTATCATTTAATCTGTGACAAAATACAAGCAAGTTGGGAGTTGTTGATATCTACTCTCCATCTTGAGGGGGAGATGTTAAAAACAATAAGAAAAATAACAAGATTAGCAGGATCATATATATTATGTTAAGGAAGATCAACTTGAAAAGATCAGTGATTGTCATGTATAGATTAAAAATGACAACGCGTGTGATTGTAATAATCATGCCAGCTATTTCAGGAGTAAAGAACAACATTAATTATTTGTTCACAAGTCAACCAGCAAGTTTTTTTTTTACCCTATAATAGAATACAATCTATTTTTTTTATCCTGGTTGATATTTCATAATCAGTTGAATCGGTAATGTCAGAGGTAATGAGCTTGTAGTTGATATTTCATAACCATACACACCAAAGAAAGAAAGAAAGGTCAGAACATGCGCATCTTGCTACTTGCATCGTTGTGTTACAAGGATTAAAGACAAGGTATCTGCAAGTGGTAAATGATGTCAACGTGAATTGTAGAATATTATTGCTGATGGAGGTTGGGAGTAACCTATGCTCTCAAGCAAACAAATCATTGGCCAGTAATCGAATACATCTTTAAAGCAATTATTTACCAGGAACTTCAACATTTTCTAACAACAGGCAAGGCTAGTTGACCAAGCACTGCTGGATATAATACAAGCTGCAGCATTTAGAATCACAAATCAACTCCTCTCTAAGCACCATTCTTGAATGCTTTACACTCAAAAGCAGCAATATCCTAACCTGAGATTTATCCTGAAACCATGAAAGCAAACCTTCTAATTGTCACCACATTGTGTCTCTCTTCCCGCAGACAATGAACCCTGAAACACTCCCAATCGTCTCTTAACTTTGATAAAGAGGCATGGAAAATATTTTCTCATTCAACCAGAAAAAAAAAATTCTCTTTACTTTGTATCCAAAAAGAAAATCTTAACTCAAATTTAGTTTTTTCATTTATACTTTAGAGTCCTTTGGCTCATTTTTAAGCCGTTTTACTATCCCACCTGATTCCGCTTTTGAACCCGGGATCTTCTCCTTTATAAGAGACGGTTACTATTGAACTAAATCGGGTATTTAAACAAACATCAAATTACAACAGAAAGAAAAGAGACGGTTGACAATGACAGAAGGTTTGGTGACCTTCTTGCTCAGTAAGCTTGCAGATTTTATCCAAGAAGAGGAGCGACTATTGGCAGGTGTTAAGGCAGAAGCCGAGTACATCAGGGATGAACTAGAGTTCATGCTGGTCTTTCTAAGAGCTGCAGATGCGATGGAAGAGAAAGACGATGGACTTAAAGTGTTGGTGCAGAGAGTGAGAGATGTTGCGTATGACATGGAAGATACTCTTGATCTTTTCAGGCTGCGTCTCACACATGATCGTGGGGAAAAGTTCTGTTCTTCTGTTCAAACAATTTCCAACTCCATCATCACTTTAAAAGCTCGGCATCAAATTGCTTCAAAAATCCAAGCACTCAAAAGTCGAGTTATAAATATCTCAGAGGCACATCGGAGATATTTGATCAGGAACAACATAACGGAGCCAAGCTCGAGCTCCACCCACACACCGAGGGTGGCCAGGCCAGGGAATATAGTTGAAGAAGCAAATATAGTTGGCATTGAAAAGCCCAAAAGGCATCTTATTGGGTGGCTTGTCAGAGGCAGATCCGAACGTGAAGTGATATCAGTGGTTGGAATGGGCGGTTTGGGTAAAACCACATTGGTGAGAAAAGTATATCATGATGCAGATGTAAAGAAACACTTTCAATTCAGGGTTTGGATCACCCTCTCTCCATCTTTCAAGGAAGAGGACCTTCTAAAAGATATAATTCAACAGCTCTTCCGTGTGCTCCAGAAAACTGTTCCTCAAGGAGTGGACAACATGGACAGTGATAAGCTAAAGACGGTAATCAATAAATTCCTTCAGCAAAAAAGGTATCTCATTGTTTTAGATGATGTGTGGCATACTGATGCCTGGGATGCTTTTGAACCCGTGTTCCCGAACAACAGTCGTGGTAGCCATATATTGCTGACAACGCGAAAAACTGAAGTAGCCCTTACTGCCTGCATAGAATTCCCAGATAAAGTGTACAATTTGGATCCATTATCTCCAGAAGAGTCTTGGACTTTGTTTTGCAAGAAGGTATTTCAAAACAACGACTGCCCAACACATTTGAAGAACGTCTCAGAAAGAATTCTGGGAAGATGTGAAGGACTGCCGCTTGCTATTGAGGCTATGAGTGGTGTTCTTGCGACGAGGGACAGGAGTAAAATAGACGAATGGGAAATGGTGTACCATAGTCTTGGTGCTGGATTAGAAGACAACAACAGAATGAGGAATGCGTTGAAGATACTATCACTCAGTTACTATGATTTACCTTATTATCTCAAATCATGTTTGTTGTACATCAGCATCTTCCCTGAGGGCATACCGATTCAGCGTATGAGACTTCTTCGATTGTGGATAGCAGAAGGGTTTGTGAAAGGAAGGGAGGGAATGACATTAGAGGAGGTTGCAGAAGATTTTTTGAATGAGGTCATAAAAAGAAGTTTGGTCCAAGTGGTAGAGGCAACCAGTTATGGACAAGTTAAAACGTGCCGCATCCACGACCTTCTCCGTGAGATACTGATAACAAAGGCAAAAGAGCAAGATTTCGTTGCGATAGCCAAGGAACAGAACATGACTTGGTCTGAAAAGGTCCGCCGTGTATCGATACATAATGCCATGCCAAGCATGCAACAAATACATGTTGCATCTCGCCTCCGTTCATTGTTGGTGTTCTGGGGAATAGATTCTTTTCCCAGGCCTCCTAAATTTATTTCGCTTTCTAGTCGTTCAAGGCTGCTTACCGTGTTAGATATGGAAGGCACGCCTTTAAAGGAATTTCCAAATGAAGTGGTCAGCCTCATCTTTTTAAAGTATCTAAGTTTGAGGAATACCATGGTGAATTCCGTTCCAAGCTCAATTAGCAAGCTTCAGAACCTGGAAAGTTTGGATTTGAAACATGCCCAAGTCACTGAGTTGCCTGTTGACATTCTGAAGCTCCAAAAGCTTCGCCACCTGCTAGTGTATCGCTATGAAACCGAGTCCGATGATCAAATTCGCAACAAACACGGTTTCAAGGCACCAGCTCAGATAGGAAATCTACTTTCTGTACAAAAGCTTTGCTTCCTAGAAGCAGACCAAGGCCAGAAACTTATGTCAGAACTGGGAAGATTGATTCATTTGAGAAGGTTAGGCATTATAAAGTTCCGGAAGGAAGATGGGAAGGATTTATGTTCCTCTATTGATAAGCTGACGAACCTTCGTGCATTGTCTGTTACTTCAATAACAGAGAGCGAGGTCATTGATCTGGAGTACTTATCTTCTCCTCCTCAATTTCTTCAGCGTCTATACTTGACAGGACGTTTAGAGAGGTTACCAGACTGGATACTCTCACTTGATAGTTTGGTCAAGTTGGTTTTAAAATGGAGTCGCTTACGTGAAGATCCGCTGCTATTTCTTCAGAATTTGCCTAATCTGGTGCACCTTGAATTTATTCAAGTTTATAGTGGCGAAGCACTGCATTTCAGTCATGACGGATTCAAAAAGCTTAAAGTTTTGGGTCTAAACAAATTAGAAAGGCTCAAATCTATTACCGTGCAGAAGGGAGCATTGCCTTCTCTCGAGAAGCTAGTTGTCCAGGGTTGTAAACTACTGCAGAAGGTGCCCTCTGGAATCAAACACCTCGCTAAGCTCAAAGCACTTGATTTTTTTGACATGCCGTATGATTTTGTCAAGAGGCTAACTGCACAGAGAGCGGCCAGGACTTTTCTCCAAAAACCGGTTGTCCAATTCATTAAAATATTGCAAATTCTTCCATTTGATTTGCCCAACGATTTCATCAGGAGGCTCCATCCGGATGGAGACGGTGAAGATTATCATGAGGTTCGAAATGTGCCTGAGATTTACTGCACCTATCAGAAAAATGGCAATTGGGAAATCTACTTCAATTATGCAAGACCAAACATTCTTTTGAAAAGGCAACCTGATTGGAAGCCATGATTTGCATCTGTAATTTTGTGATAGATGCTAGAGGTTGCATAATTTCCTTAAAACTATGATGTTGCGAAGTTGATTGTAAATTAACGAAAGCATTTTTTTTTTAATGAATGTGATCAAACTTTCCTTACAAAAACTATGATGTTTATGAAGATACCACAAAAGGGAAGATAGCTCACAACCAACCAAACAAAGAAAAATCATAATCCAAAATAAAAAGAGTTAAATTCTGCGTTTGCAGCTTCGAAGAGATAAACACCATTCGAAACTTGCAGAACTCTGAAATCAGCATAGTGACAAATTTTCATTTTAACACAAAAAAAAAAACACTCCTAAATGGAAGCAACAATCCAGATTTTCAATCCTATGATGAAGAGCTATTCTTTTTCAAAATCTAAGGGATTTCAGTAGCTTAGTTTAGGTAGACCAAGCACTTTCTTTGGATTCCATCTATGTAATATGTGCTTGATGTGCTAATGAAACTGGATAAAGGCCGGGTAGGACGAGAAGAGACAATAGAACACAAGATGAAAAGTAAAGTCCATGACCTCCAGCCCACGCACCAAATGCCGACACGAGTAAATTCAACTCCCATGTGCCGCTTGCTCTCTAGAGGTCAGTCCATGGTGTTAGGTTCTGATGTGTTTATGGAGTTACGTGTGCCTAGATGAGGAGTGAAATAACCGACGAGGAAAAACGAAGGAAATCACTTAAATAAGTTTCAGTTTGAAAACAGCATGCCAACTTGCAAATGGGATACCAGTATCCAAACCAAACTCCTTGTCATCAAATGGTAAATACTGCTTGGCACTTCAGAATTTCAGATTTATCAACTATATATGCAGAGAAAGCACGTGTTACCTTGTTATCTGTACAGGGATGCAGAAAACACTAAAAAAAACATCAATTTAATGTTTTTTTTTTTCAAGCCAAAAAACACTTCTGAGAAATAGAAAAAGAAACAGAAAACTGTGTCAAACGCCCCGGCAATCTATTATAGTATCGTCTACATGTGACACAGCATCGTGTCACTGGCTGAAAGCAAGCAGCGTCAGCTCAACTTGGGGTTGGCTATTTTATTAGATATTACCTAACAATGGTGAGTCAGCTAGAATAACCCTTTCATTTTTCTAATCTTATCTTTAATTTACTCCTCGATGCACATATTGCCGGTCGTTTTCCACCCCATAATTATAATATTTATATGCTAGAGCTGATTGTAAAACCTTCATGTTGGCGTCAGATTGTTTGTCTTGGACAGGTTTTACATTAATTTAAAACAGCTAATGTCGCAACCATCTAGCTGGTTAGATAATACTTTGCAGGATTTACACTCAACCACCTCATCTCTTTACATTCAGCAAGGTGAGCATAAATATCCATTTGTATCTGACAACAGCAGGGTCTTAAATTTCTGAAAGGGAAATAACAAATTTTTGAAGTTTCTTTTGCTGAAATTACATTGAAAAAAAAAATATTAATTTTTTTTTCATCCTTGCGTTAGGATTGTTGTCATTAATATGCAGCAATCATTTGTAGCCTACTCTAAAAAATAGGATTGTCATTGTCAAAAACCTATAATAGTAGGTTTGTAGCCAAGTTGCACCAACCACTGATAAAATGGTGCAATGTAAAGTCATTTAATTAGGTGGCATAATTGATGGGATTTGAGTGGGAGATGAGTTGTAGGATGAGTGGAGGATGAGTTGGTATAATGAGTGGAGGATGAGTTGTTAAGCATATATTCCTCCTAAATTTATGACCATTATACCCTCACTCTTGCCTATAAATAGGCAATGCATTCAAGCCTATATACACACCAAAATTGAGAGAAGAAGAAGAGAGTGAAGAGAGAGTAATCCCACAAAATTGTGAGGTATTTGTGATAGAGTAAGTGAGGTGTTTTCTCCTAATAATAGAGAGATTCTTAGTTGTTCTCCTATTATTCGAGAGAGGTTGTAATTCCCATATTACTTAGTAAAATCCTTCTATACTTGTCTGTGGACGTAGCCCAATTGGGTGAACCACGTAAATTCTTGTGTGTTCCATTTCTCATTTTATCCGGTCTCTTATCTTTTATCTTGTCGGGTTTACATGCCAGCATCCTAACAGTGGTATCAGAGCCTCCTGGTTGGTGTTGTTAATACACAAAAGTTATTCGTGTATACGAGTACTATTCACCTATACGGCACTATTCATCCATACGGTACTGTTCACATACGTTGCTGTTGGCGTATATAGAAAGTCAGTGCGGTGATTAAATACAGTCTAAGAAGTTCTGTCTAAGGAGATTGGGTTTTAAGCGGGACCGTTTGTGACCCCTCCAATCTTTCCTGGGAACTTACTTAGTGAAGTATTATTCACACGATACTATTTCTATATACGTTACAGATCTGTGAAACAGTGATAGCTGAATAGATCTTGGTGAATACAATGGCAGCAAAGTACGAGATTGAGAGGTTTAATGGGAGCAATTTCTCATTGTGGAAAATGAGAATCAAGGCAATTTTAAGGAAAGACAATTGCTTGGCAGCAATTGGGGATCGGCCCGCGGAGATCACTGATGATGCAAAATGGAATGAGATGGATGGCAATGCTATTGCTAACATACATTTAGCATTAGCCGATGAAGTATTATCAAGTGTGGCGGAGAAGAAAACAGCTAAGGAGATATGGGAGACTCTAACAAAGCTATACGAGTCCAAGTCTTTGCACAATAAGATTTTCTTAAAGCGGAGACTTTATACCCTTCGAATGGCAGAAACCACATCGGTGACTGACCATATCAACACAATAAAAACTCTATTTTCACAACTCACTACATTGGGTCAGCAAATAGAGGAAAATGAACGTGCAGAGCTTCTACTTCAAAGTCTTCCTGATTCGTATGATCAGCTCATTATCAACTTGACAAATAATATCCTCTCAGATTATCTAGTCTTCGATGATGTTGCAGCCGCTATCTTGGAAGAAGAAAATAGGCGCAAAAACAAAGGAGACAGAAACAGTTCAAACCAAGCAGAGGCATTGTTGGTGTCAAGAGGAAGATCAACGGAGCGTGGCTCTAGTGGGAGTCAAAGGCAGGGGAGGTCCAAATCAAGAAGTAAGAAGGCTGTGAAATGCTACAATTGTGGCAAAAAGGGGCACTTCAAAAGGGATTGTTGGTTTAAAAAGGGTATAGAGAATTCTGCAGAGTCATCAAAATCTCAAGGGTGTGTTGCGAGCACCTCAGAAGATGGAGATGTTTTATATAGTGAAGCAGCGACAATCTCTACAGATACAGAAGAGCTCACTGAGGTCTGGCTAATGGATTCAGGAGCAACATGGCATATGACTCCTAATCGAGATTGGTTCCATACATATAAACCTATCTCTGGAGGCAAAGTGTTCATGGGTGATAATCATGCTTTAGAGATTGTTGGCATTGGCACCATCAAATTGAAGATGTATGATGGCTTAATTCGTACTATTTCAGAAGTGCGACATGTGAAAGACTTAAAGAAGAATCTTTTGTCCATAGGACAATTTGATAGTCTTGGCTGTAAGATCCGAACAGAAAATGGAATCATGAAAATCATCAAAGGAGCGCTGGTGGTTTTAAAGGCAAGAAAGACAGTTGCAAATGTATTTGCATTAATGGGAGAAACACATCATGAGGCAGAAGCGTCAATCGCATCAGCTAGTCCTGCAGAAGAGAAGACGATGATGTGGCATCAAAAACTAGGTCACATGTCAGAAAAAGGTTTAAAGGTTCTCTCTGATCAGAAGTTACTCCCTGGGCTTACAAAGGTTACTTTACCTTTTTGTGAGCACTGTGTTACAAGTAAACAACACAGGTTGAAGTTTGGCACATCTACAACTAAGAGCAAATGCATCTTAGACCTGATTCACTCTGATGTTTGGCAAGCACCGGTTGTATCCTTGGGAGGAGCAAGATACTTTGTATCATTCATAGATGACTTCTCCAGGAGATGTTGGGTGTATCCAATTAGAAGGAAGGCAGATGTGCTTATAGTCTTTAAAACTTTCAAAGCGCGGGTGGAACTTGAATCTGAAAAGAAGATCAAGTGTTTGAGGACTGACAATGGAGGAGAATATACTAGTGATGAATTTGATAACTTTTGTCAACATGAAGGTATCAAAAGGCAGTTCACAACGGCATACACTCCACAACAAAATGGAGTGGCAGAGCGGATGAACAGAACTCTATTAGAAAGAACAAGAGCAATGTTGAAGGCTGCAGGTCTAGGAAAGTCATTCTGGGCAGAAGCAGTCAATACCGCCTGTTATGTGATAAATCGATCTCCATCAACCTCAATTGAGCTGAAGACACCGATGGAGATGTGGACCGGAAAACCAGCTGATTATTCTCGATTGCATATATTTGGAAGTCCTGTGTATGTGATGTACAATACACAAGAAGTTAGCAAGCTGGATTCAAAATCCAGAAAATGTGTATTTTTGGGATATGCTGATGGAGTGAAGGGGTATCGCTTGTGGGATCCCACTGCCCACAAGGTAGTGATCAGCAGAGATGTCATATTTGCAGAAGGTAAAATGCAAATGGAAGAACATAATAGCATTCTAAAGGAGACTACAGCAGTCCATGTAGAAAATACTCAGAATCATGCTTCTTCTGAAGCTGTACCAGAGCATGAAGAGCAAGAACAAATAGAGTCTGAAACTCCTGAAGTTCGGCGGTCAACTCGTGAAAGAAGACCACCGGCTTGGCACTCAGAATATGTTACTGAAAGTAACATTGCATACTGTCTTCTAACAGAGGATGGAGAGCCATCAACTTTCCATGAGGCTATCAAAAGCACAGATGTATCTATGTGGATGACAGCAATGCAAGAGGAGATTGAAGCTCTGCACAAGAATAATACTTGGGATCTTGTTCCGCTACCACAAGAAAGAAAGGCCATTGGCAACAAATGGATTTACAAGATAAAACGTGATGGCAATGATCAAGTGGAGAGGTATCGTGCGAGATTGGTGGTGAAAGGATATGCTCAGAAAGAAGGAATAGACTTCAATGAGATATTTTCTCCGGTGGTACGACTTACGACAATCAGAGTAGTCTTGGCAATGTGTGCTATATTTGATCTTCACTTGGAGCAGTTAGACGTGAAAACTGCATTTCTTCATGGAGAACTTGAAGAAGAAATTTATATGCTCCAACCAGAGGGTTTTGCTGAAACAGGCAAGGAGAACTTGGTTTGCAGGTTGAACAAATCTCTATACGGTCTCAAACAGGCGCCGAGGTGTTGGTATAAGAGATTTGATTCCTTCATAATTAGCCTTGGGTACAACAGACTCAGTTCAGACCATTGTACGTATTACAAGAGGTTTGAAGAAGATTTCATCATTTTGTTGTTGTACGTGGATGACATGTTGGTGATAGGCCTCAACAAAGATCGAGTCCAAGAATTGAAGGCACAGTTGGCTAGGGAGTTTGATATGAAGGACCTGGGACCAGCAAACAAGATTCTAGGGATGCAAATTTACCGAGACAGAAGTAAGAGGAAGATTTGGCTTTCTCAGAAGAATTATTTAAAGAAGATCTTGCGACGCTTCAACATGCAAGATTGTAAGCCAATTTCCACCCCACTTCCTATTAACTTCAAATTATCCTCAAGTATGTCTCCTAGCAATGAAGCAGAGAGGATGGAGATGTCTCGAGTACCGTATGCATCAGCAGTGGGAAGTTTAATGTTTGCCATGATATGTACAAGACCGGACATTGCACAAGCAGTGGGAGCAGTTAGTCGATACATGGCAAATCCTGGTAGAGAGCATTGGAATACTATTAAGAGGATCTTGAGATACATCAAGGGTACCTCAGATGCTGCATTATGTTATGGAGGATCAGAATTTACTATCAGAGGTTATGTTGATTCAGATTTTGCTGGTGACCTTGAGAAAAGGAAGTCCACTACAGGCTATGTGTTCATAATTGCAGGAGGAGCTGTGAGCTGGGTTTCTAAACTTCAGACTGTTGTAGCGTTATCCACAACAGAAGCTGAGTACATGGCAGCTACACAAGCTTGTAAAGAAGCAATATGGATGAAGAAACTTATGGAGGAGCTCGGGCACAAACAAGAGAATATTCTTTTGTATTGTGATAGTCAAAGTGCCTTGCATATTGCAAGGAATCCAGCGTTTCATTCAAGAACAAAACACATCGATGTTCAGTATCACTTTGTTCGTGAAGTGGTGGAAGATGGAAGTGTGGATTTTCAGAAGATTCACACAAAGGAAAACCCAGCAGATGCTTTGACGAAACCGGTCAACACTGATAAGTATATATGGTGCAGATCCTCTTACGGCCTAGCAGAAACGTAAGCAGCATGAAGATGACAAGTATAGAAATGATAGAAGAATCACAAAAGATCAAGTGTGAAGACTTGATTAACTCATCAAAGTCTTCAAGTGGGAGAATGTAAAGTCATTTAATTAGGTGGCATAATTGATGGGATTTGAGTGGGAGATGAGTTGTAGGATGAGTGGAGGATGAGTTGGTATAATGAGTGGAGGATGAGTTGTTAAGCATATATTCCTCCTAAATTTATGACCATTATACCCTCACTCTTGCCTATAAATAGGCAATGCATTCAAGCCTATATACACACCAAAATTGAGAGAAGAAGAAGAGAGTGAAGAGAGAGTAATCCCACAAAATTGTGAGGTATTTGTGATAGAGTAAGTGAGGTGTTTTCTCCTAATAATAGAGAGATTCTTAGTTGTTCTCCTATTATTCGAGAGAGGTTGTAATTTCCATATTACTTAGTAAAATCCTTCTATACTTGTCTGTGGACGTAGCCCAATTGGGTGAACCACGTAAATTCTTGTGTGTTCCATTTCTCATTTTATCCGGTCTCTTATCTTTTATCTTGTCGGGTTTACATGCCAGCATCCTAACATGCAACTCATGTGTTACCACCATTACTGTCACAAATTATGGCATGATTTGTGGATTTTGTCTTATCATTGATGTATACAAATAGAAGCATTATTTAAGAGCAAAATAAGAGAGAGTGATGAGTGTGTGTAAGAGAGTAGAGAGAAAGAAAGGGCTACCATTGGCAGCAGTGTTTGTGAGCTGGAAGTTGAGTTAGAGTGGATATGATCCTCCTCCTCTATGTATTTGTTTTATATTCTTTCTCTTTCTCTAATAATATAGACCTTTCCCATGGATGTAGGCGATTTGCCGAATCACGCTAAATATTGTATCAGTGTGTCTAGCCTCCTAGGAGCAATTATAAGTACATCACCGGTTTGGATTCCTAACAATTGGTATCAGAGCATGGCTTAAAGTGGTGTTTGATTTTTCTCAAAAATAAAAGTTGTTAAAATTATGTTTTGACCATACCACTATGTAGAGGGGGAAGAGAAGAAGCCACTGGTGAAAACCACATAGAAATAGGACGTTTGACATGGCTGCACGCGCTCCTACACGCCAACAAGGTGGCTGGCCACACGCGTAGATGTGCGCTACGCGTCGCACGCGTCTTCTTCTCTCTAATAGGCTGACCAAACCTGAATGCCAGATGACTCGACCCACGTGCCTTATCCGGATGAGGATGATATCATCATGGCGTCGGCATGCAAAGGTGGCATGTCATGTCAACGCATAGTCAGCAGACACGTCAGCCGTAGTGGGCCCTACCTACCACGTCATTCTCAAGATCTGATCCTACGTGCAACCGGATCTAAGATTGAATCTAGATCGTTTATCAGGCCAGAATTGTTTTGATCAAATCTTAGTCGTATGAAATACGATTTGGACGATTTTAGACTTGTTTCCAGCTAATTTGATCGTTTTGAATGCAATGATATGGTCCAATCATTGAGATTGTATCGAAAGTGGTGGTGGTGAATTAAAAAAAAAAAGATTGTCCGATCAAGAGGTATTTAAAGGTCATCATGGTGGTCGATGGAGATGAAAAAGAAGAAATCGCACATGTTTACCCAATTACATATGTTGAACTGCTATGTGGAGAAATTTTAATTATCTTAAGGGAAGGCAAAATTAGAACACTCTAGACACCCGATCATGTGAACGATTTGAGGTGGAGAATGAAAATTGATGAAGACCAATCTTAACGAATCTAAGCAGTAGTAGTCTCGCCAGATGTTGAAAAATCAGGTATAAAATCAGGAAACCCCAGATCACTTGTAAAGGAAAGCCACAACAAAGCTAACAAATGGCTATATATACGGAAAGACAGTACGATGGATAGATATGACTTAAGAAGTTCTGGCTAGGAGATTGGATTTTAAGCGAGACCATTGTGACCCCTCTAATCTTTCCTCGAAACTTGCTTAGTTGAAGGATTATCCATATGATACTATTTTTATATATGTGACAGTTTGTAATGAAACTATTGAAGACTATCAGGATGACGACACAAAGGAACACTTGGGTTCCATATGATCAAGGATATGATGAAGTGGTGATTTCTCCAAAAAAGTTAGATTCGGTGACTGTGATTTCTCAAAGGGTAGAATTGATGAAAACCCTGATAATGGAAGAGAAATACAGCAAGGGAATAAAGATTGGCACCCTATTTTGACTTGGATAGGTGTTGTAACAGGATAAGCTATTATCAAACATAAGCAAGGAATAGGGAGAATCTGAAGAATAAAAATTACACGAGGGCACATAGAGATTATGCAAGAGTACCCGTAGGATCCAATGAGATATTGTAATGAGACAACAGGTGCAACGGGAAGTCCCTTGTGTTCTTGATAAAGGCAACAGGTGAAGACCTTTACAATGCATGCAAGGATGGAAAAATAAGTTGTTGTAAAAGCACTTAATTAAGGAGGTGTGACCATGTAATGTTTTGTATTACAGAGTAGGAAAAGACAATAAAACCCTTGGAGGCTTAAAGAGAGAGGATGACTAAATAAAGGGTATAGTACTAATTAAATAAAGAGATGATAAATATAAATAAAAAGTAAAAAAGAAAAAGAAATAAAGAGTGATCTGAAAATTGAAGGAGCAAACCATGAGAGAGAAGAGGGAGAAAGAGGAAGAAGAAGAGAAGAGAGAAATTAGAAAGGAAATAGAAAGGAATTAAAGAAAATAAGTTAAAAGGGTAATATTTATGCTTTAATAGGTATAATATGTTATTTTTAGCTTTAAATTTCAGTTTTGATGAATGTTAGGGTTTTAAAATTTTATGTTTTGGGTTTAACTAATGAATTAATTTGAATGTTAAGGATTAATTGTTGTGAGTAATTGATTATTTAGTTGATTATGAAAAATTACGATAATTTTGAGTTATAAATTGTGTAAATTGTGAAATTGAGTTAGAAATCTGGAAATAACAGTAGGTTTATGTTGAAATTCTAGAATGGAGGTTGAAGATGATAAAATTTCAGTTTGGTCCCTCAATTTGCAAAAATTACAATTTAGTCCCCAAACTTTGAAAATTTTACAAATTGGTCCATGGAGCATATTCTGAGATTCTGAACAGAATATAATATGAATTATGGGCAGAATTCCTGTATAGTTATGAAATTTTAACACTTTCACATTAGTCCTTCAATTTGACCCTAAAAATTTGGAAAAATTCCATAATGGTCCCTAGAGCATAATGAGATGTTCTAGACAAAATTTAGGATTTAATATGGTCATAATTCCAGTATAGTAATGGATTGATGATATTTTTAATTTGGTCCTTCAATTTGACAAAAATTACAATTTGACCCCAAAAATTTAGAGAAAATTCCAAAATGGTCCCTGGAGCATAATAAGATATTATGATCAGAATTTAAGTATAGTTATGCATTTATGATATTTTTAGTTTGATCCTTTAATTTGATAAAAGTTACAATTTGACCCTTAAAAATATGATAAATTCCAGATTAATTCCTAGCTGTAATATTAGCTTTTGTAGATTGGTTTGATGAATAATTAAGGATTATTTAATGAATTATTACCAGTTTTATTATTTTTTTATTATAAATTAGATTTCGAAAAAACCGTTAATTTTTTTGTTTTTGAGAAAATTGACTAGTTAGTTTAAAAATATATAGGGTTGTAAAATACACCCTTAATTAAGTGTATTAAATAGGTTAAATATTTTTTCAAAACATTCATGTCCTTTGTATTCAGATAATCCTGATATTCTACTGATGGGATGTTAGTAAGATTTTTTTCAATGTCTGCTTTTGACTTTTATTTGCTTTTGAGTTAGGTGAGTGGATAATTTTTCATATGCATGAGAAATATTATAAATATTTGATATGTCAATATGAATTGGATCATACTTCTTGATAATATATATGTTGATTGTTATTCTTGTTATGATAAAATATGATCAATTGTTAAATCTGAATTTTTGATATGAACTAGTATATATTTGAATTAACTTCTAAATTGATACTTTTTATTTGATTGATATCATGAGTTGAGCCTTAAGATATGAATATGTCTATTTAATTATGATTATGAACCTATAGATGTCAGTCAAAATACCTATGCTAACAGGGTAGTTAGTCTTTGTGCATATCGTATATGAACCCTAGTTGGTTGGGGGAGTCACCAACCTATATGGACGAATCATCCCACAATACAGAGCCTCATGCTTATTGAATTTTGATTTTCTGACGAGTTTTACCATATGATTTTCTTGTTATGGCCTATTTAAGAAACCTTTCTATAAGAACTTAAAACCATAATTGTATATATATTCATCCTTGTTATATTACCTCGTATGTGTATATTAAATATTATCTACTCACTGAGTTATTGAACTCACCCTCTCATCATTTATCCTTTTCAGGCTTATAGTTTGATAACAGGTTACTTTTGTTGGACCTTCATAACCTGCTCTTTTAGTAGTAATTTGTACCTTCTTTTTGTCTAGTTAGCACTCTAAAATTATAAAATTATATGAACTCTTATATTAAGACAATCAAATTATATTATGAAGTTAATTTTGTTAATATTGTTATGTTGAACTCTAATTGAGTTAGCAGAAGTTTGTGTGTAAGTTTGGGTTCGCATAGATATGGAACCTTGGAGAGGAACCTTACCTATATATCGGTCATGGATCCAAGATTCGGGTTGTGATAGACCGCCTATAATGAAAGGCGAAGACACCAAAGAGAGCTGGTATAGGTGAAGTTGTCAAGCAGAAAGATGTAGAAGCTTCAAACATAGAAATCGAGATGGAAGATTGCGAGGAATGAACCGCAACTCTCTCTTTCTATGTGATCTGTGGCAGTAATAATCTCTCCCATGTCCACATGGTGGTAAAGAATTTTAGAGCCACTTTGAAGCATCTCAGCTGAAGGAAGATGTGACCGCCTATGAAAGGAGAAGACACCTTAAAGAGAAGGTGTAAGGGTCATGAGATGAGTTCAAGATCAAACTGCAGCATGACGACGAGCAAAGATACCTCAGGAGAAAGTGTGAGGGCCATAATAGAAGCCTTAATTATAGAACGCCCCCAAAGCTGATGTGATGGCTAGATATGAGTGGACAGATAGATAGCCAAGGAAGTAGCTATGATGAGTATGGAGACAAATGCAGGATTGACTTTCATGGATATTTCCCCCATGCTAAAGATCAATGAGTTAAAAGACATTTGCCTTAGACAATATGTGGGTGACTTATAGAGCATTAAGACGCGACTGCTATATAGGAGCACAGGGCATGCGCAAGTTCCTGGAACTAGTTGACTCTTCTTAAGGTGGTAAGTTTGGTGATGACATTGTAATACTCAAAGTATAGAGACAGATATGGATCAACCTTTAATGGGTTGCCCCCATAATTAAAGGTGGAGAGCTGCTTGGACTATTGGACTAAGAACGAGAGACTCATGGAGAAGTAAGGCATGGTTTCTAGGGTGGAACAGAGGGCAAACGCAACTCCAGGATGAGTAGACTCTTAAAAGAGTGCTGAGCTCATGATCATATTGAGATACTCAGATAAACTATCACACTTGGAAAGAGAAATTTTTGTTTGAAGGAGTGTTGTGAGCCTTGGTATGAGGCTTGATAAATCATTCCAGACCGAGCATGGTTGATACGCTTGAAGGGGAATGTTGTGTCCCAGAGACAAGCGTTAACACTATGTGATGTGGGAGACCATCTTGTTGAAGTGATCCTTTAGTGTGAACAAGGGTGTGCTTTAATAACTCTGGTGATTGAAAGGTTTGACGAGTACCTGTAAACTTGGCCAAAAATGCTCTCGGAATGGTAAGGTTGGAAAAGTTGCAGGATGCAAGCATATGCTGAAGAAGCAAGAGAACAATTGCCCACATGAATGACAAAGGAGGTGATTGTTAGGATTGTTGTCATTAATGTGCAGCAATCATTTACAGCCTACTCCAAAAAGTAAGGTTGTTATTGTTAAAAGCCTACAATGGTAGGTGTGTTGCCAAGTTGCACAAACCATTGACAAAATGGTGCAACTTATGTGCTGCCACCATTAGTGCCACAAATCATGTCATGATTTATGGATCTTGTCTTACCATTGATGCCTATAAATAGAAGCATTATGTGAAAACAAAATGAGATAGGGTGGTGAGTGTGTGTAAGAGAGTAGAGAGAAAGAGAGGGTTGTCATGAGCAGCAGTGTTTGTGAATTGGGAGTCGAGTTAGAGTGGATATGAATCTCCTTCTTTATGTATTTGTTTTGTATTCTTTCTCTATCTCTAATAATATAGATATCTCTCGTGGATGTAGGCGATTTGCCGAATCACGTTAAATATTGTGTCAATATGTTTAACCTCCTATGAGTAATTATCAATACATCACTGGTCTGGATCTCAAAATGCACTTTTAAATACTATTCACACCCTTCAACCAGCTTATTACTAGTCCCTAGTAATTAAAGCGTTAAAATAAAAAAAAATCGACAAAGTAAGAAATTCATCATTCAACTTTCATTAATTTATCCAGATAAACAAACTCTCATTAAATTTATATATCTGCTCAATACCCCTTAAACAAGATATTAATAAATATTTTTTTTGTACTTAATATATCAACATATAGTTATGGGGTTTTACTTTAAAAAAATTATTTTAATATTTAAAATTAACTTTCTTTTACTATAATTTATTTAAGGTGGGCATAAATATCCAATTGTAGATGGCAGCAGGGTGTTAAATTTCTGAGAGGAAAATAACAATTTTTTTAAGTTTCTTTGCTGAAATTACATCGGAAAAAAAAAACAATTATTAATTTTCCTTTCATCCCTGAGAGATAGAAGGAATTTCCTTGTTCAGAAAAGGAAGGCACTGGTTAGACAGATGGACACGCGATTGCAGAGAAGTTGCCTAGAGATTGAAATAGTAAACTATGTAGACAGCAATTATAGATTAGCCTAGCTGATGGTGATTGGAAGTGGCCTACCCTCTTACGAAAACATCTCATTGGCTACTAAAAATCATTTTCATGAAGGAAGTGCTCATTCAGAGTCACCATATATATCTATGCAATGCCCATATGCAGAGTTAACTTTCGAAAGTTAAAGGCCAACCCCAACTCCAAACACCATTATTGCACTCCCTGGAGTTTCAGAAACACTAATTGGAAAGCTAAAAACACCATCCATGTCTGAGGGCGTGGTTACTTTTTTACTCACCAAGCTCGGAGACTTCCTCGCAGAAAGGGGAAAACAACTGGCAGGAGTCCAGGGTGAAGCAGAGTATATCAGTGATGAACTTGAGTTCATGACAGCATTCCTAAGACTTGCAGATGCGATGGAAGACGGTGATCCTGTTCTAAGATGTTTGATCAAGAAAGTGAGAGATGCAGCTTATGACACGGAGGATGCTCTCGATAATTTCAGCCTATCCCTTGCAAGTGATACCGGGCACGGGTTTTTTTCCTGTTTCAGGAAAATCTCTCGCTCTCTTAAAGATGCAAGAGCTCGGCGTCGTATTGCCTCAAAAATTCAAAGCATCAAGTCTCGAGTGATCAGTATCTCAGAGTCACATCGGAGATACTGCAATAAAAATAATATAATGATTCAAGGATCAAGCTCCATCAGCATCCCTAGGCTTGAATGTCAAAAGGATGCCCTTCTACTAGAAGAAGCTGATCTGGTGGGCATTGAAAAACCCAAAAAGCAGCTGATCGAGTGGCTTCTTGGAAGCAAATCAGGACGTGAAGTGATTTCTGTGGTCGGAATGGGAGGCTTGGGAAAATCAACCTTGGTCAAAAAGGTCTACGATGATTCAGACGTGAAGAAACACTTCAAGTTCCGTGCTTGGATAACTGTATCTCAATCTTTTAAGAGAGAGGACCTCTTAAAAGACATGATTCAACAGCTCTTCCGTGTTCACAGGAAACCAGATCCAAAAGGTGTGGACAGCATGAACTATAATAAGCTAAGGAGTGTCATCCATGAATTCCTCCGACAGAAGAAATACCTGATTGTCCTGGACGATGTGTGGCACACAAGTGCTTGGCGTGCTTTCCAGCATGCGTTGCCGAACAACATCTGTGGCAGTCGGATATTGGTCACAACACGTAATACTGAAGTTGCCTCTACTTCATGCATGGATTCCCCTGACAAAGTCTACCCTTTAAATCCGTTGTCTCAAGAAGAATCTTGGACTTTGTTCTGCAAAAAGATATTTCAGGATAACCCTTGCCCTCCACATTTGAAGAATGTTTCAGAAACAATTTTGGGTAGATGTGAGGGATTGCCGCTTGCAATTGTAGCAATTAGTGGTGTTCTGGCAACAAAGGACAAGAGTAAAACAGACGAATGGGAAATGGTACATCTTAGCCTCGGTGCTGGATTAGAAGAAAATGACATGCTGATGAGTGCAAGAAAAATACTGTCACTCAGTTACAATGATTTGCCTTACTATCTCAAATCTTGTTTGTTGTATTTCAGCATCTTCCCTGTGGGTAATCGAATCAAGCGTATGAGGCTTATTCGATTGTGGATAGCTGAAGGATTTGTGAAAGGCAAAGAAGGAATGACAGTAGAGGAAGTTGCACAAGACTACCTGAATGAGCTCATGAAGAGAAGCTTGGTTCAAGTGGTGAAGGCAACCAGTGATGGACGGGTCAAAACATGCCGCGTCCATGACCTTCTGCGCGAGATTATGATTACAAAGGCAAAGGATCAGGACTTTGTGGCAATTGCCAAGGAAGAAGGCACGATATGGCCAGAAAAAGTTCGTCGTGTTTCGATGCATAATGTCATGCCAAGTAAACAGCAAAGACATGTTGCCTCTCGATTTCGTTCATTGCTGACATTCTGGGGGGCAGATTGCAGTTATGAGTCTCCTGTGCACAACTTATTTTCTGGCCGTCTCAGGCTGCTTCACGTGCTGGATCTGGAAGGTGCACCTCTAAAGGAATTTCCTAATGAAGTTGTAAGCCTCTTCCTCTTAAAATATTTAAGTTTGAGGAATACCACAGTGAGTTTCATTCCAAGTTCCATTAGCAAGCTTAAGAATCTTGAGACGTTGGATCTGAAACATGCCCAAGTTTCTATATTGCCTGCTGAGATTCGGAAGCTCCGAAAGCTTTGCTACCTCTTGGTGTATCGCTATGAAATTGATTCTGATGACCGGATCCCCACCAAATACGGTTTCAAGGCACCAGCTCATATTGGAGGTCTACAATCCATACAAAAGCTTTGCTTCGTAGAGGCACATCAAGGCAGGAATCTTATGTTTGAACTGGGAAGATTGAAACAGTTGAGAAGGTTAGGAATTGTTAAGTTGAAGAAAAAACATGGAAAGGCTCTCTGTTCTTCTATTGAAAGGCTGACGAATCTTCGTGCCTTGTCTGTTACTTCAATCACAGAAAGCGAGATTATTGATCTGGACTACTTAGCATCGCCTCCTCAATTTCTTCAACGATTGTACTTGGCAGGGCGTATGGAGAAGTTTCCAGATTGGATATCTTCACTGGATAGTTTGGTCAAGCTGGTTCTAAAATGGAGCAAGTTAAGTGAAGATCCGTTGCTATCTCTTCAATATTTGCCCAATCTAGTGCATCTTGAATTCGTACAGGTTTACAATGGAGAGATCTTGTGCTTTCAAGCAAAGGGATTTCAGCGGCTCAAGTTTTTGGGGCTAAATAAACTAGAAAGGCTCAGGATGATAATTGTAGAGCAGGGAGCGATGCCTAGTCTAGAAAAGATGATAGTCCAAAGCTGCAAATCATTGCGGAGGGTGCCATCAGGCATTGAACACTTGAGCACACTGAAAGTACTGGAATTTTTCAACATGCCGAAAGAACTAGTTATGACGCTGCATCCGAATGGAGAAGATGGAGATTACTTGAAGGTTGCACATGTGCCAGATGTTTACTCCACCTATTGGAATAATGGCACTTGGGATATCTTCTCTTTATTGAGTGCCAAATTAGAAGACAAACATTCAGCCCAGCTTAGCCCCACTTTGTACAAACGCAACTATACTTGGAAATAACGTGCTGTGATGTCTGTCTGGTATATACAGATCATTGTAAATTAATCATGTTTATATTTATCTCTTCCATTCCCCTGTATCCTTCTTGTTGCACAGTGTCATGATTATTTGACTAATCTCGAGCATGAATTGTCTGAATAAGTTCATATCAAATTCAATTCCTGCCTGTTGTTGTCAGAGGCGGCTTAAGGTGAACAGGGGCCAAATGAGGCCTTCTCAAATATTTAAGAAATATTTTATTATTATTTAAAGTTAATTATCATGAGTTACATCCGGACCAGAGCATCTAACTGTAAGAGAGTTTCTCACATAGCCCTTGCTTATTCAACTTATAGAGGGAATGGGGTCTGGGGTGTCGATTCTTAAGAGACACTTAGTAAAGGAGACAGCACATCAAACCTCGCCATTGCCACAAGCAGACAATGAAATTCATGATTGTTGAAAATAGCATTTCTCTGTTGTCTTATGTTTGATTCTGAGTGTATGAACAGATACACTAAATACGCAAGCAAGCTCTTCAAGGTCTATCTGGCTCTGATCATTGGCGTGTATATCGGTTGCTTTTGATTTATGAATGCTGTACTTTCCTTGTCTAACCACAGTAGCGATGAAACAATATGCAATTGATAAATGTGCTGTGCATTGGTTGATTTATTGATTAAATGAGTAATGATAATTCTATTTAAAGTTGTGAAGTGCGGTTAAACCGACATAGCCAGCTATAGAGTGAATCCTACTCCGTTCAGGAAAGTAGACGAGAGAATTCTAAATGGATTTGAAACGTTAGCAAAAGGTTTAATCCTGGTAGGACTCCATGTTGCTTCTGTGTTTATAAATAAACTGAACCTCGCCAATTAATTATTACTATCAAATCATTGTAGTCTAGTCACAGATCTTGTTTGTCGATTCTCTCCCGAGTCTCTTCATCGGTAGCTGCTCCCTGTGTCTTGACTTTCAACTTCTGGTTACTTTAGCTCTCAAAGTTGTTCTTCCACTGACTACATATCCTTTTGTTTGTCAATTTCACCAACACGACAATGGGGTTTAGTTATTTTTCATACAATCAAGATCATGATGATCAAGAGAAAGAGGAAGTACCGTCATTTTCTCCACCTGATTACGACCATTTCGATGAGGGGAGAGATAAATTGGGTATCGATTTTTTCAAACTAAATCCTCTTGTTCTTTCCCTATATAAAGAAGAATGTTTCAAGACTTTGAACATGCATCACCACGACGACGAGAATGATGATGATGATGAAGAAGAAGAAGAAGAAGTAGATAGTCACGAGATTGCATGCAAGTCTTTGATCATGAACCGTGGTTGTGGCAGTGGCGGCGGCGACGAGGGACCAAGGAAGATAGACTGGGGATATCTGGAGGAGTTAATAGATGAATTATTGGACGAGTTCGAATTAGCAATGGACAGGTCAATAATGATGGACAATGGACAGTGTAGTTCTGTTATTAAGGTACAAGAAGGCGATGATGATTTAGAGCATCATAGTGACATAGAAGAGCTTGCTGATGATTTCGAGGTGGATGTGCATGGATGGCATGCAGTCCAATTGGGTCGCTCTGAAGAACAATATATATGTTATCAAAAAGATTTTAAATTTTATTTTTTTTATCCTCAGTTAGATCAGGATTAAAGCTGTAATGACCATTCTTATTAATGATATATGCGAATTTAGGGTATATTTATATTGATCTTATAAAACACCTTCAAACTAATTGCAGTGGTAGATCCGTCGTCCATACTCCCTGGTCGAAGACTACTGCTGTGGGATTGCATTAAAAGGGAACAAAAGGCCCATTTTACCGGAGGCCCATAAAACGCTCTAAATCCCAGCCCACAACTTTCTGCTCTGAAGTAACAACGGAGCATTCCGATAGTGGGGCTAATTGGGTGGCATCTGGAGGACCCGATTGAAACTGTTTTGTTGGGCCTGGACATACACAGCCCAGATTCAAAGATAAAAAATGTTGAAAGTGTAATCTGGACTCACATTACCAGCCATAAATCAACACCCACCTGAAACTCTCAATTTACCTGGGTGTCGAAATATTCTCCATGCTAATTCACTAAGGGCAACAATCATGGCCAGGCCATTTCAATACAAGATAATGAGCTGACCTGCTGGGCAGCTTTTTTAAAAGAAAAAAAAAAACCTAGCTTGTTTTTGAAGTGTATCAGGTTTTGAAACCATATTTTTATTAAAAATATATATAAATAATTAATTAATTGCAATTAGATTTATGATTGAGTCTTACACTGTGAGGTAATAATTTATTGACTAAATTATCCTATTTCCCAACTATTGAAGTAAAATACGAGCCACAGCCAAAAAAATACAGTTCGATTTTCCAAGTTTTAACCTTTACCAGGCTATTTGAGATTGATCGAAGTTGAATAATCTGAAACGATGGTTGACATTATCCAAACAGGCAAGCAAGAAGTACCCTGAGATTCCAGCATGTGAAGCTCAACTTCCTGCTGCAAAAAAACTTCATCCAGCTGAGGCTTCAAATTTTCCACCATTGTCAAGTCCTGCTAAGAAGCATCAAAGGTACCGACCATTCCCTGTCCAAAAAGGACATAGAAAACACCGTTCATGAAGGCAACACTCCTTGTTGGAGCAACAGATCCGGGAAAAACAAGGGTTTTCCACTTTTGATCGCCTGAAGAACTAGTGCTTAGTCTAATATTGTTGTTGTCGTTATCATCAAACTTGGTCAGAGCAATGAGCACGTGAGTTGGAATCGACGAGAAAGTGGCAGTACAGAAATCTGAACCCAGATCAGGTAGCTTAATAAAATCCTTGGTGAAAGGATTTTAACTGAAAAGATATGTAGTCTTGTCTGGGTGTTCTAAAGTAAAGGCAAGTAATGATGTCACGATAACATTTTTTTGACCCCTAAAAGGAACATTAAAGTAAAATTGAAAGGAAGCCAAAAAATTTGGTGTTTTCCGTGTAGCTATTTTTACACATCATTATTCACGAAAGCAAAGCTTCGTCTTCTTCTTTTTACGATTCTTCAACTTTTTTCATTTGTTTTATTTTTATTTAGTCCTTTAAATTATGTTTATTGGGACTTGATGTGTGTAATTTGTTTATCCTCACTATCTATGGATCTAACTGTATACCGTCGCCTCGACAAAGTATCTTGATATTAGATTTACTTTCAATTTTATTAAGATATATTTAATTGTGTTATTTTTATAAAATAAAATTTAAAAATAAAAATAAAAAAAACCCTGTTAAAAAACTAATCCCTCTACCTTTTTTCTCAATGTTGTCTTGGGTTTTACCGAAGCCTGTTTGTCATCCCTTTAATTTAGGGATCAAACTTTTTAGTTAAAGATTTTATTTTATTTTCATTTTAATTTATTGGTTTGAGAAAAAAAAAAGGTCAATGAAAATAAAAAAATTAAAAAAAAAAGTTTATTTGTTGGACAAGATTTTGGTCATGGAAAAGTTGCTTTTAATATGGATAGGTTTTTTCCCCGATGAGATGAGTTTTAATAAAATGTTATTCACTCTTGGGTTTTTGATACTTTGATAAATAATGTTATTTTTAGAATAAAATTCATAAAAATAATATTATATTCTATATTTTTATCATTTTTTTAACTTTAAATTTTCAATTTAATTGATTTTAAACTTCATTATTGTAATACCGGAACATTTCAAGAGTCTTTTCTTTATTTCTTATTAAGTAGATATAACAATACCTTGCAAAACTATATATAAATATAATGTAACATGTTTTCTATTCTTTAATCTATATAAATTTTAAATCACACACATCATAGTGAATTAAATCTTAATGTTCACTGTTTCTTTTAATTATTTAAAATAAAAATATTTATGAATTTTGATTATATATAGATTTAGTATGTATTTTTTATCTTAAAAGTTATAGCTTGCAATAATTCAATATTAAATAATCTTTGTATATAATCATAATTCACATGCCCCCACTTAAAAGGTTATTTATGAATTAAGTCTAGTTGTTTTATGGTTTTTTTAACTTTTTTTTTTAATTTCATCTCTTAACATTAAATTAATTTAGAATTGAGTTTATAATTTGTTTTAACTTTATTTTTTATAGATTATCTTCATCTCATAACTCGAGTTGCGAGTATGACAGATTAAACCTAGACGACTCAAATGTTTTTATTTTTTATTTTGATTTTATCTTTTAATGTTGGGTTAATGAAGAATTAGGCTTTATAATTTTTTTCTTCAGAGTTATAATGGATTTATAACTTGAATTAGGGATCTGGCAGGTTAATATAGCTTAACCCGGGTCAATTTAGTATATTGTCATTTCGATATTTAAAAAAAAAATATGTCATCTCAAAAATTATTTTGGATCAAATTAATTTTTTACTAGTCATTTAAGCTATTTTAAAACTTTTTCAGGTTGATTGGTTTAACCCCTACATGATTTTTAAAAAACTAACTAGAAAACATAATAACAATACCTAAATAATTTTTTATATTAAAAAAAATTAACTCAACTTTAAAAAAAAACATCAACAAATACTCTAACTTTTCTCTTCATTGGCACACAACAAAAATGCCTTAACATATCCTTACAAATAATTATAATAAAAAAAATGGTTATCACTTAAGACACAAAAAATTCTTTCTTCTAAAAAATTTAAAATATTTTATGATATGGTGATTTATATGAATTATTATTAAAGATTAAATAGTTAAATAATTTATAATCTGTAATAACACATATTTAAAGAGCTGATTAAACCTAGAATAAAACAATTGTTTTTAAGATAATTTTTATAAAAACTTTAAACAATCATAAATTGTATAGCTAGCTTTGGATATTCATACAAAAATTTAAAATTATATTTTTTAAGTATTTTGAAAAATTCAACAAAACTATAAGTGCCCTCATAATCAATAAGAATCGTCAATGCTATAATTATTTTTAATGCATGTCTTTTTTATTCTAACAATGTTAAAAGTAAATTTATCATGTTAAAAGTGATTTTATCGGATTTTATATTGATCGATAACCTGTTTTCTTTCACCACTTCCTCGTCAATTCATGCTTCCTCTTTCCATATACAATTAGCAACCTCTACCATATTATTTATTATTTGTACACATCCTAAATTTCATATCAAAATTTGAAACTGCAAGATTAACACATAATACAATCTATCTCCTAGCTTTTTTTATGAAAAGAAAACTCATGCTAACACTATTCTAATGTACGCAATAAAACCTTGGTAGTTATTGACATAATTTTCAATTAAAATAAAACCCTAAAATATTTAAAAAAAAATATTATATCGGGTCTTTAATAACCTAATATTTTTTTTATTTTAATTTTGTTATTTGAGAAATTATATTTTATATTCTCAATCAAAAGTTTTATACTAAAAAAAATGATATTATTAATCTTGTATATAGAATTTTTTGTGGTGATGATTAGTTTTAAAAATATTTTTTTTTGTTTAAAAATACATATTCTTTTAACCGGTTATGGTGAAGGGCGCCAATGCAAACGGGATTGGAAGTAGAGGGATGCAATTCATCAAATTAAATATATTCCTTCGTAATTACGTAAAATCCTCGGAAGCGTCCAACCGACTTTAGGTGCTTTGGTGATTGGCTTTAGGTGTTAGGCAACTTTCAGAAATTGCAAAATTACTAAACCTCCACCTCCACCCCTTGCCTGCCACCAAGGCATCTCATGTTCCACACGTGACATCTATTCTTTGCTTGGCATGAACTCACCGGCAAAATTCAAATCTCACATTGAATGCACGTGGGTTGAGGATTATTTTTTAAAATATTTTTTATTTTAAAATATTAAAATAATATTTTTTATTTTTTTAATATTAACTAGTTAAAACAATTTAGAAATATTAATTGTAAAATAATTTTTTTCAAATTTTAACAAAATAAAAAACAAATTAAAACACACTCCCAATTACAAGTTCAAAAATTCGGTGGCATCTCAACAGCGCCAGCTTTTCCCAAATTTGAAAAGCCCACGCAACCTGACAAAACCGTAAATATTTCAAATCGCAGTGTCAAACGGGAGCCCCCCCAAATTTCTAATCTTAATCCCGCGTTACTCACAAGCCAAAAAAGAATTAAAAAACATAAAACTCTCTTCACCTTCTAAAAAAGGCACCAGAACACCATCACTTCTTAACGACGAGTGTGTTTCTCTGTCTAAAAACACACCCCCAACGACACTTTCTCTCTCTAAAAGTATTGTGTTCTGTTTGTCAAATTGGGGATCTGAAAGAATTCAAGAACTATGAGTCGATTCAACAGCGACCCTAACCCATTCGATGAAGAGGAAGAAGTGAATCCCTTCTCGGTAACTTTCCTTCTTTCCTTTCCGTTTTTGTCCGTTCTCAGATCCGCTTCCTCTTGGTTTTTTTTAAGTGGTTTAGTCTTGCTATATTTCGATCCATGCGAAGCTAGTGCGGGCAGGGCATTTATGTTGATCGATCTGGATCTGATACGGAAGGGAACAAGTGGACATTTTGTTTCGATTTTTTTTAAATTTTCATTTAATTAATATAATACACTGAGCTGAGTAACTGAACATGTACTTTTAGAGCTTAATTTTTTTAAAAGGAAGCTTTAATAGGATTGCTGGTTAGTTAAGTAAATGGAAAATAGTATCAGAGGGGGACTAATTGCTGACTAAATTCCTGCATGATAATAAATTTATTTCCTGGGGTGCACTAAAATTTTTATTTGATTGATGATAATAACGGGGAAGGAAGTAGTGGTCAAGTTATGGGTTCAATTGATGCAACACAACTGGGGTGAAGTAAGACTTGGTCAATGACTGGTCAACCTTAGTTTGACCAAGATTTGTCAACTGGGTTCTTTTAAACCAGTCAAATTTTCTCTCGCAAGCTTTTAGATTTTATATACCAGTCCGAGTTTAACCCTGGTTAAATTTTGGACCACCGACACTTCCTGTTGTCCGATTTGATTAGGGAACTGGTTTTGAAAAGAATCAGTGTATGTTGATGCAATGCTCTTGTCTTTTAGTTTGTAGTTTCATTCTGACCTTTTATTTTGTTGTGGTTCATGGTGTTACTTGTGGTCTTTACAGAAGGGCTCAAGTGTTCCTGCATCAAAGGCACGCATTCCTCCTTTGGGGCATGAACCAATGGGATTTGGGCACAATGATGCAACAGTTGACATTCCGCTTGATACAATGAATGTAATGAAATTTGGATTTTCCCTGCTTTCTAGTACACTTGAGCTTGCAGACTTCTAAGCTGTATGATTTCTGTATTGAATGTGCAGGACTCAAAGAAAAAGGAGAAAGATCTTGCATCTTGGGAAGCAGATCTTAAAAGGAGGGAAAAGGTTTTTTTTGTTTTCAATTCCACGATTAAAATCTTCTATATGCACGCTTATCACCTGGTTTATGTTATTCTAAAATATGTTTTTTATTTTTTATTTGTTCTCATGGATTCCCAATTGATTTTGAGTTTATTAGTTTCCTGTGCATGCTTTTATTAACTTATCATATAGTGAGAAATTATTATACTTAGATTTTAAGTTGTGTTGAAGCTTTTACTCTAACTATGTCATTGACAGGAAATCAAAAGGAGGGAAGATGCTGTTGCTAAGAGTAAGGACTGCAGGATAGAAAATTTGTTGTTTCTAGAATCATTATTTATGGTTTTCTAGAATGTTTGACCAAGTTGCTAACTCAATTTCTTTTGTGTTTAATGTGGTATTTCAGCTGGCATCACCCCAGATGATAAAAACTGGCCACCATTTTTCCCCATCATCCATCATGATATAGCAAATGAAATACCTATCCATGCTCAAAGGCTACAGTATTTGGCTTTTGCCAGCTGGTTAGGTAGGAGCTCATTATTTTGTCTTTTGAAATTTCTCTCTTGTTATTTTTTTTTTAAAACCTTCTATATTGCAAATTTGATCATACGCTTTCTTCTTGGATTCCGATTTACTTTTGGTGCTATTCAAACCAACAAATGTAACATTTCCAGTCTTCACCTAGGGTTTCTAAAATAATTGAATGACAAGTAAATTCATGGTAGTAGAGAATGTGTAATGTAAAAGCATTGGAGCAATTCTCATACAGCATTTGATAAACACCAACAACCTTTCTATATATTGTAGACTTCTTCCATTTGGTACAAAGCTTGTGCAACTCTTCTTTTGTCAAAACCCTGTACCAGAAGTTGGGTGTAAGTGGTTATAATTGTCAGTAAGAAAGGTGTGTGAGGCCTCTGTGAAGTGTTTAGTGAAGGTTTAATAATAAGCAGCAATTAGTAATCTTCTTTTGATACTCTAATTGCAGGTATAGTGAAGGTTTAATAATAAGCAGCAATTAGTAATCTTCTTTTGATACTCTAATTGCAGGTATAGTTCTATGTCTTGTCTTCAATTTAATTGCTGTGACAGTATGTTGGATTAGAGGTGGAGGTAAGCTTTTTCCCCAATGTCGTCAGTAACAATTTGTCTAAGGGACACAATGCAATTTGAATTATCTCACAAAACGCATGATATGTAGGTGTCAAAATTTTTTTCCTTGCCGTAATCTATGTGCTGATGGGATGTCCTCTTTCATATGTCCTATGGTACAGGCCTCTCTATCGAGCAATGAGGCAAGTATTTGTTTATGCCTTCATATTTATTTGATTTGAAGCTTTCCAAATATGTCATGTAACAATTATCTGCATGGACTGACTTAGAAAACTAACATTTGTTTGCATCAATGAATTGGATTGCTTTGATTGACAAATTTCTGGACTGAAGGAATAATTGTAGAATCATAGTGTGTAGGCTAGTGCAGATTACCCTTAGGATTGGAGTTTTAAAATTGTTGACTTGTAAGTTTATCATGAGAATATAGTTGCTCTTTAATGGAAGATACTAGTTCTTCGCCGCTCGTGTTTTGCTCTGGCTTTCTTTGATGCTTGTTCTATTACAGGAAAATTTTGCTTTCTATCTTCATATGAAAAAAAAAAAACAGGTTACATTATTAGTAAACCATGGGTACCCTTTTTGACTAGCAGTCTAGACTTGGGAAAAGAATCCTGCAGTCAAACTCAAATTGCAAGAGTTTAGGCTTTGGCAGAACTGAATGGAATTGATTAAAGTTTTCGTGAATGAGTCATCAATACTTGTTCAGTTGTATTAACCCTGGAGTTTTCTTTTCATCAAAAAAATATAAAAAATGATTTGTTTTATTTTACTTGCCAAAAAGATCAATCCCACTTTATTAATTAATCAGATTTATCCAAAGAGTTTCCAATCTTTGTTTGTTTAATGTTGAAACAATAGCCCAAAGCCCTGAAGTAATGAATCAGCTAAATCTAGGATTTGGATCTAGATAACAATCCAAAGGGTTTTGACTTAAAAGAGAGATGAATTGCTCTGTGTGTGAGAGAGAGTGATTTGAGTGTTTTTGGGTCTCACATGCAGGCAAGAAAAAACTTGCATCAGAAACTCATGGCCGCCAAACCAACCTCTTAAATCTGTGTTTGTGTTTGAGGAGAAAAGAAGAATGCAAACTTACTATAAGCAGAAAACATGATTAATTATCTATCTGAATCCTAAACTGAACTTGGAAATATAACTATTAATCGAAACATCAAAAGTTTCCATATAGATTACATCAATGTACTAGTGGTGAGCAGACACATGGTTGCTCGATGTAAATTTGAATCAAATATTTAGGGATTGGTGTTCTCATGGTTGTTAAAAACAGCTATTTGTTTTTAAACTTGCAGGACGGATAGCGCATTGAAGTTTGGCTGGTTTTTCTTGTTCTACCTGGTTAGCTTTATCTACCAACCATGACTATGTAATGCATTTTTTCTTGAAATTAATGCATCCTTTTAACCTACTGATCAATGAATGTGTCCAGATACATATTGGTTTCTGTATATTTGCTGCTATTGCTCCTCCAATTGTCTTCCATGGGAAGTCATTGACGTAAGTTCTTATAGCTCTTGTACTTGATTTCTTGGCTGGCTATCACACTTGGTTTAGAATACAAAATTTAAATTGATGATCTTTCTTATAATATTGGTATTGATTGTTGTAACTTGTATTCTGAATACTAAGCTTTGAACCTTGTTATCAATCACAGGGGCATCCTTCCAGCCGTTGATGTCATTTCTGATCATTTGCTGGTCGGGGTAAGTGGAATAGTGTTGGCATCTCACATTTATTTTATTTCTCTTACAAGGAACATGGTGTGGACATTTCAGAGTACAGGGGTTTCTTGTCCTCTAGAATGTCAAATTACATATATAATCTCTTTAATCGACAAGAAGACAAAAAAGAGAGATTCTCTTTTATGACAATTATGATTTGTGACTCTAAAAATATTTACGACACTTCTAACATAGCTTTTTGTAATTTTACTATTGCTCTCCATATATTTGACAATAAACTTTGTTTGTCTCAAAGTAGCTAAAGAATCTAATATTGTCTTTATTATTACAAGAATACCAATTAATTGTCGGACAGGGATGTTTTAATTGTTTAAAATTGCCCTTTTGTGCACCAAGTCCCTTGGGGCCTCCTTATGGATTGGGAAAAGGGCAAATTGGACACTAACATTTTAATTCTCTTATTTCAAGGCCCTCAGTTGTCAGGATATATTGTAATTTTAAATTAAGAGTTAACTGATCATGGTTTTATCTCGTATGTGTAATTTTAGCTTAGTTTTTATTTGGGGGGCTTACAGGCATTGAAGGTATGAGAAGTCCTAGGATTCCCAATTGACTGTTGCCATTAACTTATCTCGCTATTTTTTCACATGCTGCATTCTCCTATGATCTTTCCTTAAAAGGTCATCATGACAAGTATGCTTGGAGACAATCCAATCATTGTTCATGATATATTTTGTTTTGGATATAACATCACATCATTTTCATTCTTGTATCCACTACTGTCAAACACTAATCTTGAACTAATGTTCTTTGGTGCAGATTTTCTACCTGGTAGGGTTTGGCCTGTTTTGCTTGGAGTCACTTCTTAGCTTGTGGGTCCTTCAGGTAAAATGCTTTTATCTTTAGGTATTATGAATTTACTGTTATCAACCCCCCCCCCCCCCCCCCCAAAAAAAAAAAAAAGAAAAGAAAAGAAAAGAAACAAAAGAAAGGAAAAGAAAATCCAATCTAGGTTTTATGGATTGAGTGAGAATTGACGTGCAAAAGACCAGGGAACCATTAACATGAGTATTGTATAAAAGCTATATTGGACAAGGAGAAGGAAAAAAACAGGTTGTTATAAAAGAAGATACCCCTTGATGGGGCATAACTTGCATTATTTCCTGCAACTCGCAGTAATAGAAGGATTTCTTTACACGAGCATTTTACTGGGTAGAGCTTTGCCCATTTGGGATTTCATTAAGAGTGTTTGTCTTTGTGGTGGCTTTAGTGTCTTTGAAGATTGGATATCAACCTTTTCTTGTTAGGAAGGATAGCTTTTTCATTTTTCCTTGAATATTTTTTTTTTTACTAAACATTAACTTACAACAACATTTTAAATCAAATCAGCCACAACCCAAAAGTGATTTTTTGAAACTTATTTTTTCAAACAATTACAAAAACTATCTAAAAAACAAACACGCTCTAAATGCATACCAGTGTTTAGTAGTCTCCTTTCTATTTTCTTTTTTCTGACTTTGATTTTTGCTTCTTTTTTTCCCTCTGCAGAAAATTTATATGTATTTCAGGGGGAATAAGTGAGAATTTAGGCGTAGGACTCGATTCAGTTTTTCAGGTGTTGCTGCTTCCCGGGGTGGTTTAGTATATTCCTTTTTCTATAGCTATATACATGTTCATTTGTTTGTAGTGATTATTATGTGAGTTGATACAATCCGAGCGAGCATTATATTTCAAAAATTACTGAGCTGTTCAGACTTCATTATCAATATTAAAAAATATCTTTCTATAAATAATCCTACAGCACTAGTGAAGTTACCGAGCTTGTGGATCCAGATGATTTTCTCCTCCTGAGCGTGTTGAAAAGAGTTCCATCCCCCCCCTAATTTTGGTATGCTAGCATAATAGCCATGGCCCATTGTATTGATTCCAATGGAAGACCGGAATGGCGAAGCTGGGAAAAACTGCCCACAGCGTTTTTGTTTTTGAACGGAGTTGGAAGCTGTCAAAGAATATAAGTTTCTGTTGAAGATGGGTTTGCGTAGCAGTAGTCATCCAATGGGCTTTAGCAAACATGTCTTTGGTTTGAAGCATATATTATCAATTGCTTATGCATGTTGAACGAACTAACATGTTCCTCAAGGCAAGAGTTCTCCTTTGTAGGATGGAAAGAATTACCAAGTCCAAAATATGTAGATCATCAGGCCCCCGTTCTGCTACTGGGTGGAAAATGATTATCTGGCACTAGATGTTAGAATAGTTTGATGGCACCAGGCTTTGGTCCCTTCGGTTTCTCGCAATTCATGGCCTAATAATAGCTGCTAAAATGAGCCCAAGCTCGAATAATAGCTGCCGATTCTCTCGGCAAATGTACATTGCATTTGTTGTGTACACTCCCTTTATGTTCCCGGCCTGGATTTCTGTTTCCTTTTCTCGGCCACTGGTTTGAATAAATTTGTTTGAAATAGTGAATTTGAGGCTGTTAAACGGTTCAAATTCTTGCTCTTGCCGTTTTTTCTTGATATCCTGCGAGTATGATACGGTGGTTTTTGAAGAGTTTGGCCCGTAACTTTCAGAGTCTATCGAGTCTCAACCTTACAAGACTGAAAAGGGGGACGGAATGGCCCCATCACCCCTCCTTTTCCACACCTCAAAACCCTCATCTCTAACCATCCACCATCATGATGCCACGTGGCATGGCATATATCCCAACCGCAACAAACGACCACCGTGCTTCTCCATGGCTTTGGCTATCATACACACACACACACACATATATATACACGTATGAAATTGTTGCGGTCGGGGATGTATAGTGTGGTTCTCAGAATTCGAAATGACAATCTTAGTCATGTACATCAAATTATACCCTTCCATGTCCCCTCTATTCCTACCTTAATATCACCTCCATCTTTGTAAAAAACAAGGGGTAGTCACAGAAAACATAAACAAGACACATCAGCCTCCCATCACCAGCCAAAACACCCTTTTCTTTCCAATACAAACAGCCATTTTTTCCCCACCCGTTTCCTCCACTCATTTGTGTTTCAAACTTTTCCTTTGAGGGAAAAGTGTCCACAAATCCATTACATGTCCTCGTTTCAAAACTAGCTGAGAAGCACAGGATTCCAGGGCCTCATTTCACCTCCATCTCTTCCACTCTCAAGCTAGCTCTCTGGAAAAAAAAATGGCAGTTTGCACTGTATACACCACCCAGTCCCTTAATTCAACGTGCTCAATCTCCACGCCAACAAAAACCCACTTGGGATTTAACCAAAAACATGTAGTGTTCTATAGCAGTAACAAGAAAACAAGCAAGAGAGCTAGCAGTGCAGTGATAACCTGCTCAGCTGACACACAGACTGTTGTAATTGGTCTAGCTGCAGACTCTGGGTGTGGTAAAAGTACCTTCATGAGGAGGTTAACAAGTGTTTTTGGAGGTGCAGCAGAGCCACCAAAAGGTGGAAATCCTGACTCAAACACTCTCATAAGTGACACAACAACTGTGATATGTTTAGATGATTATCACTCACTTGATAGGACTGGAAGGAAAGAAAAGGGTGTCACAGCACTTGACCCAAGAGCCAACGACTTCGATCTCATGTATGACCAAGTTAAGGCCATTAAAGATGGGATTGCTGTTGAGAAACCTATTTACAATCATGTTACTGGTCTCTTGGATCCTCCAGAGCTTATTAAGCCTCCTAAGATCCTTGTCATTGAAGGTTTGCATCCAATGTAAGTAAAACTACAGCTTCGAATTTCCTTTATTATGTATTTATTTATGAAAAAAAATGAATATACTGAACTGTCTCTCTGCCTGTCTCCCTCACTCCCCTTACCATCCACGCGGTGGTGAAATCTTGGAATCATCTTTTTTTTTTCCCTCCCCTGTTTTTAATGAAAAGTTAAACAGAAGATTCCATCAACTGAATTTGTTATTTCTGCATGCGTAATTAATAATGTTTTTTTTCCTTTTCATAGAACTTAATGTAACAAATATTTATTTATGATTTATACATCAAGGCATAAAGACAACATGCATGCATGTTTATATATCACTTATTATATATTGATGATTTTTCTTAAGAATACCACGCATGATTTGAGAAAAGAAGCAAAAATGGATTGTTGATCCTGAGATAGTATATGTTAAATCTTCCTCTATCTCAATTACAAGGCAGAGAGGAATTAGAACTCTATACTGCCCAGGCTAGCAGTGGACTATGACTAGTGTCCAGGCCCCCCAACAGAATAGTTTTGGCCTCGGAGACCGCGGAAAGTAGATTTTCAGTGGATGGCTCGTGTAAGATCCAGTGAAGAAGGATTTAATTTTATGAAAACTGATTTGAGAATACACCTAATTTTTAAAAGCTTTCAGACAGGCTTTGCCGATGAAGGGTTCATCCTTCGAAAACTAATTATAGTATTATGCTGCTACACAAAACCAAATTGTACACAGGAAAGAGTAATTCAATTTATTATTATAATCTTTTGGAGTAACATCTGTTTGCAAGAGCTTGGACTTATAGTCACCGTCTATACAAAATATGTAGGTATGACCAACGTGTGAGAGATCTTTTAGACTTCAGTATCTACTTGGACATTAGCAATGAGGTTAAATTTGCATGGAAAATTCAGGTAATTAATTAACTAGCCATGTAAATCTACCTTTTCAACTTCTTTTAAATCAATGGCCTCTATTTTCTGTTATCTGAAGTTGTCTTGAATTATGGTTGTAGAGGGATATGGCAGAGCGAGGACACAGTCTCGAGAGCATTAAAGCTAGTATTGAAGCACGCAAGCCAGATTTTGATGCTTATATTGGTAATATTTCCTTCCAGCTGATGTGTTTTCATCCTGCTTGTTTATGAGCCTAAAAATATCTATCGGAAAGCTTGATTATTTCGTTTTTTCTTCCCACTTTGCAGATCCACAAAAGCAATATGCTGATGCAGTCATCGAAGTGCTGCCAACCCAACTCATTCCAGACGACAACGAAGGGAAGGTTTTAAGAGTTAGGTTGATAATGAAAGAGGGGGTGAAGTTTTTCAGCCCTGTTTATTTGTTTGATGAAGGCTCTGCTATTTCATGGATACCATGTGGTAGGAAGCTCACCTGCTCTTACCCTGGCATCAAATTCTCCTATGGCCCCGACACTTATTACGGCCACGAGGTAACTGGTCTGAAGTTCTAAATATGATTAGGTTTGACCTGTTTTAGAATATACGGCAGGAGTATGGATCTTTTGGGATTGTTCTTTAGTTAATGATGCAGAAAGGGACCCATGCATTCGTTCTTCGGTCTGAGAAAACAATGAGCTCAAGTTCTACCGTTTTAATTTGTTTGTTATAACTTATACTCTGTTTTGTTTTGTTTGTTCTCAGGTGTCTATACTGGAAATGGATGGGCAATTTGACAGATTAGATGAGCTCATCTATGTCGAAAGCCATCTAAGCAACCTCTCCACCAAGTTCTACGGAGAAGTTACCCAACAAATGTTGAAGCATGCTGATTTCCCCGGCAGCAACAATGGAACAGGTCTCTTCCAAACAATCGTCGGATTGAAAATAAGAGACCTCTTTGAGCAAATCGTTGCCAGCAGGGCCAAAACCCCAGTAGAAGCCACAAAAGCCTAATAAAGTGCCTTACATATTGAACAAGGCACTCATTCTCTAAGGTTAACTCCTTTCAGTTTCTCTATTTCAGCGTTTCTTTTGTGCTTTAGTTGAGTGTTAGGTTGGTCTTCATAAGAATGAGAAGTTGAGAACACTGTATCTATTTGTTGTTATAATTTTATGGAGAACTGTATAATATAGATTATCAAAAACAGATGAATTAGCAGCCCAGAATTTTCATATAAGATCAGGATCTCGCGGCATTCTTTTCTTTTTAGCCCAGAACTACTTTTTCTTGCAACGCCAATTTTGCAGCTAGAACATGAACGGCCTACTAACAAAAATGCATGGTTTGTGTTCTTTTCCATTGGGCGTGCAAAGAAAATGTGAAACGACCGGATGTCAAGAGACATGGTGTGAGGTTTGCAAGTATTACTGGCCCTCTCTTTTTTAGTGCGTGAGCTGGTTCAGTCTGATTTTCTAAGACTGTCCAGAAAGAGTGTTTCCTAGGTTGAGAATCGACATATAAGAGGCAATTTTATGCATTATTGTGTTATTTTTGGAGAGCAGCAATCGAATGTAGAGGACACGAGTTGTGGTGAGAAGAATTAAAGGCGTAAAACATTAAAAAAATTTCTTCTTCATGAAGCATTTTAATCTGGAAAGAAAGCTTGACGACATAAGTTGTGAGAAGAATGCCGTTCTTTGACGCTCTAAAAGGACAGTACTGGTGTTCTTTTGTAAGGATTGCAAAGGTACAAAAGAGAAACTAACAAATTCGACCATACAAGCAAAGAGAGGCTGAGGCCTCATTCAAAGCAGTTTTTCCTGATGTCAGGTTCAAATTGGGAAACCTAAGGTGTGAGGATGGCGCTTGAAGTATCAATGGAAGTAATCAGTTATTTGAAAATAGAAAGGAAATGACGTCTTGCAGAAGAGGTTTTCCAGATGACAACCACTCCCATCACCATCTGGCGTTTAAATAATTATAATAAAATATAAAAAAAAGAAAAAGGAAGAAAAGGTCCAGGAAATCAAGAGATGATAGAATTTTCTAATTCAGTTTGTGTCTGCATTTCATTCGGAATGCACATGAGAGAATTCTTGATGAAATTGAGAACATAAAGTAAATATTCACCAGGAACAACATTCTCACATTTCGGTTTTCTATCTCTGACCAGCACTGTGCAGAAAGCTAGCAAATAATATACTGATTCAGAGGCGCTAAAAAGATGCCAAGACAAGCATATCATGGAATGATGATACGCAACCGCTGTAAACTTCATTCTAAGAAAAGTTTCAGACAACAGGAAGCACTAGAGGAACTATATTTACAATCTATATAAAAACATCCCTGTTATATAGCAGCAATACACTATAAATTACCCGCAGAAGGATGGGGATTAGGTATGCTGCGAAATTATATATACATAGCTTCCAACATTCCAGATCTCTACTTGATTGTAACAAACTTGTTAGTACCATGTCTAGCCCAGTGTTTCTTCATGTCAAGAGGATGAGAAAGATTGTAACCTTCAGCTGACAGTTTCAGGAGAAGTTTCACATAGGCTCCATTGCTCATTTTCCTACCAGCCATGCGAACACCAGGCCTAGTTGAACTCATGGGAAGAGGATGCTCAGATATGCTGTCAGTGCAACATGAGGATTGCCATCCACCAGCACCCCATTTGTAACAAACTCTAGGCATACCTGTACAAGAACAAAATGGAGAAGGAACCCCAGATAGATCAAAGTTTATTTTGCCAATATCGATATTGAGATTCTTTTTCTCATGTTTTGCTTCAAGTGTGATTTGTCCCTTTGTTTTCTTGGAAGATATCTTTTTGGGTTGCTTTGGCCCCAAAACCTTGGGTGGGATTTGATTAGAATCCTTGGCAGCAGACTTCTGCTTCCTAGCCTTTGTGGGTTTAGTTCCCGAGTTAATCTTAGCAAGATCAGCTGGAGATATGGAACGGATGGGAGCAACTGGAAGGCCCGGTTGTGGATCAATCTGAGTTCTGTCAAGACCTGAATTGGTTTTCAGTGAAGAGAAGAAACTTCCAGGATAAAACCAGGAAAAATTTGCTTCTGGTATCAGATGGTTTCTAGAGTTTGTCCCTGTCTTCATTACCACTGGATTAACACTATGTGCGCAACAGGAGTTTGCCAGGAAAATCAAAATTCTAGTGCTCAACTGCAATTGACATCTATATCAACCCAAATTCCACTTGTAATCCACAGGTTTTGTTGGAAGGATAGTGAGTTTACCACTTTAAAACGCAAAACTTCCTCCTTAAAGCAACAAATAGGATATAATTAAAAAGGAGCTGGCTAATTCATGCCAGAATCAATTCCCTCATTATTAAAACCAAAAGGTAAAATCCTACACTAGCCAAACTAAACATGGAAAGCATATTGAAATAGGACAGTATGAATGAGGAAATGCATCATTCTCGACATTTGATGATGATAATTTGCATTGGAAAGATTGAAGGGCAGAGTACTCGGAAAAGACTAGGCAGCGAGGCACAGCAGTAGGAAATGCATAAAGAAAGGCATCACTCAAATTCAGTAGAAAGACCTGAATTGTATTTATTTGCAAGCTGTATCAAGTAAGAATACTCAAAAACAGGCTGAACCTGTAAATCAAATAAAGCATAAGAGCAGCACAGAAACTCATGAACGAGAGGAGGAAAAAAACAGGCCAAAAGCTCATTCCATTGCTGGAAGATCGTAATAAGTAAGGACTCCAGAGAACATTTAGGATATGCCTAAAAAGGAAGAGCAATGTTGAAAGCATGCAGTAGAGTTCAAGCTCCGAAAAACAGGTTATTTATAAAATTAAATTGAAAACCGATTAAACCTGCAACAAAAGCCCAAGTCTTGAAAAAAAAAAAAAAAAGGAAAACAACCCTTGTAAGAAAACCACTTCAGTCTTGAAAAATCAAAGGGTAAAAATAGAAAAACCTACATCAAAACCCCATGAACTGAAAAAAAAAAAGGAGAAGAAGGCAAGCCTGCAAGATCTTAGAAAAAAGAAGAAGCTGATTTCTGCTAATTTGACTGTTTCTAAATTTGAAGAACAACTTCTAGTTTGCATTGATTACCTCAAAGAGAGCGCCTTTTGAGTTTCTTGCGTCACACTTTCACTGTCATCACCAGCTGAAGTTCTTGTTCCGTTTTTCGCTTGCTGTCTTACCCTTTAAAGTACAAACATGAAATATTTATTCGTTTTAATATCTACCTCAAGGGAGTCGGTCCTCCAGTTTTCTTCAAATCTCAAAACACTCCTTGAAGTTTTTTTGGGACTTGTTTTCAGTGCGAGAAAAGGCAAACCTTTAGACTACCATATTTTTATTTTATAATTATAGTGGGGAGATAAATAGGTTATTCAAAACTTTCATACAAGATAGTCACAGGTCATAACGCCTGTATAACCATACAAGATAAAATCAAGTTATCGTTGTAAAACTGGTTGAATGAATAACCTATACTTTTATCTAAGTTTATAAAAAAATAATTGAAAAAAAAGAGTATGGAAATGAAGAAATCTAATTAAGTGCTAGCTTTATGCATTTATTTTCTATGTTATGGGTATTACTTCGAGTTAATTTTTAATATAATAAAAAATTATCTATGTTATGGATATGTTTCAAGGTATCATGATTTTTTTATAAATACACCATTAAAAAAATATAATTTATTTATATGAAATACAAGGCAAAACACTTATAGACAAATTATAATTATTTCTTCAAAGCATTCTAAAAATATTTTAAAAAAATCAATGATGCTTAAAATATACTAAAAAAAATAATTTAAAAAATAAAAGAGAAGATATTAATTAATATTTAAATAAAAATAAAATAAAAAATAAAAAATAATTAGGTGTTCCAAGGCCAGGCAGGCCAAGCACCAACCTAATTAGCTTTCAAAGAGCCCATGCCCACATGTTTGGCTATGGTTATGTTTATATTTCGAAGAAAGGACTACATCGCCTGCTCTTTTTTTTTTCATTCTTCTAGTAGGTAATAGGTCGCTTCTTGTGGCAAATAACCTGTCACCTTTTGAATATATTTTGGTTACATTTGATAATTGTAAAATCAGAATTTAAATTCTTTTTTTTTTTAAGCAGGTGGAAGCTAAAAGACAACAAACACACATAAAACACATGATTTTGATGGGCAAAAAGAACTGAACACTAAATTCATAATTTACCCTCTAAAAAATAAGAATGGTGAAGTCGCTCTCTTTAGAAAATTTACAAAACTTTAAATCGACTAAAACCCTATTTCAACAAGAACAAAAAATAAAAATACAAAGGAAATAAATTTGAAAATAACAAAACTTTCAAGATGAAGGGCTTTAGTAAAATTCTCAATATCTTAAAATGGTTCACGTAGCTAATATAGTGGCTATTATAGAAAAAATAATTTTTAAAAATTTCTGTAAAATTTTTAACTTAATTCAATAATTAAATTAAAAATTATTATTTATTTTAATTATTATTTTAGTCTAGTATAACCAAACCTCTCGTTTAAATCCATTAATCTATAAAAGTATATGTTACATTATTCACATAATCTTTTTAGATCTCATCATCTACTTATGAACAATTTACACTTGAGTGTTTTAAATCATTTATTATCATAAATCCAACTATATTTTTTTTAAATTTCTGAAACTCCTTCTCCAACTTGTTTTTAATTAAAACCACCTCACAACAAATCATAAAAAGCTTGATGTATCTATTTTCAGTCCCAAAATACCTTTCAAACAATTAAAAAATAAAGACCAATCAAACAAGTAAACTAATCCTTGTTTATTGTTTCTAATATTTTTATAGAAAAAATTAGCCTTTATAAATTTTATCTTGAGAAGACTTATTGAAATTAAAAAAAATCAAATTTTTTTAGTGATTAAAATATAGCCTTCCTAGTATTTTCTCTCCTTAATTTTTTTTGATGACTTTCTCTTTTTTTTTCATAGATTTCAAGGATTAAAATTTAAAAAAAAATAAAGTTTTATATCAAATAGTAATCACTAAAAAAACAAGGATCAAACATTAAAAAATTTAAAATTAAAGGATTAAATTGAAGCCTTTTGTGACCAAATAGTAATGGGGTCTCTCTCTCTTTCTCTATTCGTTCAAAGTCTTCTTTCTTTTAATTTCTATTTTAACCACAATTAAAGTTTGAGTTTGCTAAATTGATACTCAATTAATCTTCTAATGTTGCTCAAAATTACAGACACGAGAGAAGATGCAAAAGGAAAGAACTGTAAATAAACCATGTTAATGTAATATTTGCGGGATGAAAGTGAAAAGCTCAAAAGCTTGATGATAATAAAAAGGTGTGGCTCAAAATGAGCAGTGCAACCAATAGTATTTTGCGACGTGGGCTCCAGCTAAACACCCACCACTTTTAGTTCATTCTATAATCACTGTTGAGATACATGGTAAATACATTAATTCTTTAATGCTATTTTTTAAATACAATGTCATAAAAAGTATAGTTTGGTCCCCGTAGTATTATTTTTTCCCTTTATGATCCTTTTCTTAGGTTTCATATTTCATCATTAATTTTTATTTATTTTACATTTCAAATCTTATTTTTCAAGAAGAGAGAGAAAGTCACTAAAAAATAATAAAGAAGAAATAGAAGTGATTGAATGCCATTTTTTTCTACTAAAAATATTGATCTTGGTGTTATTAAATTTCTCCTAACAATAAGAGTGTCATTAAAATATTTTTAAATTTTTATCTCATTGAAAAAAAAAATCAAAATTAAAAATAAATTTCTTTTTTCAATTTTATTTTGTGTTTTTTTTTATCAATTTAAAAAAAAAATTTATGTTCAATAGGTTGCATGAGTGGAATTCAATGGTGATAACTTTTGTTAAGCTCTAATACGCTGGGACACTCAAGCTTACGTGTCTGGCTCATCTTTTTTTAAAAAAATAAATTTTTTGGGCATTGAGTTTTTTATTATTTTTTTAATTTTATATTTTAATATTAGGTTATTTTAAATTTATATTTTTTTATAAGATAATTAATAAATATTATTTAACTCATTAAAATTCATAATTCAACTCAAGAGTTTAATGAGTTAATTCTAATTGACTGAAATCGATCAAATATATTATCATCTTAGTATTAAAAAAAATAAATGTGAGCGTCAGTTTTTTTAATTCAAACCCTTTTTTAATAGTCGTTCATGTTGCTTTAAAACATACATGACTAGATGTTATTTTTTATTCTTTGATTTTTTTTATTGGAATTCACTAAATTAATTGAGTCACATTAAAATAATTCTCATATAATTTAATAAAAAAACTTAAATTTAACAAAGAATCAAATTGAAAGTTTTAAATTTTACTAGTCATGTTTAATTATAATATCACAAAATTCCCCATAACTTGTATATCATTTCTTTTTATATATTTAAAAAGGTTTTATTCCAACATGCAACATACCTTGTTAGGTAAACTTATATTTTCTATATTGTTTCAACTTGCAAGTACATATTATATATAAAACCCTCATAATAAATCTTTAATTATATTATTAATTTTAAACATTGGTTGTCTTAATTAACTAACATGAGATAGTGAGGTTTTATTTGAAAATATGGATTAACTTGTATTTTAAAAAAATATTAATTTTTTATTTAAAATTAATTTATTTTAGTATTTTTAAATCATTTTGATGCATTAATATTAAAAATAATTTTTTTAAAATAAAAAGATATTACTTTAATATATTTCTAAATAAAAAAATATTTTTAACTATAATTACAACCAATAATTTCAAAAAACACTCAAATGTCTTTAAAAATCATTCTCGAAAGATTTAATATTTAATTTATCAGAATTAGTATATTCATTATCCTCCAACTCAACATAACAACATCAAAGCAAAATTTAACGAAAACTTCAAAATTATTAAAAGGATATTTTTATATTCCAAAACACACACACACAAATATATATATTAAAAAGTAACTACAAGATTCATAAATCTAACCGTAGCTCTCCTCATAAAGCACCATTCACTAGAACATTGCTATATCTTTTTGTTTTTTATCTTTTAAAAAATGGTTTTCATTTAGTTCTTTAGCATTGTATTTATTAGGATTTCATCTATTTAATTTGTTTCTTTTCATTTTCTATAGCACTATCGTAGTCTCGGCAAAACACCCCGCTATAGAGTTTATTCTTGATGCGAGATTGAAAGTTCGAAGATAAAGGAGAGAGAAAGCTTATTCTTGATGGGAGAGAGAAAGCTATTACTTGGCTTCGCAATTTATCAAACAGAAAATTGGTTATCATTTATCAAACAAGTTGGTGCAATATTTTTTCTCTAACATATCGAGGAATAAGATGTAACCAGTGTGTTAAGACAAGTAAAACTTGCTTAAACAATTTTTTTAACGTATCTTATTCTAGGCCTCTGAAGAACAATTGACTCGGGTGCTGATAGTTTGGGGGTGGTGGAACCAGACAAAGGTCCCCAAGTCTCACTCGACTCTTGGTCATTGCCCCCGCAGAATCTTTGCAACCGAACAACTGCACTTGCTAGAACACTCGTCTTTGCAGGACAAATTCAAAAATAAAAAAGTAAGAAAGTAAGAAACGAAGTTTTGGATGCCTATGAAATTCCTCAAAGTCAAATATATAACATGCAGGTAATTCCAATCATATTTTAGCCAGTAGTGATTACATCGACAAACCAATAATTACAATCTGGAAAAAAAAGCTAAGCAATCTAAATGAGCAGCCGAAATTGGGAATTTAAAGACAAAAACAAAAAATGGTTAGCAATCGATCTTGTAGATTAGCAGCTCCATGATATCAAGGCTCATTTTCGTAATGATAGGCATAATGGGGTGGGGTGGGGGCATGAAAGATATCATTTTCGTAATGATACGCATAATGGGATGGAGAGGAAGGGTCGTAGACATGCTGAGGTGGAGAAGAAGGATGATAGACATAATGTGGCGGGGAAGAAGGATGATTGACTTGATGTGGTGGGGAAGAAGGATGATTGACTTGATGTGGAGGAGAAGGGGAGCTGAGTTCACTGATTCGATCACTAGCAGTTTGTGGTTTGTTTTTTTCTACCTTGACCTTGACCTCGACCTCGACCGATTGTTCTTCTTCAAATGAACGGAAAATTGGGTGCAAATATGCATCAGCCAAATATGCTTTCAAGTTCACATCAGATTCTGCAGTACGGTCTGTTATATCTTTCGCCATGGCTTCCTGAAGGAGAACCAAGAGGAAAACAGTGGGATTAGAATTTGAAGACAAGCATACCTCGTGCCTCTATTCAAATTTAAAGTTGAAAAGGTGATTTCATAATGTAATGAGATTTTCGAAACTTGCAAAACACAAAACTTACCTCAAGAGGGTACTTCCTAAATGCAGGCTCAAAGCGAACCTTGCAATACTTGTGGAAGGATAATGTCAATATGGGCAAGATAACTAACAAAGGAGTGGAATTAGCTGCCTTTTTTGTGCTGAGCAAGCCCAAAAGTAAGAGTTGAGATATCAATAAGCTTGCAATTATACGGCTGTGAACATGTGGCCAAAATGCAGCAGCACTCTCGTATTGTTGATTGTAGACATTAATTATCTGCAACATTAAGTAGACATGCAAATCAACAAGTAAAACTAATGCGTACAAAACATACTGCAGTAACAATACTAAGATAGTTGACCATGAAAAGAATTCTAGCATTACTTTTTTTTATTCATATAAAAAATCTTGCGTTTATTTATATAATCCATCTTCTTTAAATAGTAAGGCATTTGGAATTTGAGCTTTCCCTCCTGACCTAAAGTGGGACTCAAACCATAGTCCCAATCTCCCTTCCTTTGCAAAAACGAGTCCCTGGTTGATAGGTTATCTACCAAATTAACTATGCGCAAGTTTCTTTGCAGAATACATTAAAAGAACAATAATACTACTAATAATATTGTAATAACAAATGAATATAAAAAATTATCAGCAAATTTAACACATTTGTGGATATACTGAATGTTGCATTTGGATATGACAGTTCTGAAAAGGACATTGTTATGGGGGAAAGAACTCTCCATCCCACTGATAGCAAAGTAGATCTAGCTGCTTCTATAAGCAAAAGGCTATCTTAGGAGTTTAGCAGCGACATTACCAAGCATGTCAGCGTTTAATTTTGAAGGTAAACCTACAAAAGAAGTTGTGTGGGCACCACAGAAAGATCACACCACTAAAGATGTTAGATAACACACCAAGCAACTGGCTTTCTAGAATATCATATTGACAAATTACAAACCCAACATGGTTATGGGTTCCAAATCTTGGCCAATCTAAAATCCCAAAGCAAATGTTTTCAGGTCAATTCAAAGATGTTGCTCAATCCATTTTAAAAGACGCCAATAAAATAATGGTAGTAAACATAGTACAAAGGTTGTAAAAAATCAAGCATCCTGAATATACTAACCTGATGACGGTAAACCAAGTATGCGAAAGCAAAGAATACTAGAACAAAAGGAAGCAGTATTGGAGTAACCACAGCATACACGATTCCCAAAAGAAAGTATAGCTGGAGGCTTGGGAGAGTCTCTGGGAAATCTACACTACCAGGGTCCATGGCCCTTTCTATGTCTCTTTCAGTCTTTACCAAAAACATATTCTTAAGATGAAATATGATCAATGGCTTCAATCTGAGAATCTCTCCAGCAATACCAGCCCATCCATCAACCATAATATATGTAATGAAAAAGGTAGCCTTCATTGGTATGGAAACCCCAATAGTCCTAGGAATCCTGCAATGAATTATTTTCTTCTTAAATCATTATTGGAACATGTAGAGATAAAGATTGATGAAAAAATGAGTAAAACTTTCAAATATATGGTTGCTTTGCGCGAAATAATCAAGAATCAGACAAAGGTATATTGTGATATATGCATCATATGACTGTTCTCTCTTATGTTGTCTAAGAGAACCAGTTGCAATCCAATTACATGGATATATGATGTTTCCTTTTTTGCATACATGATTGGTACTCACTACTTATCAATGTTTTAAGGTAAAAGGTTAAACCCACAACTCATTTACTATATATGTTTTTACTCCATCGCAGTCAACATTCCAAATAAAAATTTTAAACAATTAGATTTCAGTTGAATCATTATTGAAATTATGCATGTGCTTTTATCCCATCACAGTCAACGTTGGTAATTTTCAGAGAAGCATCGAAGGAAACTAAATCACAAAATCACTAGTTCATCCAAATTACCCACATCTATGATAAACTTTTCAAATGTAGAAATTAGGAAAGCTAAGATTATAGAGATATCGAATTTACTGGGTTGGCGATTGGTGAAGAAAAGCATCCAGCTGCTCAAAAGCCGTTCCAGCAATTATGCTTCCCAAGAATACGTTCACTAACATAAAGTAATAATACTTTGCTGCTGCACTTCGCTCCAGAGTTGAATGTGCAATATATCCCTCGATTTTCGACATTATCATCAAAACTGTTGGTAGAATGTACAAAAAGATTTTAAGTGCTAGACCAGGAAGGAAACCTTGTAGGAATGACTTGATGAATTTCCTGCACAAAATTAACCTTTTAGTAAGGAGGTCAAGGCACTTTTATTTGCATTCCAAATCTTAAAAGGCATTTAAATCGTCGTATGATTAAAATGTCATTAATCCAAGCCTAGAATGCCTCAATTTCAAAACACATTGATGATCATCTAATCCACTATAATACACTAGTGATGTTAAGACCAAAATCATCAAGTTAAATTGCCAACTGTATTTTCAAATACTAAGGAAGCATAGATAAAGAAATGTTCATGGACAATAAAATGGCAATAAGAACATCAGTCGCAAATGCTAATTACAATGATATAGTGAAGACCAACTATAAATTCTCTAAATATGTTAAAAGAGATTCAACAATGTAAAAAATATGACAGGCACATTTGTATAAATTTGATTCATCTGGCATGAAACTAGACAACTCACAAAATGAAGAAACATTTACACTACTTACAATTCTATGACTGGCCTGAGGAAAGGAGCTACTTTCTCGAGACCCTCCAAGTTTGCAAGGGATTGCACAAAAGCTATGGGTATCATGTAGAAAAACACCAAGGCAAAAACTGACACGGATATTATAAGCTTTCGGACTGTCAAGGACATGAACGGTATAGCCAGATTGCGCCAGTAAATATCACGAGGCTCTGGGGCCCAATTTGTCAACCATAAAGTCGGATTCTTGCTCTGTTGTGTTTGTGCACAAACAGCAGCCCCCCAACGCGAATTGAAAGAAACAAAAGAAACTGGCAATATAGATTTTGAGTCTTTGAGAATTGTTTGGCGTTCCAACGCCATCTGAAACATATGGGCAGAAAATAAACGCATTAAGCAACAAAATAGCCTTAAAATCAGTAAAACATTGAATCCAAAACAAGTTAAAAAATATGGCATAGGACAACTAAGCTTAACGTAATGACATGTTGATGGGCTGAACACGGGAAAGAACTCATGACTTACGTTTTTCTCCAAATGCTTCATTTGTTGTTTGTAGTATTCAATAGAATCAACTCTTTCACCCCAGAGTCCAAGAAAACCTTTCTGAAAAATAAACAAGTCAAACCATCAATGTGATGCTCTTTTAATAGAAAAAAAAGACTTCTGGTCATGTAAGCTTAATACAAAAGGTGTATGATTTCCATGATTTACACCATTCCACGACATCTGACTATCACTGATTCAATCATTGGACTTGATGTTTATAACTCACGTGAATGAATTTTCAAATCAATTGGAATGTCCTAATTTGTAAAATTTTGCACACATATAAACTATAATTCATTTGACAAGCTACAAAGTTAAAAGGTTTATTGATCATGGATGGATCTGAAATTGAAATGAAATAAATTTTACAATCACTTGGAAAACTTGAATTATTTATGTGTTTTTCAGTGGTGAGAGACTTAGTTTTCCCAATGATCCTTGACAAACTCATGCTGACACATGCAATGATGCGCACACACATAATAGAAGAAAGTCACAACTACACATCTAAATACACAGAACTTACCTTTCGAGTAGGCCTCTTGTCTGGATGTCTTTCAAATTTAAGCTGGTTGTAATCGAGCCAATTTTGCAGTCTATCTCTTTTTCTCACAAGCTTTGCAAATTTGTTTGCATTATAGACGGCCTGAAAAGAAAAATCAAATTCTCTTCAGTAAATTATAAGGCTAAGAAAACATTAAGCACATCAATCATGCGTGTACCATCCTTCCATAAAATCCATGCAAAGACTATTTTCATTTTAATCAAATTACTCGTGAAAATAGTTGGAAAATTAATCAAGAAAACTAGCAATCAAGCATACATCATTCAAACATAAAATCCATAAGAAAACCATTTTCACATAACAAAATTAAAATTACAGAAAAAAGAAAAAATAAATTAGTGAAGATAAATAGCAATAAAACTATAATACCTGTTGACAAAGGTAAGTATTTGGATGATTTGTTTGAAAAAATTGCTCCACTGTGTCTAATATTGACCGATTAGAAACATGTGGAACATTCCTGACCACTACCTGCAAAAAATAACAAGTTTATGAGAAGAAAACCAGCTTTATCCTTTGATTGATCATGTCTCTTCAAATGTCAAACACACCAAAAAAACAAGAAGAAGCAAGCCTTCTAAAAAACAAAACTAAGCATGTAGTTAGATCATCATATAAACTAAATGAATTTCCAATACAGATATTTGAGGACTGAAATGAACAATGTGGTTTTCTACTTTTGATTGATATCATGCAGAAAATTCCCTTGTAAACAGTGGAGAAAATTTGAGTCCAACTCACAGTGAACTGTTCAGCATGTCTTCTTTTTGAAGCCAAGAAGCGCAATCTCATCAATGCTACATGATCGTATTCTTTGTAGAGCATGAAGCAAATCCATATAGTGAATGCATATTCCAGTGCTATGTGGATAAAAAACCTGAAATTGATTGAAAAATATATTCCTCAGAATATACTAAAATATATATCTTCAAAGTTGTAATAAAGCAATGGAACATAAAGAAGGCATCCTTTATGCGGCCTTTTTTTCCTAGGTTCTCAGGTTGGACTATCACGACACAATGTTGCCAAAAAGTGAGAGAAATACACAATTTCACAATTAATATTTCTAATATTAGAGGGTTACTTCGAATGAAGATATATATAAAACAACAAGAAAAAAAATGGTATTGTGGTAGTTTTTATAATTGTGATTTGAAAAAAAAAATTATAAAAGTATTTTTAGTTGAGGTTGGTATGGTATTTATATATATTTGATTAAAATTATGGTTAAAATTGAAGTTGAACAAAAAATAGTTTAATGTAGTTGGTTAATAATGTTTTTTAAATTGAGGTTATAAAATAAGTAAAATGTATATATTAATATTAATAATTTTGAATTTAAATATTGTAGAATTAATTACTACTATTACATCATGAAATAAATAATATTTTATATAAAATATGTTTAATCATTTCATTAAACCATCTACAATTCTATTATGTACAAAATTCATTGATAATAACTATAGTTTTTATAATTTTGTAAGTATGTAATAAAATTAGATAAAATATTATCAGGTATAAAATTGATATTATGGTGCGAGTGAATTTAATTCATTTTATAATAGTTTTTCAGAAGAAAAAAAATATTTACATCACAATAAAAATAAATTTAATTCATTCTAAATTTATTTCTTCTTAAAAAACTGTTAAAAAATAAACATACTATGAAAAAAAATAGTGTAAGTAAATTAAATTTTATATGCACTATTTATTAAATGAACAATTATACTGTTCGCTTTAACAATGAAGAATGTAATTCATCCTCGCTGTTCACGTTATGAATTCATCACAATACTTTTCAAAGAAAAGTAGTTTTGAGTTGTTTCAACAAAACCCGTGTTTAAGCTCATTAAAATTAAATTATATTTTTTATATAATTAAATATTTATTTTATTGTGGTCGCTTCAAACAGGTAAAGAAACGGACCCAACCCATTATGTAGTGCCATTCAACTACTAATATACAAATAAGTCATGCCTGTGTAATTCTGAAACTTCAACTCGAATATGCTAAGTTATGCCTCTAGAAAACATACATAATCGTGGATTTTCCCCTTTTTTCGTTCAGTTTGATGAGTAACACCAGCCAAGTGTCAATTTCATCCATTTGTTAGGAAATCAGATCCATTAACAGAAAGGTAATTCAAGCAGAAAAGAGTAGAGAAAGAATCATCAAAGTAATGATAAAGAAGTTAAAATACATATGCAAATGCAAAAACTTGCCTTATGGATTGAGGACGAACATTTGATATCGAAAGCTTGTCAATGTCACTCATAACCAATTCTTTCCTTAAGAAGAATAGCGTTCCGCTAGATACATTCACTGGAATGAGAATTAAGAGCGCAAGGATTGTAATTGGCACAAAAATCTTTAAGCTGCCAGATGAATTGGAAAACATCAGTTGTTAAACATCTGTCAAAACTGATAATCAAGTCCTCAAAGTCTTAACTGGTGTTACAAGGAAAAGACAGCAAAATGGGATTTTCTTCTGAACCCATTTAAAAAAAAAAACCGCAATTGAAGAGCATCAGTCAGTGTCAATGGTACACTAAATGAACTTGCAAAGAAAGACAAGCATCTTCTCTCAATGTTCTTCAATAAAAAACTCAAGATGGACATATGCAAAGATACCCACATAAAGCTCCAAGAAGCCAAAGTTCAAAAATTCCCTCCAATTCACTTGAGCAACTTTCACTGTCACTCATAACCTTTCAATATTTTCAATTTCCACTACCTATTGGTTTCATAGTTAAACAAATCGAGAGCATTTTATCAGACTGAGACAATGGAGAGTTCTTAATGGAAAAAAGGAGAGTACCCGAGAGTGTAAATCCTCAAAAAAACAGCAGAGTCAAGACCAGCATGATTGATAATCTCTGCTTCGGTCATCTTCAAGGCTTGAGGCATCCAATTCAAGAAAGTGAAGTAAGTCTTGACATTGAGGTTGACAAATTTGCCCACAAAGTTACCAGCCCTTCTTGGGCCGCTCCTTCCTCCACTAATGTACCACTTCGGAAAGTAAACTCTGTCATTGATGGGTTGGATTCTGAGGAGAGCAAAAGCTAGCAAGAAAGCAAAAGCACCAAGAATGTTAATGAGAGCTGAGACTCCTATGTCCTGAAGAGTTGCCATGGTAGACAATAGAATGACAGAGAGAGATAGAGTTGAGAGAAACAGAGGGAGAGAGTTGGTGAAGGAATTAAGAAGGAAAGAGAGAGGAACAGGAGAAACAAAAGGAAAAGAATATGGCTTTACTGTTGTCGTTAGTTTTCTGATAATAATAATATGTTAGGAAAGTTGAGTGAGTGCGCGTTTTTATCCCTGGAAAGGAAAGCGGGAGATGGTGGAAACCTTTCCATGGTGCTTTTTGTTTGGAAGAGAAAGTGGAGATGCCAAGTCCAATTGGGATCCCTCTGCAACACATGTGTTGCTGGGTTGAGGATTTCAAGGCTGTTATTTTGCACTTTCCATATCTCTTCTCTTTCTTTTTTTTTAATTTCTTGAGGAATCTGGGTTTAGTTAAGTTTGTTGCTTCTTCTCTTTTGTTTTGACTCGAGAGTGCATGTGCATGTGAGGCATTGATGGAGGAGTTACGGCGGGGATGGGGGAAAGGGACTGGGAGATAGAGCAGTTGAGAGTAGGTGGGTCTATTTTCTGCTGTGCATGTGTCGCTTTTTGCTAGTTTTTTGTTTCCTTGTGAAAAAAAGTCTCTTTACTGTCTTCAATGGAGTAATTCCATCTTTTTTATTGGCGGTGGAAAGCTAGACGTAATCATGACAAGAATCCCTAAACCAGGGGCCAAAGATGTGCTTTCATTTTAATATTCAAATCAGTGGCCAAAAATGGGCTCGCCAATATGTTTATTGTGTTTCCTTCTCCGGTATTGAACTTTTTAATAAGAAAATATTATTTATTATTATTATTAAGGTAAGTATTTAATTAGTTTATACCCGATTCAACTAATTTTACGAGTATTTATATTAAATATATTATATATCTTTAATATTTTTGAAAGCACAAATGTAATCTCTTTTCCGTTAATAGAATTGGTTTTTTATTTAAGGCAATGGAGCGTTTTTCTGTGACAGAAATCAGGGATCCGTGTCTCAATAATGCTTCTGTGTGCGAACTTGTGTCGGATAATGAAGATGCCTTCGGATCTTCCTTTTTGTTTTTTTGGGTTACAAGACAGGGGCAAGCAAGGTGCCTTCAATTATAATTGATGAGCTGTTTATGGACAGAACACAAGTAGTCAAATGTGGCCTGTGATTTTGAATTTAAAATCTTAATACGACCCCCCAGAGTTATTTGGAGAAAAAAATTAAATTATTTTTTCTTTTAATTTATAAAATTGTCGTACAATTATGACAACTCACACGTCACACAGGGAATTCACACCATGAGGATCTTACCCAGCTAAGATTGTAATGATTAAACTCTTTAAAGTTTTTATTCCTCACGAGGTACCAAACATTCAAGTACTTTGGGAATAAAGATTATTCCCTAAATAATCCATTAACTTTTTTATTTTAATAATATGAAGATGATTAATAGCATGTATTTAATATTTATAAATTAAGATGATCGGTAAAAAATCTAAAAATATATATAATAATGAGAATAAAAAGATCACTAACTTAGTGTTTAAAATATTTATGAAATATTTATAACTCCTAAGTTTTTTTATATAAATAAAAGAGGTTGAATAATCATTTTACAAATATGATATTTTACATTATATTCTACTAAAAAATAATATATATTAATTTAATATAAAATATTAAAAAATTAAATAGCTGTCTAAAAAATACTGATAAGTCCTAAAAAAATACAAAACAAACTATTGCAGTCCTTATAAAATTTTAAAATAATGTTGAGTTCAAAAGAGATGAACTTGGTGCGCGTGCCGAGAAACAAAAAATAATTGAATCCAAGTGTCATGTTTGGACTTAATAGATGTTGGATATATGCGAAATATACCCAACAACTACATTATGCTTCGAACCAATAATGAATGCTTGCTCATGCAGCACCCAAATTATAAATTATTTGGGTCCGTGGGAACCCAATTAAATGAATTCAAATATAATATCCTGATTAAATAATGGATGTTGGCATGCTCAACACCCAAAAATTAATTGGATCCTGGAATAATTAATTCGGCTAATAGTTTAGGATCATTTCATTTGATGGAGATTTTAATTCAGTTAAATTTGAGTCCATCCATCATCTTCCAGAGGCTTTTATCTTTTCTTCTTTTTAATTTGTTTTTCTTGTGTACAAGTGTATTCCAATCTCTTAGTATGTTTGGTTTTTGAGATACCTTCACTTTTCTGAGTTCTCGGAATGAAAATATTAGAGCCCGAACTTAAAACCTTCCTTCCATTGTGATAATATCTTTTATAAGTTTCCTCCCACCACCATTATCATGAATTGATTTCAAAGTATAAACAACAAATTCAATAATAATATATAAATAAATAACTTTGCATGTAACTTGTTATAAAAGAGTGCTATGATGACTTCATTTAAGAAATATATAAGACTGAATTAAAAAGTTTGTTTTTTTAGCTTCAAGTTTGAGTTTCGAGATTATTAATATTAATAGCTGTTAGAAGTTTATTTAATTTTAAAATTTATAATAATTAATTGAAATATATGCAAATTAATATGAATAAAAAAAATTGATGACTGCTTTTTTTCTAATTGCTTTTGACGTGAAGTCATCATCAGAGGTTCTTTAAATTAATATTGATAATTTTACTAATTTTATCAACTAATTAAAGATCTATCGATTGGCAATGATTCCTGTCCTCGTCACGGCATTGTGCTGTAAAGACCGCCTCCATTTTTTAAATTCTCTCGATCTTCTTGTTCTTATTCTTTCAATCATCCACTCATCGAATCTCCTTCAGTTGTACTGGAAATAATTCTTCAATCATGAGAATTCTCAGAGTTTGTGCCGCGGGCTTCGGCGTTGATTGATTTCATGGAATCACTCTCTCTTGCAGGAACCGAGGGGTTGGGATAATTGCTGTCTCTGGAAGGCAAAGTGGTCTGGCAAGACAAACAGGTGGAGAGCAGATGAAGTCACCTTCCTACCGTAGGTTAATGCATGAAGCGTGGACGGCTGATGATTAATCTTACAAACAACGGTGCAGATGGAGCGAGATGTACTGTTGATGTTTATGGAATCATGCATGGCGGGCACGTGGAAGCAAAGGAAAACAACAGCGAATGGACAAGGGAATAACCGGTCTTCAACAGATCCAGGCCCCCTAATCTGATTCAAAATTCAAATTAGTCTTCTAAATTCAAAAAAAAATTTAACAATTTCTATTATAAATATTGGTAGGAGATTGGAGGCAATGAAATGTAATCTCTTGAATTCTATTTCAATAAAATAACCTCAATCTTTTCATGATTCTTTCACTCACGAAAAACAATTTAATTCCAGCAATTTAATATAATTAAAAGAGGTTTTTTACAACTTGATATCAAGACTAATGATCATGGCAGATGGAACACTCATGTCATGATTAATTCAAACCTCTTAAATTTTTTAATTTTTATTTTTATAAATTGATATTTTTTTAATTTTATTATTTAATATTAAATTAATTGAAAATTGAAATTTTTATTAAGTCAAGGTTTAGGATTCAATGAGTTGCTAGTCTAGGATATTAATTCAGTTTTAGAACATTCGTCCAAGTTAGTTTTTTTATTTTCCTTTTTAAAATTTTAAGTTTTTTTAATGTTATTCTTCAATATTTATTTAATTAAATATTCGGCTTTGTTATTCCTTTTATTTTCTTTCTATAGGGTTTTTCGTTAGTTTTGAAAATGATTTGGGTTTTTTCATATCTTTTTCTTTGTTTTTTTAATTAGTTTTATTTAAAGAGATTTTATTTTTGAATTAATTAGATAAAATCACAAAAAGCTTACTTAAGAATATTTTGTTTAGTTTGTATCATGGGTCATTTCTTTGATGCATGAATAACATTTTTTAATATTGTTATATTACCTTTTATAATAGTGTTATAGTTGTCTTGGTTAGTTCTTTCTACTAGTAGGGTGATCTTCATGATAGAGCAATAATGAATCTCCACCAAGCATTTCATTTTTTATTGTTAATTATTATCATTTTTTATCATTTTATCTAATATCAGTGTCTTTTTTATCATATTATGAAATTAATTGAGTCTATTGAACTTAGTTAAGTCAACAACCTGGATTTCGGATCTTTTTTGCTTATCTAAAAACAACGGTTTGTCCTGAAGATATTTTCATATTAGAAAAATTTTGGTCCTGCTATTAGCATAGCACAAAGCTATTTATCTAATTACAACTAAATAAATTAGATTTTTTTATGTGCAATGTATTATGCATTGTAAGTAAAAACATTGTGGACTTCGATAGGTTTTTTCTATTTTTTTATTAAATTTTTTTTGTTAATTTCATTGTTTTATTTTGTATTAGTTAAGGGTTAAGGTTGATAATTTATTTTGTATCTGCTTTCTATTAAGTTGTCAGTATTAAGAGAATCTTTTAATATTTGTTTGATACTCGATTTTGCAAAAATCAATTCAATTTTATTTTCTTATATAAAATTAAAAATAAAATAATTAAAAATGAAAGAGTATGAGAAATGAAGGCTTTATTTTGGCACAGAATTGTTCATTCAATGCTTCTTCTTCTTTTTTTGGAGATCTAGCCTTGGTTTTTGTTTTATTTTTTATTTTGATCACTTTATTTTTACAATTATACATTTTGATCCAAGAGTTCGTTTTATTTATGTTTAGGTCCTTGGGTTTGATAGAAGATAATATCCAGATTACAGGAGAGGAGAAAAAAAGTCATCCATTCTCTATATTTTAAAGACAAAATAACTTGTTCCTAGTATTAATGATTTTCACTCTACAACAAAAAAATGTTCAATTGAGATGTATTTTACCCTTCATCCTATTAGATAAAGTGTATAAGGGATTTTACCCTTTTAAAAAATATTTTTTAGCTTGATTTTGTGTTTTGGATTAAATTAAAGGTGTTTGGATTGATAGGTTGGTTAATTAAAGTTTTATTATAAATATTTTTAAGGTAATTTTTTTTTAAAAAAAACAAAAGGATTGTCCTCCCTATCTTTGTCTAAATAAAAGGCGTGGTGCAGGGGGCAGGGCTCTTTTTTCATATATTAAGCTCATTAGGGATTATTCTACAGAACATGCCAAACGGTCATTTCCATGAAGGCGGTGCAAAACTGACTCAAAATGGAAAATCGTTTAGAAAACGAGGGGGCATTCCGAGAATCGAACTCGGGACCTCTCGCACCCAAAGCGAGAATCATACCACTAGACCAAATGCCCGTCTTGTTAGTCATTTAAAATTTATAATATATATATTATAATCATATGACCAATTATGGATTACCTCCACCATATTGTATCATATTTTTTTTTTATGGGACTGTAGACTGAGGTGATTTTCAACTCCAAGTATTTAGCTTTAGAACCATGTTACATCATACTAATCCGGTTTGCAAGAATACATCACATAAAAAATAGTATTTTGGGTTTCATGTCTTTTCTCTTACTTGCCATTAAATAATTATTTGCGCTACATTACTATACATTATAAATTGTGTGCAGATTGGCTTGATGTGATATCGTTTACTTTATAAGTCTAAAAACAATATCGATTAATAAAAATATAATTTAATTAAAAATTAAAATTAAAATAATATAAATTTTTGAATATTAAAATAACAATATATTGTATCTATTTGAATTTACTCGAATCAACTTAAATTTACTTTGATAAACTAAACTTAACCTATTAAATCTCTAACTTAAATCATGAGATCCTGATAATTATATAGAAAATACATAAAAAAAATAATTAAGTTTAATTTTTAATTAATTTAATATTGAATGATAAAATTTAAAATAAAATTTAATTATAAAAATGAGTCTAGTCGACTTTGATTAACTTGTTAAACCGTAATCATGGAATCGAGATAACTATATAGAGAAAAAATTAAAATAAATCATAAAACTTAATTTTTAATTAACTTAATATTAAAAAATAAAATTAAAAAGAAAAATAATTAAAAAAAGACAGGAAAAAACCACATGAGATAACCCGAATTAACCAACCAAACTCGTGACCCGAGTTATGATAACGAGATAGGTTCATAGAAAGCAAATAAAAAAATTTATGAAACCTAATTTTTAATCAATTCATTACTAAAGGATGAAATAAAATAAAAACAATTACATATAAGACAAAAAACTGGGCAACCAAGCTAATCCACACCTAGATTATGAAACCATGATAATCTGAAAAATAAAATAAGAAAGATTATGAAACACAACTCTCAATCAACCTAATATTGAAAGATTAAATTGAAAAAAATAATTAAAAATATAAAAAATATCTTCATTTAATTCGTATTAACTTATCAAACCTTGATTGTAAGATCGAGATAAATCTAGAGAAATAAAACAAAATATATATATATATAATCAAATTTTTAGTCAATTTAATATTAAAAAATAAAATAAAATATATTTAATTAAAATTTTTCTTAAAAAAAAACACGATCCAATATGCTGTAAAACTCATGATTCGAGTAATAAGATTATAATAATTTTATAAAAAATAAATATAAATCTATTGAAGTCAAGTTTTAAATTAAATACTGAAAGATAAAATTAAAAAAATTAATTAAAAATAAATAAAATAATTTAATTTAAATTAAATTAAGATAGTATGTCAAACTTATATTAGAAAGCTAAAATAACTTCACGAAAAACACATTGAAGAAAATAATGAAATCCAAGGTAGAAATATAAAGGACTCGCACTGAGGAGAGACCAATGCAAGTAATTGTGTTAAATTATATCGGGCAGCTCAATTACGTCACTTAATCATGCTAAAATTATTAATATCTGATCTTGAGAATAGAAGAAGATTAATTCTTTAAGCCACTCTTGTTAAGTCTGACTTCTGAGGAGGCTTCAAGTAATAAGACAACGCAATGTCGCCGTCACCATGGCATCGGTTGCATAGTGCAATGTTAATATTTTGGATTGTAGTCCTAAAATTGTTGGTTTTTCTGATACATGAAACAAGAGATCCACAGGCATGATGGAATGATGCCAATATCCTCTCTATGTTAATATATAAATGAACAGAAACGAGGCTTGTAAAATTCTCGAGAATTTCGTGCCAGCTATCTGCCTCTGAATCTATGTCCACACACGAGCACTTACAAGCGGTATTATAACACTCTTGACCCTTTTTCTCCAATGCTAGCTTGTCACTTCCTCTTCGCATTGCATCCATCACTCTTGGCGTAAAAGAGCAGCATGGCGGAAAGCGGTTGTGTTGAGATTGTTGAGAGTAACCAGAAGATGGCCGCACCTTGTGCAAGCAATTCGTCGACGAACACCAGGGAGGTCTCTGGTGCTAGTACTAGTGAAGATGTGAAAGATACGGCTACACCTGATGTGCACAACACAGCGATGAAAATTGAGAGGGGCAGAGAGGTCTACGGGGCTTATACGGGAACTGTGAGAAAGCCTACTACAGTGGAAACTTGGCTTTGGTATTTGTATGAACTGTGCTCCTATTTCATTCATACTACACTTGTTCCAGTCCTTTTCCCACTCATCATCAGCCAGATCTTCCATTCACCAGCAGAACCTGCTGGAGACTTGGTAATGAACAGGAAGGGCTTGTTATGTGGGGCAGACCAGATGAGACTGTAAGCTAGCTATTAATTAGCTATTGTATTATGGTGTACAACCAAAGAAATAACAAATGAATGGCTCGTGAAATATTATGATCGTGTCTTTTTCTGAGGTAATAAACTAGTCCTTAATTAAATTGCAGGTACGACGCCATAACAAATAAATCCATTAACATCAGCAACGCTAAATTCTCTCCATTAGAGTGGACTTCCCTCTCCTGGGGTATAGGCTTGATTTTGGCTGCTCCAATACTTGGCTCCATTTCCAAGTACCTCGACCATGGCCAGAAACCACAAATAATTTCCGCAGCAGCAATAGCAGTTGGAGCTTTCTTTTGTCTGCCTACAGGATTCTTCAATGTCCATTGGATTTTCCCTCCGTATATTGCAGCCATTATAGCAGGTAGCACCGTTGCTATGGCCTCCCACACCCGCCAACTGGGTTACATGATCAGAGGCTTCACTGGACCCATCAATCAAAGAAAGCAATTCCAATTGCGAAGAGGGGTTTCTAGTTGGCTTTCCCTTTATGCCACAGCTGCTGGTTGCTTAGGGGCTGCCCTCATGTCAGCCTTCTCTTACCAAATGCTTAGACGTGAAGAAAGGAGATTTGTTGCTCTTTGGGTTGTTTCAATTTTCAGTGGCCTTAAATGGCTTGTTGGTATATCACATATCATTACCATCAAACCAAATAGTTCAACTACTCCTACCTCTTCTATATCATCAATTGCCCATCTGCTTTCCATTTTCAGTTACCCCCATGCTCTTGGAACCGTAATCGTGTCCTTTCTGTCCTCCTTTACAACAATGTGCATCTTCACTAGCACAGTGCTCTATCTTTTAGGAGATCTATGCATTAAACCTGTTTTTATACTTTTCTTTTGGCTACTTTACTTCCTTTTCCCATTGATTTCTCTGCCACTGATGCAACCAATACAGCTTGTTATTAAGGTCAATGCGATGAAAATGCACTTGTTTGGTTTTCTCTTGTCTCTAATTACATCAGGGCTAATGGGGTTCAGCCATAAGAACAACACTTGGCAGAGACAGAATGTACTGGGGCTTGCTGCATTGCAAGGTACATCGGCTGGACTCTTGCATGCTTTTGGAAAGGTTTTAATAATTGATTGCTCACCACAAGGAAAAGAAGGAGTATTCTCTTCATGGTTTTCTTGGGGAAGAGCTCTTGGCTCTTGTACAGGCTTTGCAGTTGCATCAACAATCCCTGGGAACGTTAGAACTTCTTTTGGAGTTGCATTTTGTACTGCCATCTCTGGAGCTATCCTATTGATTTACGGAAACATCAGTGATTTTGGAGGAGCCGTAGCTGCTAAGCTTGTGAGTGAGGAGTATGATCAAGAGGGCTCACCTGTTGCTGGCTTGGATACGGCAGGCAGTGTTGTAACAAAAGATGTTGAGGAGGGAACACCTTCGTAAGTGTTAAAAAAACCTATGTTTTGGAGTATGACTGCCATAGTTATTCATTGATGTGCAGACAAATAAATTATCTTTATGTTTCTTTTCTTTTTTTCACCAAATAACAGGGGCGGTGGCAACATACACTCCATCCCTAACTGTTTGAGATGGTCGTGTTGTTGCCTCTATGAAATTTTTATTTATCGTGTTATTAGACAAGCTATTCTGCTTTAATTTGTGTATTTGATAAAGATTTTTTTTAATGAATTATAATTAATGGATTCCTTATTTTCATGGATCATTTTGAAGAGCAGAGTGGGTAAATTTAAATCTTTTAAGATGTCAATTGAATGGTAGTGGTGTGTAGCTAAAGAGAAACCTAGATGATTGTACAATTCATGTTTATTTTTTTTGTTTTAAAAATATTTTCAGAAAAAATTATTTTTTTTAATTTTTTTTTAATTTTGATATTATTTTAATGTGTTGATATCAAAAATAATTTTTAAAAAATAAAAATAAAAAATATTTTTTAATATATTTTTTAATAAAAAATATTTTAAAAAATAATTGTTATCACACTCTAATCCCATTAAAATATATTAATTTTCATCTATAATATTAAATACTTCATTCTAAAATTCTTGGAAATTTCTTTGTGTTCGCTTCTCCTATTAATAATATTTTATAAAATATTTTTTCTTTTATTTTATATTTTATGTGTACCAACCAATCCTCACTTGGATGGATAGGTTGAAGTATTATTTTAAAATATAACCTGACTTTAATTAATCCAAATAACTTAAAATATTAATCATACTTATTTTTATTTAAAAAATAGAAAAATTGATTTGAATTTCCAAAAATAGAACTGTCTTTTACCTTCCCATAAGATTTAAAACATTGGAATTTTATATATCTAAGTTAAAAAATATTACAAAAGCAAGTGGCGTGGTATGGTATTATAATTATAAATATAAATTAAGTATGAAGTAAAAGTTGGGTTGAAAATATTGTTTTTCATATTTTTTAGCATTGGATTACAATAATGATTAACAGTGTTTTTTATTATTATTTTGATCACCTTTTTCTTTTGGTTATTTTTCTAATTTAATTCTTTTATGGTATGTATATGGGGATTTAGAGTTAATAAATTATTTTAATTTTGTTATATGGTTATCAGAGTATAAAAAAAATTTTAAGTTGATATCAAAAAAATATCTCGGTATTGCAGTATAGTTTATTTTCTAAAAATTTTAGTTAAATGAAAAATAATTTTAAAAAATTACGTTATTAAACCTTGTGAAATCAATACCTTGGTTTTCAATTTTTACAAGATAATTATAATTATTTTAACTTGTGAGTTTAGCAAGCTAGCTTTTATTTCTAATTGAACTCAATTATCTATTTATTTATTTTTTACCATGTAGTTAAAAAAAAAGATTTCAAAACAATTATATTATTAAATTTTTGAAAATTCCTGGGCATGTTAAAGAATATGACATGTTTAATGTTTTTTAAAAAATATTTTTTAAAATTTTATTCTTTGATATTAGACTAATTGAGTATTAAGTTTTATAATTTGTTTTGTTTCATTTTATTTTCTATGAGGTTATTATAATCTTAAAAAAATCTCAATATTGATTTGACACTCAATTTTGTAATAGTTTATTTTTGTTATCATATAATTAAATAAATAATAGTTTAGATTAAAAACAAATTATTAATTTCAATGGAGTCCATTACTTAGTTTGCAGCTTTAACATGTTGATCGAGTTACCCAATTCATAGATTGAGTAGGTTTATTTATCAAATTTTATATGTTTTTTTATAGTTTATGGTTCTTTAATTTTTCTGATTGTTTTTTAATTTGACTTTTCTTTAATATTTGACTGGTTGAAAAATAAAATTCATGGTTTATATTTTTTTTATTTTTTATAGAGTTATCATGATCTCGAACAAATATTTTTTAAGGTTTGGTGCTCGATTTTAAAAGTATCTAATGTTACTATAAAATTAAATAAAAATAATTTATAAAAATAATAAATTTATTAAACTCATTAAAGTTTATAATCGAGATCCCAAGATGGTAGACGTTGATCTAATATGGTATTATCTCAAAATAAAAAACAATTATCATCTTAAATAATTTTTAAAAAATTATATTATATTTTTACCGTTCATTAAAATTATTTTTGAACTCATTACATTGAATAATTCATTTTGTATTAGTTTTAACACCTTCTAATTCAAAAATCAAAATAAAAAAAATATTCAAATTATCAAGTTTTGAAATCAAATCACTTGATTGAAATTAATAATGCCACCAAAAAAACTTTTATACCCTTAATATTTTCTTTCAAGTGTTTTTTTTTTAGATAGCCCACCTGCAAAGCATTGGTTAATACATTAGTATAACTAAAAAACGCAGGGGGTACTGTACATATGTAAAGTAAACAAGCTAAATATATTCTTTAAAGCTATTTGGTCAATAACTTTTTGTCATGAATCAATGGTTAACACGTGGAGAAGCAATGTTGACTTCGCATTTTCAATTCGCAATGAAAGTAAAATTATTTTAGTCTCATCTCATGGATGTCAAATAACCTCTTGTCTCTGTTTTTTTTTTTTTTCCAATAAAAAAAATAACAATAGATTATTTGCCCCTTATAAAAAATAAAAAAAAAATAGCACAGATACGTGGGTTTTCTTGGACCCATGCACCCCCGCAATTTCAAAGAGCATGACTGTTTTTATTCATCATTTTATTTTATTTTATTATTTATTTTATTTTATTGATTTTTTATTAAATTTTATCATTCAAATTTATTATGAATTATTTTTTTTATTTTTTATCACATATTAAAATAAAAAAATTAACTAAACCTAATGAAATTTATAATCCAAATTTTAGAGTTGATGAGTTAATTAGAATGAGTTTTATCTATTTAAAAACAAAATCTTGAAATCTACCAATAAACAAAGTTATGTCAAAGAAAGCTGTATGTAATTTAATTTAAAATTTCTCATAAAAATAGAGTTGGATTAAGATTTTTTTAAATTTAAATTGTTATATCAAGTATACTCACAACTCTATTTTTTTTTAAAAAAAATTCTAAATATTGTTTTTTCCATTCCAAAAACTGAGATTATACAAACCACGGCAAGAGCACTTGCCATTAACCAAAGAGATTTACCCGATGATCAAAGAATTTTGCTTCTTTTCTTGATTGTCAATATTTGGATTAGCATTATTCCTAATATCACTTAAAAAAAAACAATTTGATCTCAAATATTACACAAAGTAGCTTAAAAATATTCTTGCTTGTCGAATAACAAAAATAGCACAATTTATCATTTTCTATCTAATTATTGATTTTATCATATAAAGTTATTGTAAGAAATTCGTATTTTGGAGGTGAGATTTTCTGTATAATTCTCCTATATGGATAGATTTATTCTTATGCTGTTGAGAATTTATAATAGCACTTTAAAAACACTTGTTGTTTTCCGATCACGGCCAAGATCCAAAAAAATTGCAGTCACTTAGTTTAAAAGATGGTGATTTTGTTACGAGATTTTGTATGTGCGATCCCAAATGACGTGTCCCACGCCATACCGTGGGGCCGTATTTTTTTTTTATAAGTAATATTTATTTGTTAAAAACATACTTTTAAAAAATAATATAGTTGTAATTAGATTTAATAAATTATTTTTATTTTAATTAAATAATAAAAAAACAATGATAATAAACATTTCAATAAAAAATTAAGAAGGTTGTAACTTGAAAAAAAACTTACATATTTAACCTAGGTTAAAAAAAATCTATGTAACATGAGGAAAAAAGTTTTTAAAGTCTATTTGAATCTTAAAAAAAATATATTGTTGTTAAATTTGCATGGTTAAGAAAATAATTTGATATTATTTATTTTTATTTTATTAAAATTAATAATATTATAATAATTTTAGTTGTAAAATCAGGATTGACTTAATATGTTAACTTGGATCTGGATTGATTTATTTTCAAGAAAAAAATAAAAAAAAAATTGACTTGACCTGATCCAATTAAAAATCCAAGTCAACCCAAAACAAAACACGAGTCAATAACTCACTGATTTCTTTGGGAAAAAAATATGGATTAACCAAGTTGTTTCTCTTGACCCATAACTTGAATATTGCCTTGAATTGAATTCTAAATTAAATTTTAAAACCATGATAATAACAATTTTTTATCTATGTGTTGACTTTCATGATATTTGATTTGGGTCTTGTTCCGATTAACCCTCAAATTAAATTTTAAAATTATAACAATAACAATCTTTATCTTTAGATTGACTTGAGTTAACCCTCTTCTTTATCTTTAGATTGACTTGAGTTAACCCTCTTAATTCATAACTTATATTGACCTTCAGATTAAGTTTTGAAATTATAATAATAATAACTTTTATTTTATATTGCACTTTTAACATGTAATTTAGGTCTTATCCTAGTTAGACTCTTAAATCGAGTTTTTAAATTATAATAATAATTGTTTTTTATTTTTATATTAATTAGAGTTAACAATTAATCTCATTTTTAACTTTGAATCAACACTCGAATAAATTTTTAAAACTATGATAACTAAAAAAAATTATTGTATAACCCGAGTCAGTTTGACCCATGATCTAAGCTGGTTCTATTTCTAAGTTGGGTTTTAAAATTATAATAATATATTTTTTATTTTTTTAAGTGAATAATTTTAGAATTAAGAATTTTTTTATAAGGATGTTTTAAAAATAAAAAAATAATTATTGTTTTCGGAGACCTGCACCATATGTTTTTTCTATATTGAAAGTAAAAAATTTTAATTTAAAATTATCTTATAAATTTATTTTTATATTTATATTTTTTCAATCAAACACTCTCGTTTTCATTATAAGAACATTACTTGAGTGTGATCTTTTTTTCACTTGTGTGAGCTATATAACCACACGAGGTTTTTACCAAAATAAATAAATAAAAATCATCATTTGAGTTAATAAATGAAAGATTTAGACAATGGATTTGTTTTCCCAAACTTTTCTCCAATTCAGACACGACTGATGTGAATGATAACAAATCACTGTTAACAGCATCACATACTTCAGGATGCTGATTGTAAATGGAATGGACAGTCGAGGTACTTTAATAATCAAAATAGGAGTAAAAAGACTCAATTAATCAAACTTGTATAGTAGAGGGACTGTGGGTGCAATTAACCCATTTTAAGATTGATGATTGATGAAGTCACCCTCACCACATTGTCCAAGACAAGGACAGTCCTAACTCGATACGGGCAAACAAGTCCCCAACAGTAAGGCTTCTAATCAACCCATCTACCAAACATCCAACCTCAAACCACAATCCCCGTACCAAAGGCAAAAACCGATGAAAGAATCGAGAAGCACCGCTTAAAATGTCTGACAGTTTCACCTTCTAATCAAATCAAAACCCATAATTTTTATTCTCGAAATGCAGAGATTGTACACAAAGCTTCGATCTTTAGCCTCTGATTTCCTCCTCACATCGCCTTCTCCACTCGTCTCCACAATTTTATCACCAACCTGTTGGAATACTAACATATAAACCTGACAAGATAAAAAGTAAAGAACAAGATAAAATGAGAAATGACACACAAGATTTACATGGTTCATCCAATTTGGCTACATCCACGGGTAAGTATAAAAGGATTTTACTAAGTAATGTGGGAATACAACTTCTCTCTAATAATAGAAAAACAACAAAAAACTCTCTATTATTAGGAGAAAACACCTCACTTACTATCTCACAAATACCTCACAATTTTATGGGATTACTCTCTCCTCACCCTCTCTTCTTTCTCTCTTGTAGTGTGTCTATAATGCTTGAATGCATTGCCTGTTTATAGGCAAACATCCATGCAAAAGATAAGAACAAGGTAGGTGGCACCAAATTTATGCCTAATATTGTTGACAAATTGGTGCCTAACATTGTTGACAAATTTGTATCTAACATTGTTGACAAACATTATTGATTTTGTCAACAATGTTAGGGTGATTTCACATTCTCCCACTTGAAGACTTTGATGAGTTAATCAAGTCTTCACACTTGATTATTTGTGCTTCTTCTATCCTTTCTATACTTGTCATCTTCATGCTGCTTACGTTTCTGCTAGGTCGTAAGAGGATCTGCACCATATATACTTATCAGTGTTGACCGGTTTTGTCAAAGCATCTGCTGGGTTTTCCTTTGTGTAAATCTTCTGAAAATCCACACTTCCATCTTCCACCACTTCGCGAACAAAGTGATACTGAACATCTATGTGTTTTGTTCTTGAATGAAACGCTGGATTCCTTGCAATATGCAAGACACTTTAACTATCACAATACAAAAGAATATTCTCTTGTTTGTGCCCAAGTTTCTCCATAAGTTTCTTCATCCATATTGCTTCTTTACAAGCTTGTGTAGCTGCCATGTACTCAGTTTCTGTTGTGGACAATGCTACAACAGTCTGAAGTTTAGAAACCCAGCTCACAGCTCCTCCTGCAAGTATGAACACATAGCCTGTAGTGGACTTCTTTTTCTCAAGGTCACCAGCAAAATCTGAATCAACATAACCTCTGATAGTAAATTCTGATCCTCCATAACATAATGCAGCATCTAAGGTACCCTTGATGTATCTCAAGATCCTCTTAATAGTATTCCAATGCTCTCTACCAGGATTTTCCATGTATCGACTAACTGCTCCCACTGCTTGTGCAATGTCTGGTCTTGTACATATCATGACAAACATTAAACTTCCCACTGCTGATGCATACGGTACTCGAGACATCTCCATCCTCTCTGCTTCATTGCTAAGAGACATACTTGAGGATAATTTGAAGTTAATAGGAAGTGGGGTGGAAATTGACTTACAATCTTACATGTTGAAGTGTCGCAAGATCTTCTTCAAATAATTCTTTTGAGAAAGCTAAATCTTCCTCTTACTTCTGTCTCGGTAAATTTGCATCCCTAGAATCTTGTTTACTAGTCCCAAATCCTTCATATCAAATTCCCTAGCCAACTGTGCCTTTAATTCTTGGACTCGATCTTTGTTGGGGCTTATCACCAACATGTCATCCACGTACAACAACAAAATGATGAAATCTTTTTCAAACCTCTTGTAATACGTACAATGGTCTGAACTGAGTCTGTTGTACCCAAGGCTAATTATGAAGGAATCAAATCTCTTATACCAACACCTCGGCGCCTGTTTGAGACCATATAGAGATTTGTTCAACCTGCAAACCAAGTTCTCCTTGCCTGTTTCAGCAAAACCCTCTGGTTGGAGCATATAGATTTCTTCTTCAAGTTCTCCATGAAGAAATGCAGTTTTCACGTCTAACTGCTCCAAGTGAAGATCAAATATAGCATACATTGCCAAGACTACTCTGATTGTCGTAAGTCGTACGACCGGAGAAAATATCTCATTGAAGTCTATTCCTTCTTTCTGAGCATATCCTTTCACCACCAATCTTGCACGATACTGCTCCACTTGATCATTGCCATCACGTTTTATCTTGTAAACCCATTTGTTACCAATGGCCTTTCTTCCTTGTGGTAGCGGAACAAGATCCCAAGTATTATTCTTGTGTAGAGCTTCAATCTCCTCTTGCATTGTTGTCATCCACATAGACACATCTGTGCTTTTAATAGCCTCATGAAAAGTTGATGGCTCTCCATCCTCTGTTAGAAGACAGTATGCAATGTTACTTTCAGTAACATATTCTGAGTGCCAAGCCGGTGGTCTTCTTTCACGAGTCGACCGCCGAACTTCAGGAGCTTCAGACTCTATTTGTTCTTGCTCTTCATGCTCTGGTACAGCTTCAGAAGAAGCATGATTCTGAGTATTTTCCACATGGACTGCTGTAGTCTCCTTTAGAATGCTATTATGTTCTTCCATTTGCATTTTACCTTCTGCAAATATGACATCTCTGCTGATCACTACCTTGTGGGCAATGAGATCCCACAAGCAATACTCCTTCACTCCATCAGCATATCCCAAAAATACACATTTTCTGGATTTTGAATCCAGCTTGCTAACTTCTTGTGTATTGTATATCACGTACACAGGACTTCCAAATATATGCAATTGAGAATAATCAGCTGGTTTGCCAGTCCACATCTCCATCGGTGTCTTTAGCTCAATTGCGGTTGATGGAGATCGATTTATCACATAACAGGCGGTATTGACTGCTTCTGCCCAGAATGACTTTCCTAGACCTGCAGCCTTCAACATTGCTCTTGTTCTTTCTAATAGAGTTCTGTTCATCCGCTCTGCCACTCCATTTTGTTGTGGAGTGTATGCCGTTGTGAACTGCCTTTTGATACCTTCATGTTGACTGAAGTTATCAAATTCATCACTGGTATATTCTCTTCCATTGTCAGTCCTCAAACACTTGATCTTCTTTTCAGATTCAAGTTCTACCCACGCTTTGAAAGTTTTAAAGACTGTAAGCACATCTGCCTTCCTTCTAATTGGATACACCCAACATCTCCTGGAGAAGTCATCTATGAATGATACAAAGTATCTTACTCCTCCCAAGAATACAACCGGTGCTTGCCAAACATCAGAGTGAATCAGGTCTAAGATGCATTTGCTCTTAGTTGTAGATGTGCCAAACTTCAACCTGTGTTGTTTACTTGTAACACGGTGCTCACAAAAAGGTAAAGTAACCTTTGTAAGCCCAGGGAGTAACTTCTGATCAGAGAGAACCTTTAAACCTTTTTCTGACATGTGACCTAGTTTTTGATGCCACATCATCGTCTTCTCTTCTGCAGGACTGGCTGATGCGATTGACGCTTCTGCCTTATGATGTGTTTCTCCCATTAATGCAAATATATTTGCAACTGTCTTTCTTGCCTTTAAAACCATCAGCGCTCCTTTGATGATTTTCATAATTCCATTGTCTGTTCGGATCTTACAGCCAAGACTATCAAATTGTCCTATAGACAAAAGATTCTTCTTTAAGTCTTTCACATGTCGCACTTCTGAAATAGTACGAATCAAGCCATCATACATCTTCAATTTGATGGTGCCAATGCCAACAATCTCTAAAGCATGATTATCACCCATGAACACTTTGCCTCCAGAGATAGGTTTATATGTATGGAACCAATCTCGATTAGGAGTCATATGCCATGTTGCTCCTGAATCCATTAGCCAGACCTCAGTGAGCTCTTCTGTATCTGTAGAGATTGTCGCTGTTTCACTATATAAAACATCTCCATCTTTTGAGGTGCTCGCAACATACCCTTGAGATTTTGATGACTTTGCAGAATTCTCTATACCCTTTTTAAACCAACAATTCTTTTTTAAGTGCCCCTTTTTGCCACAGTTATAGCATTTCACAGCCTTCTTACTTCTTGATTTAGACCTCCCCTGCCTTTGACTCCCACTAGAGCCACGCTCCGTTGATCTTCCTCTTGACACCAACAATGCCTCTGCTTGGTTTGAACTGTTTCTGTCTCCTTTATTTTTGCGTCTATTTTCTTCTTCGAAGATAGCGGCTGCAACATCATCAAAGACTAAATAATCTGAGAGGATATTATTTGTCAAGTTGATAATGAGCTGATCATACGAATCAGGAAGACTTTGAAGTAGAAGCTTTGCACGTTCATTTTCCTCTATTTGCTGGCCCAATGTAGTGAGTTGTGAAAATAGAGTTCTTATTGTGTTGATGTGGTCAGTCGCCGATATGGTTTCTGCCATTCGAAGGGTATAAAGTCTCCGCTTTAAGAAAATCTTATTGTGCAAAGACTTGGACTCGTATAACTTTGTTAGAGTCTCCCATATCTCCTTAGCTGTTTTCTTTTCCGCCACACTTGATAATACTTCATCGGCTAATGCTAAATGTATGTTAGCAATAACATTGTCATCCATCTCATTCCATTTTGCATTATCAGTGATCTCCGCGGGCCGATCCCCAATTGCTGCCAAGCAATTGTCTTTCCTTAAGATTGTCTTGATTCTCATTTTCCACAATGAGAAATTGCTCCCATTAAACCTCTCAATCTCGTACTTTGCTGCCATTGTATTCACCAAGATCTATTCAGCTATCACTGTTTCACATATCTGTAACGTATATAGAAATAGTATCGTGTGAATAATACTTCACTAAGTAAGTTCCCAGGAAAGATTGGAGGGGTCACAAACGGTCCCGCTTAAAACCCAATCTCCTTAGACAGAACTTCCTAGACTGTATTTAATCACCGCACTGACTTTCTATATACGCCAACAGCAACGTATGTGAACAGTATCGTATGGGTGAATAGTGTTGTATAGGTGAATAGTAACCGTATACACGAATAAATTTTGTGTATTAACAACATCAACCAGGCTCTGATACCACTGTTAGGATATTGGCATGCAAACCCGACAAGACAAAAAGTAAGGGATAAGATAAAATGAGAAATGACACACAAGATTTACGTGGTTCACCCAATTTGGCTACGTCCATGGGCAAGTATAGAAGGATTTTACTAAGTAATGTGGGAATACAACTTCTCTCTAATAATAGGAGAACAACAAAAAAACACTTTATTATTAGGAGAAAACACCTCATTTACTATCTCACAAATACCTCATAATTTTGTGGGATTACTCTCTCCTCACCCTCTCTTCTTTCTCTCTTATGGTGTGTCTATAATGCTTGAATGCATTGCCTATTTATAGTCAAATATCCATGCAAAAGATAAAAGCAAGGTAGGTGACATCAAATTTATGCCTAATATTGTTGACAAATTGATGCCTAACATTGTTGACAAATTTGTACCTAACATTGTTGACAAACATTGTTGATTTTGTATTGTTAATTTTGTCTACAATGTTAGGATAATTTCACACGACCTCTCCATTTCGCCGCTGCTTCAAGTGAATGGAGTCTTAACGGGTCCTTTTTGAACACATCTACTTCATTACCAGTTCAGCTTCCTTCGCTACCATTTCTTCCCTCTTTTCGTCTGTCTTCACTCTCCCGCCCTGTAAGGCTTATGGGTTTCTTTGGTTTTGTTTCTATATGATTATCTCTTTTTTATTGTTTATTGCATGCATGTTTACTGACGAAATGCCGCAAAGAAATGTTTTTTTTTTCAGATTTAGTTATTCGCAGTCCAGTCTTTGCATTAACTGTTATCTACCTTATTCTATATTTGATTCAATAAGTTTGCACCAAATGCCAATCATTTTTTTCTATCTTGCAAACTGGCTGACCTGAAACTAATGCTTCAACTAATGTTTGTAGAATTATTGTCCAAAAGGGTATGGTCATTCTTGCCAAGGAGTTGAATTCTGAAGAAGAACTTGAAGAACCCATGTCTAATTTGGCCTAACACTTGACTAGTCATGCGGTGCATTCGAGCAATGTAGGATATAACTAACACATTAGAAATGGTAGATTTCATGTACCTTCCCATCAGCCACTTTTAAAATAGGATAGAGAAGTTGAAATTTTGACGGGTGAGCATAATTCTGTTGACTTGAGTTCAGCTTTTCCATATGTTCCCTTCTTTTTCCCTGCCAACAATCAACATGATTCTGGAAATTTTCCAGTTGATGTTAAATCTGAATCATTAGTTTTTTTATTATGCAATTGTTGATTTTTTTTCCTTCTAAGAGGATTTTCGCTCTGGTGTGCCTTCAGTTGGTGCAAGTGCGTCATGTTTCATCAAGGGAGCGGAAAAGGAATAGGAAGCCAATGACTCCACTCACCTCCAAAGTCAAAAAGTTTAAAATGAAGCCTTACTCGTGAGTTTAAGTTGTTTTACTTGGTTTCTTTTCTTTCTTCAAAAGTGTTTTTTTTTTAATTTTGTGAATTACTGGTTTAGTTTGTATCGATCAGGTCATATAAGGACAGGTTTAGGACAATGAATGATGGGACTATTCGTCGCTGGAGGGAGGGCAAGAATCATAATGCGCACTTGAAGGTATGCCTTTTAGTATTTTCACACTTTAATTTTTATTTCCTTTCATGTTGTTGAAATTGAAATGGTCTTTTGCTGCTTATCTCCCAGTATTTGATACATATAGTTGGTTTCTCGTTACATAAAGTGCAAGCTAATTCTACTTAGCATTTTGTAAGTTATGCCTGTTGCAAAGTTGTAGTGATGCTTTAGAAAGGATGGAGACTACTGCTTGACTGCAATCCTCTTGTTGATCAAGTTTGCACCGAACATGTTATATTGCATTCTGAGTTTGAAAATAAGGAGCCTCCTTTAGTACTGTGAAATACGCTTTTAGGTGGCCCGGTTTCATTTATGTGTCATGTCAAAGTTTGCCATGTTGATCTGATTTCTGCATGTTTCAATCACAATGTATATTAGTTCAGCCCTCGATTTCAACAGTATACTTTTGGTGTCATCTGCCAATCCTAGGCATTTAGGATCTCTTTTGGTCCTTGTGTTCTCAAGTCGATTTTCTTTTCATTTGCATTGTGTGCTGAAGAGTTTTATTGATGGCAGACAAAAATATCCTATTAGCTTCTGTTTACCGTACCATGGATCCCTAGCACATTGTAAATCATATTTTGCCTAGTACCCAACCTGAGGAATGATGGTGGAAGATACATTGCACAATGAAGGTGGTATTTCGAAGATTCTTTTCCTGAATGGAGAAGTGGTGTTGATGGGTTTGAACTTCACTCAATCAGAAATAAGATGAACACAACTTGAACTGTTTATTTGTGAAGTGCCCCCCGCCCCCAATTCCTCTCCTATCAGGTTGCAAAAATTGTAATTACCAGCAGAAAATCCTCTTGCTATGACCTGACAGTTAGTATTTCATTATGTGGGTTGTGATTTGTTATTAGCTGATTTCACTTGCGATCAACAGATATTTTATGTTTGATGCAGTCAAAGAAATCAAGACGTAGACTTAGACAACCATCTACTGTCCCTGCAGCCTATGCCAAAGTCATGAAGAAGCTTAGTTTCTGTGTTTAAAACTGCAGATGCTGCCAATTACTTGGATGGAAGACGAAAATGTCAATGGCTTAGGGCAGAGTTTTTGTGACAACAGTTGGAGCTTAGTTTGAGCATTTAGCTAACAACAACGACACCGCTACAATGTTTTTCAGTTTGAACTGCAAATCGACCAGTAGTATCGGCCAGTAATAGCTCCATGCTTTATTTATGGGATCATCAAAACCGATCTCCATTTAGTGGCTTATGTTGGATACTTTCGTGCATTGTGTTTATTTCAACGATTTGTCAGTTATAATTGGGAGGAACTGTTTTTCACATGCCGGATTTTGGCATGTTTTTCTAAGTTTTTGGGTTCTGTTCATTTAAATTTTGATAAAATCAAGGATTGAGCCCAATTAAAAAACGAATCGAAAACGGTTAATGCTGTGTTTGCTATATTGCTCATAGAATTGGGAGAAAAGGGGGGTTCTCATGGACTTTTGTTTGGTTCACCAATAACATGAATCAATTATATTTCCAATGAAATACTAGTTTATTACAATTAAAAAAGAGAGAAAAAGATTACTTAATTTATTTGTTATCATTAAGAATTCATCGAAATTAAAATTAATTAAAAAAACATTCTCTACTTTTATGTTGAACTGGAATCAATTTTTTATTACCATTTCATTTTCGTTCCGAGCAAACCAAACGCAGGAAAGTATAATTAACAAACAATAAAAGGTATGGGAATTTTACCATAGGGATTTGCATTGTTATTCTCTCACATTTCACTTTATATTTAATATTAAAAAAATATTATTTTTTTCATCTTATACTCAAATTTTATTTTTTTTGGTAATTTCATCCATTTTAGAATAAATTAAATGACAACTAATTAAGATTTATTAACAAGAACAAGATTGAAAAGGAAGGATCAACGTAGAAAAGATACTAAAATAGATAATGGATTCAACGTTCGTAAGAATAGTTTAATTTAGTTCTTCAACTTTAAAAATTATATCCATTTGGTTTCTAAAATTTTTTCAATTTGATTTTAATATAAAAATTTATTTTTCTTATTCTTTAATCCACGATTTAGGAGATGAAAAAAAAAATTGTTGAATTCTGATAATTGAAGAGAAAATCCGCAAAAATAATTGTTTATGCCATTTCCAACCACCAACATGATTATTCTTAATATTCACGAGTTTCATGTGATGAGATGATTTTGCTGGTAGTTATTTAGAGTTTGATGTTGCCTAAAAAAATCTAAGTCACGGAAGAAAAACCTAACCCATATTGATTTTGATTTTTTGGAATCTTTTTGAGATTAATGAATTGATTTCTAGATGTTATAAGAGTGTTGGCAAAATATTTTAGAATTAAAATAATTTTTTTTTATAAATAAACAATTATTATGATTGTCTAACCATTATAGTAGAAGCAAAAATTTGGGCTTGCAAATAAAATGATATATAACTTTTTTTTTTTCTTAAAAATATTGCTTGTCCCTTTTAAAGAAAAAATATAACAAGTCCATATGCAGATGTATGCAGATGTGAGCTCTTTTATATATATATATATATATATATATATATATATATATATAATTATATTTAGAATAAATATAAATTTTTAAAAAAATTATTAATCATAGTTAAGTGTAGTTAAGTTTATGAATTGGACTATATATTTGAAGGGTTAAGCTATAATTTCAAGTTATTATTATTTTTTTATTTTTTTATTTTTTTATTTGATGTATTTTTTGTCTTTTAATTTTGTTTAAAAAAACAATCGCAGTCTTTGTTATCAATGATTTATTTTTTAAATTTAATTTAAAACTAGAAAATTATAATTTCACTATTTATCATTAATGATCTATTTTTATTATCTTAATCTGGCGTGCCTATCCTTTTTTTTTATTTTAAAAAATATTTAACGCAAAAAAAAACTTATAGCTTTATTTTTGTATAATTAAATGAAAAATAATTTATGTGATAAAATATTTATTGAATTCAATAATGTATATAATCTATGTCATGAGTTTGATTAGTTGATTTGAGTTGGTTTGAGGTTTTTTTTTATTGAGTATTATTTTTTTTATTAATTTCATTATTTAACATTAAGTTAATTGAGGATTTAACTTTTCAATTTGTTTTCTTACAAGATTATTTTTGCAAGTTTCACATGTCAACTCGAGTTGATTTAAGTAAATCTAATATGTTTTTATCTCAATACCAAATAAAAAAATTATATACTATGCAATTGATTTTGAATTCATTGTTAATTGTTTTTTAGAAAACATGTTAGCAATATAAGAATTTTTTGCTCTAATCCATGGTGTAGCCCGAGCCAATTATATTTTTGTTTGATTAAATAAATAATTTATTATAGAAAACAAAGTTATTATATATAATTGGATACATGATTCGTGTTATAAGATCAAATATGTTAATTTATATTTATTTTTTTATTTTTCAAGTTTAATTTTTAATTATTAGTAATAACTTTTTAATATTTTATTAGTATGAATTATCATTTAAATAAAAAAATATTTAATAAGTAGAATTATTAGACCGAAGTAACATAACAGGAACATCTTGCAATTTCAATTATAATAATAGCTAGTCAATCCTTTTCACAGTCATTTATTACATACAAGCAATAATTTCTGGAAATATAATGTAGTTATTTTTAAAATATTTTTTATATCATAATATTTATAAATAATTTTTTTATTTTTTAAAATTGACACAATCTTCTAAAACAACTAAAAATATATCAATTTTTAACCCAAATAAAATAAAAAATTTTAAGAACTCGGGAAAGAGTTCTTCTCGAACCAAATAGGCAAATACTCCTGGCGGCGAGGGGCATTAGCGTAGTTTCATATAGAACGTTAAAAGAAAAACCTAAACCCTAAACCGCACAGCGCCTATAAATAGAGGGAGCCGCTGCTTAATTAGCTCACATCTGATTTTCGCGGAGGTAGGCTTCCTCTGTTCTCGCCGTCTTCTTATTAAATTTTGGTGTCTTGTATTGCTAGATCTTCTTATTTGTTTTATAGTATCCTTTTGATTTCATGTTAGTTTGGGGTTAATTTTCTCTGTGATGATGAAACCAGATGACGAGTCCGATTTATATCCATTCCATTCTCCTTGACGACAATTCGAGGCATTTGTCTGAGAGAAAAAAAATCCCAGATTTAGTAGTTTATTTATTATAGGTTATTGGCAACCGATCCTGCTCTGAAAATACTGTTTTTCTACAAAATTGATTTTGATGTAAATTTGTACTTTTATCTGAAAGGAAAGATGTTTGCTGGAGATGGAAGTGATGATTTTTTCCCCAAATGATCGAAGCTGAATATACTGAGCGATCTTTCTCTTCGGAGAATCCAAGCCAGGATTCTGATCCATCTCTCCAAACAATATATATTTATACCCTTTATTTAAAAACAAAAACTGCTCTGTTTGATCTCTGTTTTATATTAAAATTATCTTAATTAACTTTTAATTAACTATGTGTTGTAGGAATTTGAGGACCCTCAAGCTCTCTAAACTCGGAGCTTAGGTGCCTTGAACCCGTTTCTAGTTCCATCCTCAACTCGGTCTGTATTTTGTGTGTTCATGACTCGATTCTAGCCCTGCTCTCGGGCGTTAAACACTTGGTCTCAATCGAATTTCACCGAGATTTACTAGCACTAAGGCATTGAGACTTGGTCCCGAGGCGAACACCGTCACTGTTTAAAACCCAAACTCTAGGATCCTCGAAACCCAGACATTATCTGGACCTATGTCATTATGGACTTAAATTTCAGGTGCCCCAGAATATGATCCAAGTCTGAATCCTAGGTGCCTCGTACATGGGCCTTTGTCTATGTAACGAAACCGTGCAACCGTATTTTGGACTGTAATTATATGTTTATGAAAAATTTGAGCCTTTTCTTTTATATCGAGACTATCCAAAGCTGGTAGTTTTTATCCCTTCTAATCCCTATTTTATAATCGAAGCTTCAGGTAGAAAGCTCAAGAAGAAGCTTCAAGAAAGAACAGTTAAAACATTTGTGAATGAAGACACCAAAAGCCATTCAAAACAGACATGCATAAGGAGGTCATTCTCGAAGCTCAATAAAAAGGAGCAAGTTTCTAAAAATAATATCAAGATAACTTTAATAGAAACAAAATACTTTAACATTGAAAAAAATAAACCATTAACAAATAACAATGGTTAAAAAAAGGGAAAGATAACTCAAATTCGTCTAATATATCAGATAACATAGAAGCTCCAAGAAGGAAAAATATTTGTTAAAAAAGGGCCATCCCAATAACCAAAACCAATTTAGTTGCACTATACCTAAATTGTATAAGATGAAGAAACCAAGGGCAAAAACATTGCAAGCGAATAGACTAAAAGAAGCAAATGCAAGAAAAACAAGTACATAATCATGCAACATTTATCCATGAAGATCTCAAAAGCTGGATTAAAAGGAGAGGATTAAAAGAAATGTAACCAAAGAAAGCTTTTTTTGCCAATGTAACAATGTTGCATTATTGAATGATGATGATATGTGCATGGAAAAAAGAAGGTTTTGCTTGTGAAAACAAGTTATTGTTTATATAAAACTCAAATCTAATTTCATTTAATTTATCATGATTTTTTTGAAGTAATGTATTCAAATGTTTTAATATCAGGTGAATGAAGTAAGGATTGCTTGTCAAAAAATTTAAAATCAATCATTATTATTTTAACATTACTAGGTGAAATTGATGAGCTAGCCTAAATGAATGATTGAAAATTAAGAGAAGAAGTAAAAAAAAATATTAGAAATGCAACTCCCGCAACTTATTTTTCTCTTGTGCTAGATCAATGCTAGAGGTTTACAAATAATATAAAATACAAATGAAAGGTAAGAAGATATTTTGTTTTTGAAAAAGAGAAAGCCAAGATGAATCATGAAAATATAAAGATTGAAGTAGATAAGATTGTTATCATGTAACAAGAATTTTTCATTGAAACAAGAAGAAGAGGACGAGAGAATAATATTGATATATATGACAAGTATGCTTCAATATGTGGTTGAATGTTATGAGATACATCAAATAAAGGTATTATCTAAACATCATAGTAGTGATTTTAATTAATATGCTTTGTTTAATTTTTCACTATTTCTTTAAGTGTATGCATTTTTTTTTTATTTTTAATTTCTACTATAGTAAAATAATTAATTTTTAAAAATGTTATTAAATAATTCATTAGAATAATTTGAAAGCAATAAACAACATGAAATAAAGTACACTTGAATATCCATCTCATGTATAATCTGAATAATAAAAAATAAAAAAATATCTATAATTCTGTATTTTAAAGAGCATGTGATTGTATATTTTAAAGAACAAGCTAAAATAGGTTTTTTAGCTACTTTAACTATAAAATAAGAAGCATGAGTGTGAGTGGTCATATTATTTAGAAAACTAGCTAAATTGATTTTTTAGTTAGTTTAGCAATAAATCAAGAAACATGGATGGAGATACTCTTACTACTAATTTTCATTGCATTTTCCAAGCCCACGAAGCTTTTTTTTTTTTTTAAAAAAAAAAATGGCAGGAGCGGCTCTTTAGTTAAGCATGGACAGCGAGAAGGGCAGCTGGTTTTAAAACCCTAACTGGACAGAACTGAAGAGTCAGCCAGCAGGGTTCTAGTTTTTTAGATTACTCCATACGATCGCTCACTCCAAATCTCTCTAACCATCAACCCAAGAAAACAAGAAAACTTGATGGGCTCCATCAAATTCCTTGTCTCAAGAACCTCACCCAAGAATCTCTACCAACTTCTCCAGAACACTTCCCTAAATCCTTCATATTTCCCTAGAAACATTCACTCCCTCTTTTCCAGACAATTCCACTCCTTCCAAACTGCCACCTTCTCATCTTCTGCTCTTGAACCACAACAAACTAGCGCCTCCGCTCCAAGCCCCAATACTCGTGTCCCTGCTACTGTCATTACTGGCTTTCTTGGCTCTGGAAAGGTATTTTTCACACACACACACACACACACTTATTTGGTTTCTGCTTCTTGAACTGCTTTCTGGGCAGTCTTTGATTTTCTTTTCCTTTTTCCTCAATCAAAGCACCGATACCAATTTAAATGCTTCGGGTTTTCAAGATGCTGCATCCCTTTTTTTTCACCTGTATGATTCTTTGTACTGTATTTAATTTCTCTTAATTTGAACTGAATTGTTGACAATGCAGACAACTTTACTGAATCATATTCTGACATCTCAACATGGCAAGCGGATTGCTGTCATAGAAAATGAGGTATGGACATTACACCTTACAAATTTACATGCTTGTGGTTATTTTTTCAATTATTTGTTTTCTTATGAAAAATTACTGATAACCTTGACTCTCGCTTTAAAGGACAAATAGCACTGTTCGGATTTATTATGGTATTTCTTTGTCCAAGAAATTGGCATGATGGGCAATAATAAATAATGTTGTAAATATTGAATTCAGTAGCCAAAAAATATCTGTCCTTGGGTTTCTGCTTTATATTTATAAAAAGTTTAATGGTTATTTTGGTTACTGCTCATGCAGTTTGGTGAGGTAGATATTGATGGATCGCTGGTTGCTAGTCATTCCACTGCAAGTGACGACATTATTATGGTTAATAATGGTTGCTTGTGCTGTACAGTAAGAGGAGATCTAGTTAAAATGCTCCTGGAGTTGGTGAAGAAAAATAGAGACAAATTTGATCATATTGTTATAGAAACTACAGGTATTATATGTTCCTAGGACTTTTAAGATTTTAATTGTGCAATGTGAGTCAAGGGCTAGTTATAAGGTTAAAAAGTTTGGGTGCATTTGGGATTGGGCAAGAGTTGGGAAAAAATGGTTTGGTGCCAAAATGCAGATTTGGATATTGGGTTGCCTTTCTATTTGACTTCTAACGAAAATTTAAAGTCTTATGATAACATCTCCTCTCAGAAAAAGGGAAAGTTGGGGAAGAAAAAAAATTCGCCCCATTAAAACCTATTGTCATGGATTTCTCATTCTTTGTCCTGTAACAGTTTCATGATAGCCTTCCTATTTTTTCTACTAAGCACATATCGACTGTGTGAGGCAAAATTTACCTTTTCACGAGTCTGCATTGGTATAGATCCTGAAAGCTTAACTACTCTATCATATATGAAACCTTTTTGCAGGACTTGCAAAGCCAGGCCCAGTTATAGAAACATTCTGTTCTGATGAGCTGGTTTCTCGTTATGTGAAACTGGATGGAGTTGTTACAATGGTGGACTCCAAGCATGTCTTGCAACATTTGAATGAAGTAAAACCTAGATTTGTTGTAAATGAGGCAGTAGAACAAGTTGCTTATGCTGACCGTATTATATTGAACAAGGTTGATGTCGTCTTTGAATGCTTTGGCCAATGCTTGTCGGTTAATTTCTTCATCGTACCGTTTATTTACAGATACTCTATTTGCATCCTTCTGAAGCCCTAGAAGAATTGATGTTTCTTACTATTTATTCTAACCTTTTGCCAGATAGATTTGGTGTCTGAGGAAGAACTGAAGGGATTGACTATGAGAATCAAGGTAAGATTTTCATTTATACAATCACGTATTGTAGGATCTTCTAAGTTGAATCCTAATCTGTATATGATTGATTCCTTTCCCAGCGTATCAATGGGATGGCTCCAATTAAGCTAACCAAATATGGATCTGTTGACATGGACTTTGTCTTGGGAGTGGGAGGATATGATCTCGAAAGGTTAATGATCCTATCTTCGAGTGAGGAATCCCATCAAATGGTTTTCTTTTACGTTATTTATTTTAAGTATAATTGTTCTACTAAATATATTTTCCCTTAACTCACAAATAAATAAGCACACTGCAAAATATTTTTATTTTCTGGATGTTACAATTGTAGAAAACATATCTGTTACTTATAGTGTAGTTTGAGCTCTTGTTCGTGTATATGTTGATTTCTGCAGAATTGATTCAGAAGTTCACCTAGATGATCCCTGCAGTTCGATGCATCAACATGGGATTGCACAAGGTTGCCTTTTCTTCTTTATTATCATCTTTTCTGTGACCCTCTATATGTTAATTTATTAGGAAGCAGAAATTGTGTGATGATTATTTGATGAGAGATGTTGAATTGAATGTTGTGATTTTGACCAATCATTTACTGGGGATGTGCAATTATGAAAATTTTGGTTAATTGGCATTTTTGACCAACTTATAGTTGCTTTTAGTATTCTGCATATCTCATGGACAGAAATATGTGTGCAGTGCTGATGAGGTGTTTTTGTTATCAGAATTTTGGAGGATTTGAGATTATTGTGATTCTTAAATGATAGGTCTCACAGTCAATCAATTTCATGCAATGCTATGATGACTGATGATGATAAGTAGAACCAAAAAGGAACATGCATGATCTATGCTTCATAGGTAGTTCTGGCCACTCATCAGGTATCCAGTCATGAAACCTTTTGAAGCAATTCTAGGCTCGGCAGGCACGAATATGATGCCTCATATACCCTCGGGGGCCAAAAATTTCTAAAAATTATGATGCCAAAGTTTCCCTTTCCACCACTCCTAAAGCAAAAAAAGAAAAGAAAGAAGAAAACCAAACCCATTGAAAGCACTCCTGTTCTGCTCTCATCATTTCTGTTATCTGTTTCTCCGTCAGAATACAATATCTACTTTAGCTTCTTTTGATATCCAGGTTTTTCTTAAATAATTGTTATGGTTGATTGCAGAACACTGTCAAAGGCATCACCACAACCATGTGCATGATTCTGCTGTCTCTAGTGTCAGTATAGTCTCCGAGGGAATGCTTGACATTGATGAGGTATTGCAGTTTGTTCCTTTTTGTTATGGATTAAATCACAACATATTTTCAATCATGAACATCTAGCATCTACATACTAAACACTTTGACGAGATGAATTTTCCTACTCTCTTGATGTGTGGATTTATGATATTCATACTCTACTCTTAACGTGCCCTTGATATCAAATATTCAAAGTCAATGTTGTTCATTTAAAATTTTTTATCTAGGTTTGCTAGGAAGCAATGATGAAGGGCAGCATTTGCCCCCCTTGATTTTTTTAATTAACACAAAAGATCCATAAAGAAATATTTTTTGCCTCATTTAGTAAAAAGCATCCAACTCGTTCCAACTGCCCTCTTTTGCAATTTGATCAACAAATCAACATAAAAATACAAAAATAGAAGTGCTAGGTAATTTTCAGCAAATCAAATCAAATAAGACATATACATGTTTAATCAATTACTTTAATTGATTTGTTATAATAAAATAAGCTTCCATATGTAATTCTAAAATTAATATATTGACAACAAATAATTATCAAAATTGTATATTTTAGTTTTTAAAATACTGTTTACATTTTTAAAATTTTCCATTTTTATGATAAGTTGAATTAGTTAATAACTAGGCACTAATTTTCTTCTCAAGAAAACAAGAGAGAGATGACTTTTATGTATCTTAAAGTTGTAGTCTTTTATTTATATAAATGTTAGATAAGGAAATAAAAAATTATAGGTAATACAAAAATTTATTTTGAATTTTATACATAATATGTCCCTACATCCACGAGACATGATCTTGTTATGGAATATTAAAAGAAACTACAAGAGGTAGTATTTTTATTGTAGCTATGGACTCATTAACATTATGAAATGATTTTTTTTGCCCTTGGAGGCAAAAAATAAAACACTGATAGGTAAGGGCACTTTTGACCCTTTCATTTTAGATGCACAACAAAAATTCCACATTGCCCTTGAATCAGAATTCTTGGTTCAAGGGGTGTTTTGTCTTTTCATTATGGTTGTTTTTTTTTGGTAGCTATCGGGTTTGGTAGGGGTAGTGTAGTATTTTTTTCATAAATAAAATATTATTTAATCTGAAAAAGATGGTTGCGCTTGGGGTTGACATGGAGGTGTGTGGGTTCTTCCTCGTTATTCAGATGGTGTGTACGACGCCATCTGGCGGCTAAACTCTGGCTTCTATGATAGCGTTTTCATTCTAATGAAGTCGCCTCCATTCCTAGGCGGTGTGTGGCAAAAATATATTGCGTTTTCCACCGGTGACCATTTCTTTTTTTTCTTCTTCCCTCTCTCCTTCTCATTTCCAAAGCCAACCTCTGTATATTTTCAGTGCAACCCTTCAATTTTCTTTTCTCTTAGATTTGGTTCTTTTTTTTATTGTTATATTTTTTATTTTAATTATCCATGGAATTTGAATTTTCTTTCAATTTAATCTTCTTTTAATTTTTTGATTTTTTAGATTTTGTCCCTATTCTTTTGACTTTTTTAGTTTGAATTATTCTCTTAATTAAATTATCTTTTCAATTGCATCTCTCAATATCTTATATTACTCTTAATTGGATAATTTTTTCAATGGCATCTCTCAATATTTTATACCATTATCTTAATTGAATTGTTTTTTTAATTGCATTTTTTAATATTTTAGTTCATTTTATTTTATGTCAGATTTGATTTTTATTATTTTGATTGTTAGTTTTTGTTTTAATAGGGATTTTGTTAATCTTTTGGGTCATGGATTTGAAAAATTTGAGTGGGTTGGCTTGAATATTTTATTCTAGGTTCTTTTTTACAATTGATATTTGTTGGCATAGTTTTTTTATAGGGTTATTTTGATCTCATGAGTTTCTCGTGTTAACCCTGCATTGCTCGATATAATATTTTTTTAATTTATTTGTTATTGTTGTCTATTTTTTTTTTAATTATATTATCAAATTAATCAAGATTTAACTCGATTCTCAAATTTCTTTTATTTAAAAACACAATCTTCTCCTAAACTTTTTCTTTGTTTGGTTGAAAAAAAATGGTTCACACATGGCCACCAATCTAGATTATACTAAAATATAACATCATAAACAAAGAGCACAATTCAAAATAATCCATCGTACATAATTATAAATAACTTCAAAAAAATAGTTCACGATGGTTTTATAATTAATTTAATGAGTAGTATTGGTTAGAAATTAAAATGTAAAAGAACTTGATAGTATATATATCACTTCAATTGACAATATTTTTTTCAGTTTTTGCCCCTCTTAGAAATTCCAGCTTAGCTGCTGCTAGAAAGTGGCTTTCATTTTCCTAGCTATTTTTAGAACTTGTTTCTCTCTCTCTTTTCTCTGGACTTCTGAATTATGAGTTTATTAGATGTCAGTATTATTTGAAAATTTATATTGTGAAATTGTCAAACTTAAAATCAATCCTATGAAATATAAATAGATAGATAATTATTTTAATCTTAAATATTTTCATCATATATGATGAATATAATTAAAATAAAAATAAAATTGTAATGATTTCTTAACATGATGTCTCAGCCAGTTATTCACGTCTGTCTCCACAAACTTCCGTTAACCTCTATGCCGGTTCCATATTCGTCAGAAGTAATTTTTAATCCTGTATATTTGTCTTTATTAGAGACAATGAAACTTTCAATGTGAGCAATCTTTTCATGACCTTCTTTCATTAAATAAAGTAAAGATCTTATATAAAGATGTTTTGCATGCATCAAACAAAGTTAACCTAGGTTATGTTAAAAAATAAAAAAAAATATTTTACACATATTGTAAGATTATATATATATTTGAGTCTAGAGGTCCATCAAGTTAGAGGATATCTTAGTATTTTTATTTGTCTTTGCTCCATCCGAGATGGAATGAAAAGGCCCTCTATACCCATGTTCATTGTCATCCCTACTCTACTCTGGAGGCTCATATGTTGGATTCAGTATTCTTCAAATAGCTTTCTGATATTTTGATTACTTTATTTTCATGAAAATATTTAAAGTTCATAAAATTTTATAAAATATATCATGAAAAATAATGTACTTTTAAATTTTCATTGGCCACCATCACTGCCACTATTTCACTGTGGCTGTAACCTCTTTAATCATTGAATCACTTCACCATGATTATCATCCCACACCACCTTTCCGCCATTTCCTTTATCATTATCCATCATCTCAACCACCATAATAATGTTATCACCATCATTGTATGAACTTTCCGTCTTTCCTATCATTATTCATCGAACATTAAAAAACTTTTTGTAATTAAAAATATCATTAAATTCATGAATAACATAATTAAATTCATGAATAACATAACTAGTAATTTTAGAACGTTATTAACTTTTTTATATGTTTTGTAGTCTTCTTCTTCTTTTCTTTTTTGTCTGAACTTCAACTTTTTTCCAAAATATTCGTATTTCGTTCCAAGTTAAAATTTCCCCAAGTTTAATACCCATTAACTGTAGTAATTCAATATAGTATAACTAAATGATCAATAACTACAGAGTTTATTATTTTTTTGACATCGTTACGAATTGATAGCCAACTCATTACTTCTAGGAAAATATCTTATGCAAGTTCAATTAATCATAATTAGCCTACTGAATAATTTAGATTACTAATCAATTGTCAAGGCAAGGATTTTTTTGTTTGGCCCAACAAAATAAGATGAAGAAAATTGACAGCTAAGATAAGCAGAAAAGAGAGAAAGAAAAAGAAGGAATCTAGTGTTCGTCATAAAAAAGAAAAAGGAGAAGAAAAGCAATGTTAAAAGTGAAGTAATATTTTTCGTATATAAGAATTAATAGAAAATTTAGATAAGCGTGAGGATTTTCCTGGCAAAAGAGTTATACTATCTCCATAAAGTCATAACAATATACATGTCCATATCTCCTAGATGCTATATATGTAATTGATTTAACCCCATTATTACAAAAGAATTGTGATTTAGCTAGTGAGTCTGGGATTCTATTCTTCTTCTCCCTTTCAGGTTTAGTTATTTTAAGATTCTATATGTCTAAAAAGTGAAAACAAATTATTATAATAGAAAAAAAACGAATCTCAACTTGACAATAATAATAAAAAACAATCACAAATTGATAATAAAAAATAAAATGAAGGTATTATGGTCTCTTTAAAAGTTTACCCTAACTTTTATTATATAGTAAAATACAAGATTTATATGTTAATGGATTGACTTATTTACCTTCATCTATAAGGTTTCTTGTCTTCAATTTTGAGAGACAGAGAGAACCATATATTATAAACATTTTGATGTATAATGGTGAGGAATTTAAAAATTCCTTTTTGGTTTTAAATGGAACAGGTCGATGATTGGTTAGAAAGGCTAGTTGAAGAAAAAGGTGATGACTTGTACCGGATGAAAGGTGTCTTGTCCGTCACCGGTTCTGATCAACGATATATCTTCCAGGTTTTCCCACACTTTATTTATTAACCAATTATACCTCTAGGTTTTTAGCAGATCCAAACTGGATATTTTCTGCATGTTGTTTTTCCTTCAAATCCTCACCTCCTTCCATGGTGCTTTTTTTTCGGGGGGTGCATTCTTTATTGGATGGTTGCCCAGGCAAAACATGGGGACCTGATGAGAAGAGAATAAACAAACTTGTGTTCATAGGAAGAAATTTAGATGAAACTGCGCTCAGAAAAGGTTTTAAAGGTTGTCTAGCATGAAGACGTTAGAACCAGCACCGCCAAATACTCTGGTATTTCTGGGGAAGATTCCTTGTTAGGATTATTGTAAAAAGCCAAAAGTTATAATCAACTTCAAAATTAGGGATGAATACAATGATTATGATATTCCAAAGCCTTAAGCCACGACGTTCAGCAAGAAGCCTCGAACCAAATTCCGAGTCTTATGGATGATGTGAACGGGAGTGATAGTTGCGGGCGGTGATAAATGGCCATAGAAAGTTGTTTAGGAGATCATTATGAATACAAGAACTAGTTCGTCCAAGTTGTTCATTCTCACCCTGAGAGAATATTATCACTTGGAATTTTAGATCACCAGTGAATTGGTTGATCGAACCCAATAAAGAACGCATCGAGCATCTGCGAACAGGGCTTGGTTTAGTGCAGGATGAGTTGGGAACCAATAAAAAACGCATTGAGCATCTGGAAACAGTGCCTGGTTTAGTGCAGGATGAGATGCAAAAAATGGAGACGGGCATGACTGGTGGGCTTTTCCATTCAGAGGAGACCCTCAATAGCATCTCTAATGTCTTGCTTTTAGACCAGGAATCTTCAAACCATGACAACTGCAGCCTTGATATTACTGAGGGAATTGTGGGCATGTTGTATTATCTAAAACAACAGAAAAAGGCTTGCTATAGCATGATATCTTTGTTTAGACTTTGATGAAGTTCTTTCACGGGTCAAACGGGTAGGGACTTTGAGAGACTACCAGAAACAAATTGAGAAGCTTGGCACCAGAGTTCGAGGGTGAATTCAAAAAGCTTTGATAGGAACATTCATGGGAGGCTCGAAGGCTGAGATTTCTGATGGGATTCAGATGTTCAAACGCATAACACTGAAGGATGCTATTAGTTTCGCGAGGATGAGAGATTATCAGCTCTCACGACAACGTTAGTTCTCATGACCATCCCTGCCTGCACAAGTTCCTATAGCTTTTCCTCCAACAACTCGTGAAGGCACCATAACGCCTGCTGCTCCAATCAGGCGATTATCATGGGAGGAAATGGAAAGGAGGAGAGCACAAGGCCTATGTTTCCATTGCAACGAACGTTTCACAGTTAGGCATAGAAGCAGAAAACCTCAGTTGGAGATGTGATGGATACCAGGATCAACAAGTATCAGAGGATAACCACGATGGAGATCTAGTGGTGGCACAAGAACCTAGGATTGAACCTGAAATCACATTGCACGCATTCACAGGATGGTCTGCCCCAAGAACTATGCGAATGGCGTAAAAAATGGGACATCATGAAGCAGCAATGTTAGTTGACAGTGGTACCTATAGAAAGATTTATTCTATGGGTGGCTAAGGCCGAAAGGCTGAAATGTCAAGGGTGTTTTGAATAGGTATTGGTAGACTTACAAGGCACCGAATTATAAAGGACGAATCATTCTGAGGAGTGATTATAGAGGCCTTTTATTTGAAGATAATTAAGTTGATTAGAGAAGGCTTGCTATGGTATGATATCAAGAATTAATAAAAAAAATCTGTTTGGGGGCTAAATTGAAACAATATTATATTTGGGGTGTTTTTACCATCAAACAAGCCAACATCTTAATTACTTTTATTTTATTTGAAAAAGCAAAACAAAATGAAGAAGTTACAATTTACGAACAGGTAAAAAAAGTGTGAAAAGAGAATAGGAAAAGGAAGAGCGGAGATAGTTTCATCACAACACAGATTTCATGCACACGAAAGGAATATTTTACGTAGAGGGCGGTCGCTTCTCTTTCCACGAAACGAAGTACCTAATCCACGACCATTCACCTTCACTGTCGGACACGTTTTATAATCATATTTTAACCCGAATGAAAGCAAAACTGTTTCGTACGAATGCAGTGATAGAAAGAATTATATAAATTATATGTTCACATTTTAATTAATAATTTTAATTATTAATTAAAATACATTTTAGTATTTTAATTAATTTTTTAAGTTATTAATTAAATTAAATTTTTATATAATATTAAAATTTTATTCATTAAATAATTACGAATTTAAATCATATTATTATTATTTTATTTTATAAAAATTAAATATAAATTAGTATAAGTTTTACAAGTTTTAAATCTAAAATGTTTTTATCTAAAAATAATTATAGTAATAATGTATTAATAATTTACCTAACAGGTTAATCAATTAAATAAAATAATTATTTAACATGTTGAAACACTAATTAATTAACTTATATACAGTGGTGGAGTCACCTGGAGATAAAGGGGGCCAATTGCACCATTATTGTTTTTTAATATTCTTTATATTAAGATATTAATATAATAGTTTGACGAAGGTTTTGTACCTGGAAAGTGGAAAGTTATTCTTTACTTATATTTTAATATAATATATAATATATGTGGAGCTCCTTTACTTCTTCTTCTTATTTTTTTTTAATTAATTAATATTTTTTTAAATTAACATAGATGTCCGAACTAACTTGCACACATCACAACTAATCTTATAAATTCTAAAGTTAACAACTATATAAACTTTCAATGACCATCATATAAGCAATCAAAAACTTGAACATGAGATTATTGAGATTATAAAAAGAGCAAACTTTTTAATCTTAAATTCTTACCATTTGATCACCACCTAAATAATTTTAACATTTTTTTTTATTTTGAGCCGTTGTTACTTGCCTACTTCTATCATGTAAAGTTCTCTTCAAATTAAAATTTTTTGTTTTATATTTTAGATAAATTTCTTCTATCTTTTTTATAATTAATTATTAAAAATATTAGGATTTAAGATAACTTAGAGGTTTTGATATAAATATGTTTAAATATATTTAAAATAAATATTTAAATTTACTAATTTAATTAATTAAATATTTTTTTATTATAAATGAATAAATTAATGCTTATACAAAACCAATATTCTTGATATCTCTTGTATTAGCAGAATAAATTATTGAAATTATTTAATTAAGATCTTTTAATTTACAATGTTTGATTGTAATTTTATATCACAAATTTGTTTGTAATTAATTGTTAATGAGATGCTCGGAATTAGAAGAGGGCATGGGTTTAAATCTCATAAGCTACATTTTTTCTCTCGGTATTTTTTTTAATTTGAAACTAGAATATAGTATTAAAACTTATTTAACATATTTAACTTAGTGAGTCCATATATTTTGTGTGTTTCTAGAAATAATTTAAATATTTAGAAATGATTAAGTATAATTTAATCAATTTACTTATTATATATATATATATATAGATATGAATTGAAATAAGTTTTAATTAATTAATATATATTTTACTATAAATTTCATATGAAAAAATTATTTTGTAACTTTTATTTAACAATAAATTATTGTATAGTTATGTTAATTATTATGTAGATACTAATAATAATAAAAAAATAACAAGTTTATCAATTAAATTAACATATCATTAAACAAGTATTTGAAGTGCAAATTTTTTAAAAATGAAAAATCATTCAAAATTTGAAGTCATGCAACTCAATCAAATTAAAAAAAAATAAAATTAAAAAGTTATATAGTATTGATATTACCTAAAAAATTCTGACCCCTCCACTGTTTATACGCTTATTAGGAGAAATTAATGGGGTCTCTGTACTCGTGATTGAAAAGATGAAGGAGTGGTCTTTATACATCATCAAGTCACTCACATTCCATGATTCTATCTTAACCATGTTTTAAAAAATAATTAATAAGATCATTTTGATCATTATAAACGGATTGGACTCTTTTCAAGTTGTTAGGAATAGAACAACACGATATATTATATATACTAGCAAAACCCAAACTATTAATTTAAATCCATGTCTGTCGGGCGATGGATTATAAAGTGCATGACTGACTAACAAATTTCTTATATTGAGAAGAAGTTGGGATATATTTATGAATGAAAAAGGTTACACATAAAATATCATGTCTATATAATTATTTTATTAAATGAAGTGTAGTGTTTAAAATTGTTAAAATAAAGTTTGACAATTCAAATTAAATTGATCCATATAGTAATAGTATACATGTGTTTGCATGCATGCATGATATCTTAAGCAAATATTAAACATATAAACTTCAAATCATATTAATTATTATCTTAGATTATAGATTTTTAGTCACTAATAAGAGCCTTACGTATTTGGATTATAAAAACACGTAAATGATTTCAATTCAGTACATATATACATATATTTGTTCGATTTTCATTATTTAAACCCCGGAGTCGTAGCCTCCTCATATCTTGGTGTAGCTTTGCATTTGATTTCAATGGTTTAGATTTTATTCTATTAACCAAGTTGATGGCTAATTTTAAAAAAAAAATTAAAGTTGACTTTTCTTCTATAAAAAACTTTATTAATAATTTATACGTGACAGATCATATTATGTCTAATTTAGAAGAAGTGAAATCTTACTCATCCTTTAAGCAGCAACATAAACACCCACCCCAATACCAACTGCTGCAAATTTGTGATGGGTTCAATATCACTAGTTTGGTGTTCATGACAATTATTAAAATCAGTTATAAACTAAAAGGGTGGGAAATTTTATTCTTCAAAGTGATTTTAATTTTATAATTAAATTTATAAATTTGATAAATTTATCTATGTTAAATTAAATTATTTTTTATAAGTTTATTTCAATTTGATAAACCAATTGATGAATTTCAAAAATTAACTTGCGTTGATTTTATATTTTTTTAATTATATTATTTAATATTAAGGATTATAATTTATAATTTATTTTAGTTTATTTTCTATAATATCATTTTAGTTTTATATATAACCTTAGTTTTAAGTTTAATAGGTTAATTCAAATTATTTTTATTTTTTTTAATTTTATCTTTTAACATTAAATTGATTAAAAATTATATTTTATAATTTATTTTAATTTATTTTTCATAGTGTTGTTATAATTTCATAACAAGATTATAAATTTTACATATTAAATTAATCTAATATATTATTATTTTAATATTAAAAAAATATCATTTTAAAATTATTTTAGTCAAGCTATATTTTTAAAAGTTGCATAAATTATTTTTAAACTAATAAAATTAACCAAATTATATCCAATCAACCATTATATATATAAATTATTTTTAACTATAAAAATATAAAAATATTAGCAACATCTAATTATTTTTTAAAAAATTTAACCACCATACGTGGATAATTTATTACCTGGTAATCAATAATTCTCAACTTGAAGCTTCAAGCGTTCCAGCCCTCACCGTCCCTCGCGGGGACTTCGAAACGTGGCTGATTCATGAACTGGACCACCGCCCACATGTCAAACACCGTCGTTTCAATCAGCATTATATGGTCCCCGTCTTGTCCCCACCTACACTTCCTGCGGCCCCTCCACGTGACGCGACGAATATTCCTTCCATCTTCTCCGCCGGCGAATATTCCACGCTGGATCCTACGTGGCATATAATCTATACTTTGCTCTCGTCCTTCGCTCCGTCTCAGTGACCCTTTCACCGTTTGATCATCTATATGTTTTCCTAAGCTACATCCAGCGGTTATTATGGTCAACATGAACATGACAACGTTAACATGTGTTCCAATTCTAAATTTCTTCAGCCATGTTGCTTCAGATTCCTCGCCGAGCTTTCCTCAGCATGTCCATTCACATATATATTATTTTACTCTTCTATTTTTGTAAATAAAAGAATTTTTCAATCAATTAACATGAAATCTCACATCCAAAATTTTAAAAATATGTTACTAATATATCTCCTCAACATCAAATATTGCAAGCTACATAGGCTTACCTTATAAATATTCAATCAATGATATCACTTCAATCTATGATTTTTTAATAAAATATTTATTTTAATGTTATCTTGTCCCTTCCTCAATCAAACAAGAACACCATGTTGTTGTTCAAATAACTAGTAAAAAAAAATCTATATAAGCACTTGTATACACTTGTTTGTATTTGGTTTTTCTCCATTACTATGCACGCTTGTTGAATTTTGGTCCCTTCTTCTTGCAAAGAATTGCTCCACATAAACAAATCCTCTGGACTCTCCTTTTCACTTTCTTGATAGCCTTCTCTTCCTTTTTCACTTTTGGGTCTTCTTATGTTTTGGGAAAGAAAGAGTTTTAGAAAGAGCAGAAGCAAAAAAGCTGCTTGGAGACTTCTATTCTCCAGCCGGTGAAGTAGAAAAGATACTTTTTGTGGGAGGTGTTATACATGGAGAGAACAACATTTGTTGGGGGAGGGAATTATCCATACGAGAATGGGATGGTGATGATGACAAGAGACCCTAAGCCAAGGCTTAGGTGGACTGCTGATCTTCATGATCGTTTTGTTGATGCTGTCACCAAGCTTGGTGGCCCCGACAGTAAGTTCACTCTAAATTCATCTTCTTTTTTTTCTTGTTTAAACTTTATTTAATTTCTAGCTAGCTAGGAAGGATTTGCAAGATTGATGATTTGCTTGATTCAGTTGCCCATATTAATTGAAATAGCCATATTAGCACGCCTAGCTCATTTGGAATCTTCCAGGAAACATGATTAGAACCGGTGCAAATTTTACAGAAACTATATCAGAAATAACTGCTCCCAGTGATAAAAAGACACAGGCTCTGCCTTGACTATAGGTTGGCACTCGAAACACGATAATGACAAGACAGTTCATATATCTGGTCTATTACTGACGAATTCTTCTTAATATTTGTATGAACTTAATCAAATTGAGTCTACATTTGAATGTTTTCTCTTTAATCTCGTAGTTAATCTAATTATATAGACTGGATTTATTTTCAGAGGCAACTCCAAAGGCAGTCTTGAGGTTAATGGGATTAAAGGGTTTGACATTGTACCACTTAAAGAGTCATTTACAGGTACAGTTTTAACATAACTAATGCTGCTCACATCACTGATGCTTGATCTATTTCCTTTCCTTTTGCCTTTGAATTATGACTCTGTAAATATGCTGGCTTATTTATCTGCAGAAATACAGACTAGGGCACCAGGCTCGGAGACAGAACATTTCAGAACAAAGCAGGGAGAGCAGAGGTTGGTTCATCATTGCTTTTCTTATTATCCCATTTTGAACACAAACAACTGGTTTCAGCTTGAAAAATTGGCGCTTGATCCCACTGTAGCTTATAAAGCTCTTACAAGAACTTGCATAGTCAATTAGTTCTGTGTATTATTAGTCTCGCGACTTACCACTTCAATTGACTTCTAGGGGCTTCATATGTAAACTTCAGTCATGGTTCCTCAGCGACAAGTACCAGTTCACCAAGAATGGATAAAGAACAAGGGTATGCTCCGCCATCGTTCTTCTGTATTTACATGTAGTTTCTGTGAGAAAAAAAACATGATTTTTTCTGGATGTCTCAAGCCCTTAACTGTTTCCTTGAACATTGCTTATTTCTATCTACTAGTGTTTTTGTTTTTGCCCCTATACAGAGATTTTTATGGATTATGCCCCTTAACTAGTAATTCCATTAAGGATTGTCCTGAAAAGAAAATCTTAAAAAAGGAAGAAACTGAAATGTTTTTTTAATGAGTTAGGTTCTTTTAATTTAAGAAAATGTGATTCTTTCTTCTTTTTTCTGGTCTCTTTTTAAAAGTTCCTCATGTTATTTTCTAGAGGTAATGACCACTCAAACTAACGGAGTTGGGTGAATGGTACAGTCCTTAAAGCAATAACGAGTTAAACAACAAAATCCATTAAAAGTTTTGTGTCGAGGCAAAAATCATTAAAAAAAACAAGAGTATAGTGGCTAAACGTGTTTATTCGCAAATTTCAATGTTGGTACTAATTGATGTATGTTCGAAACAGAGAAATCCCGGTTGCAGAGGCATTGAATAGTCAGATTGAAGTACAGAAAACATTACAAGAACAAATTGAGGTATAACTTTCACAGAAGAGTCTGCCCTCTCTCTGTCTTTGTTTCTCTATTTTGGTAGTTTCTCCTAGAATATCACTGAACTTAGCCAGGTCATTCTCAAATTTCTAGTTTGATACGTTGAGTTGATCTTCTCTACAACAGGTACAGCAGAAGCTGCAGATGAGAATAGAGGCACAAGGGAAGTACTTGCAGTCCATACTGGAGAAAGCCGAGAAGAGCCTCTCACAGAACTTGAATGACGACGGAAATGGAAATTTAGAAGCTACAAGAGCTCAATTAACAGGCTTCAATTTGGCTATATCTAGTCTCATTGAGAATTTGAATGCAGAAGATAGGAAACCACACATCACTGATTTGCAAGGTGTCAATATCAAGACAAATGGTTCGGCTATCCATATCGATAGAGAGGGACAGACACAGGAAACTAAAGATGTGAAGCACCACCTTCATGGAGATTCCGTACATTTTGACTTAAACACCAAGGGTACCTATGATTTTGTTGCTGCAAATGGATCTGAGTTAGAACTCAAAATGCTTTCATATAGGAGATAAATTAGTAGTAATATTTAGTAATTACCTCCACAACAAACATTTTGCAACTCCTTATAGTGTGACCCTAAAAAGCTGCTTATAAATTATGTTATAAACTTGACAGATCCTCTATTTACAATTTGTTGTGTATGGTTCATTTTTCTGCTCTGAGAACTGCATACACGTAAATCACCAGGTTACATTCGTACAAAACACTCAAGTCGGAGCTAGGCCCCTCTGTCTTCTTAAGACTTTGTCATCATGGCCTCAGCAGTCAGGTCCCGTTATACCAGATGCTAGGCCTACGTTTTCGTCAAGGTTAAAAGCCTTAATCTTCGAAAGAAGCTTTAAGGTCAATAATACTCAAGGCCAGGCCACAAATTAGCAAGCATATAGGCATTCAAGATAAATCTCGACGGAAGAAAAGAGCAGTAATATTAATTGATTAGTCCACTAATCGTTTCATTAAAACATTCAACACAATTTGTTCTTGATATATATCGTTCTGATGATACAAAACGTTAATAGAGCAGAAGGACAAAAAAAGCAAGCAAGAAGAAGATTTTCAGATATTCATTATACTGCTGCTGTAGGATGTGGGTTACTTTTTAAATAAAGATACTCAGATATTCATCCATGCGAGTGTATTTCACTTCTGGATAAAGGTTTGAAGCTTCTTCTCCATCTTCTCCTATTTCAAAATTTGTCAAACTACCTTCGTAGGAAATATGATAGAAATGCCCCATTCCTGCCTTTGCTGCATAATCCTTCTCTGCAACATACACAAATAAATTTAATAAACCAATATAACCAAGGTAAAGAATGAAAAAAAAAAAGATGAAAAAGAGTGATGTATATATGATGTTGGATCATTTTTTTGTTTAGTCCTCATATGTACCTTTCATGGAAGCTAGGAAGTCTTCTCCAGAAATGATGATCTTTTCTAGTTTCTTTCCACTGAGTTTCTCCCAGATCTCAACTAACTGTCTTTGTGAGAGAATGTTTTCTGGTGGCCTTAGGTACAATGTTTTGTTCAATGCTCGAGGATCATCTATTGCTTTGATTGTGTATGTTGCAATATCATCTTCATCCATATAAACAGCTAAACAACAAAACAACATATAGCATTATTCAGTACAAACTACAACCAAATAGGATTAAGGGTTTCTTTCTCCTCACTACCATCATTACCCTTAACATTTCCATCTCCATAGAGACAAACTTTATCTTTTGGAGGGGTTAGGGTCTCAAGCTGAGAGAGGTTGCCAACAAAGTAACCCGCAAAGCAGTTAGCGGATACATAAGTGAAGGGGATCTTAGCATCCTCAATTGCCTTTCTTACTATCATTTTCTGGTCAAATGTTTCTCTTCCTGGTGCTAGTGCATGCTCCATTCTTGCTGGGTCCATACCAAATTCCGAAGGCAAGAAACGCTGCCACAACTCAATAGAAGTATGTTTAGACTTCTTAATTAGTACCCTAATAAGATAATACAAAATTAAGCAAGTGTGACAGTGATTTTTTTATGTTATCTTCCATTAACTTATTGTTATTTGGTTAGAAATCCTTAAGAAACCTACAATTTGATCTTCATTATTAATTAATATCCTAAATGAACTTAATTAGGATATTGTTTCAAAGTGGAAAGTATATTGCACAAGCCTTTAATTTGGGCCTTTGCCATAAGCAAATAGATTATAACACAGCGACTAAACTGATCAGGCATATTATGCTTTGTTTCGCTTTAATTAAATGTTGGAATGTCACCGCTATCTTATCTTAAGCGATTTGATCATCGCCAGAAGGTAACTAGGTCAAATACTATTGTTTCTAATGTTATCTCAGGAAAGAGTTAAATTATGTGGAGCCATTAATTATTCAGTATTCTAGAGTGCTTCTTGCTACCAGTCTTAACAACAGCAGCGAAACACCTCCATGTTAAAAACTAATAGCTAACTTTGAACTGCATCACTTGCATGCAGGATAGCCCGAAGGAGGAGAAAAAAATATGCATAGATAGCCATCAAGAGCTTACGGTACAAACTGAATTATCATGAATATTCAAGTACCTTTACGTTTCCTGCTTCTTTGATGGCATCCACGAGCTTGAGCTGCATCAAAATGTTGTGGCTCTTAAAATGCACACCGGACATGGTGCAAATGACAACATCAACGTTCTTCACTGCCTCCACAAGGCTTTTCTGATCGGAAAATGAACCCTCAACAAGGCGAGCTCCTTGCTTTTTAAATGACAATAGCAGCTGTAGCTTATCAATGTCAAGGCCTGTCTCAGGACGTTGAAGGACGTAGGTTATATGGCCTTGGTCTATGCTTGCCTTCACAATTCTCTTACCGATATACCCAGTAGCCCCAACAACAAGAACCTTGCTCTTTGCCATGAGATTTGATTGTTTCGAGAGTCATAGAACCGTGCCTTATATAAAAGATTCTGCAAAAGGCTTCGTCGTGATTTTGTTAATTAATTTATATCTTGACGGTCGTTTTATTCTATTCTATTCTATTCTTTTGAATCACAAGATACTATTGAATTGGTGACTTGAAATTGTCAATGGTATAGAAGTTTAGGAAAATTCGTTCACCGGGGGTTCAGAGAGGAGCCAGACGGGTTAACTAGGTGACAAAAATTTTCGCGTTGAATATTGACGTCAGTTAAAAGTTCTTAGAAAGAAATTATATATATATATATATAAAACAAGATATTTATGGCTAGATTAAACATAAAAAACCTAAACTTGTAATTCAAGAGTAGGGCGAAATGAACTCTAAATTTCCCGAGTTCCAAACACTCAAACTTGGACACAGTTGGAGGATTTCTACGTGGTCGTGCTCATTACTCAAATGTCAGGCGGTGGTTGCACTCACCTCAAGAAAAAGCAAAATGAAGAGATCTTCCATTGTCAATGGCGCTGGCGTATCCTTCTTCCATTCTTTTCAACGTCTATTTTCGCACAGACTTCCATAAGTAACCTCTGCAAGCGCTTTATTTGTCAAATCTCGGTGATGTAATCTTAACGTAACTAAGTTGTCATGTTTCTGTCGATAAAAAAGAGAAAGGAAGCCGTGAATTAGCCAGTAATCAGGCCATTTAGGTGATATGTGGTAATTCTAGAAATTGATTAGACAAAGGGGCAGGGGGCATGAGGAATATCCATGATTTCTTTAATTTGCTGCAACTAATTTAGACGACGACCAGATTCATATGTTCGCGTGTGTAACCATTGCACTAGAAAAAAACCTTGGCCATGCTTATTTATTGTGTTTTTTTTAGTGATGAGGAATTAGGGACCCTTCTAATTGAAATTAATGTCAGATCATTCCATTCTCAGAGAAGGGAGGGAAATTGAGCCTAATTTCTCATTAGCACAACGTTAAAGGACTAAATTAAAAAAATAATAATTTGGTGACTGAAATGGAAAAACTCTCGAAGCAGAAGATAAAAAAAAAAGAAAAAAAGAAGCACTTTGCGAATCACATTAATCCGTGTGTGGGTGGCATTGTGCTTCCAACGTACTTTTGCCATACTTTTAATGTTTTTGTTAAAGCTTATTAAGTGGACGCAGTAAAACTTAAATTGACCGGGAATAAAGTTATTTTTACTAAGATTGGGTTTAGAATTTTATAGGATATGAATTTATTTAAAAGATTAAATTAGATTTAGAAAACTTTTTAATTTTTTTAAAAATTTATATTTTTTTAGTTTGATCTTTTAATATCTATTTAATTAGATCTTAAGTTTTATTTTTTTTATTTGTTTTTTATAGGATTTTTTACTAATTTTAAAAATAAGTTGGTTAACTCGAATTATTTTAATTATTATTTTTTGTTTAATTTAGCTTTGATTAAATAATTTTTATTTTATAATTAAATTAAATAATTAAATATAAATATGAGATCATGTCTTGGTATTTTTACTAGGTTTGTTTTTTGGGTTAATACTCTGACCACGTATATGATCTTTTCTGGTATTATCATGTAGTCTTTTGCAATAATATTAAAACTATAAGTTTTTTTTTTATTTTATTTTATAAAAGAGTGATGTCTATAGTAGAGAGATGACGAGTCTCTAATGAGGTTTTATTTTTTTTCCTCATAAGTATGGTATTGCTAACTCATTTTTATATTTAATAATTGCTATTTTTTTACTTTATTTTTTGTTAATGTTTTTTTAATTATATTATTAAATCAACTAAGCTTATCTAACTCAATCTATGTCTTAGATATTTCTTACTTTCAAAAAAATATTAGTATTGTTGAAACATTTGTTTTATGTTAAAAAAACATTGATTTGGTGCATAATGTAATGTGGGCAACAATTTAGTAATAGCTAATTGATTAGGAGTTTGGTTGGTATTTTATGAATTCTTATAAAACAAGTCTTATATGTGGTATAAATAATCATTATATATATATATATATATATATATATATATATATATATATATTGTTTTGGCACCTACAGAATCGATCATTTTGGCAGTGGTGATCAAAGCTAATTAATGGATACATTTCAAGTCCATGAATTTAACTTTGATCTTCTTTGTTCCACATCATGCACTGAAAATAAGTTCTCTTTTACCTTCATTAATTTTCAGTTAATTGTATATTTTAAGGATCTAGTTTATGGTGTATGTTGAAGAAAAAAAATCTCATCTCAACCTTCTAGTGCATTGCATGGTAATATTACTGTTATTGATCAAGTCATAATCTCAATTGATGGCTCAGCTTGACAAGAATGAGTCGTACACCATGTCATCTTGCCCCCTTCACCATTCTTTCTTTAAAAAGCTACCGAGTTTATTGGCCGAGTTGAAGTGCGGATGTTCATGCAAATATTTGTGGACCTGTCCATTCTCATGCTTGGAAAACTCGGTTTATTTAGAACTAGCACATTATTTTAAAAACTTTGACAAAACTACCACAAAACTTTATTTTTTTATTAACGCATCTCTCGAATATTTTAACGGAAACATATTTTAAGATTACAATCAATGTTTTCAAAATAAAAATCTATCATAAGCTTAAAAGAAAAAAAGAAGAAAAACATTAAAATAAAATCTTGGTATTTTATATATAGTTGAAGACAAAATAAAAAATGATAAAATTATATCAAGAATATATTATAAACTTTAAAAAGCATAAATTTATTTAAATTGAATATTCATGTATTTTTTTATGGTGTATGTTAAGAATATATTATAAACCTTAATAACCATGATTTTTTTAATAAGTTGCAACGAGAAAGTGAAATATTTTAAACAAATATTTAGAATGGATTGACACTAATTCCAATAAGAAAAGAGGCGAAATAGAAAATAAAAGGAAAGAAAGAAAAATAATACCCCAATATTAATAAAACTCTGATAACAATATATACTTATATAATTAAAAATATCTAAACCAAATAAATTCAATAATATTAAAAAAAAGAAACAGTAGCCAAATTAGATCACACACGCCCACTCAACAGGTGAGTTGTCTATTAACTTTGCAGTACACGTTTGGTTCGCTTCAACTTTTGTTGGTGATTTTATTTGGAATTGTTAAATTTCTCTCGACATGATATTTCAATGACACTGAAGGTTTCACCAGCTGTCTGCTTGCAACGCTCACCAGCTTCAATAACATCTGTCTTAAAAACTCATCTGTTGCCTGTTAAATTTCTCTCGACATGATATTTCGGTGATTTTATTTGGTTTTACTGTTTGCTGAGAGTCAGAGTTGGTTGGGGCTCATGCCTGCTAGTGTTATTGTCAACGTCTGCTGCTAACAGGGCGAATGGAGATTGGAGAAGAGAGTGGGAGGAAGAGAGCGACATGGGTGGGTGGCGGCGGCTCGATTAGAGAGGGAAAACTGATCGAGCAAACAAAAAATTTATTCATTCAGGTTGGTTCCGGTCGGTATCCATTACTGGTATGAAACAAATTAAACCAGCTCTGGGATCTTTCAGCAACAGCAAAACGGTGTAGTAGTTAGCACATGATGATCTTCATGTATACGTTTTGAAATTCCAAATATACTCTTAGATCAAACTAGTCACCTTATCCCCTCTTCGTTACAGGTAAGAAGTTACTTTATAACGTAAAAAGAAATAAAAATGCAGGTGATGTTACGTTTTTTTCAACATCAAGAAATATTTAAAGTGTGAAATGAAAATTCAACATATTACTTTGTCTTGATATATATATATATATAGAGACAACTTTATATTAAAGGTGTGTTTGCACCGTGATATTAAAAATTTTAAATTTATTTATTTAAAATAATTTTTTATTTTTAGAATATTTTAATGTACTAATATTAAAAATAATTTTTAAAAAATAAAAAAAATATTTTAATATATTTTTAAGCAAAAAATACTTGGAACCGTCTTCATTATTATAATCCTAAAAAGACTCTTAGTTAGATATTTTTTAGTTAAGAAGCCTTAAAATATGCTATCCACTGTTATTAATGCATTTATAAAATTAAAAAAAATTATTTTATTCTAATCTCTATTTAGATTTAAAACTAGATAATTGGTCTATGTATACTATCTCGTGGGTTGAATCAAATTTCATTTTAATATAGAAAAACACTTTAATGTTGCTAGTGTTTCTTTTAGTAAAATAAGAAATTATAAGGAAATTGATGATATAACTTAGTTGTTCTATTGGATGGAAAGAAAGTTTTTTCTATAGAGCTTTAAATATATCATTACTATTGTTTTGGATTCCAAAAAGAAAAGAAAAGAAGGTTTATATTAACTTTTTAAATTTCAACAAGTTATCAAAGAAATTCTAGAACGTAGATGGCCAATCGATCCTCTGTCCCCAACCAGATTCACATTTGTATTATTTTGTGTTCCCGCATGACGGGAAAAGGAGCAATGCAGGATTTTATAAGGTTTTGTTGACAAAGTTTCAGACACTTTATGTTGAATAAATGGCCGTCCAGTATCCACAAACTCACCTTGTTTCTCGGCGCCACCGGAACCAATATTAATTATTAACAAAAATTAAGGGGTCTGTCCATATTCATTACGCTGTATATTCCAATTCATTGTGTTTGATTTTTTTTTGTTATTGAATTTTTTCTATGTTTTTTTCTAAATTTTTTTCTAAATTTTTGTTAAGAGAAAAATGTTATTAAATTTAACAAAATTCATGTACCTATTAACATGTTTAGTTACTTATGTTTGGTTATTTCATCTAGTTCATGGCCCTTATAAATTTAATTATTTTTTTAATTTTATCATTATATGTTTAGTTAATTGGAAATTTAATTTTATATTTGATTTTTTTTGTTTTTTATAAAGTTATCATAATTTAAAAAAAAAATTAGGTATTTGATTGATGTATGAATTTATAATCATTTATTTTTGTTATTATATAATTAAATAAAAAATAATTTTAAAAACATATTATAATTTCAATGAAGTTAATAACCTGATTTATAAGTTTGACGAATTAACTTGGGCTACTCAATTCATAGGTTTAACGAGCTTACCCGCTAACCGGATATGAGTTTTTTGTTTTTGGTTCTTTAATTTTTTTTATTTAATTTTATTTTTTAATATTAGATTGTTTATAAAATAAATTGCATGGTTTATTTTTGTTTACTTTCTATAAAATTATTGTTATCTCAAATAAGTGTTTATTTAAAGTCATTGCTCAATTTTTATAAGCATCTAAACACATTTATAAAAAAATTATTTAACCTAATAGAGTTCAAACTAAAGTTGTAGAAGACCAATATTGATATAAGTTTTTTAAAAGGTTAAATTATCTGAATCTATGAAATTGATTGATTTAAATTAGTTAAATTTTACATGATTTAATTAGAAATTTAAATTAATTAAAAAAGTAAATTTAAAAATTTACTGATTTGGTGAGGTTTAATAATATTATTAAAAAAAAAGCTTTTAGTTTAGTTTTGTTTATAATATAATTATACTTTTAGTTTTGTTTGTAATATAATTGTAATGTAATATCCTTATCATTTATAACCAGCGTCACAAAACAAGACAATATTATATTAAAGGTATTTTTACATCATGTTTCTGAAAATTTTAAAATTTTTATTTAAAATAATTTTTTTATATTTTTATATGAGTGCTATATCAAAAATAAAATTTTTATTTTAATATATTTTTAAATAAAAAATACTTGAAAATGTCACCATTATCATAATTCCAAAAAGATTCTTAGTTTAAAAAAAACATTTGTTTTAGTGGGAAGGTCTTAATAATGCTATCCACCATCATTAATGCATTTATAAAACAAAAAATTCTTTTATTCTAATCTCTATTTAGATTTAAAACTAGTTTAGCGAAATAAGAAAATATAAGGAAATTGATGATATAACTTAGTTGTTCTATTCGATGGAAAGAAAGTTTTTTCTATAAAGCTTTAAATATATCATTACTATTGTTTTGGATTCCAAAAAAAAAAAAGAAAAGAAGGTTTATATTAACTTTTAAATTTCAGCAAGTTATCAAAGAAATTCTAGAACGTACATGGCCATTCTGTCCTCTGTCCCCAACCAGATTCACATGTGTATTATTTTGTGTTCCCACATGACGGGAAGAGGAGCAATGCTGGATTTTATAAGGTTTTGTTGACAAAGTTTCAGACACTTTATGTTGAATAAATGGCCGTCCAGTATCCACAAACTCACCTTGTTTCTCGGCGCCACCGGCACCAATATTAATTATTAATAAAAATTAAGGGCTTTGTCCGTATTCATTACACTGTATATTCCAATTCATTGTGTTTGATTTTCTTGTTTTTTTGTTATTGAATTTTTTCTATGTTTTTTCCTAAATTTGTTACTTAGTAGTAGTTTAAGAGAAAAATGTTATTAAATTTAACAAAATTCATGTATCTATTAACATGTTTAGTTATTTGATCTAGTTCATGACCCTCATGAATTTAATTTTTTTAATTATTTTTTTAATTTTATTATTATATGTTTGGTTAATTGAAAATTTAATTTTATATTCAATTTCTTTTTATTTTTTATAAAGTTATCATAATTTAAAAAAAAATCTAGGTATTTGGTTGATATTTAAATTTATAATTGTCTATTTTTGTTATTATATAATTAAATAAAAAAATAATTTTAAAAACATATTGTAATCTCAGTGAAGTTAATAACCCGATTTATAAGTTTGATGTACTAATTTGGGCTATTCAATTCATAGGTTTGACGAGCTTATCTGCTAACTAGATATAAGTTTTTTGTTTTTGGTCTTTTAATTGTTTTTTGTTTGATTTTATTTTTATTTTTATCCTTTAATATTAGATTGATTGTAAAATAAACTACATGGTTTATTTTTGTTTAATTTTTATAGGGTTATTATTATCTCAAATAAATATTTATTTTAAGTCATTGTTCAATTTTTATAAACATATATTTTTATTATATAATTAAATAAAAAAATTATTTAACCTAACAAAGCTGGAACCAAGGTTCAGGAGAGTGACATCGATCCAATTATAATTGTTTTAATATTTTTTTAAAAATATAAATTTTTTAAAAATTTAAGTTATTTAAATTTATAAAATTGATTGATTTAAATTAATTAATTTTTACATGATTTAATTAAAAGTTCTGATTAATTAAAGAAATAAATTTAAAAATATGATGAAATTTAATAATATTATAAAAAAAAAACTTTTTAACGCGCTTAATATTTTTTTTTGTTGAGATTTTAAAAAAGTAATTAGAGTACTTGAGAGCGCGGTACATGGCAGTAGCATAATTGCTAAATTATAGATCGGTGAGAGACAAGTTGAGCACTTACTATCAACGGTCAGGGATCAGGCAAGAACGTAGTGGGTGGTCTTCTACATGTGAAACCGAGGAAAGTTAAGTCGGCCATACTGTCCTGCATTTTCCAAGCAGAATCATTGAATCTTTCTGACAAGTATCTGATCTAGTGTTTTTCGAGTTCTAGAAAATGGGCACTTTAATTTTTCCTCCGTTTGTAGTTGAACCAACCGTCTTGTTTATAATCATATTTCTATTCTCGAGATCAGATTTTCTTCCATGTGTAATACTTGCAGATCTCTTGCTGTCGACTCGAGTTTAGAGATCTATTTTCTAGATTGTTCTGAGTCGGCGCAATAATAGTAGTGGAGAAATGCTGACATCAGATGAATTGGTAGGTTCACCGACTAATTATATGTGGAGCAAAAACCTTCTAGTAAAAAATACTTTAAAAAATAATAATTACTACAGATTCAAAGAAACAGCTCGCCGGTATATTGCCGTTTCTTTTAATTGTCTTCTCAAAGGTTGTGGGAGAATGGGAAGGGAATCATGCTTGGTACAAACGAGAAGACGGAAAATAAAAATGCGGTGGATACTGTGGTGGCCGGTAAGGTTAAGGTTTGAGACTCAAGAAAACAAGACTATGGCCATTAAGCCAAGTCTACTACTAGCTGCTCTACAATTCAATACATAACAAGGCAGTGCTTATTAAGCAACGCCAACGGTGTATATCAATTTCTTTTCAATTAATGTATAGGATAAGAAACTACGAATCAATATTCACATTTAACACCCTAGATTCGGCAATAAGGCATAAGAAATTAAAACTTTTAAATTTGGAAAATCATATGACATATATATTTTACTGTGAGGAATATAATCAAGCAAGCTGCCTGCCCTTCAGCTCAAATGTTGGTTAATGAGCCTAAAACGACAGGAATATACACACAAGAGAAACATTATTCATTAATATTTTATTTTATTTTTTCACGAATTAAAGGATATGATGTACTTTCTATACATCGTATTATATTATAAAATATTATTCATTCCAATAACTTCTTTTCTTTTTACTTTTAATTCTTTTATTTTAAAAAAATTATATTTTATATTTTATTTTATCCTACAGTATTTGATTTATTAAAAATTAAATATCATGATTTATTAAAATTTATTTTTTATATAATTATTTTAGTTTTATAATCTTTGTTGTAGGCTTAGTAATTTAACCAGATAACTCAGTTTTTATAAAATTATTTTTTAATTTCAGTCTTTAATATTATATTAATCAAAGATTAACTTTATGATTTGTTTTAGTTTATTTTTAATAATATTATCTTTGTCTTTTTATCTAGATCATGAGTTTTATGGGTTAACTTGGATTTACTCGGATCATTTTATTATGTTATTTTTTGGATTGAGAATTTTTTTAATTTTATTTTTTAAAAATTGGTTGATTGGAAATTGAGCTCAATAATTTATTTTGATTTATTTTATATGAAGTTATCCCAGTCTCATAACTTGAGTTGCGGGTTTTGTACGATAATTTAGTTGAAACGAGTTATTTCTTTTGTTTGCTTTTTAAAAGGTTATTCTGATCTCATATAAATTTGGTGAATTAACTTTAACTGAATTAGGTCTTTTTTTTAATATGATTTTTTTTTAGTTTTATCCTTTAACATTAGGTTGATTGAAAATTAGACTTTTTAATCTATTTAGATTTATTTTTTATGGGGTTATCTTGATCTTATGACTTAGTTCATAGATTTAGCAAGTTAACTTAAGTTGACTCTAATCGTTTTTTTTTTTCAATTATATCCTTTAATATTTAATTGATTAAGAATATGATTTAATAATTTATATATATATTTAGTTTATATAGAGTTATTATAATCTCATAATGAAAGTAATAAATTTGACTGATTAATCTAAATTTATTCGAATCGATTTAGTATGTTGTCGTCTTTGTACTTTTTTAAAAAAGATTTTATCTTGAGATTTTTTTAGCCAAATTATGATTTTATTAGTTATTCGAGTTGTTTTTAGATTTATCAAGTCAATCTAATTATATCATAATAATCCTTTATATTATTTAAATTTTTATTATTTACTAAAAAAATATTTGTAATATTTAAATATTTTTTTAATATTAAAAAAAATATTATTTCATCCACAGCGAAATTAGCAGGATATCGATCTAGAGATTCACTAAATAGAATAAAAAAAAAGGCATTGGAAAGGCTTGGTTTGGCATATTGAACTGCATATTTCAAAGATGCACAAGTGAATTGAGGATAGCACTTGGCTGTTGAAACGAACGCCTACAAAAGGATGACACAAATTAATATATCTCATTAATTTTTTTTTTAATATAAATGGACTTCTTCCTCTAGCTTGCTAGAGACCAAAGAGTTGTTGGGTATCCCCAGTTAATATGAGATCTCTAGCTTATTTTTTAAGAGAAGCAACCTCTATATACTATTAAATAAATCCTTATAGAATTTTTATTATTATTATTTTTGTGAGGGAAAGTTACCCCCCAAGCTAAACTAGGAAGCAACGGTAACCTCATGTTTGTTTAAAAAATATCTGCTTGGACTCAAGGCTGCTATATAATGGCATGAGGGAGGGTCATGTATTCCATTCCACGAGAGAGAGATCAGGTAGAGATAGAGAGAGATCAGATGGAGAGCAAAAGCAAACTGCTCGTTGTAGGGGGGACTGGGTACCTGGGAAAGAGGCTGGTGAAGGCAAGTTTAGGTCAGGGTCATGAAACATACGTATTGTATAGGCCAGAGATAGGTGTTGATATTGATAAGGTTCAAATGTTACTGTCATTCAAGGAGCAAGGAGCCCATCTTGTGCAAGGTTCCTTCAATGATCAGCAAAGCCTTGTCGACGCGGTTAAGTTAGTTGATGTAGTTATCTGTGCAGTTTCCGGTGTCCATATCAGGAGCCACCAAATCCTCCTCCAACTCAAGCTTGTTGATGCTATCAAAGAGGCTGGAAATGTTAAGGTAGATTACCTTGCATGTATACATGAATCGCCTGTTCTTTCTTTAATGATAGTAGTGTATTATCTTTTGTTATTTCCAACTTCGTTCCTAATTTCCTTCTCTCTGTGTGGCTTGACCACTTCTCAATCATCATTAATGTTGTATAATTAAGCACAAACATTAAATGTGTCGCAGAGATTTTTGCCCTCGGAATTTGGCACTGACCCTGCAAAAATGGAGAATGCTATGGAACCTGGACGGGTTACATTTGACGATAAAATGGTAGTTAGGAAAGCAATTGAAGATGCTGGAATTCCTTTTACATATGTTTCTGCAAACTGCTTTGCTGGATACTTTCTTGGAGGTTTATGTCAACCTGGACACATCATTCCTTCAAGGGAACACGTATCCATACTGGGAAACGGCAAAGAGAAAGGTACCTTGATAAGAAGGATGGTTAATTACTACATACATAGCTAGGTTTTTTTTCTCTGATAATTTGTGCTTAATAGAAAAGAAAATTATGTTCTAATCTCTTTTCCTACATGTATTTGATTCGACAGCAATTTATGTTGATGAAGATGACATAGCCATGTACACCATCAAGACCGTAGATGACCCTCGGACCCTGAACAAGACATTATACATTAGGCCACCCAAAAACATACTGTCTCAAAGAGAAGTAGTTCAGATATGGGAGAAACTCATCGGGAAAGAGCTGCGTAAATCTACAATTTCCTCGGAAGAGTTCCTGGCAGCCATGAGAGGTAAGGGGTGTTTGTTTGTGTGGTTTATTGTGATTTTTTAGAAATTTTTTATTTATTTTGATATATTGGTGTTAAAAATATTTATTAAAGAATTATTTTTATATATTTATAAGTAAAAAAAATTAAAAAACAATTTAACTAATTTAATTTTTAGCATTTATAATTGAATATCAGAAGTAAAGGTAACAATCAGTAATTCGAATAAATTATCCTTGTATGATTAATGCCTAATCAACTTGCTTGTTTTGTCTCCTTGAAACAAAAATGAAGAACAAGATTATGCTGAGCAAGTTGGATTGACACATTACTACCATGTTTGTTACGAGGGATGCCTTACAAATTTTGAAATTGGTGATGAAGGAGAGGAAGCTTCGGAGCTTTATCCAGAAGTCAAGTACACCACAGTGGAGCAGTACATGAAACGCTATTTATAATTCTCCAATTTGTATATTCGTAATTCTGTTTTTTTACTTCTTAAGATGACGAGAGCAGGATTCAAACTCAAGGCCTGCTTCCTCTTCTTCCATGCTTTTCAAGAGTGAACAACCATAATTGGAAACCTGTGTAATTTATTGCTATAATTAACGCAAAGAACCTTTGTTTTGTGTGTTAATTTGGAAGACACGGTGACTAGAAGGCGACTTGCTGCTTGTGTTCCCAGTTTTAAGTTAAAGATACTGTTTGAGAAGAAATCTCACTAATGAAGCAACAACATTTGATTTCTGTTTGTTGAAGGTGACACGATCACCTTTTCTTTTTCTTTTTTTCTGTTTTTTTAATACCAAGGTATCCTATCCTCATTCTAGTTTTTGGACATTGATGGTGTGTTTTATTTACGTGGCTATACCGTGTATTTTAAAAAAAATTAAGTTTTTTAATTATTTTTATTTTAAAATTATTTTAATTTATATATATCAAAAATAAATTTTAAAAAATAAAAAATATTATTTTAATATATTTTTAAATAAAAAGTTTTTAAAAACAACCATTACTATAATAATAAATACCACCCAGTAAAATCTCCAAGCATATTCTAGTTAGTTTTTTCATGGTCATGTTTAAATATTTAATTTGATTATGTTGCAGGTGATTTGCGTGTATATCTTCACATATATCTATATGTTGGTGCAAAAAAAATAGATACAAGGAAGTGAGGGATAAAAATGAAAAAGGATTAAAAAAAAATTAAAGAGCTTAAATAAAAAAAATATTCTTTATCATTCTTTTATGGGACCAAATGCGATTTTCTAGTACTTATCGGATTTTAATTATCATTGTTTTTAATGAGTTAGGCTGAATATATTTTTATTTATTTATTTATTTATTTATTATGTATTTTTAGCTAGTGTTGTGTTAAAATTATTTTCCATTTATTTTGTTTAGTTTGAGAATTTTTAAATATTTATATATAAATAAAATTATAATTTAGATCAACTTAAAATAATCTCAATGGTAAATAAACTCAGTTAGCAATAAATTCTCAGAAACATATGGTAATATAAATATCTAAGTTTCTTATCTAGTTAATAATAAATATTGTATGAGTATAACCAGCAAATACTCATTTGTCATCTCTAATTATTATACTTTATATATATATATATATATATATATATATATATATATATATATATATATATATATATATATATCTTAAAATAAATTCTCATACTCATACAATATTTATTATTAACTAGATAAGAAACTTAGATATTTATATCTTATTCATTGAATTTCTTGAATCTATAAGAGTATCAATTATTCGAGTATTATTTATCATTTAATAAAAAATAAAAAAGTAATATATATTTAAGGTTTGTGTATCATAACAGGAGTTTGTTTTAGAATTCATATTGAATTTAGCAATATTTATATTATATTTATTATTTATTAGATAAGATAATTGATTACCTATCATCTCATATATGAATCCATTAAGTTTGGGTTAATAATAATTTGCAAAATCTTCACTTTGTCTCCTTGAACACGTCGCATACCATCCAATTAAGTATTGTTATTGTTAACCATTTAAGTGGTGGCCAAGTGATAAGGATTTGGAATTAAAGAGTTTGCTTCCTTTGTGGTTTCAGGTTCGAGTCCTTGGTTGCTCATATGATGGCCACTGGAGGCTTACATGGTCGTTAACTTCAGGGCCCGTGGGATTAGTCGTGGTGCGCGCAAACTGGCCCGGACACCCACGTTAATTTAAAAAAAAAAGTATTGCTATTATTTATTTACTTTTATATATACATTATTCAATTGTAAGGTTACTAGCCATGTGCTCGTGCTGAAATAGATAAGTATTTTTTTTTTATTTCTTTTATTACTCGCTAGTGTTATGTTTAGATTATTTCTAATTTATCTTTTTTAGTTTGAGAATTTATTTTAAGATATTTATATATGAATGAAATTATAATTTAGATCAACTAAAAATAATTTTAATAATAAATAATTTTAATTAGAAATAAATTCTCAAAGTGCACAAACGTATGATGATTACTTAAGTTTGGTAATTTGGAATGACAATCAATACATATGCGTCAGTTTTCTAGTAAATCTATACCCTATATTTATCAATTAGATAAAAAACTTAGATATTTATATTATATTCTTTAGGTTTTAGATATCTATTCAAGTATCCATTACTCAATTATTTTTAATCATTTAATATAATATAAAAGAATATACACACACACACACTTTCAATAGCAAATAACCTAAGTTAGCAACAAATTCTCACATTGCAGAAGCATGTGCTGATTGCTTAAGTAAAGTAATTAGAAATGACACTGAGTATATACGAATTGGGTTTCTAGTATATTTTTACCCTTATTAGTTGGATAGAAAAACATAAATATTCATATTCTATTCATTGGATTTTAGTTATTCATTTGAGTATCCATTAGTCAAGCAATATTTATCATTTAATATAAAATAAAAGAGTAATATGCAAACACACATATGCACACACCTTGATTATTTATTTTATACATACACGTACGTTACTGCAAAGCCATTTTTGAAATCTATTTTAATTTAATTCTATAACAATCAAAACAAGTATTTACAAGAATTTTGATGATTTTAATTATAAAAAAATATTTATTCAATCATGTCGCATGAAACATTTCAATGAACTAATTAGGATTAATACAATAAATTAAAAAAAGTTATTATTTGATTTTATAATAACTAAAAATCTTAACTAGTATTTAAGAAATTCAGATAAAATGTTAATTATGCTAAAAAAAATATGAAAATATCCTAAAATATTTAATCTAAAATAAATTCCTTTGTATTTATTTTTAATGATAAAAGTTGTTGTGCGTGCATACTAATAACATGTTATTTAAAGATAAAGACTATATTAGGATCTAAGGAAATGATTTGGAATTTAATTCCGATAATAAAACCCAATCCAAATATGGGAATTAGAATGAGCGGATGGTAAAAAATAAAATTAATTGGGTTTGGCCAATTCTTGATCACTTTCAAAACGAATTTAAAGTACATCACTCATATTTAATGGGCTTATATGGCTTTGTATAGATCCAACCCAAATTTGCTTGCTGCATCATGAAAGGATATTTCAAAATAAACACCTAAAGATAAATTCACACATGTCATTAACATTAAAAAACCAAATTCAAATAATAAATAAATATTTTTTTTGTATTTGTTTAAATATAGTAAAATCAAATCCACTCATATTAGCTAGCTAGGCAGGCAAGTACAAGTTGCAAACTGAGCGCTTCGAGCTTTGCAGTCACAGTCCGGTCACCATTCATTAGCTCTGGCTTCTATTCTCCTCTCCTCTCCGATAGCATGCATTAGGTGTCTGGATTCCCAACAAAACAAAACAAGACAGCTTTCACTAAATAAAACAAGGGAAAGGGACGTGCTATCTATGTTGTTACAGGTCCCGGCCAAGGCCATCTCCGCCCCTGTATGCGCCTCTGCAACCTCCTCAATAAATGCAATTACCACACTACCCTCGTTCTCTCTTCTACCCTCTCCTCTGCCATTCCTCCCTCTTTCGTTCAAAACCCACTGGCCACCATCGCCCAAATCGCACCCTCATCTCGACCATTACCTGGATCCGACCTCTTAAGCCAACAAGCTGCCGAGGATCTCCGCGCCCACCTCTCCAACAGGTGCGGGGTTCCTGATTTGCCCCTGCCAATCTGTGCCATCATTGATTTCCAGTTGGGCTGGACGGGACAAGTTTTCCGGAAATTCAGTGTTCCGGTAATTGGGTTGTTTACTTTTGGCGCGAGTGCTGCTGCCATGGAGTGGGGTGCGTGGAAGGTCCAGGCTGGTGATGTCAAGCCTGGTGAGACCCGTCTAGTTCCCGGGCTACCGGAAGAAATGGCCATCACTTATTGGGATCTCAAAAGAAAAGCACTTGGGCCCCCAGGCGGGCTGGTCCGGATACCTGGTGGAGGCGGGTGACAAATTGAAGGGTCGGTGGGTCTGATGTTTAACACGTGCGATGATCTTGATGGTCCGTTTATTAAATACATGGAGGGTCAAATGGGGATGCCGACATGGGGTGTGGGCCCACTGTTACCCGAGAAGTATTGGCAATCGTCATAGAGTATGATCAGCGATCCTGTGATTAGAGAGCAAGAGGGAGGGTCAAATTTGAGGGAACAAGAAGTGATCCAATGGCTGGATACAAAGCCACGTGGGTCAGTTCTATACGTTGCGTTTGGCAGCGAAGTGCGTCCCAGCGTAGATGAATGTAAGCAACTGGCAGATGCTTTAGAAGATTGGAGCCGACCGGTTATTTGGGTTGATCAACACGACAAAGACCATCGTCCTGATCCGGGTTTGCAGAAAAGAGTTGGAAACAGAGGTTTGATAATATATGGGTGGGCACCACAATTGATGATACTGAGTCATGAATCAACGGGTGGGTTTTTATCACACTGTGGATGGAATTCCACGATGGAAGCGATCGGACGGGGGGTCCCTCTTTTGGTATGGCCCATTAGAGGCGACCAATACTACAATGCCAAGCTGGTAGTTAATTATCTGAAGGTGGGGTATAGAGTGGCTGATGATTTGTCAGAAATGGTCAAAAGGGATGATATAGTCAAGGGATTGGAGAGACTTATGGGTGATGAAGAGATGCGTCATCGGATGGCAGGAATGAAGTCAATATTTGAGAATGCAGCTCCCGAGGCAGCGTTCGATTCCTTCGGTGACTTTGTTAACCAGAAATTAAAGCCCGTTTGATTTTGCATGTTTTTTAAAAAAATCGAATATATTTTTTATAGCAAAGCTTATTATTTTTTCAATGTTAAAATAAATTTCTTAATACTGAACGCTATAAATAATTGATAGGTTAACTTTAGCTATAAATAAGCTTGTTATATTTTGTATTTGGATTCCTCGTAACTTGTTCTACCAATTTATTAACGATTATTTACCCAATTTATTAAATATTTTAAAATATAATTAGCTTTTATATATAATCAGATAAGATCTCCTCTTATTGTAACTTGTTAATAAGGGTGGCATTGCTTTTGAAGACATGAATGTTCAGCAAATATTGCTAATATTATGTTTTATTTTTTAAATATCCACTGATATTCAATTATTCAATATTTTTCAAAAAATAATTTGAAAATAAATAAATAAATTAGCATTAATTTGTTAACTTCCCAGTTCATCAGGATCTCTCCTCCTAGCCAAATAAACTAAATAATAGCAAATCGATAATATAATATTTTTAATAATTTATAAATATAATTTTTTATTTTTTTATATGCAATTTAATAGTAAAAATTATATATAAAAGCTAATTATATTTTAAAATATTTGATACATAATTATTGTAGTAATAATATAATATGGTTTGATTTTTAATTAACATGATATTAAAGAATAAAATAAAAAAATAATTTAAATCAATATAAATAAAATTGTCAAACTCATTATGAAATTAAAATAATTTTATATAAAACAAAAAAAATCTAAATCTAAAAATATTTTAATATCGATTTGCACTAAATATATATATTATTACACTAAATAGTATTTTAATATATTTTAAAAATAATATTTTTACAATAAAAATAATAAAATAACATTTTAATATCTAGATATACTCGCGCAAGTGAAAACTATTGTCCGAAAGTTGATCTTATCTGATCCACCTTTCCTTCCTCATGAATTGAACTAGCTAGCCACGATCGTACGATTACACCTTAGAAAACTAAAACTACATTGTCTGAAATTTTTCAACCAAAACACCGACCCGGTTGGCTTCTGAGAAACCTCAGGTAGACAGTCAGCCTCGTTCCCAACTACCATGTTTTAACTAACAGTCAAAACAATCCTCCATTTCTTTCTGATTAAGTCTTCTTCTCCTTCTTCCTCTATAAAAAGCTAGCTGCGAAGGAGTTAGATTTTCAGGTAAACAAAAGAAACCAGGATTATCAGTCATGACTCAAGAGATATGGGTTGTTCCATTTTTTGGGCAGGGCCATCTCCTACCAAGTATGGAACTTTGCAAACACGTGGCATCAAGAAACTTCAGAACCACCCTTATCATTCCCTCTAACTTCTCCTCCGCTGTCCCCTCCTCTATTCACCAATATCCATTACTTGAAGTAGCTGAATTACTCTCTTCTCCACCACCTTTGCAGCAGCATCCAGGACCCGACCCGCTTCTCCCTTCCCATAAGCATCACAACCAGATGGCACAAAGCCTTGAAAACCTCATTTCAACCCGATCACTGAACCCGGTGTCAAGACAACCCGCTTGTGTTATTGTTGATGTTATGATGAGCTGGACTGCTGAAGTTTTTGCAAAGTTTGAGGTTCCAACCATTGGGTTCTTTACATCTGGTGCGTGCTCGGCAGCCATGGAGTATGCCATGTGGAAGGCCCACCTGGATGACTTGAAGCCTGGAGAGATCCGTTTACTTCATGGTTTACCGGAGGAAATGGCTCTTACACACTCCGACCTTAAAAGGAGGCCCCACGGGCCTCCGGGTGGTAGAGGAGGTCCACCTGGCTTGGGCGGACCACCCGGTCCAATGGGTGGTTTTCCTAGACCACCAGGTGATGTGGGCCCTTCTAAAATGATGGGTCCACCGAAACCCGGTGCACCACCACCATGGTTGGAGGAAGTGAAGGGCTCGATAGCATATATGATCAATACATGTGATGATCTTGAGCACCCATTTGTTCAATATCTAGTTGATCAAGTTAAGAAACCAGTTTGGGATATTGGTCCATTATTACCCGAGCTATATTGGAAATCGGCTGGTTCACTTCTTCATGACCACGAAATTCGAACCAGCCGGCGGTCTAATGTCACCGAAGAGGAAGTGATAGCATGGTTGGATTCAAAACCACCTGGTTCGGCAGTATATGTGTCATTCGGCAGTGAAGTGGGTCTTGAAATGGAGGAGAATCGGCATTTGGCAAACGCACTGGAAGCATTAAACCGGCCATTTATCTGGGTGATCCAACCTGGTTCGGGGAGACCAGGTCCACCACCAGGATTACCTAGTGCTGATACTGAAGAAGATTATTTTCCTCGTGATCTAGACAAAAGAGTAGGTCAAAGAGGCATGATAATACGTGGATGGGCACCACAACTGTTGATACTAAGCCATCCATCAGTCGGTGGATTTTTATCGCATTGTGGATGGAATTCTACCATGGAAGCTATTGGACGTGGTATCCCAATTTTAGCATGGCCTATCAGAGGTGACCAAGACTATAATGCCAAACTGATAGTGAAGCATCTCAAGGTTGGGTGCATGATTTCTGATGATTTCTCACAATCGATCGAGAAAGATGATATAATCAAGGGAATAGAGAGTCTAATGACAGACGAAGATGTCAAGAAGAGAGCAGCTTTGCTTAGTGCTAAATTTAAGCATGGGTTTCCAGCGAGCTCATTGGATTCTCTAGATGCCTTCAGAGATTTCATAAACCAAAGGGGCAGTCGTTTGAGCTCAGCAACTTGATCTGGCTATGGTTAATAACCTTATCCGCCATGTGCTGTACAGAACATGGCTGGCATGTGTATCTGCTACATAGAAAAGAGTTCAAGAATTGTTGATCGGTACTTCCGCTGTGCAGAAATATGCTTAATAGTTTTTGAATGCCTTCATATTGAATCTCCACTCTGTTTTATAGCCTTTTTACTTCCATTATTAAAATGTTTTTTTTTCCAGTACTTTTCCATCGACAATAGTCCAAATCTGAATGAGGAATTGGGACAGTGCAATCTTTGAGCTTTAAGCACGTAAAGGAATGTGATGGTATAAGCAGAGCTGCAGGTGCACGGAAGATCCAACGTTACTAAAATGCTAGACCGCTTTTGTTTTTCACTTTTAAATTGTATTCCAATCTATAGTGAAATTTGTCTAGGAATACAGTAATATTTTCTATATATACTTTTAATTTTTTAATTTTTAAAGCTTTACTTGAAGGGAGAATGTTTTTGAATGCCCTTAATTTGTTATTCTTCATTTATTTGAGGGCAATTATTCTTCATTTATTTGGGGGCAACACTATCTTCTTTTCTTTTTTTTAGTAATAATGTAATTATTATATTGCTTGATTAAATAATGAGCCTTTTGAGCCAGGGGTATAATTTTAAGTACTTGATTGTAATTTTATAAGAATTTTTATTGTTGTTGTTGTTTAGCCATAAAAATATTTTTAGTTTTATGCACATAAAAAAAATTTTATTAGCCACTCCACTATTATCGACATGTATAACTAACGATGGTTGAAATCAAATTAGTACCATATTACTTGATATGTCTAGGTTTTTTTTTTCTCTCTCAGTATATTAGTGTGGTTCAGCTTAGTGCTAATTGATTTTATTTTATTTTTTCATTTTTTTTTAAATTACATCTCGGTCATACAAAAAATTATATTAGCCTTTAATTTTTTTTATTCAACCTTTTTTTTTAATTGTAATTTTTTATTTACATTGATTATTTCTAATTAAATTTTATTTTTAATTTTATTTTTAAGTGTTTGATTTTGTTAGTATTTTATCAAATTTGATCATTTTTTTTAATTACTGTTTTTTTTCAATCATTTTCTTAATTTATTTGTTTTTCTTCAATTTCATCCTTAAACATTTACTTTCATTGAAATTTTATATCAAGTTTGATGCTAATTCTTTTAATTGTTATTCTTTTAATTAATTTTTTTCAATTTCATTTATAAATATTTAATTTCATTTAAATTTTCCCTAAACATTTAATTTTATTTAGTTTATTTTTGTATTTCAAAAGTGTTTTTGAAAAAAATATGTTTCAAATTAATTTTTTTTATATTTTTAAATTGTTTGGATATGATGATATGAAAAATAAATTTACAAAATATTATTTTAATATATTTTAAATAAAAAATATTTTAAAAGGCAATTATTAGTCCAACGTGCTCTTTTATATTACTTTTTTTTAAAAAAAAAATACACATGACTCGAAAGTACCGATGGAACTCAAATACGAAGTGCAACACAAATTAAGATCCCACCAAGTTGCTTACAACTAAATTTGACCTTCATATTAGGGAATAGCTCTCAAAATCGTTGTTTTGTTTGTATCAATTTAACGAATAAACGCTTATAAATTTTAATCTATGTTTGCAAAATTTAAAAGTTGCTTGGTATTATGGTTGGAAATGTGTTTTGTTCCAATTATAATTTTTAATCGTTGGGTAAATATTTGAAATACAGATTTTAAAGATGGATCCTACTAAAAACTAAGTTTGTATCGCCAGTTTTGTAAAGCAAAAAATTACTGCTTTTCAATTTACTTTTGCCTGCCTACTGCTGAAGAAAAGAAAAATTCAAGAGTCCATCTAATTTGAAGAAAAGAAAAATTCAAGAGTCCATCTAATTTGATGTGTTTGCTTCATTCTTAGCCAAGTAGAAATATTTTGTGGGAATTATCATTATCTACACACTCCAAGTTGATTCACCTAACACTGTTTATGTGAATAGTGCCAAATGAATTAATTTATGGGTTATTGTTTTGTTTATGTAAATAATTAGTGCAGTAAATTGATTTTACTTATAGTGTTCATGTTACATAAATGTAAATAATATTTAAAAAAAAAATTTAAGATGAATTAAATTTACTCGTACTATAATTTTAATTATATTCTTGATAATACTTTACCTAATTTTATTATATACTTAAAAAATTATAGAAATTATAGTTATTGCTCGATGAATTTTATATATAATGGAATTGTAAATAGTTTAATGGAAAAATAAAAAATATTTTATATAAAGTATGATTTATTTTATGATATAAAAGCAATAGTTAAATCTATAATATTTAAATTAAAAACTATAAATATTAATATATATTTTTTAAAATTATTTTATAACCTCAATTTCAAAAACATTTTTAACCAAACACATTAAACTATTTTTTATCTAACCTCAATTTCAACCACAGTTTTAACCAAATATATATTTTTCTAACCCAACCTCAACTAAAAGTACTTTTTATAAAATAATCTTTTTCAAACCACAACCACAACAGTCACCGCAATATCAAACACACATTTAATCTATTCAACAAAATTGGATTAAATTTCTTCAAATTGTAAGATGACCGGTAATTATTCAAATAAGTTTAAGAAATAATAATTTTCCCAACGAAATCTTCAAAAATGTTTATGGAATAAAAAAATAGATAATTCTCTTACATTTTTTATAATTTTTAAGGGAAAAAATTAATTTTATTGGATATTTTAAAATCATTAAAGAAATAAAAATATTCTTATGCTTTTTCACATATTTTATAATATAAAAATTTAGTAATCCAATTGGGGGTTGAATCAACATTTTACAAAAATAAGAACCGAACCAAACTTAAAATCTATTGACATGGACTAACACGAACCAATAGCAAATAATAGATTGATGGATGCTATAGTGCAAGCTAGATAAAATTTTAAAATAGTAAATTTAGGTTACGGTAATGTTTCTAAAAAACTATGTGAAATTCAAAATTTAAATTATTAACTTAACATAATCTAATAAGCTTGATTTAATTTGATAATATAAAAAAATAACAACAATAGTACACTAATCAAGAACACATTTGACAATAATTAACTATAAAAAATCAATTGTTAGTAAAAAGAAAAAGAAAACTCATTAAAAACTCAATGTTGTTTCGCCTTGGACTCGCTAAAATTATAATAGAGAGGAGAAGAAATAAAGCTTATCGAAGACTCATTGTTACTCCATCTTAGATATCACCACATCACCAAAAAGAGCTCACTAAGACATTCTTACCACTGCAAAAGGTTGCATAAATGACATTAAAAGAGTTTGTACATGCCACAAAAGCAACGGACTAGAAAGCAAACCAAACAAAATATCATGAAGTGAAAATTTTATATCTATATTCAATCAATTAATTTAATTTAATTTAAAAATTTTATTTTATAAAAGTTAAATCTAACGAAGAATGACAAATAAAAAGACTCAAGATAACCCATTTTATTTTTAAAATTAATAAAAATTCTATATAAAGCAAATAAAAAAGATAAGGCTCAATCAACAATAAAAAAAAAACATGAGCTTGATAAAAAGAAAAAACATCAAGCAAACTTGGTAAATTTTTTAAACCTGAGTTAAACTCTAAAACTTACGGTCTATGAAATCCTACACTTTAGAATCAATTTAAAAAACTTAATCCAACCAATTTAATATTTAAGGATAAAATAAAATAAAAAACTTCAATCTAAAAACTTTATCAAAGTAAAAAAATAATAAAAAAAATAAAAATCAAATCTGATAGATTAAAAATTTGAAGGAGGATGAAATTGAAAAAAAAAGTATGATTATATAGATTATTTTAAATAAAACAAATAGCTATCAAAAGAATATAAATCAAAATCAAGAGAAAAAAATTGAAGGGTTATCTTGAAAAATTAAGGGGAGCATTTATGAAATTTAAGGAGAAAAGAGAAAAGAATATGAAAAAAAAGGTAAATCCCAAATTAGAGGTTATACAATCATGACACACGTCATCCTATGATGGAAGAACTACTAATAAAGGTCTTTTATTGATGTTAGACTAAAACACACAAAATGACTAATATATGTAATGCACGTGTCGACAATTTTTTTTAATGTTTTATATTTATTAAAATAACCACATTATCATATATTCCAACAAATTATCATATAAAAACCGTGATAAGAATACAAAAATGTCCTTTAACCCAAATTTTTTTAAAAATGATTTCAAGGATAATAAGATAATTTTATTGTTCAATATAGAGGTAATCATTTTCAGTATGGTTCGGTTTTTATCCATCAAAAAACAATCAAAGTAAAAAAACTCAAAACTGAACCAAAATCAGCCCAAACCGACTGGTTCTGGTTCTGTTTTGACTAGGTTTTTACTGGGCAAAACCAATAAAACCTATATGTTATTTTTTAACCTTGTAATGGGCTTTGTGATAGGCTTTTAATAGATTTCTGATGAGCTTGCAATTAATGTTGATATTGTTTAATTTTCTTTGAAGATTCCAAAGCATGTTTAATTTTTTTTACCATGAAATATTAATTTGTATTAAATTGTTATTGTCAATCTTATGTTTATTAAGTTTTTTTGTCACTGAATATTCATTTATATGAAATTGTCAATGTCAATCTTGTGTTCAATATATTTTTATCTTGCTAATATTTTTATGCTTCCAAAAAGTTTAATAACACACACTCACAATCACACACCAATAAGTTAAAGTTCAAATTACAAATTATTGCCTTTAAAGGGCTTAAAGAAAAAACAACAAATAATATTATCATAAAACACTCAAAGCTAAAACAAAAAAAAAATCTTTACTTGCACATCTTCTTAATAAAAAAGCACTTCAAGAATATTGCACTTTGATTCCTGAAATTTATAATCTAGAATTATAATATAATAATTTAAATTAGAAGATATATAAATTTAAAAAATAGTATTTTTACCATTCATTTTCAATGAATGCATCATAATTTCTGAACTAATTATCATTCGTTGCTAGGTGTAACTTTCCACTAAATTCTACAAAATAAAAAATTAAACATGTCAGAATAAAAGTGTGTTAATTAATAAATCATAAAATAAAAGATGTAAGTTTTTAAAAAACATTACCTGATTCAAGGTTTTCATAAGTTTCAAAATCATTCATTAAGGTTGTATTATCAGTTGGAATCACACCATAATGCAACCAATGATGACAACAAATAAGTGTTTAGATTGTTGCTAAAGATAGAAAACTTTAAAATTAATCGAGTATATGATCGTCTATATTAAAGGCTGATTTGGAAGCCATTATAAATATAGGAATAACCGGAACATGTTGTGAAATTTTTAAAAGTATCTTATATTTTGAAACATTAATCTTCCACCAACCTAAAATATATAACTTATCATTATTAGGATCCTCATAATCATCAACCAAATACCTCTTAACCTCATTTCTATTTTAGACACTATCTTCCTTTTATAAGTGTTTTTTAAATCGAGCTAAAGTGTTAACATCTATCTTCACGTCATCAATAGCATCATTAACATCTTGTTTATGCTTATTATTATTCACCACTTCATCAGCTTTCAAATAAGACTCGTATAAAAACTCATACAAGCTCATCAAATTATTATTTTTTTTGTTAGCAATTGTGCTTTGTCATAATCATACAACTCATCAAAGAAAAATGTCACATATTTCAACTTAAGACGTGGATCCAAAACTTAGCTATATACAATAAAAAATCTTGATTTGCTTCACAACCCTAATACTTATCAAACTTACTTATCATGTTCATCGTCATTCCACTCAAAATATTATCTCTACTTTTACACAATTGCAACAAAGTTGTATGCATATAAATTAATTCTTTAAAGTAAGAACTTGATGTGACATGCAATGAGCCAAAAAATTTCAATGTAACATGTAAAAGATTTTTAAAAACTTCAGCAAAATTCTAACATTTTTCCAATCTTCCAAACTAGTTGAACCTATATTTTTTTTTTAATTCCCCTTTAAATCAACCTCCAAAAAGTAACTCATATATCTAGGTTCACTTTGATCTAACCTCACAAAGACCTTTTCAACAGCTTTTAACATAATATAAGTTGAATTCTATAGAGTTATAGCATCCAAACACAATAATTTCTTATAATCTATCTGCAACTTTTTTGCATACTTCTTAAATGGAAGTAGCCTAGAAGTTGAACATCTCATAAACCTAATTGCATTTCGAATCTTAACAACTGAAACATTAATCTCTTTCAAACCATTGTACACAATGAGTTTTATAATGTGTGCACAACATCTAACATGCAAATATTTATTTGACAATATATTGGCTAATTTTTCATCACATTCTTTAAATATAAAATAGTAACAATATTATAATTTGCATTGTCTACTGTAACAGTTAAAAGTTTATTAATCCCCCAATCTAACAAATAATTTTCAATAACTTCACTAATTGTCTCACTCATATGATTGGAAACTCTATAAAAATTCAAAATTCTTTTATGTAAATTCCACTCATTATCAATCTAATGAATCGTTAAGGACATTTAGTTAATGTTTTTGATTGATGTCCACATATATATATTGTTAAGCATAATTGTTGACCCCTAAGAGCTCTATTCAAGCTTTCTTTCTCTTCAACATAAAATTTCAAATAATTTTTCATAACAATGAAATGTGAAGGAATGTCAAATCTAGGCTGCAAGTTTCTACAAAATAATCTAAATCCCTTACCCTCTACAAAATTAAAAGGCAACTCATCAATTATAATCATTTTTACTGGTGTATGTCTGCATTCATTATAATCATATCTTATTGCCTTAAGAGTTCTCATACTTTGATCTCCTAGTTCACCCCCTGTTTTATTAAGTTCTAATACCAAATTTTTTTGCTTTTTATCAACCACAAAAGGAAGCTTTTTGCATACTTTTAAATGACTCTACATATTACTTGTCCTATTAATAATAGAACGACATGCATAATCCTTTCCACAATAATTATATTCAGCTCTAGGGGTTGTAGAATCACCATCAAGTTTGGTAAAATGATCCTAAATTTGTGACTTTTTTTTTATCATCAACATTTCTTTCTTGATGTAAAGACTTGAAGTTATTTACCTTTATTATCCATGATGGATCCTACAGTAGTTAATGTTAGGTTAGTGTTTGAAGTTAGGGCATTGGTTGATGTTGAGGTAGTGCTAGTGGATGAAGCGTTTTGATTTTGAAGGTTTTTCATTTGTAATTATCAAATACAAACATGTTAATATTTATACATGTTGTAATATACAGTATATACTATATAGCAATGATGCAACAGCCAACAACTATGGGTAAAAATAAGAAAAAAAATAACACCTGCTAAATTTCTATATTATACTTATTTTAGGTTTTAACTTGTATCATAGGTTCTTTAAACAGCAGGTACAAATTGTCGAAAAAGATGTTTGACTCAATAATTATTTGTATTCATTTATTGATTTGTTTAGCAGATACTTGTTTACACTTGCAAAGGATATGCCCTTTGTTGAATTAATGGTATGTAAATTTATTTTGAGAACTTACTATATCTTACCCTTATCTCATTTTTTATCTTCCATCAATTCTTAAAATTTATATCTAAGCTAATTGACAGCTTCTGTAGAGCTTATTTAAGTTATTTTTGTTTTCATTATTTGCAGGTTATGTTTTATGAAGCCTTAAAAGATTTAATAAATTATACGAAACAAAAATAGATTCTCAGTTTTGATCACCATGTTAATAGTTCACAGAATTTGTTATCTTAAACATCATTTTTCTTATGATGAAACTAAATACGTTCATAGAATCACAGTAATAATAGCCATGAGGAGACATAACACCAAGCATAAACATTGAACATAAAAAAATATTAATATTAAAAACAAATGATCGTACACCATCTATAATTAAATAAAAATTACTAACAAATTAATAAAGCAATTTGATTTTGAGAAAATTAGTCATGCCAGTAGATAATCAATAATTTCAACACTTTTTTTTCCTAATAGTATTGAACCAAAAAAGGTCATTATCCAAATTAACTCGAATAATCTAAAAAAAACTTTTGCTTTCACAAAATTTTCAAATCAGGGACTTTAATTAATTTAACCTAATTCACAAAACTCAATCTAATCTCGAAATTCTCTAAGACTTCAACGAAATTTTGACATTTCTAGCTTCTTTCAATTCATCCAAATATAACCAAACTCCATTAAAAAAAATCCCATAAATTCTAACATACATGAAGCAACAAGCAGAATGCTTTCAACAAGAATGATCTCACCAAGTCTTGACCAAGTTAGAAGAAAGGCTCTCTCTAGAATCAATACAACAACTGTATCTTTATTCTTTGACCTCTATATTGAAAAAAAAAAAGCAAATACAATAAAGTAAATAGATGATAAACAAATAAATCTAGGCAAAATATGAGCATCCATTAGTTAATTAATTAATTAGAACAAAAGAAATAAAATTAAAAATCACTACTATATAATTGATTAAGTTTCGAAGTGGTAGAGTCTATGGAATACCATGTGATCTTGTGTAGATAAAGAGGAATGTCGATATGTTTTTGAAAGGCTTGACTGGTTTCAAACGATGGAAACACAAACTATTTTGGATCTCTGTATTTCTATTTTCTAAGTCTAAAGAGACCGGAGAGAAAGAGGCGGAGAGCTGAAAAGAGGCAGGTGCTCTGGTATGAGGGCGGTGCGCTGGTTAGGGTTAACAACAAGGGAGAAAACGAATAACGAGTGTTCTAGTTACTGACAATAATAATCTATTACTCTATTAGAGAATTAGGGTTAACGAAGAGGCAAGAGTGGACAACGTTTGATATTTATACCAGTGATGGTTAGGAACCTTTTTTTAACCAATTCGATTCAATTAAATCTGGGTTAACTAGTTTCTACATTACAAAATTAAAAACCAAACTAAATCAAGTTTTTCAATTAATTTTTTTTGTAGTTTTCTCCATGTATTCAATTTTTCAGTTTTTTTCAACACCCCTAATTTAACATATAGATTTCCATCGTATAACATCCAAATTATCCATCTGAAATAACATCATCCTTGTGAAATAACTTTATTGCCTCCAAAAACAAGCCTTATAGTTTCATTTTTCTTTTTTTTTTAGTCAAGGACAAAAAAATATAAATATATCATTCTCCTCCGCATGGTGCATGGCATACAATGAATTCACCACGGGACGCAGTTTTTCCTTGTAATGCTTCCTGACGTGTGCCATGACGTAAACTCAAATTTTCCCAACTTTTTTTTGTATGTTTTCAACTCAAATTGATAATCCTAATACAGACCCGAATGTGGTTCACAGTTTCCTAGAAGAGGCCCGCTTCTGGTCCAGAGTAGAGTCTCAACCTCTTCAATGGAGGAGCAACACTGGAAGTTGGAACAATTAACTGAACAAATTTCCTTCCACTATTTTTTCCATACAAAATTCCATTTGAAAACACCAATTGACCATTCCAGTAAATGATACAAGAAAAAATGAAATTGGAAATGGGATGCAAGCATATATCTAAACAAATGATTGTGTAAAATCAGTGGAGAATAATGGTTTCTGTCAGTCACGAGGGATCTGGATCCAGTTTAGGAACGATAGCAGATGAGAGCTCTATATGAGAAACACGGACGGCACCTATCGACCTCTCTGGCAACTCTTCTGTAGTATTAGCCTGCAGAAAAGGGAAATTAAGAGAAGATGGACGACGATAAAACTTGTACAGGCCAAGAAAACAGGAAGTTGCAAATCTCTATCCACGCCTTTATGCATAAATCTCAAAGCACGAGAATAGATGACAAACATATCATCTGAACAGCTATTCAAAGCAATACTCCCATCTCTCATATTCTTAGCAACTACTTTTTCCTCCACTTGAATGCTGAGTGAGGGAGCATTACACCAACTATAGTAAATAATCTCTTCTCTGATGCCAAATATCGAATTCACAATGTAGCTGTGCCTTTAGACACCCTACCCCTACTACTGAAGTTGCACCGCAACTTGCTAATCATTAAAAACAAATACCTGTACAAGGAAAGCCATGTCAACCACCAATGTTGTAATCACACCAATTACAAGTCCCAAGACTCCATTTGCAACAGTAGAAGAACCAATATCAACATCAACCTACAGTTACATAAACCATGTTAGACCAAACAATTGGTGTTGGCGGCCAAGTATCTTAGAGGTCATATCAGGAACTAAAGAAATTTGAATGGTATTTACCTCTAGGTACTTAGGACCACGGATATAGTTGCAATCAACTGCTTTTCCCAATAAGCACGGGGTGCTTCCGACACTCTGCCGCACTATCCATGAACCCTGCATGATTCATTACAGAAAGCAACTCGGTCATTTTGGCTCAATCAAATCTTAAAAATGTAGTCAACTGTGTTCCAAAAATTTCTCCAACATGGTTCCAGTCTATTCATACAGAAAACATCAGTCTCGATGTGCTAATCTGTTAGCATGTTAGGCAATCAAAGGGTAGTTCCTGAGGGCTGACCAACAATGCTGATCATGCATACTTATCTAGCTACAGCAATCACAGCTTCTGATGGCCCTGGCATCCTGACAAAAACACTTAAAAAAAACACGAGGATCAGAAAGATAAGTACCTTGGGAACTGATGGAATAAGCTTAAACCTACTGTTGCGGAATTCATCATCACCATCAACAAACCGTTGCAAGAGCGATCCAGGTAGTAATTCCTTTGTCACGAAATAAAATACCATACTGTAGTGTGTAGAACCAGGTACCTGTCAAAAGAAAAACAGAGTTATCCTTGTACAGTCCAAATGATAAAATTGAAATTCACACCAAGTTAAACTTACTTGCAGATTAAAAACCACAGAGAAAAGCCCTTTCTCTGAAGCAACCTACAGAAACATTTAAAAGTCCATAAACATGTTACAGTCTTAACAGAATTAAGAACCATAGACTTGCTAAAAATTACACTATCAACAAAAACATAGTTGACCAAGTTGTTTGATCTCTTAGGACTACAGATACATTGATGACTGTAAACAGCTTTGAACCAGACATAAACTGACTGCATCTTGATGAATAATGATTTTATTTAACAAGGTTCATTAACTGGAAAAACGTTGGTGAACTATAGATGATCCACCTTTTAGGGAATATCATGTTTTGAAAAAAATTGCAATTTCCTAAAATGGAATAAAATTTTAATATTTTGCAGCACAGATTGGAGCTGTGCATGGTAAAAGCATACAAGGCTCCTGACATGACAACGACAAACAAAAATAAAAGACTGTTTTACCAGTCAATTTGAAAGTCTGAAATGAACAGCACAAAATGAGGAGGGGAGAGGTAAGCCAGAGAGGATCTTACTTGTGCAGCACATCCTTGACGCCTGGCAACATGATCCATTCTTTTTGTATCTTTGAACCAATCAACAGCAACAAGATCCATTAAATGTTTTCCTGCAGGGACCTTCATATGCAAATTGCATGGAATGCAACAAGAGTGAGCCTAGCAAGTTCATAAGATGGTGAATTTATAACTCCAGAGCATGTACTTTTAAAGGAAATATGAAGTAAATATCAGAGAACCTTTGATTTGTCAAAACAAAATCGCTTGCTACGAACTCTGAAGTTGTTTCCATCAGATATTTGCCAGCAGTCACGGGCATTGTCACGGTCATCATGGCGTAGATTACCCGAAAAACAGGATAAATCAATTTGATCAACTGGTTCTTCTTCCAAGGCTGTTAACAAGATTGTTATTAAATCCAAATAGTGCATCAAAAGATTGAACTTATTGAAATAAATAAAACAATGTAATATTGCAGACTTGCAGTTGTCATCCACCTGTTCTCTTTGCATCATTCTCATGCTTGGCTCGGAAAGCCTGAAAATTGATGAAAAAACAAGTGTTTACAAGACATTGCGAAAATCAGATAGGGAACAAGCATGAAACGCACCTCTTGTTCTTCTTCAGCTATTGGAAATTCTTCATCATCATCGGTGTCTTCATCCATTACAGAGTGTCTGCTAGCAGCATTTGTCTGATCGAGAGGTGGAGTAGGATGAAGAGAAGATTCTGGCAGCTTTACATTTTTCTTTGATGGAGCAGAAGCTGATGCCATATTGGCCATAACAGCAATTCTTGGAGGAGCACCTCTCTCATCCGTTTGGGAAAACAATTCACGTAGTCCTGCCAGAAAACGCAAATTATAAACCAGAAAAAGTAGCACATTCAGGTTGGATTCAGATTGGGGTGCTTGCATATTTGACCAACACAAACTACAAAAATTGAACTAAAAAATACAATAGAACTGTTACAAGTTCTTGTACTCCTTTCTTGTCTGATAATTTGAACACTGTGCTTTTGGCATCAACACTATTTAACCAACATCAATGGCCAAAAAAACAAACACGCTGAATTGGGGGACCCCACAAAAGATCATATCAATGAACGGGTCAATGATCAGCAAAAACAAAGAAAAGAAAAGGTTTGATAGACCAACTACAGTTGCTTTGACCAAGGAAACAAAGAAAATGAAATGCCAAATAAACTACTACATTAGCTTGGGTGCTAAAAGAATGTGAGTATAGAAAAATAGAATTTCAAGCCATTCCTCCAACCCCAATTGCTTGAATAAATAAAATATTTGCAATACAATAGCCATAAGAAAATTAGAGATGATGTTTTATTTTATAGTCTATTTTAATTAGAAATTCTACTTATTTTAAGCTATTATAATCTTTAAAAGTATCTAGAGATTTTATTGTATTTCTTATTTTATTTAGTGTTTTGTTAGATTTCAGTGTCTATATAAGGACTCCTGCTATCATGTTTAACCATAGTTCAACTACTATGGGGACTTGCAACTTCTGCTTTCATACAGCTCTTCTTTCTCTCCTTCATATCTTCCCCGGTCTTACTCCACCCCTCTGCCCCTTTCTTCCCTCTTCTCTACCTTATTTCCTCTCTAGTATTCTGCTTTTCCCATCTCTTCTCTGTTCTGTATCACCCTATACAAGCTTCTTAACTAAGTGCCTGTTTGGCACTGTCACAGCGGCAACGGCAGAAAGCAAAAGCTGAATTACAGTGTTTAGTTAATCCAAACTATGCATTTTTTCACATGGATCCCACCTAATAACTGAGGTCGAACCTCAGCTCATGAGAAGTAAGTTTTATCTGCTTCTCCTGCGTTCTTCTCCTCCGGTCCTGCCTGCATCTTTTCATGTGGAGAGTTCCTCCACTGTTCATTTGAACAGTGAAAACCGGCCCCCGATCCAAAGCTATAAAAATGTATTGAACAAGTCTGACCCAGTAAAAATATATATATATATATATATATATATATATTTAATTGTGTTTTATTCAAAAAACTAGTGTTTCACATTATCTAATAATACTATATAAATTAGAAAGAGATCGCTTTATGACGTAATATTTGTAGAATTTGATCACAATTTCAATTTTATTTCTAATGATATTTTACTTGATATTATTGCGCACTTACGAAACCAATGAAACTGTGGTCTTTATTGAATTTATTTTATATATGATGAAATTGTAGATTGTTTAATGAAACAATATAAATATTTTATATAAAGTATTATTTATTTCATGATGTAATAACAATAGTTAAATCTATAATATTTAAATTAAAAGCAATCAATATATATATATATATATATATATATATATATTTTATAACCTCAATTTGAAAAGCATTTTTTTAACCAAACACATTAAACTACATTTTACTCAACCTCAATTTCAACAACAGTTTTAACCAAACATATATTTTTCCAAACCAAAATACTTTTTATAAAACAATTTTTTTCAAACCACAATAACAACCGCAATACCAAACACACCCTAAAGGCTGTACACACTACACCAAGCATGTACCCATGGCAACACAAAGTGTTTCAAAATTTTAGCAAACAAGAGTGACATCAATTCCTTACAACAATGGAAGATTTGAGTGAGAAGAATTGTAGAAGAAGTAACTCACCAGCAACACTATTTAACATCTGAAGAAGACAATGTTGCTGAAATGATGAAACATAACCCACACCCCATCCTTTTAGATCAATCTGCATGAGGTGCTGCACCTCTGTTCTGGGTTTCTCATTACAAGGTTTCAAAGGGGAAATAATGAAGCCTCCACCTGTAAAAGCAGAATATAGCCTAAAACTAACTATCTAAATTCTGATCTCAGATTTCTAAGCATAAACTGAAGGCACAAATGGAACTCACTCTCGATATGGGCACGCACATAACCTGGTTGTGGATCACACTTCTCATGCACTCTAGAACGAAATAGCACAACTGCACAAATAACAAGAAGGAAATTTCTAAAGCTTGTGACAAGTTAGAAGATCAAATAAGGTGTAGACAGCCAAACAATTTACCATAGCTACCGTCATCATTTCGCCGCCAATATCTCACATAGCAAAGGTCACGCGGCCACACAAATCTGCAACCTATTCATTTGTAAGTACTAGAGAACAAATGAAGGCCTCATTTCCACAAGCAAGGGAACTTCCACCTTGAATTAGGACAGACTATAGTTTTCTCAAGCATATTGTTTGGTTTGCATAGATAATGAGAAACCCTGCGCATCTTTGTGCATGCTAACATGAAGACCAATTATTTCAGGCCCACCATATTTAAATTATATAATCTTGTTTGAGCAAGTTAATCATTAAAAACTGATTTATGCCATAAGTCAGACATGATTATTTTCCTATGGTGTTATAATGCACAGCCACTCTTTTTAAGATGACGTAATGATAAATTTTGTTAAATTCAAGGCGAACTTATTTCCTAGTCTAACAGAATTACAAACTTAACACTTGTTTCTTATCCATTAGCTTAGAGTTCTTGCTCAGCTTTGTGAACTTGTAATCTGTAAGCCATTGTTTATGGTTAAAAATAAAATAATGCAATGGCAATACATAAAATATATATTTATCAGCATATTCCCATTGTATCAGGATTATCTCAATTTTTTTTAAGATCAGCATGTATCCAGTATTCGTATTCATGCTTCTTAGTTAAAAAACAAACAAATTTGGGTAATACCTATTAAGGTTGTGACACAATTAATTCCACTGCAAGGTGCAGGCTTACTTTGAGTTTGATAAGACTATTTAATATTTCACATCCAAAACAAGACCAAATTACATTCTAGTATGAAATACTTCCATTCTGATCATAATATATGCAAGAGAGTGATTTATTTGGGAGAGATATTACATAGGAAACCAGTCCAGCTGAAGTCTATGATAGAGAATTGCTGTATGTCCATCCACCTCTTCAACTAAACTACCATGCTGGAAGCTGCAATCCCACCTGCATATGGCATGGAAAAAATGACTCTCATGAATTGTGTAAGCACATGCATCAGGGGCAAAGCATGAGAACAAAAGTGAAAACCCTAGAACACCATTCAAGTAATTACACTAGTGCTTCATGAATAAGTCTTACATAACTAGCCAGGGTGAGGTTTGACCACTAACCCACTCCCCCACCACCCTCCACCCCAAAACAAGGTTCAGATCATAATTTGATAGTATTTTCTTCCATCAATAATGGGTAATACATGTTGAACAAGGCAAGAAAAAGGAATATGATGGGGATGGATTGCTGATATAAGTTCTCAGCCTTTCAGAAAAGTACATGTGACACTCAAAATGTTTAATATATAAAACATCTGTGATATCAGATGTCTTGATTATAAGCTTTTCAAAGTTTTTTGAAATCAAGTTTTGCATGTGCACTTTTGTCTAAGCAACTTTAACATGATTAAAGTTTCCAAACCATCTTGAGAGGAAACAGCTTCTTGATGCACGCCTGAAATACACACAAAAGCAGAGGAGGGGGTGGGGGTTTGTGCATGTATAGAGTATAATTTTTGTAGCGTAAACAATGCTTCTAGAGCCATGCTATTAAATGTAGGATGAAAGAGGAAAACACCTACTCAAACCGTTTAGCATCCATGCTCATTATAAGTTCAAATATATCTTCACAGCTAGCCTCAACAACACCTACAGCCTTCATTGCTCGACTACAGCTCCTTGGCTGGATCATGAAACAAGAAGTGGTGAAAAAAACAAATAACAGCCTAATACATAGCATATAACGTCATTCACTTAATGCAAATGACTACATAGTTCCTTACAAGGTACTCGACTTCAAGTAGCTCTTCAAAAATGCGGAGTCCTGTCATATAAATGTAAACAGTGGAAGCAATCAAACCTGCTATGTTTCCTTGAATATCATCAATGTAATGAACTGTTAAATAATACAAAAGGCTAAGAAAAATAAATCACCATTTTGACACTGTAAAAGGCGCCAATGCTTTCTGGAGAATGCTTGGTTGTTGGCATTCTGGTTTGTCAAATCTAAATCGAGTTGTGTCCAGTCAAATACTGAGGCAGGCGGACCTGCCAATAAAAAAAAATGAGACTTGCTTGAAGATTGCATCAAATTAACTTGAAGTCAGCACGAGAAGGAAAGCATGAGAACCATTTCCAATGGTTGTTCTCCGCAACAAATTTGTATGACTGTCATCTTCATCCTCCTGTGCAATGAACCTGCGATTAATCATTTTTCATCCAAGATTTCCACATCAGAAATAATAACTGATAAAACTAGCTCCAACAGCAGTTCAAATGACTGATAAAACTGGCACTAACTCTTGGGATCAGTATATAACAGTACAAAATGATAGCTTAAAATATAATAAAAACTTTACAACATCAGGAAAGATTGAAAAAAAATCATATTTACACCTAGCAAAAATACAGGATAGGTTTTCCAGTATCTACTCCATCATACAATGGCGAGTAAAGAAAAAGTTCTAAAACAGGCAAAACTGAACTAAAACAGGCAAAACTGAATTATAGCTAACACAGGCAGAGAAATAATGTTGAACAGGCACTCACTGAATTTCACAATCTGATGAAGAAGCAGTCCTCCCATTATCCATCCCAGATTTGTATTCGAATGAGGCATATTTGTTACCATTGGGAACTTGGGACTCCTGATGCTGCATATATATTAGCAAGCAATGAGTCTTATACAAATCATTTGATCCAGTTACCTAACACATATATGGAATCGCAAAATGTTCAATATAGAGCCAAAAAACATTTTATAGTTCACCAGGAATACTTAACAATAGAATGGATAATCTAAGGAATCATCATGGAACCAACAACTTTTAAAGAAAATGTATAATAGTTATATTATCAGTGCCTTAAATTAAAAGCAAAGATTATAAAAGGGAGTTGTACAGGCAACACATTCTGAAGCATACTGACCTGATCAATTACAAATTCAATTTTTCCCTTCCAAATCAATTGTTCCTGGATGTTAAATGCTGCCATCTGGAATAAGAAAACAGCTCACAAAGGTCGTATTTTTCCACTATCAATTCTGATGCCACAACAAATGAGCAACTAATGAAGCACAGAAAGTTAATCATGTTGTAATCAGAGGAATATCTCATTTCTGCATATTTCTAAGGCAGATAACAACAAGAAGTGCTGTTATAATAACAAGGATAGATGAGGGTGAAGGAAAAGGAAGGGTCTCATAAATTTTGCTGCAGTTTCCAGGATCCGATGATCTTAGGTGATCATTAATTGACAAAAAGAATCAGCTCGGTAGGATGAGTGAGAGAAAATTTGATTCAAGGCTCAATAGGAAATTGCCAGAATGTTATACCAAAATTCAAACTAATCTATCAATGGCAAACTAAAGAGAATCTACCACTTCGAAGTCCAAAGGTCAACCTTAAGTGCAAGAGCAAATGAAACGGTAGTGCTATAGAACAGACACCAGCTTCTTAGTTTGATTTCTAAAACAGCAACACAAAAAAATTCCTGGAATAACAGGGGAAAATAAGAGACAGCATCTTAATTCACAAACTAAAAGCAAAAGGCACTTACTGTGATTCGATTATACTTGTCTTTCTTGTTATAAACAGATAGAACATAAACCATCTGCACGAAAAAGATTAAAAAAATCATTTAATCAAAAAAAAAAAAATTCCAGAGAATACACTATAGCATTCCCTCATTAGAAAAACAATGTTACAGCCTCCTAAGTAAGCAATCAACAAAAAGAATCCACTTTAGAGAAAGCAAAATCACCAGACAGACAGAAATCAGTAGAAAACTAATAGTTAAAACAATCCATGAATCACAATATTTGCTTAACCTTCAGTTCACAACGAGAGCACGTCCACATTAACATGAACAAGGATAGATAGGAGTAGCAGAAAAACCTATTCGATAACGACTCCTAATCCGATTCACTGACAAACAATGCATCACCACCATAATGCCAAGTAACTAGCAGGAACACAGAGAAAGCACAACTTACATGTCCATGCTGCGTCTTCAGGCCTCGATCCTCTACTCGACAATTCCCATCAATCAACAAGGTTTTGATTGGTACCTGAAATATTTAACATTCAGAAAACGCTTTACGATAACTCAATACTTCCATTCCATTCCGTTTTTTCTTCCAAATAAACTAAAAAATTCACATAATCATAATAAAAAAGAAAAGAAAAGAAAACAGTTACCTGATTATCTTCTGGTTTCTTCTTGTAATAAGCGAGAAGCGTAGGCTCCAAAACGAAATACCTCATGTGAATAAACGATCTCCCGATCTTCCTCCTTCCATACCGCACCATCCACCCTTCGTATATCACTTTCGACATTTATTTATTTATTTTGCCCTCTAAATCAACCTTATCTACACTAATACCAATCCAATTCTCTAAAAAAAATAAAAAAGAATCTCGCAGAAGCGGAAGCTCAAATTGAGGAAAATATTAGCTTCCTGTTCCTGCGAGATCCAAAACACCGTTTAGAAATAAAACTAATTGACTTTATCTCGCATCGCTATAAGTGAAAGCTGTGTACAACTGAGTCAAGGATGTCGATCCTCATTTTACAATTCCGCATTTTCGATGATTCCAAACGCGAATGTTTCACTGTAAACCAACAAACACACCAAAAGAGAATAGGGAGAAAAAAAGTATTCAGAGAGAGAGAGAGAGAGAAAGGGTGGAAAAAAAGGAATAATTATTATGCAGTTTTAAAAGTGTGAATTGGATTTTAAAAAGTAGAAGAAAAAAATTCAATAGAGACGGAGTCAAGCAAATACTTGAAGTTATTTTTATATTGTTTTTAGAGGGAGAGGAGAGAGAGTAAAACTGAAAATATATATTAAAACAAAAACAAAAAAAGATTTTGGAGCGAGAGAGTTTTTAGGTGGGTAGTGATATTAGCCGGAATCGGGGACGAAGGAGGAAAACGACGGCGTTTTTCTAGGTGCATTCTCAAGAAAGTGATCAAGCGACGGCTATGGTTATTTTATGTTCGATTTACTTTGTTTAAAAAAATAATTAAGTTAAAATATTTTTAAAAAATTAAATTAAAACTAGTTTAAACCAATCATTTTAATTTTATTTTATTTTATTTTTAAAATATAATTTAACTTGATTTTTTTAATTTAGTTCTATATTGATTTTGTTTGGCTAACTTTTTTAGTTTGAATTTAGCTTAGCTTGATTTTTTAGTTTGATTTAATTTTTTTATTTTTTTATTTGATTTTAATTTAGGTTTTTTTATTTTTTAATTATAAAATCAAAACTAAATCAATTAAATTTTTTAAAATTTTAATTGATTTTTTTATTAGATTTTTTTCTTTTAGTTTCTTCAGTTTAATTAATTTTTCAGTTTTTTTTTTTTCACCCCAAAGTGACGGTGGGATTTGGGAGACATTTTCATCGACGGAGTTGAGAGATCCCACGTGGGTTAAAGAGAGTGACCTGACACGTGTGATACTGTGATTGATGGTCAATTTGTAAGTATCCTAGCGCCGTCACGGTTTAAAAAAAATGGAAAGGAGGTGGGGTCTACGAGTTTTTTATCACTTTATATTTTATGGGCCGGATCTGAGACAACACTGCTTGAGGAGATCGTCAGTAGAAGAAAATCATGGATTGCTTAATCGGCCGTAGTTATTGTTTGCCTTCGACGGAGTTTTTTTTAAATTGTTTTTCTGCAGTATAAAAAGGAAAATTGTTTTCGTATAAAAAATGCTTTTGAAATTATTTTTAAAAAATTGTTATAAATTAATTATTTTTATGATTTTATATTTTTTTAATATGTTAATATCAAAAATAAAATTAAAAAAAATTATTTTAATATATTTTCAATAAAAATTCATTAATAAAGAATATTAATATGATTAAAAAAATTAAGAGTGAATAAAATATCCAGATATAAAAATTATTAGTTGATATATTTTTATAAAACTTGAGATTTTTTATCTCATGTATAAAATAAAAAAAATTAATTTATATAGTGACAATCAAAAATAAGTGTTAACAAGTAATTTATATATTAACATTATCTATATCTATTTATGCTTTCAAAAAAGTTCTCACAGGGTTTCTCTTTTTTAAATGTCATGTATTAAATATTTTAGATACTTTTTAAATTAGTTATTTATTTATTATATTTATAATTTTTATAATAAAAATTTAATACAATCTTATCTATGTAAATCCCTACTTAAATCTTGTCTCGCTATAACCGGCATATAAACACTTCACACTATTTTTATAAGGTAGTCTTAGGTGCAATACTAGTTCATTTATTAATTCATCAGTTCATTTATTAATTCATCAGGTCATTTCACATCACATTTCATCATTATTTGGTTTCATTCTCATTTTTCTTCTTATCAAAATATACACATATTTATTAGATATAAATATGATCACACACATGTCCGACAGAAGATATCTATGCATTAAATATTAAAAACGTTATCACATTTTTAATGCATAAAAAAAAATTTAAACAGAAAGATTATAACCATATAGTTTATATAGAAATATTATATATAAAGTTAAAATAGCTTAGTGTTTCAGTGTGTAAAATTACCACTTTACTCATAAACAATATAGCTATTGAGAGGTTAATTTGATAATTTTATAAGGATATAGATATCATTGTTAAATTTAGGAGGTTCATTGCAGTATTCTTAATAATATAATTAAATTACTTAATTGCTCTTAAAAGTTATTTTCATTTAATTATTTTTAATAGTATTCTTGGTTTTCAATATGTTTTAAATATTGAACCACTAAATTAACCCTGCAATCAAATTTTACATTAAAGGGGTGTTTTTATCATTTTTTATAGTTTTTTCTATCTTTATTAAGTTGTATTGGGAGCAATTCAATCTTTTTATATTTTTAAAAAAGCTCTATGATATTTGAGCGACGCATAAACTATCGTTTAGTGAAAAAGCTTCAGCTTCTACCATCAAATTTAAAGCTATTTGGTAACTTCTTTTATGTGGGGCAACGTATATGGTATTTTGAAGGGTGATTTGTTTCTGATCATCCCTTTTTTTTTTCATCTTCTCTTTTTTCTTGACATTGAATTCTATGTTAGCCGTTAAAAAAAATTAATTATATCATTTTATTTTATAACATTTTATATTTAGCTCTAAATATTTTGATTTTTAAATTTGATTCTCAACTCTTTATTAAATTTTAATTTATTTTTAATTTTATCATTGATCAAAATCTTAATTTTTAATTTCTTTAAGTTTGGTTATAATTCCCTTTATTTTTATTTTTATTTTTAGTTATTTTATGAATTTAATTTTTAATTTTAACATAAATTTTTTGATATTTAATGTTAGGTCCTCGATATTTTGATATCAGATTTTGATTGTTAACCCTTTTATCAATTTTTTTTATAATTTTATCCTTAAATTTATAATCTTGGTTTTTTTTTCAAATTTGATCCTCATTCTCTTGCTTATTATTTTTTTTAGATTCTTTTGTTAATTTCATTTTTAATTTTAATTTTATCCTTTAATTTAAAGTTCTATGACATTGAAAGTTTGGTTCTCGATGTTTTGATTTTAATATTTTACTCTTAAACCTTTTATCAAAATTAAATTTATTTTTAGTTTCATCATTTGGATTCATAATCTTAATTTTTTATTTCTTTAAGTTTCTTATTCTCTTGATTTTTCTTTTTAGTTTTTTCATTTAATTAAAGATTTTAGGTTGTTCTCTTATTTTTTAGGAGTCAATTATAGATAATCACCAGTCATTTATTAGGTGAATTAACTCCAATTAACTCGAGTCAAATAAATTTTTTTATTTTATAAAAGAATAAGGATGACATCATTTAAAAAAAAAAATAATCAATAATTTTTTTCCTAATTTTGACTAGGTTTGCCACAGATTGACCAGGTCAGAAGTCAACCTGTGTTTTTTTATTATTTTACAATGAGTCAATTCTCACTAAATTTCTTTTGAAACCTACTTTACCTTAAGCCCTGGGTCATGGGTCAACTAATTATTTTGCCTTGTACTAGGTTATTTTATTCACACAACCCTTCTTGTGATTTTCAGCGACCTTACTTGGATTTGTTGGTGCTTTGTTTTATTAGACTTTTTTTTGTTAGTTGATTTATTTTTCAATTTCATCCTTATATGTTTGGATTTTTCGAGATTGACAATCATATTTTTTTCAATTTTCTTTTTATAGCATTAAGTCATAGATTTTTTTTCTCTTTTTTAAAATACATTAATAATGCTTAAAATTGACAATCATATTTTTTTCAATTTTCTTTTTATAGCATTAAGTCATAGTTTTTTTTCTCTTTTTTAAAATACATTAATGATGCTTGAGCATTGTTTTTTTATATTATAAAAAATTCAGTTTAACCCGCAACAAAATGTGAGGTAGCTATTTAGTATTATACCTAACAACGATACAATAATACAATTGAAATAACAATATCCTGTAGTATACAATAAACCTGCACAATTATAATATTACAAGATACATTAGCTAAACATAATATATGTTTATATTGTCCACAAACAAGAAGAAATCAACATATTTATCACAACTTTTATGTTAATTCCTCAACACGCTAAAATTTAACTCAATAATCATCTCATAACTTCTCACATATAATTTCAAAGATATTTCACTTACATTATTAATTAAAAAAACATCATTCATATCATTGGTTTTAATATAATCATGTTCATAAGACTTTTATTAAGTCATCTCATTATGTTCCAAAATACTCATTCTGATCATCCATCACATAACTAATTAAAAAACAATTCATAACTCTAGTCTACATCTCCTAAAAACTAACTAAAATCCCGAACCCTAGTTATAATCCCTTGATGACTAAGTAGATTCCATAATCTTAGTCTCGATTTCTGACAGACCATGTAAATTCTATCTTCCCACTATTAAAATATTTATTTTTTAAATTCAACTATAACATGCATTAAATTTATTTTATTCTTATACATTCGTTCTTTTTTGTTATATATACATTTGACCATTAAAAATACAACAATTAAAGAAATACTGATAAGAATTTAATAACTTTAAAAAGTTAAGGTGTTAGGTAACCACATGCTCCTTTAGCCACTTAAACTCGTTTTATAGTAGACGATATTATTTCTAGAGCCTTTTCTAATTTAATAAGAAAATATTATTATTATTATATAATCAATCTCATTACATGTATAAATATTCTTTATATTTTAATTTCAATCATACAATTTCATCAACATCATCATCGTCGTCATCATTTCTTTCAACTTTAATATATAAATATAATATCAATATTTTATCTTTTGTTTATTATTTCATGATAATTTACATAACCCACGTAATTTAATTTAGACCTTTAATGATTATCTTTGACTATATTGCTCACTTAATTTCACATATACATCTATAATCTTTTTCTTTCTTTTTTGTACTACTCATTATAATCTATTTATCCATTTCATATGTATAAGGATGTTTTATACCACATTTTAGAATCATGTGATCTTTTTAATCAATTTTCAAGTGTTACTAACATACATACTAATTATTCAATATAGATAGATCAACACTAACAATATTCCTTTCACTTTTCTCACTACATGTTAAATCCAAAATCATTATAATATATACCCATAAAAATATAGTTTTTCTATTATTAATGCGTATATTTTCAACTTACTTCACATTTCATCAACTTGTTTTAACTACAAAATAATTTAATTTATAAAATCTATCATTTTCTTCTAAAAAGTCGTTAAATCTGTTCAGGCCTTTTAACATCAATTACTCGTCTTCAAATCTCACCATTTAACTTTCTAACAATTTAATTTAATATAGCCCAAAACCAAAATTTCCAACTTCTTATTATATTTTCAACAAAGAATTACCATAATTTACAATATATACATGTTACACATGACTCTTTCCCCAACATTTAGATATTCTTGCAAATAAATTTAATACATGAATCTTTTCAAGATTATTAAATCTTCCATGGTATCCTTAAATTTTCTGATTTGGCCAATTCTAATTTCAAGTTAACTTCATTCTTTTTCAACCTCTTGATTCTCATTTATACTAACTTCATGTCAATTTACATAATCCATTATCACTTATCTATTTTTTTAACTTTTCTACTTATAACCCTTGCTTGAAAGTGTAATAGCAAATCTTAATTCATTGAACAATATCAACCAATACCCTTCCAAGCATTATCATATCAACAATACACATAAATTAATCACAATTCATAAGGATTTTCATTAATTTATTCAATTCTCTAAATTTCTCCCTATGGTCGGCCTATGCTCTTCATTAATGTCATGTTTTCTTTTTTAATCTTATCAAATTTTTACCATAATCATCTTATATTCCACATTAATGAACCTATTTAAGATCAATTCTGCAATTCTCCTAGCTCTGACTAGGAATCTTTATTGAAAGAAATAGGGATTTTTCTTATAATTTCTCTAAACCTCACTCAACAATAAAATAATTGGTGGAGAACACTTTGACCTTTAATTTTAAGCTTAAAGTATGTTATCATGAATTCTTCCATTCTTTCTTCTTTCTTTTCCAAATTTTCTTATTTATCTCTCTAACTCCACATTCTATCACTTTAATTTCTTCTAAAACTTTTGTTTTTGTGTTTAAACTATACTAATCTCACCTATAATATCCCAAAGATTGATTTTACATGGGAGATTTGGAGGGAAAAGCAAGAAAAAAGAAGAAAGAAGAAGCTCTTTTCTATTTTTCATGGCCAACAACTTGTTTTAACAAAGAGGGGCTGAAGATCTTATTTAAATTTTTAGTTTTCCATTATCCCATGTTTCTTTGATAATTTTAGGTAATTTTTTCTATTTATGATATAATTTGATATTGATTTTGATCGAATTCATCCATATCCCTCAACTAACTTTCAGAAAATATCTTATCCCTAATATCTTATTTATTTATTTGTATTTCATCCAAAGTTTCACTATAATTGGAGATTCATACATAAATATTTTATTCTCAACCCCTGGTGTCCACATCTATCCTATAAAATTAAATACTTATTGAAACTCGCTTGAAATATATTCTACCTCAATATTTTTTTTTCAAATCTTAACTCGAGAGTTTACAAAAAAAATTTAGTTACTTGACTTTTAAAGTAAATGTATATTTTAAAAGAGTAGTCGTTAAAATCCTCAAAGGTTGATTGCATATATTCATTTGTACCAAGTGATGAACAATAAAACCTTAAAAATAATTGATTTATTTTTTATAACAACAACTTGTCAGCTTTTATTTTTATGTGCTTGTTTAATAAGTAAGCTCCACAATTTTTCTACTTTTAGTTTATATTAAATAGGTGGCCCGTACTTTGCTGTGATTCAAGCTATTTTTTTAACATATAAAAATGATACTCTAATACAACTAATATGTTTTAAAAATAAAAGGAAAATCAACGACTTAAATCATAAACCTTATTAAGTCCAATATGATAGTTTCATTCAGTTATATGATAAAAAAGGCAACAAAGTAAATGGAATGATTTTTTTTTTTTAAAAAAGAGTAGATAATGATAACCAAATGTAAAAGAGTGTTTGTTGAAGAAAAGAAATTATAGAGATAAATTTAAATATATCTCAATATTAAATAATAAAATTAAAAAAATAACAAAATAAAATGCTTTGAGTTAACTCGAGCTAGCATGGAAAACTCATAACTTAAGTTGCTACTCTAGGCCAACCTAAAAAAAGGGAAAAAAAGAGAGGATTAATCTCCAACAATCTAAATGTAAAAAATATAAAAAGAAATAAATAAAATCAACCAATAAACAAAAGAAACCTAAAAAAATTAAACACTTCCAAGCCCATTTAAGGCTAGTTACGAGCCAAATTATGCAAATAAGATAATTTAACAGGAGAAAAATAAAAAAATAATGAAGTTTAATTTTGAAAAGAATTCAATTTTAAAAAATAAAATTTAATATTGTATAAAAAAGTGATAAAAAAACTTAAGTTATTAAACTAAACTTGTACTCGGATCATGAGATCATAATAATTTGATTGAAAGAAAACTAAAAAAAATCATAAATTCTATTTTAAAAAATAAAGAATATTGAATCATGAATAAAAAAATTAAAAAAAATAATATCAATTTATATTAACTTTTTAAACTCGTAACCCGAAGCACTAAAATAAAAACGCACACTTCAAAAAACTCTAAAATCTAACTCTCAACAAATTAAATACTAAAAAATAAAATTTATATATATATATATATCTAAAATAAATAAATAGCAAATGATTTTATATAAAAATTACTCTTCACTAGACAAACTAAAAAATTCTATTTTTTAAAAAGTATAAGAATCAATTATCAAACATTTTTTCTTACTCGTATACTTTAACAACCAGTTGTCAAATAGTCATTTTACTCGTGAATAACACAGTATATTAGCCCAAGTACATCAAGATAAGACAAGAGCAAAACAGACCCTAAGCAATATTTTCAAAACTTTTGTCGATTACTTTCTTGAATCCAAAGTTCAAAGGGAGATGGCTAACGTGAACAGTAAGCACAGCGACCATGAACGCCAGACCTCGAAGACAGTTCCGTGCTTTGGTTTGATTTTTGAAATTTGACTTTTAGTCGATGACTTTTTGGTTGTCTTCTTATTGGTGCATGCCATGAACCAGTGCGCCGAGAAATGATTGTTAACGCGTTACACGAGAAGCGCAAAATTGTCGTCTTAGGAGCAAAGGACAAGAATCCTTACTAAAATGTCAGGGTGAAGACGAACCTGGGTCCATTACAAATGGGCTTTCTCGGTAGGTAAGGAAATGTAAAAGCCTAGAAAGCAGGGTCCATTATGCGTTAGGCACGCCTTCCCCATGTGGCAACTGTATTTCTTGCCTCGTTGCATGCTCTCCTGTAGTATGGTAGACATATAAATTAATTTAAGAGTATTCTTTATTATAAATAAATAAATAATAAGGGATAAAGATAACATCTTTTGGTTTTGGGAATGATCTGGTCTCTTGATAAATGTCATTAAAAATTGGTTTGACGGTATAATTGTTGTTTTCATCTTTCTAGTATAGTAAAAATGATATAATTATCTAAAATCAAAAAATTATAAACTTAGAGAAGAGGGTTAAATAAGTCTTTTTCTTTAACGTGTTTAGAGTAAAAATAGAAAACATGGGTTCAGGGGGGCATTTAAATATGTTTACTTTTGTTTTAATTGCTGGGTCATCAAAGGTATATCTGTTATTTTGTATTAATTAAATAGTATTTAATTTTAAAAGTTCGTTGACATGTAAAAGTGTTTGTATAGTTTAAACAGTTCATATAATATCTCTCCTAGTGATATAAAAATGTTTTTCTGTTATATTATTGGATGCATTATCGAATTCATTTTTTTTAATGTGGTGCGCGCCAATAATTATTGGATGGTTTTTTACTGATTAATCTTTCTCTTTTTTTTTTTCTTTCTCGAAAATATAAATTGGTCCTTTTTGTTCTTAGAATTTTAACATTAATCTTTATTCTTTTTAATTTTTAATTTTAATTTTATCCCTTGTTTTTTTTGCGTTAAAAGTTTCGTTTATTTTCAATTTAATTCTCAATTCTAATTTATCATATATAATATTTTTTAATTTGTTTCTTTTTTTAATTTCAAATCTTTTCCTTGCTCCTTTTGTCAAGATTTTGATTTTTTTTTTAAATTTTATTTTTTAATCCAAGCTTATAGTGTTTTGTTGTTTCAAATTTGACCCTCATTTTTTTAATTTTTTTTATTTAGTTATTTTTTTCAACCTAACCCTCGATTAAAGAATTGTTCTTGCCCTCTAATTTATTTTTTATTTAGATTTTCATTACTATTCTTTTAATTGCTATTTTTATACATCTTTTTATGTAGTTATTTTTTTCTCAATGTTTATCATTCAACATTTATTTTGTTGAGAATTAGACTTATTTTTTTAACATGTAAGGTGCTTTTTATTTAATAATCAATATCATGATTTAAAAAGTCATCTATTATATAGTCTTGAAACCGGATTTAGAAGTCGGTCCTAGGAAAGTCCTTAGTCATAGGTTAGGTGGATTAACTCAAGTCAACCCAATTTATTTTTTATAAAAAACATAAAAATGTTATTATTTAAAAAAAATAAAAAAAATCAAGGAGTATTAACTATGTTTTTGTAGGGCTAATTGGGTTACAAGTCATCGTATTTTTTTAATCAAATCATACCAGGTCATTTCTCTCTTTATTTTTATAGAAACTTTACCCTATCTGAGCTCTGTATCACTTGGATCACGAGTTGGACTATAAAGTTATGTCAGTTTTTAAAATAATGATTTGTAAGGTTATCTTAATTAGTGATTTGGATCGAAGGTTTTGTTGGTTAATTCGAGTTAGCTCATCACTTATTACTTGAGTTACATGTTTATTATACAACCCTAAGGTTACTTGAGCTGAGTTTGCTCTTTTTTTTAAAATCAAATTACACAGTTTTAGAGGTTTTTTTCTCTAGGTTATCAAATTCATTTTTTTTTTAAATTGTTCACTTACTATTATTGTTAAATTTTTTTATTGTTTCATTAAAATAAAACCAACTTATTCAGTATGACAAAGGCTATATTCCGAGCTATTTTTTTTTTATTTCTTTGAAATGCATAGAAAACACCTTAGACATCAATTTTTATGCAAAAAATACAAACCTGTGATGGAGTGCTTTCCATATCTAAGTATGTCCACACATACCATATTGTTGTGATACAAGTTCCCATGATTAAATGAATTTTTATGATCTTCATAATAAATATTTAATCAATCCCTAATATTTTTTAGCAATGAAATCTTTTAGCAACTTTCCCCTCGAAGAAAAAAAGGATTTATTTAAAAAAAAACTTCAACATATCCAATAATGACTAGATGATATGTTCGTGCGATGCCGCGTGTTTATGGCATGCTTATGTATTGTTATGGATTTGTCAAAAAAATAACAATAAAAATCACATAGAGAAAAACTGTTGCAATTCATAATGTTTTCAAGGAAAAATTATAAAACTAAATTTTCAATCAATTTAATATTAAAAAAATAAAATCAATAAAAATAATTTTAAAAAAACCATAACAAAAAAATAAAAGGAAAAAAACATGCAGGGAAACACTATAGAAATCTATAGTGTTTCATAAGAAAATCTACAATTATAATTTTTAATTAGTTTAATATTAAAAATAATAAAATCAACAAAGATAATTTTGAAAAAATCATAAAAAATAAAAGAAAAAAAAGCATGTAGGAAAATACTGTAGCAATCTACAATGTTTCATGAGGAAATCTACAAATATAATTCTCAACCAACTTAACATTAAAAATAATAAAATTAATAAAAATAATTTTTTTAAAAATCAATATTTCCTCGTAAAATCAATAAAAATCAATTTTTTTAGAAACTAAACTTTGAAAAAAATTCACGTGGGAAACATTGTATTAATCTATAGTATTTTAAAAAAATATGAAGTTAAATTCTCAACTAACTCAATATAAAAAAAATAAAATCATAAAAAAATTATATGTAGAAATACTATAGCAATTCATAGTATTTTTTTTAAATACAAATCCAAATTCTAAATCCATTCAATATTGAAAAAATAAAATTAACAAAAATAATTCTAAAAAAAACACAAAAATAAAAAAAGCAGATAATTTTTGAAAAATAAAGAAAAAAATAGTAAAAATACATAAACCATTAAAAAAACAAATAACTTGTTAACGTTAAGCCATTAAGGAAACAATGCCCGAATCATTAGAAAAATGGTTTTTGATAACAAATTATGAACCATTTAAGTCTATCTTTCTTCGATCCTAATCTATAGTTTCTATATAGTAATTTTGCCTTGAGAGCATCACCTGGTTTTCAAGTGACGGTCCCTTCATTCACTCTTCATGCATGCTTCTAGCAAATCTATGAATGTTGTCTTCGTTTGGTGGAGGGACATGACATTCTAAAATAGAATCCAAAAAACCATTAGACGGGGTGATTTGCAAGATTATATAGATTCAAATATATCAGAATTTAGAAAATATTAGTTTTATGAAACTGGACAGTAAGGACCAAGGAGAGGTTTGATTAAGCAAAAAATAGATGAACAAATCTAGGAGTTCTGAAAGTATCGAGGAGAATTACAATTGAAGGAATATAGACAACTCCCTACTTTATGAAATAATTACTTCATGACCAAAACAATAACAAGAAAAACAATATAACAAAATACAAATCTGACAATGTGTGATATGTTTATATTAAGCCTTGTTGTTTGCTAAAAAATAAATTTTAAGAAAATAAATTATTTTTTAATGTTTGGTAATGTCATAAAAAATAAATTAAAAAATACTTTCTGGTATTTGGTTATGTCATGAGAAATAAAATAATTTATTAATAATTTATTTTTTTCAAGTTATTAAAATAATAAGGAATAAATCTTATAAATTAAAAACTTTCATGAAAATAAAATTTATAAATTATATTAAATAATCAAAATAATAACGATCAAATCTAACAAATAAAAAAATTAAAAATTAAAATAATAATAATTACCATGCCATATATTATTTCAAATAAAATAAGTAATAATTAAGAGAATGAAAATTAAATTTAATATATAAAAAAATTTAATTAAAAACTTAAAAGAAAAAAGTAAATAACAACTATAAAAATAAGAATCAAAGTTAATATAAAAATTAAATTCTAAAAGATAAAATTTAAAAAATATATTAAAAAATATATATATAACAATCAAAAGTTTGAGACAAATTTAATATCATCAGTAAATAATATAATATTTTTAATTTTTTTATAATTTCTAGAAAGTATTTTCTATTTAAAATAAAAAAAAAACTTTTCTAGAAACTAAACAAAATGTTTCTTTAATTGAAAAATATTTTTTATTAACTAATAAACAAACATAATAAAATTTTAAAAATAATTTTTAACAAATCACTTATTATCAAACAAATAAACAAGCCCCTTGGATGATAACAGGGGAAAACGGAAAAGATTACATAGAAATGCAGAGCAGCTAGTGTCGCTGGGCTAGCAAAAACTGAAGGTGTTGAATAGTCATGTGGATATCTACCATAGCTAGATGCAGGTTTGCCATAAATAAAATACACAGCCCAGTAGATGATTTCATAGATTAAATTCAATTCAAGAGAAAATCTGACCGATTTAAACAAACATACAATTAATAGGAGATCATAACTTAACAATCCCAAATACGCTATAACTTAAAGTTGAGATTCGAGAATGGTTATAACGCGTGAAGTGAGCAATTCTTACTTTAGAGACCAAGTCAGCAATGAATGAGTAATTGCGGGACCAAATTTAAAACAAAAAAAATAAAAGAACAGGCCAGCCATTCATATGCTATTCATCATACTTATTAAACTCGTTTATAAGTTGACTCGATTAAGGGGTTAGGTGTCAATTCAACTTCAAAAAAATAAAAATATATATATTTAATGTTTTAATATATATATATAAACCAGGTCTTTTCTGGATTATACTAGTCACTTAAGTTTTGAATTAACCCAGCAAGTTATCCAAGTTTAACTTGTTCTATTAGAAACCTGGATTTTTCTTATTTAAAACCCGGTTAAGATTTCGATTGCTCGGGTCCGAGTTGAATCCGCCGGGCTTGGTTGGACATGACAACCATGGTATACAGTGCTGTGATGGGGTCACGTGTACATACAGACTAGCATCCAGTCAAAGGCAGCATCATGGGGGACAAATTTGATACGCGGACATGGGTAGATAGTGATAACAAGTTGACGATCCATTTCAAATGATTCCTTCATTATTTCCATCTCTTTTTGCTGGCTTTCCCAATTTCCCTTTCAGATCCCCCTCGCCCACCAGGGCCACCACCACCACCTCTCTCTCGCTCTAAATAACAATAGTATCTACTTGGAGAAGGGAGCTCAAGCAAGCAATAACCTTTTTTTTGGATCCTAATTATGTTCTTCTGAACAACAGAACCATAGCTTTTGTTCTCGAAATCAATCATACCATCATCATGTAAGTACGTAAAAATTATATTATCCAATATACTACTGCACTTTTATAGTTCATGTACCAACTTGGTAACAAACAATTCAGTACATGTTCTTTTTACTCTCTCTCTCTCTCTCTCTCTTTCATTTTTCTATTTTCATGTTCTGGGGAAATGCTAGATTTTGATATGGACTTTTTGCCAGAAGAAAGAAAGACGATTTTTCTTCCTGTTTTAATTTTGACTTTTAAAGCGGGATTGACTTTACCTAAAATCTGATTGTTTCCTGAGAAAATTTCTTCCATGAGTTATTGACAGGCTTTGCAACAATTTTTGTTAAGACTCGCATCGACAGATCTGTAATGAGCTGCCGTTTCTGTTTTCTCTTTGTTTATTTTGTCAAAAAAAGAAAAAAGAAAATTATTTTGCTTGATTTTCTCGTCAACAAAATGGAGCAGACACGGAAACCCAGTTTTATTTATCTACCGTGAAGAAGCTTCCTTTACTTTGAAAAAGTCTTCTAAGGTGAAAATACTGTCATAGAAATAAACTGGGAAAAAGCCTGCTTTATTCCAAAAATACTCAAAAGTCTAAAACTCTTCTTACTTTTCCCTCATTTTGAATCAGAACCCATTTGTTGAATCAAGAAGACAAACAAGTTGCAAAGGATTTCAGTGTAGTAGCTGAATAAGGAGAGTGGAGTGGGAGTAGCATTATTACACAAACAGGATGGGTTCTTTCAAGGGTCATGCTTTACCAGGAACGTTGTTTTTATTGGTTGGTGTATGGCATATATGGAGCTCTTTGGTTAGATATGCATCGAATCCAAAGTCATTTAGAGTCAGGGTTTGGAACCCTGTGCCTGGTTTTGATGGGAAGCTTAAGTACTTAGAGCTGTATCTGGTGGCGGGGGGTGCCTTTATTGATATGTGTATTGAGCTTTTGTACTCTACACACCTCAAGTTTTTTGTCAATGGAGTCTTGAATCCTCATCATATGAATGATTTTGAGCACGGCGGAATGCTTCTCATGTTCTTTATTTTTGGGGCTGTCGGTTTGCTATCAGAGAAAACAAGGTTGGTCATTTATAATTTCAGTGTTTGTGGATTGTTTTTTACTTTATTAAAAAAATATTAATAGCTATCTGATTAATCGAGGCAAAAGAGATTTAAAATTTTCATATCTGGGATTGGTTGGTTTCATTCAATTGAATCCGAGGCCGAATAGCATAGGACTTCAATTTTTATTTTCTATGCATAAGAAAATGGTGTTGCATAAGGCCAAATCATATGACTGCTGTGCCTGTAACATAATTGACATTTGACTTCGTCATCCTCGTTCTGCATGCCCTAGACCATAGCGTTCTTGTAAATCTGGTCTATACTCGGCAGCCATCGTGATCATTCATGTTGACTTGTCCTGAAGTTTGGACAGTCCGAACTTTGAAACCGTACATCCTGCTGGAGGCAAAACAAGGTCTAGATAAGAGCTTATTTGCACGAAGCAACTACTTTGTGAAAGCTAAATGTATGGTTAGCAATAGTTCGATTACATACCCGTGAAGAGTTAAAGTGGATAATAAAGATGCTTTTGAATTATATAGCAATCATAAGCTCACAAGAACTTTAAACTTTATGAATTTCTCATGATGTTTGTTATAACTTTCACGGTTTTGTTCATAGGATCATGAACACAGAAATACATTTCCTTGGTAGATTGCAGTTACGGATAATGCAATAATGGCAAAAAACTGGTGCTTAACATTTTCTACGGAGTTAATTTAGGTACATGGAAGACCACTTACAACTATACTTAAGAGAGATTATCTGAATGCATAGTTGCACACTGACATACACACCAGAAATTTAATTTCTGTTATAGTTCTCAAAGAGGAAAAAAAAAGATGTTCAGTAGACTTCTCTGAAGGAGCTTTCTTGCTGATTTAACTGTTTGTTCAGATTTCTACCCTTGCCAGAAGAAGTCCTCTGTTTGGTTGCTGCAGCAGCATTTTCTGCAGAGTATCTATTGTTTTACTTTCACTCAACAACCCATAAAGGTCTTGAAGGGCACTACCATCTCCTCCTTGTCCTCCTGATTGGCCTCTGTGTTTTATCCATTGTCACGGGGGTTCTCCTCCCAACCAACTTTCCGGTTGATTTATCTAGTGGCATTGCAATGACTCTGCAAGGCCTCTGGTTTTACCAGACTGCCTTCTGTCTCTATGGTCCCATGATGCCAGATGGATGTCAGCTTAAGGGCAATCAGATTATGTGTCGATCATCGGAAAGTCAGATTCGAGGCGAGCTGCTTGCAAACTTTCAGCTCTTTTCCTTGGTCTTTGGTGTCCTAGTTGCAGTTGCGGCGGCATATGGTTTCGCAGCTTCAAGATATGGGCATTCTGATCTTAATAGCTCGCATGTGCTTCAAGATGGATTAGACTGAGGTAAAAATATGGGCTTCAATCTCACCCCATTTCCACTTCCTTTTATTTATCTGCTATAGTTGTACTGCTAGTCATTGTTTTATCTGCTTCACGAGTAATGTGGATCTTCTGTGAAATGAAAGCATCCTATTTCCGCTCTTATAATTTGAAGGAACATTTTCTATTTCTAATTTGCTTGTACCCTTGAAGGTACATACCTGTCAATCAGAATCCCATCAATGGAAACTAAGCTGTTTCTTTTTTTTTGAGAATCCCATCAATGGAAACTAAGCTGTTTCTTTTTTTTTGAAAAAAAAGTCTTCTTTAATGCAATGTCAAAATGCTACACAATGCAGCCTGGACAGTCGTTGGAAACAGATTCTCTTTGGATGAAAGGTTCTTGTGTTTAATCAGATAACAAAATGTATGCATCTTTCATTGATTAAAGGGATCAATTCTGTGGCTTTACAGGTTTCTAGCATGAGTGCTACCGGAGGTTAGTATGGTTGGAGGGTCTCTAAAAAGTACATAGCACCCTTTGAAGCCTTGGTTTTGGCTTAGAAGGAAGCATCGCGAGCTCTAGTCTGCAAGCTCTGTATGTGACTTAGCATTTGGCGCATCAAAATCAGTGGTTAGAAAGGCAAAAAACAAATAGATTGAAATGGGGAGCATGGTGGTTCCAAGGAAGCACAACAACGACCCATCAACTTGAATATGTATTTTTTACAGTTTTGCTTACCCTGCATCTTCTTCAGTTCGTGCATCATTTGATTTTGAAAATTCAAGAATAACCTTGTGCAAATTAAGTTCAATGCATTTGTCTCCTCCCTTCCCTTTGCAGGAGAGAGTGGAGGGAGTTGAAAATTAACTGGAAAGACAGGTTGCATCCAAGAGAAGGGGTCAACACGATGTATCGAAATGGCATTTTTCAGGTTTCATCCAAGAGAAGGGTTCAACATGATGCATGGGTATCGAAATGGCATTTTTCTAAAATAGATAACAAATCATTTGTAGTAGCAAATGATGCATTCTCTGTTGGTTGATGGCGAAAAGTTAGGGTACTTCTACCACCAAAAAAATTTATTTTCGATTATTTCCCCCCTAAAAAAATCTAATAAATACTCGAGACTTCAACAAGCTCATTTCTAAGCTTTGATAAAAAATTAATTCGTCAAAAAAAAAAACTGAATCCAAAAAACTTTTAAGTCTCGATTTATAACACATTGTCCAACTAATATATATATATATATAAAAAGAGGACAAATCATTTATAGTGATAGATAATACATCATCCACTAGTTAAATTTTGTCCATCTCAAATGGTGAAAAGTTAGGGTTTTATTTTTAGCACCAAAAAAATTAATTTTAACTATTTCCCACAAAAAAATACCTGATAAACACTTCAGCAGCCTCAACGAACTCATTTCTAATCTTTGGTAAAAAATAATCGGTCAAAAAAACAAACTTGAATCCAAAAAACTTTTGAGTCTTGATTTACTATAAAAAAAACTATTGAAATCAAAATTAACTCTTTGTTGTTGTTAAAATGTGATCATTGGGTTATTTTTTTTTAGTGATTTTCTCTGAAATTCGAGAATTAAAAAATAATCAAATAAAATTTTAGATAAAAATAAAATTTTTAAAAACTAAAAGAATAAATAAAAAATATGTGAACTAAAAAGTAATATAAGACTGGCCATATATATATATATATATATATATATATATATATATATATTAATTGGACAATATGTTATAAATGAAATTGTTTTCCAATAATTACTGATGTAAATTTCAATGGAATAGAAAAAATAATAAAAATTATATGGTAACTCTATTTTTAAATATGAAACGTTAATATTTTTCAATATTTTCCAATAGAAGGGACATTCTATTAAAAATAATATTTAAGTCATTATTGAATTATGTCAATGTTTTAAAGAAGATAACAGCTTGTTATGATTATGACGGTATTAACAATTTTTTATGAATAATTATGTATTAATCTAATATACATCATTTTTAAAATAATTTGTTCATTAATATTGAATAAGAATAAAATATTTATTAATTTTTATTTCTTCTTATAAATTTATTTATTTTTATTTTTCTCATATAAGTGTGTAAAAATTATCTAATAATGATTTTTTTTTTCAATTGAAATTTCCTTTCAGGATCATAACAAGTTTTTACTTGAAAGAAAAAATGCTTCTCATGAAAAGCATGTTTCCATCAAAACAAAAAAGAAATACATGAATAAGAAATTAATTTTTTGACTAATAATATACATTTTTCCTTCTAATTTTTTGCAAATATTTTTTTTTGTAATTGAACCATTATAATTTTTGTGAATAATTTTTTGTAGTTGCCATTAATTTTTGTTCAATAAACTATGTTGCTAGAAAAAACATATTATCAAAAAAAAAATCATGAATAAGAAAAGACAATTTTGACAAATATATATATATATATATATATATATATATATATATTTCTTATTCATGATTTATAGCAAGGTTATGAATAAAATAAAATATATATATATTAGAGAAATATCTCGAGCATGAGAAATATCAATAATTACATTACAATTATAAAATAAGATAAGAGATTTGGTTTTCTTATTGTTCATCTACTATGCTTCTCTCTCATTTTACTATTCCCATTAATATTTATAGACAATTTTCGAGGTCCCTGAAGTTCTAAGCTTCTTTCATTTTAATCATTGAACTTCATTTATTTTCAATTACATCTTTATAAGCTAAGTTGACATAATTCTATTGTGTTATTATATGTTTTGATTTGCATGGTCTCACATGCTCAACATGCCGTTAAATACTCTAATATTGGATTAAAGATCAATTTTACAAAATTGAATTTCAATTTGTTCTTAAAACTAAAAGTGAAAGATCAAAATTGATATTTCAAAAAAAGTAAAACCTTTTCACATGTTGGCATGGAAAAGTTAATTTTGGTCCATCCAATTTTTTTTTCATAGTTGGTCTCTCTTGTTTAGGCTTTTTATAGTTTAATCCTTAAATTCGTTTTTTTTTATATCAGTCCTTGAATATATGGAGAAGAAAGGAAAGTTATCTAGAAAAAAAGAGATAGAACTATCATATGATCACATTTCGACTACTAATAGCTGTGATTATGGTGTTTTTAAACTTGTTTTATAGATAGAACTCAATAAAAGTAGTTTTTATTTTTTACTATACTTTATAAAATAGTCAGAATTCGAATAAATTTCAAAATAGTATATAAAATAGTCAGAATTCGAATAAATTTTAAAATTTTATTTGATTTTGAGTTTTTTTATCTAATTAAAATGTGTTTCAGTATTAGGAATGGAGTTTATAGAGGTTCACATAATAATTTGTCCATGTATTTGGATTAAAAAAAAAGTTAACATCTAGGTTGTTTAGGTCAAAACACTTGTACCGTGATTTTTCAATCATCAAAGCAATCTTCGACGATTGAAAAATATTGATAATGAATAAAGTGTTGTCCGTCCTATTTAAAAAAAATATAAGAATAAATAATATATCATCAATTCTTTTCAGAGAAAAAAAAAACTAGGATGAAATGCTTGAAGCACGTGTTTTGTATCAACAGCGCTGGCCAATCTCTCCAATCAAGGCATGCCTGGCCCAAAAAAAACAATGACCTTAATTTTTTGTACATTTTATAACAAGATTGACTTTTAATAAATTTATTTAAATAATTATTTAATTGTGTCATAGTTTTAAAATAATAGCTTAGCTTTTTGTAATGATATTAACAATTACTTTTTTAATAATTATATATGAATCAAATGTGTTGACATAACTAAAAAATATCTATTTCATGATTTAAATGATTAAAAAAAAAGAATTCAAAATCATTTAATGAAAATAAAATATCTATTTTCTTATTGTAAGTTTTTTTGTTGTTTTTTCTAGATTTTATAATTTTTGATATTTAATGTATAAATTATCTTTTAAGATATGATAATTTTTAATTTTAAAAGAAGTATTTTTATAAATAAAAAACACTGGAATAAAACAAAGAAAAACAGTTTTGCTTTTTCTTAAAAATATATGAACAAGAAGATACAATTTTAACTGAAAAATACATTTATTCCTTAAAATTTAAATTGTTTTTTTTTTACGGATATCTATTTTTATTGTTACTCAATTGAATAAAAAATCGAAACATTACATTAAATTCCCACCTTAATATTCAATAATAACTAACAACTATTACTGTGAATTATGTTCAGTTCTCAAATTAAAAATTAAAAACATCCATGATAGCAAAAGAAAGATCCAAAACAGAATTTATGACAGCTCCGCAGGTCGACATTTAAAGCCAACAAAATCATCCCGTGCCATGAAGTAACCTCGAAATAAACCAGAAATTTAGTAACTGCTGTTTGCAGCTCTCCTGAATTTAAAAGGTGCCAATTGCCAGCAATAGAAGCTCGAACCAGTAATGCCTTTCTGACTGGAAATCCACCTCATCACAAGATGGGGTCTGTACAATTTTACCAGTCCCCTTCAGACAAAGGTTCTTTAAACAGTTTTCATATTGTACCAAAAAAGAGAGAACAGTTTTTCATGATACAGCCAAGAAGAGCTACTATGGAAACACTTGAAATATATAAGCATGTGGCACATGCAATGCACAATACTTGATTATTCAAAGCAGCAAGGAGACTGTTACATCAATTTCTGATTAGCAGTACTTATTTGGTTTTACCATGCATCCTTGTGATAAAATCTAACAGACACCTTTTAGTACGGTACGATAATGGATTCTATAAGCTCTTGAAGGGGAGCAAGCTCCTTCTTGTCTATTAGCCCAAATTCCTGCATAAAAACAGTAAAATGTAATATAAGAACAACTGCCTGCAACAAAGTTCTGCATGAAACTGGATTGCAGCTTTTTTTTAAGAACAAATAGAACGGCAACTTGACAGACAGTGATGCAGACAAAACAAGTAGAATTATTGTATCTTGCAGTAATTGTCAAAGATGGGGATATTTCTATGATTTCCAGATATGTTGGAAATTGTGTAGGTCTAGGTTTTTATTTCATGTTTCAGTGTTTTATTTGTCCTTAATCAAGTAGGTTTAATGCAGGAATAAGTAATATTTTTATTTTTTATAAAAGAGTCTGTATCCTTGTTGTTTAGGATCTAACTACCTAAAGCTTTAGGAATATGTTTAGTCTATAAATTACCTCCATTTATGATGCTTTATTTTAGAGAGTCGCGTGTTTGAATAGATTCTCCAGCATCTATGCTTTTAAGGCTGTGCTTAGATGTGACTCCTGAGAAACCTATGTGTGATGCTTAAATTTTTCTTCCTCCATGTGTGATTCCTAGAAAACCTACTAGTATGAAGCTAGTAGCCTTGGACTTTCATCCTCAAATCAAATTCCAAACCGTAAATCCCTTTTTTTTTTTTAACTTTAAAATCTTAACCCTTACAACCCCCAATTTCCATGCTCTGATCCTCCATGGAACCTAGTAGGGCAGAGGTCTCAAATTTTTGCTGCATCACTAAGGAAGAGCATGAGGGGAAAAAACAGTACTAAGCAAACAGTAAATAACGTTTTTTCAGGAAAGGAAATAAAGAATAAGATTTTTTTTTAATAAAGAGGTTTAGATTATGTGCTGCATGAAAAATATAATATCACATCAAGTTAACTGAGCTTGAAAAGAAAAAAGTCCCTCTTGATTAACAGAGCAATATAAAATTATTTGAAACATGCAGCAAGGAACTTACATGGGTAAATAGGATGAAATGCTTGAAGCACGTGTTCAGATGGGCTTCCTCTTTGAGGCTCACAATTTTCTGAAAATGAGAGTGATAAATATGCGCATATACACGGAATAGTCGCTTGAAGATCGTCTTAACAACCTCCTTGAAGTTGGGAGGAAATGGTGCACCTGCAAAATTGAAATTAGGAGAAGTGCTCCTTTTTATGACAGCAACAACTGCTCCTTTTTATGACAGCAATTAATTAAACATACAGAATTCTACAGTTTACGATCATCCATGGCCCAATAACACTATAAAGTTATTAAATATAGTAGTTGTAGACTTTCAATTACAGAGGCAATGGTGATGATGACATATCTGTAATGGTAATTAAACCAGCATCCCCAAAATCATTACCCTTTCTTACAATATCATGCATGAAAAACTCCAACCATTCTTATATTTATTATTAGCGAAGATTTGAACCCAATCCCCAACACAACCACAGCCTAACAATTTGTGACTGACCTGAATGTGTCCTAGGGCCAAACAAGTCAACTACCTAACCTTCATTTTGCAATAGTTTGGAAAAAAGTACAAGTCTAATGATTAATTACCAAGTCTTTGAGGAAATATGGATTCATCGTCAAGCTGAGCTTCAATCCAGTCCATTAAATATTCAACATATTTTGGAGCAGAAACCTCAATAGGTTTCTTGATTTGTACCCCATCGGCCCATCTATACTCATACCTGTAAAATTTCATACGCATCAAATCACATTTGAAATACAAACACATAAGGCTAAAACTGTTTGAATACATTTGGAATTAGCTTAATATGGATAGAAGCCAAATCCATAATAATCAGCTTGGTCAATTATCCTTTGTAAGCAATCTGGAAAAAGGTTGAAGATAACTCTCGCCTTTTTATTTCAATAAAGAAAAATCAATGGTCTAATGTGCTATTTGCACATTCATTTGATTTATGGGAGCCCAAGTTGTAAAATTTAATATGCACTGGTGATCTCAAAACTTACAACTTAATCCATCGAAGATGAATAGTTTGAAAATACATAAGTAGAATCCATGTGGAAGACTAGGTGATGTGGGAGCACTGGTGATAGAAAACATCAGGACTATTAATTCAAGAAATTTAAATATCTAATTATTTTAGATATTTTGAATAAAAATCCTTGTTTGGCAATATTCAAAATTAACTATCACTATTTTTTAATGAACTGCACAGTGACTGTGAAAGGAAAATCACTTAACTGGTTTTTCAAAATGTTGAAAATACTATATTTCCTAAAGTGCAAAAATAGAGGGGGTTTGGGTGTCATATCATTCTGGTCGTGTGAAACATGAACCTTTTATGGTAACTTCCTAGGTTGTTAGTCTTAAATTTATTTGCTGCCTGACAGAAAAGGAATTCCAGGAACCAGAAATGACAGGGAATTCTTCCCAAATACCCATCCAAGATGATATTTTGGAACATCATCAATACACATATAAGCAAAACTATAAATAAGGAAGTACAAAAAATCCATACTTGGGCCCAGCACTCATAGTAGAACAGTTCTCAGGAGTACAGAACTCTGTGAGGGTACCAAAGAGAAGATTCACTTGGTTGAAGAAATCCACAGCTGAAATCAGAAAGCCAAAAACTTTTCAGATTTGAATTTAAATAGAAGCTTGCACTAAATTAGCTCTCTAAATCTAAAGAAAGAATAACACAACAGTTCAACTCAATATTGCAGTGCTTCAAATACCATGCAATTTCATTATCCACACTATAATAACTGATTGATGATGCAAAAAAGAAGGTGCCAGAACTTGTTATTCTAAGATCACAAACAGGCAGAGAGAGAGAGAGAGAGAGAGAGAGAGAGAGAGCAATTACTGTTGACAGCAAGCCATTCATTCAAGTCCTCTCCAGGAGGAAGTCTCACAGCTTCCCTCAGGTTTCCACTGCCCAAGGTCGCATCAATGTGCTTCCTAAGTTGCGCACCCTGCATCATGACAAGTTAGAGATTCAACAAGAATATTGCCACTGAGGAGTCTGTTTATCCAGGGCCTAATATTATAAATAAGGGATAGAGGCTCAGGCCAGACCTCACTGCGCTGTATATTAATCATTTCAGTGCTTAAATTGGTATGTGGTCTTGCCGTTTTTTTTGAGCAACTGGATATAGATGATATTAAACGAATGTGTTTCGATGTCTGGGATGCTCTTGCTATTATGTTAACTTTCTAAGGAAAGTTTGGTGTAGACATTAACTTTCCAGTCTAAAGATTGGTTTTGCTAATCATATACAGAAAATGCATCGTCATGTCCCAAGATACCTTCCATAAAACTTCTATTGCTGTCTTTGTTATTAATGAATACCACGTGTTGAGACAAACGCAAATAAGTTTCCCTACATGCATGTCTATGAATCACTTTACATTCTCAATTTATTTCCTTTTTAAAGTTCCCAGCCCTGGGAACAACCTAAATCACTAATTCATTGTAATCCTACTCGTTCATATCAATTATTTTAGTGCCGAGTAACAATTGCTTAAGTTATAAAATTCCTCGTTTTACTCTAAAATCATAATTATTTGGTAAAACGAAAAATATCTCCTAAACTTACTATTTTGCACATTTTAGAATTGGAGTATGCTCTTATGTCTCAAATCTTTTTGAAATTGTTAATTTTCTTAAAGTTCTAGATTTCTCATTGATGACAGAAAGGAAACGTTCATTGACCAGAATACACTCTTCAAAAATTCATGTGCCTGTATTATATGCTATGTCTATTCTAGTCATGATATAGTTCATTTATTTAAGTATAAGATAGTGTTCCTTCGCTATTGCTCTCCCATTCCTTCTTTAGCTCTTGTGAACTCCTCTCAACTGATTTGGAGGGCTCATACCTTTCAAGTTTCAACTCTGTCTTCTACCGTATATGCAGATAACATAACTTGGACCCATTGTTCTTTCTAAATCATATTTTGCATATAATATAATTTATGTGCATCTTTACTACTCAATTAATCTTGAATTTTCATATTTGTTTAAAAGGCCTGGATCTAGTAAAGACACCGTGGGATTGCCAAAACAAATAAAATCTAATAAGTGTCCCCATGTCATAAACCTTTAACAAGATATTCATCATATTCTGGTGTGGAAGTATCAAATTCTAAACAACAATTTTTCCACGCTGTCAAATGATCAGAAAGTAGAAGTTGAAAAAGACTACGCATCTCAAAAGACTGAACGGTGAAAATATCCTAGGAGCCAAATGTTCCCTCAACATCCGGTCGTCAAAGACATCTAAAGGCCATAGAGATTCAACATACCCTGGTATGAGGTCATACAGTCATCACATTCAAAGACCATATTAAATATAAGCAGAATTATAAAGCAAAATGAAGAAAGGCAACCTTACTCCCTGATGGTGCACTCTTCTTTGGGCGGAATGTCCTTTGATTTCTGTTTTCAGGCAGCTTATTAGACAGATTAACCAGTAGAAAATGTAACAACGAAATTCCAATGGAATAAACAACAGCTTTAAATCCACGCAAAGAAACACTTTTTTTCCACATAATTGGCATGTATATCAATCAATTATCAGCTAAAATCTGTCAATTAAAAAAGATCCATCCTTTTTTCACATTTCAATGCACACTCCATGCAGCAAGTGACCAAAAAAATACATTCTTGTATTGATAGCTACACCTGAAACTAACTTGTAAGCTATCAAGGTTGATGCTAGAAGAGAAAACGAGTGCTAAGAGTCCAAAAAAATGGTGTCTTGATAACTAAAGTTAGGTCAATACAGAAAGATAAGAACACGACAGATCTAATTAATTAAAAGCGATCAAGAAAAATAAGAGGAACGAGTTGAAATGAACCCACCACAGTAAAAAGGTTTTCACATACCTGCCCAAACCAAAGAGACTGCTCATGGCTAGAGAGAGAGATTGCTTTTCTTTCTTCAGGGGTGTTTGGGCAATCAATGAAGTAAAATATGGTTCTCTTTTGTTTTATAGCTTTTTGGGTTGGGGTTTCTTCTCAATTATTAAATTATTACGGTGCGATGGAGTAATTGGGAGGTGAGAGATGATGGCATAGAGGGGAAATACGAAGGAAAAAGAACTTGTACCTTACCTCCTTCCTGTAGATGTATGGTACCTTTCATTTATATGTATGGGAATGGAAAGTTCTATTAAAGTTTTTCCGAGATTTTAATATGCTTTTTATCCATTCTCTTGTGTTTTTCATTGTTAACAATGATTATGATTATTGTTGTTATTATTGTTGTTATCACTGCCTCTCATTTGGGTTTGGAAATGGTGGGGTGGATTGATGATGAGTGGGGAAATCATTCTCGTTTGCCATCATCAACCCTATCAGGATGTTTTTTTAAAAAAATTATATGAATAAAATCAAGTTAATAAAATATATCCCAGCTTATATTTTATTTTGTTTTATATATAAATAGGTTTGATATATATATATATATATATATATATATATATAATTATTAGATGATTTGCCTATAATTCCAATAATGTAATATTAAATCTCATAATTTCTAGAAATGATAAATAAAGAAAATGATGGTATTTTAAAATCTAATATGTTCAATAATTTTTTTTAAAAGTGTCTGGATAGAAAATAATTATATATTTACGTTGATGTTTTCTTGTCCAGAGTTCAAGAAGTTGATGATTGGTGATACAAGACCCAATACCTGTAAAATAGTTTTTTTTATAGGATTTAGAGATTATTCGATGATAAAGTAAGTGATTTAAAAAAATATAATAAATAAGATAATAAAATTTAAATTATTGAGAACAAAAGTGTTTTTTATTAGTTATACATGATAAATGCTCAATAAAATAAAATAAAAGTATGAATAGAGAATAGAAAAGGTGTGAAATATTTACCTTAGCAGTTTAAAAAGTATATATTGTCTCTAAACTTTGTCGTGTTGCCTGAATAAAAGAGTTGAAGCTTTATTTTCTCTTAATAGTATTAATGAGATATAAATATCTTTTACATGACATTAATGACAGATAGATATTCCTAATATAAAATTAATATCGATGAAAATGTGGTTAGTTATTTGAAGACTTTTATACATCTAGGGATATAGAGAGACAATTATTATTGACTTTTAATATTTTATGTTAAAAAACTTGAAAATAAATAAATAAATCCACATGACATAACATAGGGTTTAAAAAAATTATCAACTTCATATGTATCTAGAGGGTGTTTGGCTTGAAGGTATGGTGATTTTTTTTTGTGGGACTCACATAAAAAAAAACATGTATTTTTTGTTTTTGCGACATGTGGTGACTTTTTTTTCAATGGTACAACTCTCTTAAAGCACAATCGCACCTCATAAAAATAAAAATACATGATTATAGGTCTTATAAAAAAAGTCAACTACATCTCCAAACCAAACACACCTCTAGTTTGAAATGATTCCAAACCCAAAGGTTATGGGCTGATATCTTGCATGACCCATATTTATTTGGGCTTAACGTGTAACTAAATCTAAGACAATTAAGTATAACATCTAGTTAGATCTACATATACTTGAGCTCAACGCATGGTTGAACCAAATGATATTTAGATATAGCATCTTCATGTACTTAAATGTACTTGAACTCATCACGTGGTCGAACTTAAGGATGTTTGAGTATAGTACCTTATTAGATTCACATGCACTTGAGCTCAACGCATAGTTAAACCCAAAGGTGTTCGATCTGACATCTTGTCAAACTTACTTGTACTTGAGTTTGACATGTAGCTAAACCCAGGGATGTTGAATTTAATATCTTGTCAAAATTATATGTATTTGAGATTAGCATGTAGTTAAATATAAGGATGTTGGGCTTGATACCTTGACAAACCTATATATACTTAGGTTTAGCATGTAAGAGCATCTCAAAAAAAAAAAAATGCTATTTTGAAAAGCTAAATTGATAAAACAGCATTTTGAATAGTATATATATAGTTTTTTTTATCATATCTATTTCAATAGAAAAAAGTTATTTGAAGAGCCATTTATATTGAAGTAGAAAAAATAAGTGTTTTATTATTTTTTAATATATTTGCTGTTATTTTTTTTCACATGACTACATTTAATTGATTTATTTTTTTAATAGTCCTATTTTGTTGGTTTTAGCTCTTTGAATAGATATGTAGAAATAACATTTGTGAAAGAAAAAAAACATTTTAGCATTCTATTTGGCTTTCCTCTTGTAATGTGCAAAACAAACAAAGAAAAACCAAAATATTAATTTTTTATTTTTGGCTATCCATTTGGCTTCTTCCTTGAAGATGCTCTAACTAAATTCAATGATATTGGGTCTAAAAGTAAATCGAGGCTATGTTATATGAACTTGACATTTTGCCAAGACTGAATACATTGAGTTATTACCCTGTATTTGGCTCTTATCATCATGAACTTTTAAGCAAACATAAAAAATATATTAATTCATAAAACAGATAAAAAATTAAACAAAACATTTATTTTTCTTCAACTTTGACCAATTCAGGCCTTAGAAAAGCCAAGTCTTGGGTCTTTCTCATGTCGCTATAGGTTTTATGACTATGTTTGTGAGGGTATACAATCCAATGGTATTTTTAAAAGAAATTTTTTTTATTACAAATCATATAAAATCATATCCTAAAAAATAAAACATAAAGGTAAATAAATCTCAATTTTAAATCACAATACCATGTGATGAATTTCCTTGATAAAACATAAAATAAAATAAAGTTATGAGCATAACATCATACATGAAATTTTATAAAAAGATCAACAATTTTAAAAATTTAGCTTAATGAGTCAACATTGAAGTCTTTCAATCTAAATCTTTATATGATTTGGGTTTTAAATTAAATTATATGAGAATTATCATGACGTAACATATTTATTTGTAAATGTCCAAAGATGATCATTGAAAACATGGTTTGACTTAAAAATTCAAAATGACATATTTTCCAAGAAAATATACAAACAATGAAAAATACTAGATCAACCTAGGTTTCGTAGTTTAACATGCCAAACTCACGACTCAAATTATAGATCCCACTAGTTTTTTAATACTATTTTTTATTTAATTATATAATAACAAAAACATATGCTCGTAAAATTAAATATCAACTCAATGTTAGGATATTTTTTTGAGACCGCGATAACCTCATGGAAGCAAACTGAAACATATTATAAAGTCCAGTTTTCAATAAACTCAAGTTAATTCATCAAACATGTGACTTGACTTATAGACTCTATTAGATTTAATAATTTTGTTTTTCAAAGATTATTTTTTATTTTAATATATGATAACATAATAGACATTTGTAAAATTCAGTATTAATTTAATATCAGGTTGGTTGTTTGAGATTGCAACAATCTAATAGAAAGAAAAAAATTAAAAAATATATAGCTTAATTTTTAATTAGCCCAATGTGAGCCATGAATTCATATAAGTTTCAATAACATTGTGTTTTTTTAACTTTTTTTATTTAATAATACAATAACAAAAATAAATACAAATAAAATTGAGCACCAACCAAATATAAAATAATTTGTTTAAGACCATAATAAACCTAAAAAAAAACTAAAAAATATTACAAAATCTATTCAAAATCAACCAAATGTTAAATAATGAGAATGAAAAAAATAATAACAAAGAAAAATTAATAAAAACTTAATATTAAATAATGTAATTAAAAAAATTAAAGAGAAACAAGGTTACGTGCACGTGTTTAGGGAGTAAAAAAAGCCTGGGGCAGGGTTCACGTACTAAGAACTTTTTTTGTTTTTTTATTTTTTAATAGGCAAATGACATGTCATTCACCTTTTCTTTTTTTTAAATGCAAAAATACATTAGCCAACATGTCACCTGTTGTTCCATGTTTTCCTTACCGTAAAGGCACATGCAGAATCATACTTGGTGTTCTTTTGATTTAAAAATTTATGTTCAACTCAAAACATAGTCCCAAAACATAAAATCAATTTGAAAAAAAAAAATCTCTCCTAATCTTGATTTACATTCTCTATAAAAATAAAGGTTTAAAAACATCTTAATAGAAAGGAACCTTTTGATACTAATATTAATTTATTTTGTTGTTGGAATATGGTTAACTAATGGCTTTCTTTATCATTCACCATTATTCAATGATTTCATCTATTCTCCCTGCAGCTCAAGGATTGAGATTTTAAGAAAATATATTTTGTATTAGAATTAAAATTATAAAAACTAAAAGGATTGTAAAAAAAGAAGAAAAAGTAAGTGAACTAAACATAAATTTTAATATATCATTTTTTATCTAGAAAAATATAAAAGATGTTGCATATTTATTAAGGCATTTTTAACTTATTGGATATTGTTATGATATTTAAGAAAGTGTGGTTCTTGTAAATAACCAAAAAAAATTGAGTCTATTTATACATTAAAAAAGTAGATTTTTATTATATTAGTGACTTGTATAATGTTTTAGATTGGGTCAAATTTTTATCAATATAAAAAGTAAATGTTAATACAATGCTAATATTTTTTTTAAAAAATAATATAAAAAACTCGGGTAATTGGATCAAGTTAGTCCAATAAAAAAATTAACTTAATAACATGATTAAAAAAATAAGCGATAACAGTAAATAAATTAAACTAAAATAATATACAATAATCAACTTAAAAAATAAATGTTTGTTAATATTATAGAAATATATTATCTTAATATTTAATAATAATAATCTCATAAAAAATAAAATAGAAAAACTTAAAATTTAATTTAAAAAAAATTAAATATAAAATAGTATATTATATTATCTTATGTGTATATAAATTACATGACATTTTCATCCGTGCACCTCTAAATTGTACAAGTGTACTAAGAATCCAATGAGGGCGTAGCTTGTAATCCCAAGCATCACTCAAAAAGATCTCATGCAGTCCTCCTAGTGAATCCTTATAACAAGTGGGTAAAAAAATCACACCAATTTTAATATTACACTAATGAATAAAAGTCATACACATTGGATATTGTTGAAGAATGTTGTTGAATTCCACTTTTTTAAAATTTTGAATTTATTTTAAAATTTAAATTAATATTTTTTTATAATTTCAATATTCTATATTAAAACTAAAAATATAAAATATAATATTTTAATATATTTTAAAGTGAAAAATAATTTAAAAAATGTTTGCATCATAATTTCAAACAACATGAATGTATTTGTTTGGTACTGACATCGGGATTTTTAAAAAAAATTAAGTTTTTTTATTTTAAATTAATTTTTATAGTGCTTTAAAATGATTTAAAATAAATTTAAAAATATAAAAAATATTATTTTAATAATTTTTAAATAAAAATATTTCAAAAACTAATTATGAAGTACATAATTACCAAGTACCAAAATCATATGTACTCCACTTTTGTTGTCTTCCCAAAAATCGAAGCATTAATGTCCAAAATTCAAAATTCCTAAAATAAAAAGCCATTTCTTCACCGAACGCAAAATGTTTATTAGCTCTCTCTCTCTTTTACATTTAACTTTCCCCCAACTATGTCCAAACCCTCGTCTCTCATCTCCAATTCGAAGGTAAAAGAAAAAAATAAAATAAAATAAAATAAATCCTCTTTCTTTCTGATTCCTGGTAGCACACATGCAAGGATGTAATATCTCGCAAACTAACCTTGAAATTTCCTTGCTTTTTCCAATATTTGTTGAACAGGGTTGCTTAGAATAGTAGCAGAAGAAGTCAGGGCTCATACCCAAGTGAAATTGGAGAGAAAACTGAAAGAAATGAGCAACTCATCAGTCACAGTGGCGGCGGTGGGGCCAAGGGCACAACCAAGTTTCACGGTGGCTCAGTGGCATGAGCTAGAGCATCAAGCTCTTATCTTTAAGTATCTAAAAGCTGGATTATCTGTCCCTTCTCATCTTCTCCTTCCTATTAGCAAGAGTTTCCAGCTCCTATCCCCTGGTTTCGTGCACCCATCAAATTGTAAGCTGCAAAAACAAAAACCCATTTGGCTTTAGTTCTTTTATGTTTCATTTTTCTTGGATTTATCTTTTCTTCTTTGTTATTGTTAGTTTTTCTTTAGTTTCATTTAAAGTTGGTGTTTTAAGATTTATAAAGCTTGGTGAATTTAGGACTTGTTTGCTTATAATGAACGAGGCAAAAAATAAGTTGGAGATGTCAATCTGATTTGTGACAAGTTTTATTGCCCTGTGTGACGGTGGCTACTCTTTAACTGAATCAAATGTCAAGGAGGGCTTTTATCAGAATTGTATCTCTAATTTAATTTGAGTTGAAGTTTGTGTCTTTAAAATTGGAACAGATTGGTATTTGTGTAAAATTAAAGTTGGCAAGGTCAGTCTAATTTTTTATAATTTTTACTGTTCACTGTGATAGTAGTTTCTACTCTTAATCAACCCATATGTAACTATGGATTCGTTCTCAAAAATTTTGTTATCATAATCAATTCAATGAACTGTTTATTCACGAGACATCCAAATAGCCTTCAAGTAACTGAATTTTACTCCAGGTATATGGTTTGAGGAAAATTTACAGGAAATGGGTGGTGCAGTTTTCTGACTTGTGAAATTATCTTAATTTGCAAGTCGTCCTGTGTGTGCTTGTGCTTGCATGTGTGCACTTGTCTTGTCTAATGTCTTGGTGATATCCAGTTAATCATATAATCTTAAAGTTGCAGGTTATATTTTGTGTTTGGTCTTCTTTTGCAGTGAGCTATTGTTCCTATTTTGGGAAGAAGATTGACTCAGAGCCAGGAAGGTGCCGGAGGACAGATGGCAAAAAGTGGAGGTGCTCCAAAGATGCTCATCCAGACTCCAAGTATTGTGAGCGGCATATGAATAGAAGCCGTAACCGTTCAAGAAAGCCTGTGGAATCACAAACTACTTCTCAGTCCATGTCAACTGTTGCGTCAGAAATTGTAACTGGGGGCAGCAGCAGTGGCAGCAGAGCATATACGACTATGCCTTTACCCACCATTGGTAATTCTGGGCCCTTAGGCTTTCGAAGCAACATGTCACATTGGCAGATGGAGTCTATGCCTTATGGTGTTAATAGTAAAGACTACAGGTGCGTGGTTGTTATTTGTACTAATCAAACTGCATGTCAGCAAAGGTTGTATTAAAGGATTTGTGCTTGATAGCAATCTATATTTATATATCGGTACATCTATGGGTGATGTGGTATATCAATAGAGTGACATGTGATATTTGATGCACCCTGTATTTTTGAGTAACATGCTGAAGCCAAGCCATTTAAACATTACATAAAGCAATTTGCAACCCTTATGCTGCATTCAGCAAGCCAAGGTGCTCGAGTCATGATGTTCCAGTGCTTAAAGTTTATATTTGCTACTGTCAATATGTTTGCATGAATTGGTGGAAGCACCTTGGTCATTACAGTGAGACTGATAACTAACTTCATATTACATATTAGCTTTGTAAAAAGAAGGGCTATAGTGATGGTCTTGCACATTAAGGTAAGCAATATATTACTGCATTGATAAATCATGAAGGTTTAAGTGCTAAATGTATTGGATTAAGTGGTGAAATTGATGACTTGTTTTGAAATCATACTCAGAAAGCACTCCAACATTTTTCATTAACCATTGACTTAATGGAAACCTAATATCTCATTTTAACAAAATAGGCTGACATAACAAGTTGAAAACTTGGAATATGTTGAATAGGTTCATCTTTCCCATATCCCTCTTTGCTGTTGCTAGCTTGCTGTGGCTTGTAAGGAGTCTTTTTGCCATCAATAATATTTCTTAAAATATCAACTTTAGTTGGTTTCTCATCCTTTATTTGGAGCTGGCAGTAAGCATTTTTGGCAACCAACTAAAGCCCATTAGCTGCATTGCTAGCCAGTATCCATACAATGACATACAAAATGTGGCTTGTCTTTGGATTGCCTCTATTATTTCAGATTAATACTCAGATAATTTGGATGTTGTTGCAACTTTAAGAAATATAGCTCATACTTGTCTAGAATTCTTGTTCCATTTACATCAAAATACATTATCACATTTTCAGCCTGTCTAACGGGGATTTTATGAAACAAGTAAGAAATGAGGTTCAAACCTTAAAATCCCCTCCTTTCCCCACTCTAGTTTGTACAATTGCTAGTGCAACCAAATTTAGCTATCATTGGTGACAGTTGCTCATGTACACTTTATGGTCTATGATTGTGATCATGGATTGCTGCAGTGATGTCTCAGTATCATATATTTTCAAATCATAACAGTGATATATTCATGGTTTAATGATAGATGGAGCTATGCTGATGAGATTTGGACTCTTGGCTATATAAAGCTACACATCTGAAAGTGTTGGAGTGATCTATTCTTGTGTTACCATAATATTTTTCCTTTTTTTTTCTTGTTCTTGCTCTCTCTCTCTCTCTCTCTCTCTCTGAAGTTTGCTGCATCAGTTTATCCATTTATACATATTTATCATTTGTGGATCTCCGTTTTATGATTTCTTAGCTTTCAGAAGATGGCTTGAATTGTTCCCGCATCCCAGTTCCATGCTTAGATGCAATGTGTAAGTTTGTTAATTAAGAAAGAAAATGACTGTGAACTGTATAATAGTTTTGAAGAGAATGGAGTGGGTAGCTTACATCTGACTTGCTCCCCACTAGATGACAGCATCATGATCTTTTTTCCTTATTTTTTTTTAAATGTACTACTACATCGTGATCTTGATTGCACTTGAATATCTAAAGATTAGCTTGGATTTCTCGGAGAGTTTGATCATGTGTTGCAAAGAAAAAAAAGGTTTCCGTGATCCTTTCAAAGCATACTCTAAGGCCATGGAATTTATTTATAAAGAAACCAACTGGGCATGTTCTTTCAAACTGGCATTGCAGGTCTCCCCATGGACTGAAGCTTGAAGCAGATGAGAAAACTTTCTTACCAGAAGCTTTGGGAAATACAAGGAGCTTTGGGATGAACTCTACTGTGGACAGCACTTGGCATCTCACATCCCAAGTCCCTGCAAGCCCTGTCCCAGAATCAAGAAACGATGCTCTTTTGCAAAACTACCCACAGCTACGGACACTGCAGGATTTTGAGCCGCTACCTGTTGATGATGCACCGTCAAAACAACAAGAACAACAATATTTATTTGGAAGGGAGTTCAGTTCATCAGGATCTGCGAGGCAGGAAAATCAGTCCCTTCAGCCTCTCTTTGATGAGTGGCCTAAATGCAGGGATATGGATTCCTATTTCACTGATCAAAGATCTAACAAGAGCTCTTCTGGTGTTCAGTTATCAATGGCCATTCCAATGGCTCCTAACTCTGCTCCGAGGAGTTATCATTCCCCAAATGGTAAGTGTGTTTCCCTCTGGAATGTGCTTTCCACAGCCTCCCATCCTAGGCGACCCAAGACTTGATGGAAAACAAATAGGCGATTTCTAATTATACTGTATGTTTTCATGCAGATGCTTAAAAGGAGCATGGGAATTTCTTGCAAGTTATTTTGATGGCTTCATCAAGAAATACCATCAGAATTTCTCTACGTGGTTAGGAGAGCATTCCTACTCTGGTTGTGGATTGACAATGTTGTGTTCGAGTACTTAAAATTTACTACTATGGATGGTTCTTATGGTAGACTTGTCTGACTACTTTGAGATTGCGTGCTTTAAGTTCTCCCTGTCCAGCATAAAATCAGACGTCATTGATGTCTTGAACCTTCATGTTTATTCGTAATGTTAATGTTAATTTAGTGTTTGGCATGTTGATTTTGTTATGATCGACTCGATCTCCAGTCAACTTTTTATGCTCGATCCTGTTATATCATTGTGTCTACTTATACAATTGATAGGTTTGTTCAATTTAATACCCGCATTATAATTCATCACGTAGTGATTAATCAAGTAAATTAGACTCGCTCTTGCAGTGTAGAACTAATAATCATTCAGAAAAGGAAATAGAACTTGAAACTAGTTAAACATCACAGATAACTAAATCCCACAAGCATCAATCTAAACCCTAAGCATTACTCTACAGTATAGCCCCAAGATGACCGTCTACGTCATCCTCACGTTGGAAAAGCTCGTGTTTGGATTCTTGTTGCCATGGTTTGGATGCTGAGCCATGAATTGCTTCATAAGGCCTTCATTCTCGATCTCTTTGCTTGTAGGGAGACCTAACTGCTTCTGTCGTTGATCAAACATCATCTTTTCCACAGTGGACCTTGTTTCTGGATCCAAATCAGACAGCTTGCTAGGCTCTGGTTCAGCTTTTTGAATATCAATCTCAGAACCACCCTTGAACAAGGACTTCCACCAATTCATCCTATCGCACTTCGTCAAATGCACAGAAACAGTCTTTTGGTCCTCCAAATTCCAGAGAGAATCATCAACCCTGATTGTCTCAAATAGTTCTCCTTCGAGAATTGAAGGCTGACCTTGGAGTCCAACTTTCGCAGATTTTTTCTTCATATCACACACAACGTCCCTAGAGTTTGTTCCAGGAGGGACAGGCACAGTAATAGAAACCTCTTGAAGTGTCTGTGCCCATGAGTAATTGTCCATGTCAAGACCATTGTCTTTGTTTGGAACCCGTAGCCTTTTCTCCTCCTCCTCTATCTTCTTCTCCTCGGTACGTCTTTTCTCTTCGGCTTTGATTGAATCCTCTTCAGCCTTGATTCTTTTCTTGAACTCCTTAACTAGGGCAGAGACATCGGTCTTGAGGACATCAGACTTCTGAGACAAAAAGTTGAGGGCAGACTCCAATAACCCTAGAGGGTTTGAGGGATCAAGTACTACGTTGAAGGACAACGAGGAAGAAGGAGATGCTGGGGCTTGCTGGTTCTGTTCAGGCTCTTCGTAATTGGAGAGAATGGCCATGATTGAATTCCTAGATTTCTGCCCAAAAAAAGAGAATTCAATAGTTTTTTTTTTTCGTTTTTCTTTATAGAAGGAATTAGTGAATATTACTATTCTTGTGAAATTCCTGTCCGATTTTTTTTAGTTATTATTAATTACATGCCACATATATTTTACAATTAATAAACGGATTTCATGCTTGATTAGGATTTGATTTGAATTTTCCTTAATAATTTGTTTGGAACCCTTTTAATGATAGACAAAAACAAAACAGAGGAGCGACTCTTATTTGCTAAAATTCCAAATGAATCATACTATTCCAAGAGAATCCTTGTGTTCTTTTTTTCTCAAGAACCCTAAAACTTGTCTCATACTTACCAAATCCGAGAACTTGTGTTCCCTTGAAAAAGAAAAATGTAATGGGAAAAATAGACGTAACTAAATTCACTCTTGATTCTCACACACACATGAACTGAAGCAATTCCACATTCTCAAATGACAATCAATCATTTGCTATAAGAGAAAGCCCATTTCATGCTCAAGCTGGCAGTAGCACCTGAAGCAACAAGGACTAAACCTGGGTTCCTGTTTCAACACGTGAAGAAGAACCATGGACGCTAAAAATCGTGATTTTTGAAAGAAGCATATGCACTCTGCCAAGCAGTGAGATTTTGACAGACTTTTCAATATCTGGTAGTTGAATTGGGATCATGGTGGATTCTGCCTTGTTTATGAGTACATATTTAGCAGAGTCAGCACCGTATGTGTGACTAATACGTATCTCATTATCCTCGAAACTCAATCTTGGTTTTCCATTTATTAGCTTGTTCGAGTACACGTCAGGGGCAACTCATTATGCTCTGCACAATAACAGTGAGGTATCTTCAATCTTCTACAGTTATACGAACTCTAGCACATGATTATTATTTTTAACTTCAACTTTTATGTCATTTTCCTCAATGTTTTTAATTTTAACAACCTTGAAGTTGTTTTTTTTTTAATACTTTTGAGATAAGAAATCATTGTTTTTAGTTTTATCATTTATGATATAACATTTTTTTTTATCAATATTTTTGTTTGACTTAATGTTCATAAAGTATATTAATTAAGGAAATGGATGTAGTTTTATTATAAAAACGGATAGATCCATGACTTACATTTAGTAAGACTAATTACCTTCATAAACTTTTTTAGTTAAACAATTATATAGAATAATGATAATTTATAATTCAATAATTAGATAATATTCATATAATTATAATAAATAATACGAATATTTTTTTATGAAAAGTATTTTTTAAAATAAAAAACCATCTTGATCTGAAAAGTAAGCTATATTCATAAACAAATTTATTTGGAAATTATGTATATTAGGTTCATATATAATTATTCATAAAATAATTACTAATATTATTGTAAAAATTTATATTTTTATTTTAAAAAACATGAAATCACCCAATAATTTTTAAATATAATCCCAATAATCTTATTTAAGGATAATTTCATTTTAAAATAAAAATAAAAATAAAAACAAAACAATTAATCTAAAAAAAAAAAGGTGATGAGCCTTCAAAAAAAAAGAAGTCGGGAGTTACTGATCTAAAGGCCAAGTCCATGTGCTAGGCCTAAAAGGGAAAAGCCCAACATGATTGCTTTGTATTTTTCAAAGAAAAAAATAGACTATAGATCATTAATAAGTAGATGATTTATGTTTAATGGTATAATTTTGGGTTATCAAAAGTAGAATCCAAGTTCTTGGACCCTTAAAACATATTTTTTAATATATTTTTATTTAAAAACACTTAAAAGTATAATAAAAATATTAATACACTCATTTTCATTCCTCAAGACATTCTAATTACTCTGAAAATAAAAAAAATAAAACTGAATGAAAAAAAAATTTATTGGACTATAATATATTTTTTTCTATCATAGTTAAAGGGTGAAAACACCTTCATCAAACTCTCCTCTCCCATACAAATTTATTGACATGGAAATTGATTTTTTTACAGTAATGTTGCCAATTGAAATCTTTCTCTCCTCCTTTTTCTTTAAATGATTTTTTATCTTTTCTTTTAAAATATAGTTATTAAAACATGATAAAAATAAGATTTGAAAACCAAAATATAAATATCTAAAACTACAGGTATTAGAGATGTCAAAATTAAAAAATTTAAAGATGAAATTGGACATTTTTGTTACTAAAGATTGCACTCTAATGAAATAATGCAAATGTGCAATCTACAGTGGAGAGCTGCAAGGAAAGTCCTAGTTTTCTTTGGAAAACAAATGTCGCATGCGTTAATTACGAGAGGTGCGGTGCCTATACTGGTTGAGTTTTCTATGGTTTTATTATTATTATTATTATTATTATTATTATTATTATTATTATTATTATTGAAAGGGTTGTATAATCAAAATTTGATCAATTAAGATTTCTTGTCATTTATACTCCTTTTTTCCTTCAATTTTCTCAATTATAACAAAATATTAATTTCTAGTTACACCAATTCTTATAATTTTTATTTTTTATTTTTATCAATACTTGCTTTATTTTGTTAAGAAATCCTAACAATTAGTTTCAAATTAATGATCTAGATTTCACAAACATGCTTTATAATATTTTTTTAGAACATGGGAAGATCCAAATCTCTTATAATTATGAGAAATTATCAACATATGGAGTCATATTCTCCCATCTTATATAAATATGAAATTCATTACAAAATTATTCATGGATCTCACCTTCTTTCTAAGTACTTATGAAGTTCTACGATGTATATGTTGTCAAGAGACAATTTTAATAATTCACATCCTATAATGAGTTTCGTAGTCAATTTGATAATGCCAATCATTGACAATGTGTTCCTCGCTATTAGAATATAGATTTTACCTTGAGTTGTCATCTAATCAAATATCCATGTCGTGAAATCAACTCTTAGATTTTCACAATTATTCGTAAAATGTATTTTTTTTTCATTTCTTTTTCCATTAAAAAAATCAAACCTGTTTTATTTATTTATGCTCAACAGTTCTTGATATGAACGGGGCGGTCAAATTTTCACCAATCAATGGGTTGTTTAGTTTGATTATAAACCCAACTTGGTCTAAGTCAAGTTGCAATGTTTTTCAGATCAGTTCAGGCTGGGCAAGGTTAGATAGCTATGGACCAGAAGATTAAACAGATACGGCGTCTCAAGTGCTTGCACCACCACGACTCGCCAGCATATCTTCAAGCCACTCCAATATACCTGAGAGGATCTGAACTCTATTGAGGTCCTAACAGAATTCTTTCGAGATACCATTTCCTTGTGTATATGACATTTGGCTAACAAATAATTAGAAGAAGTTGATGAGCAAAGTGAATGAAGATTAGAATAACAAGAATGGTAATAACAGTCAATCCAGGTTTGCTGCGAGGTTCACAAGAAATCTCTTTTCACCAATGACGTAGATGCATGGATTTTCAAAAGAATACAATTTGGAACAAAGAAATCAGTATCAATTAGCGCAGAAGCATGGTACTGTATGTGTTTTCAGGGGGGGGCGCTGGATCCGAGATAGTTGTTTTGAAGACCACTTCAGAAATCAATTTTGCTCCCATGAAAATGAAAAGAAAAACCTTTCACAAGATAACAATAGCTTCATATTTTATAGGAACTTTTCCAAGGGACATAGGCAATTTTAAGTTGGAAAGCAAATAAGAGAAGAAACAAATAAACAAGGGTAAGAATAAAATATGATCTTGCAAGCCCTTGGAGTTCTAGCCAACAGAATTTTCCACTAGTTATAACACATCCTGGAGTCACAGGCGAGAGTAGAATCAATCAAAGCACTACTAGAACAGTAAACCCACCCCACAAAACAGAAAATGAAGCTTTGCTTTACTGGAAATGTAAGAATATTCTGCAGATACCTATTAAATCCTTAGAATTCCAATCTCACTTCTTGATGTTGGTTATCACACAAACAACGTCTCTAACAAGCAACAAAAACAAGATGGTGTGCAGGTCTTTTTTTCCTGTTTGTTTAGTGTTGTTATAGACGACAGCTGAAGTAGTTATCCAGAACACAGCTCTAGCAGTCAACTTAGTTTGTGTGTTCTTGTTTGTCTGACTGATACAACCTGCAAAATCCATAGCAAAAAACTGATGAGAGCTCGCTTTTCTTTCTCAGCATCTCCTTTTCTTTCAAGAGGATAATGAGGCATGGGACAAGGTTAGGCACCCCTTTGAGCTTTTCATAAAGAATATATGAATAAAAAAGGGTTCAAATTTAGTATGTGAGACAGTTAATAAAAGAGGAAGGGGGCATGATAGGACCTCTCATTTATGTTGCCAATGCACAACCAAGACGAGCAAACAGAAAGAAGGGAAAAATTACTCCCAACACTATATCAGAGCAACCACTATGCTTGTAATTGTAACAGCGCTTACAATGTTTTCAATGCATGTGTCCAATGGCCAAGCACTCTGCCATGTCAATCTTTCATACCTGCAGGAAACAAGAGATCGTTATTATAATAGAATCACTCCGACAACAGGGAGGGGGGGCTTGTGGTCTGAACCAGATGGGCACAATGTAAATGACTCAGATGAAATGGTCTTGGCTTATGAGTTGTAACACATAATGGTCAATGCTGACATCACGGAACTCAATACTAAAATAGAAAAATGGCTCAATCCTGAAATATATTAGAGCATAGATGTTTAAAGTCTGATATTATCTCCAACCAAGACAACAATTAGCTGAAAGCAGCAGGCATAAAAAATCTTACAATCTCGCTTTCCTAAATGAATTAGGCTAGAGAGAAATCAATCCTCCATAACTTGTTGGTAAACCCTCATGAATGACTCCTCCACAAAGTCCATAGAGACATAGAATGCAAAATAGAAAACCCTGAGTCTAAGAGACCCCCCCCCCCCCCCAATCACCCACACACACTAATTATTGAAAACTTTAAGCTCCAAAACAGATTTGATTTTAACTACCCTAAAAACTCTTGCAGCCTATCACCATCTCTCCAGGATTTGTGGGCAAACCCACTTCTAACCAGTGATTCCCCAAACCCCATAAAACTGGAGATAAAAAAAGACAACCACGAGTCTAAGAGACATCCCCGCATTAATATTGGAAACCTTAAAGCTTTGGAATTGGATATGATTTCAACTACTCTAAAAACCTTTTAATCTATCACTATTGCCCTAATACATTTCCAAAAAAAAAAAAAAAACCACAACGCAATGCTTGTGGCGGCATATAGTAGGCTAAAAATGTGACAGAACTTCAAAATGCTCTTAATATCTCCTCGATGTCACATTGCTGATAGAAGCCAGCAATCAATATGACAACTATAAGATTTTACTTTCGCTGCTTCTTGGTTATTTGCTACCAACTTTTGCCTCCTGATGAAAAACTACAAAAAGGATTCCTATCACCACAAGCAACAAGTCCTAAATATTCAAAGCCAACCCATGCCAGCATATGCACACATGCACTTTGAAGTAGCATCAACTTCAGCACATCAATTTCAGTTTGAAAAATGTCACTACTCGATGCCAAGCCTAACATCAATCAATACTCCCCATTAAGCAGCAAGCCTTGATATTAAAAGAAAATAGCACCATTACATATAGCCAATTAAGTACCAGAATGATGAAAATGAAAGTTTGCGAGCTACGAGGAAAAGAACAAGCTGGAAGTAGAAAAAGGTCAAACAACATAGCAAGCAGCAAAAATAAAGAAATAAAAATATCCAAACACTAAAATCATTAAAATAACTTAAAAATGCTCCCATACCTTTTCCAGGAGGAAAGAATCGACTGGAAAATGTTTCCAAGACTTTCAACAACGATCCAGCATTGACAGACAGTTTGCTCTTCATGTCAACCAAGTCAACCCCATTATCCAATAAAAGCTTCTTATTAAAGCTAGACAACCTTCCACTGGTTTCTCTTTGCAATAGAGAAGCGCGAGATGCAACATTATTCCACCCTTCCCCCGCAACATCTCTGGCAGAAAGAAGACCATTTGATTTGGCAAAAGCCAATGCACCACTTCTTGTTGCCACAATAGCTTAAAAAAAAAAAATCAAGCATTACATCAACTTCAACTGGATCAATTCCATTCTTTTTCGAAAGAATCATTTATAATTATCTTTTGGGTAAGAATAAAACAGTTTCAACTAGTAAGCAAAAGGGAAAGAAAATTTCATATGGTACCATTATAAGGGACTTGAAAGAGGTAATTGGCAGGAAGCCCGATACCAAAACCAACAAAAGTGATGCCCACACTAAATCCAACACCACAACCAGCACCAACATAACCAATTGCTTCTGGACCAAACCCAGGACCCCATCCAACACCACAGCCAATGCCTATCCCCATACCCCAAAATGCTCCAGATGTTGGATGCACTGGGTTCCATCTTTCATATCTCCTGCACAGCCCTTTTATTATCATTTTTTACCTGAGAAAAACACAAGGATAAACAATGAATCATTTTATGGTTGAAACATAAATAGAATAATGATAAAAGAAAAGGAAGAAAAAGAAAGAAAGGATTGTCGTCACCATAGACAAATACTGCTTGCTGCAAGTATTGTCTTCCTCATCCTCTTCTCTTGATTCCGTGACCGTGAGCAAGTATGGGGGTGGGTTTGAGAGTTTTTGTTGACGGTGTTAAGAATCAGAGATGCCACGGGCTCGTTTCAAGACTCAAGTTCGTTTTCTTTCCTTATGTTGGGCTACTGATACTGGGTTTTAAAATGGATTGGTTGCTGTTTCTTGAGCCACGTATTTTTGTTTGTTCGGCCATAGCTTTTGATTATTTGTCCAATTTTTTTTTCTTGAAAAAAAAAAGAAGTGTTGATTAATAAACTATATATTGTCATCTTAGGATGAAAATTTGATAATTGTCAACGCATTAAATTTTTGGTAAATGCTAAAAAATATCTAGCTGTTATTAAAATGTTTTCTAGCAAAAAAATAAATATATATATATATATACAAGAAAGTTACCTCGACGTGATCTAGTTAATTTTACAAGTTCAAAAATAATTTGAATAACTAATAAATATATAATCTGACAAAAAAAATTAAGAAAATAAATTTTATTAAATATTAAAATAACAATATATTGAATCAACTCATATTTGCTTGAATCAACTCAAATTTGCTTGATTAACTAAGTTTAGCTTGCTAAATCCCCGACCTAAGAGATTTTGTAGAAAGCAAATAATTTTTTTTTTATTAAGTTCAATTCTTAATTAACTTAATATTTAAATATAAAATAAAATTCAATTAGAAAAATAGGCTAGGTCAACCTAAATTAACATGTTAAACTCGAGTTATGAGGTTGTAATAACCGTGTATAAATAAAAAAAAATTATAAAGCTAAATTCTTAATCAACTTAATATTAAATGATAAAATTAAAATAATAATAATAATAATAATTAAAAAAACCACTCTTCAACAATGTTTGTTATCCCAATTATAAGATTATAATAACCTCATAAAAAAATAAAACTAGATAATAAAACATTGCTCATTAATCATTAATCATTGTGCATAAACTCACAAACATTATTCTTTAGTTGTTCATTTTTGCATTTTTTTTCCACTTTAATCCATGTAGTTTGCAATGTTTACAACTTGACCATAAAATTTTTTTTGTTTTACATTGTAGTTTATGGAAATTGAAAGAGAAAAGAGAATATTATTGAAAAAAAAAAGATATTAATTTATCATATTACTATTATATAAAAATCAATCTTAATATTTATAAGTTTGTTTTGATAAGGTTAAAGGTGCATGATCTAGGTTGGTAATCATGTAAAAAAAATAGATATTGATATGAAAAGTTTTTTCATTTTTATTTTGATTTTTCATGCTTTTTAGATGATGTTTTAGGATTGTTACTGAGATTACTATGATTTATTGAAATTAAATTTTATAATTTTTTTTAGATAAGATTCTTTGAATCTAATAACTTAAATCATAAGTTTGAAAAAAACAACACGAGTTTTTTTATTAAATTTTTTATAATTTATAATAATTATTAAATTATTTTAATTTCATGATTTAGATTATGGGTTTGACATGTATTTTAAGTTAGCTCGATTCTGATATTGGAATTATATATTTGTTATGCCACTTCGAATTGACTAGGACTAATTCTTTTATGTTTTTATTTTTATTTTTTGTTTTTTCATGTTTAATAAACTTAAATTAAGATACATTTATCCCAAATTATCTTGATCATTTTTCTTTTTAAAGTTAATCTATCTACTATTGTTTTCTATATTTTTTAATGCAATCGAAACAGAACAACTTTATTTAACTTGTCCAGGTACTTTTTTTTTCTATTATGCACAGAAAATTAGTCTAAGCGACAAAACTAGTGGCCAAAGCTAGTTTGTTCTTTTTCTTTGTGTGGTAATATTTAAATTTTTTTTTTTAAATTATTTTTTATTTTGTTTAAAATAATTTTATTTTAGTATTTTTAAATTATTTTAACATGTTAATATCAAAAATATTTTTTTTAAAAAAATATTTTAATACATTATTAAATAAAAAATATATTAAATTATCATTGTTATTATAATATCGAAGAAACACTTTATAAAAACACGTGGGGGTATGGTTTGGTATACTAAATTAAAATGTAAAGAAAAAAACAGAGGCCCAACCCGTCCTATAAAATAAATAAATAGATAATCCAACAGCACGCCACCGAATGTAAAATTACGGAGGGAGACTAATTGGGCACAAGTTTATTTCACCTAAGACAGGGAGACTATTTCGTCCAGGGGTCATGATGGCAGTGGCTGACATATCGGATAACTCACTGAGTCCACAATAACCCCTATAAATCTCTCGTGCAGACATCAATTAATTAGTCCTCTTACCTTGCTTTTACATAATTTTTGGCTTGCTCAATCACTCTCTGAAAACTCCTTCCACGCATTAATCTATCGCAAGCTAAGAGGAATATTGGCCATGTTGTGCCAATACCCCAGAGACAACAATAAAATCACTCCTTCGTCATCTCAAAAAACTAGTGTACGCAAGAGTTCAGATGAAAAAAGCATGCCTTCTTCATCTAAGAAGATTACACTAAGAAGTTCCGATGGAGAAACCTTCGAGGTAGAGGAGGCAGTGGCCCTCGAATCCAAAACCATCAAGCGCATGATCGAGGAATCCTCCTCGAGCAATCAAGAGGTCATCACGTTGCCTATTGTCTCCGGCAATATCCTAGCCAAGGTCTTGCAATACTGCGAGAAGCACATCGAAGATGACAGAAGCACCGCTAAGGAACTCAGGACATGGGATGCCGATTTTGTCAAGCTCGATAAAGACACGCTCTTTCAACTCGTCCTTGCTGCTAACTATCTTGGTATCGAGAGATTGGTCCATTTGGCGAGTGATGGTGCATGGAGCAAGGTGAGGCCAGAGATCGGAGGTTATGGAAACAACTGTAGTTCTTATGAAGATCAAGAGATTGAGATGGGGTACCTCTGGGTTTCGGGTAGTCATACAGGGTAATATGCCCTCATCATGCTCTGTCAGGTTCCTATGAGATTAGTGGTTTGCTCTGATTTTGTTTTACATGACTACACAACAATGATTAGTTTTCTTTCCTTTTCAAGCATTGCTTTTATTATTTTTTTAAAGAGAGCTTGGTTTTTTTTTTTTTTTAAGTATTATTGCTACTGTTTTTGTGAATTACCCGGAAATTTATTATCACTTGTTATTTAATTCGATATATGTTGTTGAAGATGAAATTCTTGCTCGAAAGCTCTATTTGGGTTGGAATTCGATGGTACGTGAGTTTTTTGTTGTCATCGTACAAGATTAGAATATAAGAAGAGACAATGTAAAAGAGTTTTTTCGTACATTTATTAATTGGGGATTGAATAATTTAGTTGGGTTAATTTCTTTGATTTTTAATGGATTTTTCAACCGAATTATGACCAACATAATAGGTCACAAATTACATTTAAATTACTTTTTTCCCCCAAGTGTGCTAATAAGAACTTCTTAATTTAGAATAATACATTAATGAAAAGTTAAACTCAAAATTAACATTTCTAAAAAATCAAGCCTTATCTATAATACATAGTGTCGATTGTAGTTAAGGTTATTTTTTAAAATATTTTTTATTTGAAAATATATTAAAATAATATTTTTTATTTTTAATATCAATACATAAAAAAATTTAAAAAATTAATTTAAAACTAAAAATAATTTAAAAAATACAATCCAACTAGACATATAAACATACAATTCCTTAAGAATAAATCATACATGATGAACATGTCCAAATAGAAAATCTATAAGCAAGCCACCAAATATGAAGGTGGTTAAGTGATAAAATCCATTGTTTTTATTAAGTGATAAAATTGATCTTTTTTTGTTAAAGATATATGTATGAAAAAAATGATATATCAATTTTTCTATAAAAAAAATTATATTGAGTTTTTTAGATTATCATCCTTATAATTAATGATTAATTTAGTGCCTATTAATTTGAAATGTTTAAAACGACATAACCCAACACAAAACCAAGATGAACATTTACGCATAGGAATTTTATGTGAAATCTGAATCCAAACCCATTTCCCAAACAAAAATTAAGTTGGTCAAAGTCTGTACGTGTTTGAAAGTTATATATGTAAATCTCGATTTTGTATATTTTTAGTTAGAGTTTTTACAATCTTTATCAATATTATTTTAATCAAAACTCTTATTAAACAAGAATAGAGACACACACCATGTCTTCATAAAAAAAAGTCACCCTCAAGACTTTAGATTGGAAAACGTTCAAAAGCTTAAGAATCTGAAACTATCAAGCACTTAATTAAAGTTTGAAGACTGGGCAATGTAATCCCATTACCGAACAATATTGGCATGATCCTTTCCAAGGTCAATGAGTACTATAAGAAAAAACACGTCGGTAGTCAAGTTAACTCATTATTTTAGCATTGTAGCAAAGTTAATTTCTCGTCATATTTGATATATCTGAATTCGTACATGTTCCTGGAAATATATATCCCTAATGAGAGTTGTGAAGCGGAAAACACAAAGGGTCCTTCATTTAGCCAGACATATAGGAAGAACTTGAACAAGCCTTTGACCTCTAGGGATTAATCTCTGTTTTATATATATATATATAGCTTATAACCTTGACAAAGATACTTGACATGTATAAAGGTCTAGACCTCTACGGATATAAAATAATTTGCTAGAATAACTTTTTTCAAATGGAGGATTCTCCTATCAATAAGTCTTTACAAGTAAACTTGATTGGAAACATCTGGTGGAATATATAGAACGCATGTGTATTAAATAATTAAAAATTAAGAGTGGTTGTGCAGACCTATAGATCTAATGGCTGTTATAGAATTACTATGATAATATTTAAAATTGAAGGTAAGACTCAAATGCAGGTCTAATCTAATTTTTATAAGAGACATGTAATACTGATAAAGTGATGAACACAAATATTTCTTTTACATCAAGTTTTTTTTTTAATTTCACTTTGTATATAATTTAACAAGATATTAGTACTTTGATGTGTTTTTCTAAGTAAAATGTACATTATCTATCAAATGTTATATAAAAAAATTTTCACATAAAAGGCAAGCCAATTCTACAATAAATGTGTTACAAAAATGCTATGGACTAAATCCATAAGACAAAGACAACAAAGTAGCTTAGACGTGTCAAACACACAATCTTATAAAAACAAACCAAATTTAAAATCTAATTATTGAATCAAACTTAAATTTTACTAGATGTTTGTACAAATCCGATTCTATAAAAGAGCTCGCTGGCCATAACCAACCAAGGCCTAAAAGATCCTTAAGATCTTATTTTGTTATAATTTAATTGTTTTCTTAGTTAATTTTGAATTTTAATTATTTTTAAACTTATATTTGAATTTTTATTGGTTAGTTAAGTTTTAACATCTATATAAATAGTTGACATGTTATTTTTTTTTTCTCATTATATTATTGGATTTCATACTTTTTCAAAACATAACATAGTTTTCTCTATATATTATTGAATTTTATATAAAGTTGGAGTTCATAATACAATTATTGATACTTTAAATAGAAGAGTCTTGCTAGTTATTTTAAAAGGAGATGTCACTAGGTTGGATTGTTTGAAAGATTTGTATGAGTATAATGAGGATTTTGATGAATTATGAAAAAAATGTTAAAGTTAGAATCTATCACATTGATGATTTTTACATTCATGATGGATTTTTGGTGAGAGATAATTAGTTTTGCATTATTCATTCTTCATTACAAGAAAATGTGATTTCAGATTTGCATTGAAAAGGCTTGGTTGGTCATTTAGGGTGAGAAAAAAAATTCTAATATTATTATTGAGAAATATTATTAGCCTCACTTGAAGCATAATATTGGCAAGGTTATGTAAAAATGCTTTATTTATCATACTATCAAAAAGAAAATATAGAATACATGTTTATATATGCCTTAACATATTATTGAAAATATATAAGAGGACTTGTTTATGCATTTTGTACTTGGTTTATCCCTACACTTGAAGGGGAGTGGATTATATATTTGTTATGGTCGTTGACAAGTTTCTAAAGATGGTATATTTTATCTCTTGCATAATGGTGAATGATACTTCTATAATTACTCATCTCTTCTTTTGAATATTTGATTCGTTTGTATAAGATTTCAAAAACCATAACTTTTGATTAAGACAACAAGTTTCTTAGTCATTTTTAACGCATGTTACAAAGGATGTATAACTCATTATTATAATTTAGTGGTGCAACATATTTATAGATAGATGGACAATCAAGGCCACTCAATTTGACATTTGATAACTTGATTTGGAGCATCTATAATGACAAGCCAAAGCAATTAATGAGATTGTGCACTTGTGTAAGTAGAATTCATATACAATAGTACTAAGTGCAATGCTATTAAAAAATCACTATTCAAGATTTTGTATTTGTGATGTTCTAAGCATGTGCTAGATTTTATACCAGTTTAAAAAGGTGTTGGATATAACATTGCTACTTGAAACATCATTATGGATATGCATGTTAGAAGACCCATAACAAAAATTGTTGAAAACTAATATTAAACACAAGGTTACTATTGATAGATACTATTTTCTAAAGTATTTAAGAAAAAAGATAGGGTAATGATATTCTCCATAAAGAAAAATTTCAAATAATGTTGTATTGTAAGTTGTAATAGAAGATATATAATCCTTACACCATAATCATTTTTTTTAATGATAATGCTTATATTATTGATCTTCTAAATAATATGAGTGTTTCATAGCCTTTAATATTTTTAATATTTTAACTTTATTATGATACTAAGTTTTTATATATAGAATTTGGTGTTGACTCAAGGCTAAATCATTCACAATTAAATGTAATCGATATGTAAACATATTTTTGGACCAGATAAGACAAAGCTAGTGAAGAATTATATACTCGTCAAATGTGCAATCCAACAAAAACAACTATAAATTTAGATATGATAGCTGAATCAGGTTTAAATTTAATTTATCAAATAAATATATAAGTTAAATTATATAAATAGGTCATCTAATTATAACCAATCAAGATATAAAAAATCCTCAAATTATGTTTATGAAAATATATGAAATTAGCTCAAAAAAATATTATTTTTGTTATTTAATTATTTTTTTGATAATTTTTTTAATTATTTCTTTGCTTAGATTTGAATTTTTACTTATTAGTATGACTTTAATTTCTATATAAATAATTGATGTGTTGTTTTTTTTAGATTATTGGTTCTAGATAATATTATAATTTTCTTTATCTATTTTTGTATAGTTTATAGTCGTAACTTTAGGGTTTAAAAACGCTAATAGATAAATGTGGCACGAAACAAACAAGAAGCACGTAATTCTCCTAAGCCAAGACTCGAGTATTTCCCTGTAACGCACAGAATTCCAAAATTCAAAAACCCCGCCACTATAATTTTCAAAATCCAAACAAACAACTTTCTCATTCACTTACACTCTCATAAATTTTGAATTTTTTTTTCAAGAAAAAGAAGAAGAAAGCACTCATCCTTCCTGTCTCTTCCAACCGAAATGAAGAAAAAAATGAAAAGTCGAAAATCGCCATTACCTATGGCATCGCCACCATCTCCATCGCCGCCAAAATCTAGCATTCTCAACAGCAACAAGAAAAAGAAGCCGATCGCATCTTTTGCTGCAACCGCTGGTGTTTTAAGATCATCACCACCGCCGTCTCTTGATAAAACCCTAGCTTCAATCTCCGATCTCAAGGAGTTAGCCTCTTCTCGCTTCGACGATATCAAGAGCCGTCTCATCGATCGCTCTCACTCTGAGATCATCAAAGATCTCGAAGCCTCTCACTCTCGTCTCCACAAACGCTTCAAGGTCCTCTTCATTAGACTCTTTTTATTCGACCGCTCACAAATTTAGGTTTCTTTTAAAGAATTATATCTCCGTTTGGTTGAATTGTGCCATCTTTTATTGTCATAGTTTACAATTTAGCTTCAGTTAAAGGAATTAATCCCTTTGTTGTTGAGTTTAATTTTTTCCGATTAATGGGCCGTTTTTTTCTTTTGCATGTTTTTTGAGGATCTATTTCTTTGGTTGCTGATAAATCAAAAGAAAATAAAATTAGAATCCGAGATCGTATGTATCATGTTCAGATTTGATTTGCTATAAACACAGCTATCTCTATAATTAGATAGTATTTTACTTTGTGTTTGATTTAAACGCGTTTGCGTTTTGACGCAATCAAATCCTTTTTTCCCCCCTTGGTAAACTAACCGGCTGCTTCTATACGCATGCATATTCTAATTCACCAGATTCAGAGCCAAACATGCCAGCAGATGATGGATGAATCGGAGAAAGATTTTAAGAAGATGACTGAACGGGTTACCGAAACCACCGAAGCAATGAAGGTAAAGAAACCTTTACTCCTGTGTTTTTTGAATCACAGAGTAACCAGTTCTATACTTCTGCCCATGGTGATTTCACCAGTTTTATGTGTGTAATGTAGCGATTCTCTTGGTCTCTCTTACTGTCTGCAGGAGACATACACAGAGTTCATGGCAGAAGCACAAGCAACCGCATCTCGTGGTATGTTTTAGTATCTCATCTTCTTTTGTTTATTGCCTGTGTGATAGACTAACTGTAGTTCTGAAGTTGAAGAAGACTATATAAACTGTATGTATGATGTATCGAATTTCTTCACAAAGTGGCTGGGTTAGTTTTGCTACCAAATTTGCAGGTAATTTCTCAAAGCAAAAACTCAATTTCTATGAAACGGTTTTAATTGCACTAAAAATATTACGTACTTACAAACACGGCTATCCAAAATTTCTTAATGAGAGATTACTATTGACAATATTTGGTTTCTAGTTGGACATTGAATCTGATTACTTGAGTATGCACCCCGAGTCCACTGACAAGCATGACATTAGGAGTGAGTTTTATTTGTTTATTTTTCCGTGCGTTTGGACTTGCAATCTAGCACTGCTATTTTTGTAGATCTAGCATCAAGTGAGAAGTTCCTACCATTTGTAAATATTAGTGGAAGTTTTCCAGGTTACTTGGAAAGGTCGGAGTAGGTTTCACCAATGCATCACATACCATCTTATTCCTTTTTACAATCTATTGATTTTTTTCTCAGTGTGCAAAACCACAATCCCTGAGCTTGCAAAGTCCTTGGAGAAATCCATTGGTGCTCTCCAGAGCCGCTTCGGTATTCCATCAAATTGATCATTTGCTGTGATTTTCTCGGTAATTATCCTTCGATTTTCTTTCTTTCTTGATGCCACTTTTGCTACAGGTAGATGATGAGCATTTGTACTACTCGTGAGATACCACTTGTCCTTTATTTGTAAAAAGAAAACGATTTTTTCAGCCATTTCCAATTCGAAGAGAAGTGGATGATGCATTTTTTGGGGGGAGTTACGCTGCACTGGCATGCAAAGAAATATTTTGTCATGTAATTATAAGTACGAACCCTGGACAGACAATAAATCTACGAACACGTAACAGATCGGTGTGTTGGTTATCAGACATCATTTTGCTTGGCTGGTTGCTATAGCTATTATTAAAGCAGTTTTACTGCTTTGTTTAACTTATGCGGATATTTTTGTTCAATCATCATTATCTTATTATTTTTGCTGTTGATCTTGTGTTCCGTTTTAATTTTTCTGCAATTAATAAATCTGATGTTTTCATTTCAGATCGTTTGTAACTCAATTGGATGCCGTCATCAAACAAGTAAAGATGTACAGATTAAGCACCGTACCGTTGGCGTTCAGGGATGAAATTTAGAAGGACAATGATCTGCAACTTTCAGCCATTTCTTATCCTCGCCTGATAACTAATGAGTGATACATTTAGAAAGACAAATCTAGCTGATAATGGCTTATAGTCTATAATATACCGGAAGAAAGGATTATCTTTGCTTTAATGGTTTACCCATTTAAGATGAATCTGCTAGTGCAGACTGTCAAAGTGATCTAGGCCTCCAATCAGTTTGTCAAAGTGACGTGTCTTTCCTTGTTTCCCTTTTCTCTCTTTTCGTAGCTATATGTGTTCCCTCTTGGCGTTGCTGTGGTATTATTTGGTGAGGGAGTGAGATTACATTTTCAACTCTAGGAGAGATAATAGTCAAATAAACTATTTACTTTAAACCAAGCAGAACAATGACTCCGATTCTGAGATGGATAAATGAAGCCGGAAAGATGACGTCCAAGTCCGAGTGTTTAGACTTGGCTCCAGTCATATATCCATCTATCAAGAGAACGATGATTCTTGTTACTTAAATTTTTGGTATTTAAAGCGCGTTCATTTTTGCAGTTAAAAAACTATTTTTGATTTTTTTTAATTTTTTTAAAATTAATGGATCACGTGACTTGCAAACTTATGTATCGAACTAAGGACCCTTTACAAGCTCTAGCAAGACTCTCAGTGTTCATTGGTTTTGCAGAGAGAATTTCTGGGATGATGGATGAGTTTATTAAAAATTTTATAAGGATTCTTATGTTAAAATAAGTATAAAAAAAAGAGAGGGTTTTTATGGTACAAGAACCGGGGCACAATTGGCGGTGACCAAAAGAAGTTCCATCGTGCGACAGGTGACCTGTTGCATGTTGAAAAAAACGAGAGCAGATGATGTCCGCACTAGAGAAAAAATAAAAATAAATTCCATTTGCTCATGGGCTATTTGATTGGAGGCCAGGAGCTCCGTAATACCCTCTCCTTATTCTTTAAACTTTTGGGTTTAGCTTTGTTTTTAAACAGTGATCAACTGTTTACATTTTTTCTCTCTAATTTTCTCCTCTAATATTTTCTTTTATATAAATTAGCTGTATTTATATGATGCACTTATCAAAATAATATTTTTTTTATTAACAACAAAAATTAAGTTCTGACATGAAATACATAAAAACATGTTGAATAAAATGGATAATATGTGTCAAACATTTATATTTTTGAGTTATCTTTTTTTTACTAGGGAGATTAGCTTCCCATTTTATTATTTAATTAGTGTTAATAAATTCTTTTCTATTTAATTTATTTTGTTAAGCATGCATCTTTTTGTTTCCCAGTTAGAGAAATTATGATACCCATTTTTTTTATGTAAATATATATATATGTATATACACACACAAGCACTGGCCTTATAGTCGAAAACATACTCATCTTTTGCTTGAAAATTAACCTGACATTTGCTGCAGCGTAACGGAATATGAGGCTGGTAAGTACTATTTAGGAGCACGTACAGCAATGGAATCTGTTTTTTGTCTGGTTAGGGGAACAGGTCACAATGCTCCTTGAACAGGTATATTGGCATCTATTTTTTTTTTTTTTTGGCTTGTGTTTTTCTTGTTTTAAACCGAAGCATCATCAATGCATGTTACAAAAGGATAACCTCTCATAGATGCATCAAGACCCTCTTATATAATTTTTCTCCCCTTCAAATTAAACTCTGCACTCTCTGCTGTTACAACCCTCAGATGCAAGAAAACATCCCAAAAAAGAGAAACAAACAGCCATTCCTCTCTTAGATTAGATTAGATTATTAAATAAGGGCCAGGGTTTGCAGATCAGAAGAGGCTTAATGTTCAATTCTCTCTGCAAACCCATTTGGTAGCCCTGATCAAATGTCCTCTCAGACCCCAGATATTTCCCCTTCTTATGATAATAATGATGATATCCATGATCTCGCTTTTGCCAATAGAAGGTGCTGTTGGATACCATGTTTAACCACAGATCCAGTACCGTCATCCAGTGGTACTGCTGGAGCAGGATTTTGGCAAAGAATCAAGCCTGTCGACTGCACAACGAGCCCAGAATCATGGTGGTTTCGGGGATGGATGAGAATCCGGGATTGGTCAGAACTACTTGCAGGCCCCAAATGGAAAACATTTCTGCGGAGGTTTAATAAGAAGCCAGGCGGTGGCACTCCATACGGGAGATTTCAGTATGATCCTTCCAGTTATGCCCTTAACTTCGACCAGGGTTCAAGACGACGTCCCGAGGATGATGATCTTATGGAGAGGAGCTTCTCATCAAGGTACTCCCTCCCGCCTTCTCGTAAGTCATCTATTGATTTCGACAAGGAGGGGTCGTTGATCACATGATCACGAGATATGCTGTTCCCCATCTATCCTCAAAGCCTCAAATTCAAATCTTGAAGAAGGAAGCATGGAAAGGACAAATGACAGGTTTTTCTTAATTAATTGCTTTGTTTGATGATTTCTTTTAGAAATTTTCTTATATATGTTTCATTAAGCATGTTTTCAGAGTTTTCTTTCTTTCTTTCTGGAATGTGAGGAAAATATGAAAATCTCGTCATGTTGTTAATTTTTTGTTTCTCACAGTTAGATGATCACCAATCTTTTCTTCCAAACCAATCCATTCCTACTCCTTATGCGCTTCTCGTTTGTGTGCCCTACCTCTCATATATATATATAACCGAGTTGCGTGCCTTCCATATCATTCTGTGAATCCAACAATTAAATATGTTTTCACATTTGCAGCTCCTGCGTTAGTTTCATTGTGCATACTCTTTTGATGCGAATACCTTTTGCTTTGATACGCGTGGTGACGATGGTAAAATTGTTCGAAGTTTGTATAGATTACATAAGGAAAAACAAAATCCAGCAGCTATTAATGTTATGCTGGATATGACTTTTGAATTACAACTTCAATTTTGAATTATAATTCAAAAATTGTTTTTCTTTTAATAATTAAGGATAAGAATAAGTTAAATTGACTTTTGTCACGTGAGACTATGAAATTAAAATCATCACCTAGTAATTAAATAAAATTAAAATTTTCACACTAAATACTAGTCTTCAAGAATTATTAAATGAATTAATATGCTTTAAAAATCGATCTTATCATTATTGCATTCCTTTCAAATGATAAATAACATTTATTATGTATTTTCTTATAAATTTATTCTAGCATGCTAAATTATTTTAAGGTTTATTTTGTGATTTATTTTATTTTATTTATTTTTAATAGGATGTAAAAAATTTTGATGTTAATATTTCATAGGTATTTGATTTGGACAAAAAAAATTAAAATTAATCTCTAAAAGTAAAATATTTTATTGATTTTTTTATTTTTTACAAAAAAATGATATTAATCCCTAGAAATAGAAAATGTTGTTAATTTTTTATTTTCGGTAAAAATTCATTGATTTTTTATATTAATTCTTAAAATAGAAAATTTCATCAATTTACATTTTTTTATAATAAATGTGGACCCATATAGAAGGTAAAAGTTTGGCTTTGTACCTACTCTTTTATCATTTGTTTTATTTTGAAAACTAGTTGAAAATTAATATCTAAGCACAAATTGTTTTTAGACTAAAAATTGGCATATCTCACATGAAAAAAAGGTTTAATTTGATTTAACTTGGCTAAAAGTGAAAAAACTCTACAGTTCAATAATGATTTTGAAAGAAATTGTTAAGTTAGAAGTAGATGAAGATATTAATTGAAAAAGATATTAAAAATGAAATATTAGATAGATTTAATTATTAGACTAAATTGAATCAATTGAAAACAATTGGACAAAAATGGAATTAATTTGGGACTGAATTGAATTAAATCAATTCAATTGGACTTAATTAGAATTAATTGGATTATCAATGAATCAGTTAGACTAAATCAAAACAAATGGATTGAAAAAAAATAGGACAAACATTTCCTCATTTCCATTACAGTTCCTGAGTTTTGAATTTTTCAATTTTAATCGAACTAGCCCTACATTACATTTTCCCCTTTATTTGTACCCTTCATTGAATCCATTTAGACCTCTATATTTAATAATTTATTGCAAATTCATGCCCAGTTCTCAAAATTGTGCAATTCTGACCAATCTAATTCCTAACTTTGGTTTTCTTCTTCGATTAAGCTTTTTATTAATTTTTAACTTAATTATTTGTTTCAAAATTATCATTGAACTCCAAGTTTTTTTAACTCTGAGCTAAATCAAATCAAATTAAGCTATTCTCTCAAATTCCTCTTCAATTTAAAACTCTTAATTATTGCCCAGAAACTCTCAATTTTTTAATTATTATTTACGTAAGTGTCTGGATCAATTTACACGCATCACGACTAATCACATAGCTCACTAAATATCCTGCAAGTCCAGTAAATATGTAATACACCGCAGGGATAACAGGCATACACAATAAGATTCGAACCCAGATGCAGAGAAAAAAAAAAGTTTCTCCCACCATTAAGCTAACACCTTAAGTGCAGAAACTCTCAAACTTAATATATGTTTGTGATGCTCAATTATTTATTTAATTTCAGCCCCAACTATAAATATATATTTTACACACAAAAATGATGAAATGATTAAAAATTAACTAAATTTATGAAAAGTCATATTTTTTAATTTTGTTTTCTAGTTTTTAAAATATATACAAAAATAAAAATAATTATGATAATTTTCTTCTCTGTACAATATTTACAACACAAAATCATGTAAAAGATTTTGTGTAGTAAACTTACAAAGAAAATGGTGATATTTGAAAAGGATCTAATACCCATGGAATTCATATATTTGAAAAAAAAATGTGACAAGCTTAGAAATTATCTTATGATCTCATTATAATAAATAATCTATTCAAAATAATATAAAATCTAAAAATAACTAATTAGAGAGGTGACTTGTATCAGAGATGACTTGTCTCATAGTTTAGAATTAACTTACCAGATTATAAGATGAGGTCTAAGATACTTTAATTGCATGATTGAATTCAAAATTATTTGATGGTAAGATTATCATTTTTTTATGGATCATAGAGTTAAAATTGATATTTTCTGATGATAGTGTTGAAAAACAGAAATTTTTAAAGACAATTTTGAATTTTCTTGATTATATAATTCAAAATAAAAAAATTTTAATACAAGATTGAATTTTATTCAAGATGAAAATTTCTTATAATAAGGTTGAATTTTTTTTTCTAATAAAAATTATTGATGGAATATTTTTTATCGGTGTTTTTATTGTTATTTACCAATTTTCCGTTGAGTTATATTAAAATTTAAAAACAAAGAAAAAAATAAAATTGATTAGAAATTATATATATATACAAGGCTCTTACTAAATTTTGTTTTGTTTACAATTGGAATTTTTCATTGAATATTAATAGATTATCTTTTGATTTACAAGACTCAAAGATCACAATTTGCCCAATTCGATAGAATTTGTCTGCTTTCAAAGAGATCTTTTATAATTTGGCATATAATGAGTTGTTTTTTTTATTTTTTTTCCCGGTATAAAAACAGTGAAAACATGCTTTCTCTGTTATGGAATAAGAAACGCTAATATGAAGCTATTATAATTGGATCCATTTTTTAAGGGAATAAGATAGCTTTAATGCAAGTGAATGCCCAGTTTAGTTTTGCATACATTCTTTCAGAGGCAATGATTTATTCATTTATAAAATCTCCATCAGTATGTCAATCTGTGGTCTTCTTTCACTGGTAAACATCATGATAATTAAGCAGTATTTACATATTAATCTTAAGCTTTAATGATAAGAGATCTTTTTCTTGTTTAAAATTAATTAATTCTCTTACGTTTAGGGATGTCTAATTAAGCTTGTGTTAGTTTTTGATTGATAATACTAAGCTCTTTTTTTCCCCGATCAGTGTATGATCACGAGGAAATAATTTTTTTCTAAATTCAAAATTTAAATGATAACGTTGGAAGCATAATAAACACTGACTTCATACTTGATCCTTACAAACATCGGTTTCCTCGAAAGCCAAAAGAAGAACAATTGTGAAGAAAAATGGAGTTCTTAGTGAATAAAAAAGAAAAGCCTAATAATAAAAAGGGCAATATTTTAGTGGTAAAATTAAAAGAAACTTTGCAGCAGAGGATATAATTTGGAATTCAGAACACATGGGGGCCTTGGGGGACTGAGTTGTAGTTCGCTCAGAAGAAAAATCAACAGGTGTTTGTTTCTCCATGAGCATGCAAGCAACCTTATCCTCTCACAACTTTAAACAACACGGAGCCCCTCTGGTTTTCTGAGGAAGAGCTAAATAATACTGCAAGCATGTCTCTGCGCGGAAGTTAAGGTTTAGTGTAAGCTAAATTGCCTTATCTACACTCAGGACACAAAAGCAAGAAAGAGAAGGAGATAAAGAACTGAATGGCTGAAATAGCAGCTGGGGTAGTGAGACTATCATCCTCAACATCACCATTTTCTTGGCCTTACAAGCTCTCTTCAACATCTTGTTTTCCCAAGGTAATAACTAGTAAGTATTGAAATTTTTCTTCATGGCAATTCAGCTTGTAGAGAGGAACTGATGCTATCTTTTTATCAAGCCCAATAATTGTTTTTGTCTTTATTGTTGGATACAGTAAATCAATTTGAATTTTTGTTTTTAATTTATTGGTTAGAATTGTTACTGGGTTCGTGAATGCGTCTCTTTCTTGTTCAGATCTGGCAGGATTTTATGAATTTCTTATTAGGAAACAACTTTTATTGAAAAGGCTTTGCTGTCATTCTCTTTTGCATTTGGGTTCTTGAATTTTCAGGGAAAGGGTATCTATAGTGAGTGGAAGAAAATACGTACATGTCATACCTCAGGAAGTCCAGTATTCTTAAGATATATAAATGTTTTTTTTCGTTTCTGAAAGTTTCTGTTTCTGCCTCTCTGCAATCCCGTTTGATTAGATTAGATTAGATCCCAATTTGCATATCAATTTATACAGTGTATCACAATGAAATGTTAGAAGCACAACCAGTAACTGCTAAGCCTAAGCATTTCAAGAATACTACTTTGTGAGAAAGAGGATAGAGAAAATGTTAGACAGCATTTAAGAAAAGCCTTGCATGGGGTTCTTTCTTGGTTAAAAACTTTGGACAAAATATTAGACGGCATTTAAGAAAGCACATCTTTTGGTTTGCTTGAGCTTTTTGCACCAAAAGTGTACAAGGAATACAATTGCTTTGCATAAAATGCAATTTGCGAAATTATGGTGGACATAAATGTTTGACGAGGTCTAGACAATTACTTTTTTCTTCTAGGACAATTCAGCTCAGTGTGATTGAATTTCTTAATCAAACAGCATGTTTCATGATTTTTGTTTTATGTTTCAAACATCACTTAGATTTGTTACCCTGCTGATTTCTTAAAATCTGCGATGGTTTGTCCATAACAATTGTAGTTTGCATCTGGCTTCTAGATTGATCGTATTTGTGAACGAGCCTCAAACTCCCCTTCTTCGCTTGTTCCAGCCAAACAAACCTTGCGATTTCCAGTTCCCATACCAGGTTTTTTCCAAAATCAATCTCGCTTGTCACATCCCTCATCCCTATATGCAACCTTGAAAAGCCCAAGAGGCTTTGGTCAACCTCCGAAGAGAAGCAAAAGGACCAAGAAATTAAAGCCAGGCAATGATGAAGATGACGAAGACGACGACGGGCAAGAAGAACCAGATGCCGGGGTAATACCCGAAGTAGTGACTAACAGGATGATGAGCAGGATGGGAATCTCGGTGGGGGCTCCCTTGTTTGTTGGACTGTTGTTTTTCCCATTCTTCTACTATCTCAAAGTTGGTTTGAAGATTGATGTGCCTACATGGGTGCCTTTCATTGTGTCCTTCTTCTTCTTTGGGTCTGCCTTACTAGGTGTCAGCTATGGCATTGTGTCCTCCAGTTGGGATCCAAACAGAGAAGGATCATTTTGGGGTTGGAACGAGGCTCAGAAGAACTGGCCTGTTTTTTGGCAGTCTCTACGGGGGAGACCTGGCAAGCAGTAGGCTCTCTTATATCTTGCCCTGTTTATGCTTTCCTTGGATATTCTTGCGCTAGTCTTGAAGGAATCTGTAAATTCTTACTTAACATATATGCTTTCAAATAGAGTTTTTTTTTTTTTTAATCCATATGACCACTCTTTGAACTCAACATGTGCTCTCTGGAGAGGCCTTATGGATTTGATATGGCCCACACAGGAGCTTACCAGCATGGACCCCATCAATGTTCTGGCTTGTCATGAGCCCAAAATTCAATTTTATAATGCGTCCTTTCACGTGTACTTCTTCTCCTCGGACATGGGCCTCTCTGATCACTAAATTCCTCCACAGAGAATTTGAGTCGTCGAGTTTTAAACTTACGATAATCATTATGGTGGTTCGGTCCTTGGAAGCGATCGATAGCCACGTTAGTTCAAATTTGTTAAAAGTTCTTTTTTCAAAAAAAATCTGGGCTTTACAGCGACTTATTCATTTTTGTATCTTAAAAATATTTTTTAAAAAAATGTTTTTTATTTTTTATTTAAAATAGTATTTTATTAATATTTTGATGTATTAATTTTAAAAACAATTTTAAAAAAATAAAAAATATTATTTTAATATATTTTTTTAAAAATATATATTTTAAAAATAACCACAATTATACATGATATAATCTTAAGGATCCAATTATATCATGATATAAACTTCTAGGAGGTGAGGTTAAAATTCAATTATTCTTATTAGTAGGATTGGTTGACAAATTAAAATTAGCTAACCTTCTTGATGAAGATGTTGAATCTTCACCTCCCAGAATTACATCGAGCCACAAAAACCTTTTTTCATATTTTCAGAAACAACCTGGTTTGTATAATCAATTAACGGTCCATATCCTACTAAACTAATTATCCATCCAAAATCGCACATTTCTACCATTGCTAATTGACCATCTAATACCTTGAATCACAAGAGACCATACTTTAAAAACAACTTTCTAAAGAGGAGAGTCTTTCTCTCTGGCTTGAACCTGAGTAGTGGGTTGCTGTGCTCTGATATATTTGCTTATCACAAACTTGTCTTATTCCCTCATCCAATCTTCATGATAATTTGCTTTGTTTACTGTGTGCGTTTTCCTTATCCCTATACCACCATCCAATTTCGGTTTGCAGAGCTCATTCCACCAAATCAGATGGATCTTATTCCTGTCCTCTTTCTGACCCCAGATGAAACTTCTGCAGATATTCTTAATCTCATAACAGGTGGACTTCAGGATAAGTGAGGATTGCTAGCACAGACTTGTAAAGAGTTATTCTCCCCGCCAAGGATAAATGTTTTGCTTTCCAACTTGCTAGCTTCTACTGCATGCACTCAATGATGTAACTGTAGGTCTGACAACTGATACGTTGATGCAGTATAGGAACTCCCAGATACTTTCCAAGGTTATAAGTCTTGACAAAACCACCGCTACAGGTGATCTTCCTTGTTATAGTACTTGAAACACTCTTGGGGAAATATTTGTCTTCACAACACTGACTTTTTGACCTGATGCTTCAAAAAATAAATTCAAACAATTCATTATACGTGACAACCGAGACTCGTTGGATCCAGCAAATAAGAGCATGTCGTTGGCAAATCAAAGATGTGACACGGCTAGCCCTGATTTATTTATCTTGAAAAACTTCCATGTACCTGCTTCCACTTCTTTAAAATTAGCTAAGAAAAATGTTCCAGGCAGAGTCCAAAAATATATAGAGATAAGGGATCTTCTTGTCTTATTCTTCTCGTGGGTTTGATTTGAGAAGATGGACAACCATCCCAAAGAACCTGGAGAGAAGTAGATTCAGTGCAGCTCATTATTAGATGGATAAGTTGCCTTAGAATACAGGCATCCTCCAACGTGTCTCTAATGAAATCCCATTGTAGCAGATCATAAGCTTTCTCTAAGTCAATCTTAATGGCTATATATCCCTTGCTTCTTTTCATCGACTTCATGGAATGGATAATCGCTTGAGCTACTATAATATTGTTTGTGCTTTGCCTTCCTAGGACAAAACTACTCTGGGAGTTTGAGATTAACGGTGGCATTACACACTTGAGTCTATTAACCAGAATCTTAGAGACAATCTTGTAATTGACATTGCAAAGACTGATCGGATGGAACTTGTAAATATACTCTGGTCTATTAAGCTTGGGAATCAGAACCCAGAAGGTTTTATTTACATCAGCCACATTCACAGCACCACTAACAATCTATCTGATAAACCTGCAAACTGAGGGACCAATAATGCGGCATTGGGATTGGTAGAAGTGAGGGTGGAAACCATCTGATCGAGGCCTTGAAAGGCTTCATGTCAAATAAGTCCCTACGAATCTCGTCATCATTGATCTTCAACTGATCCAAACTCCAATGCTCTAATCTCGGGAACATGCCTTTCAATGGATAAGATTGGTCTGAGGTGTTATGTAAAAGTAAAAAGATTTCTGTAGCACTCTACTGCCATGTCTCTCAGTGCATCCTCATCCCATTGATTGATAGTATCTTTTATAGCCTTTATCTTGTTTCTTTGCCTTTTAATGACAGTCTTTGTGTGGAAGTAAGAAGAATTCTTGTCACCAAAAGAGATCTATTGGCATCTGGATTTTTGGTACCAATGAATTTCCTCATATGAAAGAATATGGTTGTACTCATCATGTAGATCTTTTTCCAATTTTTGCGAGTATAGGTTATCACCATGAGCCACTAGCCTTTGAATGCCTCTCAATCTAGCCAGCACTTTTCTCTTACGAACAAATATGTTACCAAACACCTTCCTATTCCATTCTTGGAGCTGCACAGTCATTGACTTAAGAAATGACAATATGTTAACCTGTCCATTCCGGTTCTTTGGAAAAACTCAGCAAAATTCTGATGTGTTACCCAAACAGCCTCAAATCTAGAAGTTTATTCTCGGACTCCGTGTAATTAAGTTTAGCAAGCATGGGGGGATGCTCAGAATTGACTTTGCGTAGGACTTTCACAGCCATTTCAGAGTGATAACGATTATCTGGATAAATTAAAAAAAAAATTATTTTTTTATTAAAAAATTATTAGTTAAAAAATTCTCAGCTAAAATAAAATGAGATTAAAATTTTTACTGTTATATTAAAAATAAATATAATTTAGTATGATAGAGATATTTTATGGTTTAATATTAAATCAGAATATTATCAATAAGATATTATTAATTACATTAAAAAAATAAGTTACTGAAAAATTAAGTTAAATTACTAATTATTTTTTTAACATTTTAAAAAAATCATAACACAGTACTAAATAATATATTTAATTTTTAAATATAAATAAATTAATTATTAAATTGTATCTGATATAACTTAATTGAAATCTCCCAATACCGCCCATGGAGATGAAATGGACTAAGCCAAAATTGAGAGCAGTTTGAAACATTTCCTCTTCAATTGATTGTTTGAATTCACATATACGACAATGCACAACCAAGTTGGGTCATCAATCACGTTCACCTTTGTATGGATGGAATGCTGTGAAGAACGAAGATGCCACAGTAACCATAACCCCTCAAGCCTTCCCTGGGCTTCTATTCCAAAACAAGAATCAAACTTCAGTTGTTCTATAATCTTGTCTGCTTTTTTTCCACTTTTCCTTGGTTCAGCAATGGCCACTATATTGAACCCATAGATTCTCTTGTAATCGTGAATAATAGAGCTAAATTGAATATTCCCAGCACCCCGGCTGACGATTCCAGAAAAGAACATTCATCAAAATAAATAGATAAAAGTAAAGATTTAAGACCAATATCAGAATGACTTGGCTTAACTAAGATGTCAAGCTTCACCATCACCCATGGGGGTATCCTCCCTTGCTGCACTAGCCACACCAAAATACGCTCACCATCTTCTGCCATAGCCTCCATATCTGGGGGCGGGTATCATGATGTAAGATGTCATTCTGATCACACCAGCTTTGAATATGTTCACTACATTTCAATTCTGGTGTATATGAATTGTCAATAATGTTATGCTTCTCCCTGTATCTATTAATATTCAAAAGTGGATTGTTAATGTTAGGATGTTGACATGCAAATCTAATAAGATAAAAAACAAAGAATAAGATAAAATAAAAAATAAAACACATAAGAATTTATTTAGTTCATCCAATTTAAACTATGTCTACAAGCAAGTATAAAAGGATTTTACTAAATAATATGAAAATTACAATCTCTTTTAAATAATAGTAAAACAACTAAGAATCTCTCTATTACTAGAAGAAAAATACCTCATTTACTTTCTCATAAATACCTCACAATTTTGTTGGATTACTCTCTCTTCATTTTTCTTTTCTCTTTTCTTTCTTGGTGTGAATAATAAGTTTAGAGATATTACCTATTTATAGAAAGAGTGAGGGGACAAAGATCATAAATTATGGTATAAATTATGCCAACAACTAATCTCCACTAATTTTTATTTTTTACTAATAATCCATTAATTTTGTCTTTCATTAATTAATGGATATATTTAATTTAATTAAGTATTTTCCTTGCAGTTAATTATTATTTTAAGATAAGTTTCTGAGTTTTATTTACTGAAAAATTCAGTACCCGAGTTAGCAAGGGAAAACGAAAGGAGGATGTTCGAAACTTGATTGAAGAAAATGAGAATATGTTCTTTTATTAATATTTTGGCCAAGCAAGGATATATGGAATGCGACTTTTATATGGAGGCAGCAACGTGTTATCACAAGGATTCCACGGTAAGGGAATAGAGCAACGTAAGCATAATTCATATTCTTGAATTTAGATGATTTTGCTTCTATGTTGTTTCTTATTATTTCTGTTTATGTCTTAAAAAATCTGAAGATAAAAACAACAGCTTGTTTTTTTTTTTCTATTTTTTATTTCCGAAAAAATTTTTAAAAATAAAAAACTGACAATTATTGGGCAAAAATTTTCAAAGTCAAAGCAGGCAAGCAAGTTTTTTGTTTCTGAAAGGAACCCCACAAATGACACGAAACAAGCCTTGTTTTTCTTTTTCTTTACTTTGTATTTTCCATATCTTAAGGACGAAATGACCGTTAGTGAATCCAAATATACTTTTTTTTTCGTTTTTTTAGTAGCTTATGCATGCAGGGAAGACGTACGAACATGGTGTAAAAAGCTTAGTTTGATGGAAACAATATTCAAGATGGTCTCTTCTTTTAACATGCAGCATGGGTTAAGCATAGTATACGTTTTGATCTCTGAAAAAACAATAAATCAAAAGAATCAAATGCAGAATCAAAGTTAATCAAACATTGGAAACAGGGAAAGACTTGGCGATTGAGAGAGAGCTGATATCTTTGCTTTAGGGAGAGTGGATCGCTGAATAGCTTTATAATATTCACTTTTCAAAGTACACATCAATATTTGTATGATCATTGCTTCAACGCCCCATCATTCCTAACGTTAAAACAAAGCCTAAACTCAACCTTACCTTTCATGTTCCCCCTTCTTTCCTGCAATTTTTTTAATGCTTTGGAAAGAAGAGATTCAGGTGCCTCACTTGTAATAATTTCATTTTGGGATGGGAGGGAGACTTCTCCACACCTTCATCACTGACTTGTTTTTAAATAAAACAAGAATTACATCAATCGTCCCCTTGCATAAATTGACGGTTTCGATCCTTTCCAGCAAAAAAATTGTCCTACTTAATTGAAAGATTTACGCGATGCCTTTTTGTTCTCAAAAAAGAGAAAAATGATTTGTGTCTCGAATATAAGAATCGCTATATAAGTGGGCACTGTGATAAATATTTCTTGGGGAGCTTGTACATCGCACGTCAGCCACCTTTTTTACAGTGTGTTTATTCTTAGACATGGAATGTTGACTCATAGTACAATATCCATTCAGGTATAAAACTTTCAATTTGAATTTCTGTGTTCCAATATTTGATGAGAATGATCATGGAGATCATGATTATTGTATAATGTATGATGGATGTGGACTTGTTATTGAAAAAATGTATATAGCACTGAGGATATATATTACGCACGAAAAACATAAAACACAATTTACAAGAGCAACTCTTCGATCTATGAGGGATCAAATGAGAACATCATGGTATATATGATGCATGCATGTATTTCTCAATTCTACTGTTCAAAGGGGTCTCATCTACTGTACTAGTAAATTGGCATACCTTTGTTTTCCCAATATTCATCTTTTTCTTTACACATAGATACTAGATAAAGATATGTGAAAACAATAAGAAAGTTGTAATTAAAGCGTTGGATTTTTGAATTTGTTTCCAAGCCAAAAGAAAAGAAGAAGAAGAAGAAGAAAAAACTTGCGTGTTCATGGGTGGGCATGAGGGGGTGGAATGGATTGGCTTTGGACCTTGACTATGCTTTTCTTGCTTAAGAAGATCTTGCAGGAACCTCTTTAGGTAAAGGTTATCTCTTCATATCCTACCACGTGGCAAAAACACACTCATTATAGTGAGAGGAACCATATTAGCAGCCCTGAAAAAACAAATAAAGAAAGAGAGGAAGCCTGTTTTGATGACAGTCTAGCTAGAGAGAGAACGTTGTCTAAGTGTGGTTTCTTAGGGAGAGAAGGAAGAGATTGTGCGACGATAAGGGCTTGTTTTGTTGTCCCTCTATTCCAGGCATTCTTTGCTTAAAGACACGTTAGCCCCAGCCCCAGGACAGGAATAAAGCTATGACAAAAAACAGAAGGGGGTTAAAGTTAAAGCGATGGAAGCACAAGCTTGCACACGGATACAGATAGAAACAATGCACAAACATACACATACATACAACAGCCAGTAAGCATACATACATACATATGCATATATTTGTATATTATATGTGTGTGTGTGTGTGTGACAAGGCAGCAAATAGCCAGTACGTACTGCTGACAACCGACAACAGCCAGTAAACATCTTCCTGAGGTAGAGGGCACTGCCCAAAATATGCAAACACAACGCCTTATATGTGTAGTCACCGCTCACAGCCAGTTTTAGTCTGTGACCAAATGTTTACTTACCGTACTAAATTTCACTGTCCAAAGATTTAGAAAGCTGGTTCTTTGAGTTGCATGCACTGACCGACATCTCATAGCGACCTGATACTTGATCTTTGCGTATTCTTTTCTTTTTCTCTCTGTTTTTTATTTGGGGCTTAGATTCTCGGAATCTGCTGTTTGTAATCCTTTTACAGGATCACAGATTCTGCATGGTTACAATTTGGATGTTTTATACGGTGTTGATTTCTTCCCCTGTACTGCACAATATGGTGATCATGATTGGACTTTCTTGAGATATTAAGGGAGCTAATTTGTTAGTTTTTCGTATTATTACGGGGGTACTTTGTACTGTAAAAAGAAGAAATTTTAGCCGATTTCCATCGTGAATGATTTATTTAATATTTATAGGAAAATAATTTAACTTCAATCTAAAAAATTAACCTATCGTGACCGTTCATAGTTTGATTAGTTGTTTTCGTGCCAAATTCAAGTGGCGATGACAGGAATAATATAGAGAACGAATAATAATTAGGACGAGACACATCATTGAATTGCTTCTCTCTCTAGTGTTTCAGCTGATAAAAAGTTCTGTCTGATCAAGAGGCGTGCGTCCCCATGGTCGTCTTGTCCTCGCCTCTCCCAGAAGAAAACATACTCTTCCTCTCCTTTCAGTACCCCCTCCATTGTACGTACGAAGAGGAGCGTCTGCCTCTAGCTTGCAGGATAGGATTCTTGTACGTGCCTGGACTTTTCCTGTATCTATCTCCTCCGTTGCTGAAGAATTTTCATCAGGGACCGGTTTTTGGTGTGGAATTAACTTCTCTTACAAGCCAACTTTTGCCCCCATCATGTATGTGGTACTGTGATCGACGGGCTTCATGGGAGATCATTTTGATGATCTCTCTTTTGTTAGTCAATAAATAAAGTAGAAACCTTTATGCGAGAAATCTGTCAACGTACGATAAATTCATGAAAAAAACTTAACATGTAAATTAGATTCTCCAAGCCTGTGTCTAGACTTGACCACGGGTCCGCAAGCTTTCTTATCAAAATAAGATAGTGTATGATATTTAAATAAAAAGTTATTAAACAAATATAATATATATAAAATAAAAAAAATTATGTGTTGAATAATAATTTAAATTATATTTTTAGATCTAATATAATAGTTTAAGTTACTAAATTAAGATGATTATTTAATATTATATTAAAACTTTAATGATAAAATAGTTAAGTTTGAATCTTATCATCATTATTTATTTGATAAAAATTAAATACAAAGTAATGTAAACTTGTATAAATTTTAAGACTAAAAGGTTTTCACTTAAAGATATGCGTTAGAAAATAATATAAATTATATATTAACACTAAATATAAAAATTTAAACTATTAGATTAAGATGATTCTTTAATAATATACATTAAAAAAAATCTATATGTTTTTTTGATGCTTTTTATGGCCTAAAATGGGATGCTTTCTTTTGCGAGCTTCAACTAGCTTTTATGAAACTTAACTCGGCATTTATAACTTTTCATTGGTTTTTATAGCCTAGAATGTCATGTTTGGCTTTTATATTTAGGTTTTAACTGGTTTTTATTGTATAAAATGTAGATTTATGTTATCAAGTTTTCAAAGACTAAGTGCAATTCTAGCCATGGATCATATATTTATTTTGCCTTGTGACTGGGTATATTTATACATTGAAATTATTTAATGAAGAAAGAGATTATATCATTGGAAAATAAATTGGTACCCAACCTTGGTTATGGAGCTAGTAATATATTTGAGGAAAAAAAAGCGCTTTGTCAATGTTATCTATTTTTTTGTATAGGAAAAATATCAATGTCTAGCCATGGTTGTTTCTTGATAGATGTGTTATATCATAGTTATTGGTTCAAACATTGGTGATGGACAATGTCATTAATATAGAAAATTATGCTTACTTTGCATAGAAAAAGTTTCTGTATAGCAAAAGTCATATATACATGGGAAATAATATATGTATGAGAAAGTTAGTGGGCGTAGATGCCATGAACCAAAAAAAAATATGTAAAATGATGCATCACGTGGGATTGGATAGATTGATTCAACATTGAGTCTAAGATGGAATTTTATACTAAAATGTTAGGTCAAATGGTGGAAAAAATAATTTTTTTTAAAAAAATTGTATTATAATTTGCCTCTTAACTCTTTTAAGCAATCATATTTAAAAGACTTTAACTAGTAAAAAAAATACTTATTTCTAATACATGGGTTTTTCCTTAAGGAATATAAGATTTTATTTAGTTCTAGCAGCAAATATTTTTATCTAAAAGATGAAAAGTGCTCCGGGATTATAAAAAAAATATCATGTCAAGAAATGTTATGTCAAATAAAGATTTTAATAGAGATTTTTTATGTTGTTATATAGATTTTAAAAGAAATATAGAGTTTTAATCATGGAGATATTTCATTGAGATATGAAAAATTTAATAAAAGATTCAATATAGATCTTACCATTGATATTTTCATGGAGAAACGTTACTACTTTATTTAAAAAAATTAAAAGATAAAGATACAATCCATAAAGATAATCCAAAGATTATCTAATTGCAAGTAACACGTTATGGAACATACAAACTTATTTCCCTACTTGTTTTGGTTGTCTTTCTTTCTTGATAAATTGTTAGGGATATACTCTAGTAATCCATATTTGTATTTTTTTCAAGACATGATATTCTTCAATGTCATGCATATGATTATGGTGAAGAAAAAACATTTACTAGAGTTTTTTGTGTCTAAATCACTTTTCATAAAAGAGAGGTGTTACACAAAGTTTTTTTTCCTTGATGACAACTAATACCTCAACACATGTTGTGTTGAAAGGTGTGATAAAGAGCTTAAAGAATGTCAGGCTATCACAAATATTCCTCTTAATATATTTTTTTATGTCGTGGTAGGAGACTTATGGTATTGTAAAGATTTTTTTTATTTAAAAACAAGTGTGTCCTTATTTGGTGACATTTTCTTCTTCTACTTGAATGTGATTATTCATTGCTTGTTTTACATTAAAAAAATTCATGTTAGGAAGTGTATACAAGTATTCTCATAATAAATAGTTGTAGACTTTATTGATCAAAAGCTTAATAGCAATTGTTTTAATAAGATTTTTCACATTTCACATTTCCTTATTAAATATATAAAGATAAGCTCTAGTGCTTTCATCTTTTTATTGGGTGATGGAAAAAAAGTTTAGCTATACTTTTTTTTAGTTAGATGTTAGTGCTAAAACGAGAGATGAGTTTCACCCATAGATCATAAAAGTAAAAAATAAAGTTAGGTTCAATATTGTGATATTATACCCTAGTAGATTCGCAAGAAGTTATTAATATAATTTTGCATATAACATCACTCCTTTATAGTATAAGTTTAGGGATGCTTCTACTCTAAATTCTATAAAACCATCATAATTTTCTAAATTGACCTTCATGATGACATAATCTTTGAAAAAATAAGTGTGCAATACTTTATAATAAAGTAAAGTCTTTATAAAAGTGGAGTCTCCCACTTAATGAAATGGTGTTCATTTTTAAGATCTTATCTTGTTTCATGTCTAAGTCTTTTTTATTAGAGAGCATGTGAATGAAAATCATAAGAGGATAGATAGATATAGCCATGCTTATGGCTAGGATCTAGTTTCGTGTCTAGATCTTTTCATTAAAAAGCATGCGAGTGAGAGTTAGGGAAGGATTGATGAAGATGGTCAATGATCATGCTTGTAGTTAAGGATTTATGAAAGAATGCTCTTCATAATAAGAGTGATTTCTTTATAGAGTTGAAGTGGCATGCATATTTTACACGTTATTTTTCTTGTTTCTTCACAAAACTAGAGTTGTCTCTATGCATTTAATATATATAATAGAGTTGTGTGTTGATTTATTTGTGTGTTGATTTATTTATTAAAGAAATGGAAGAAGTGTATTTATTTTTATACGATTAGAAAAATATTGTTAATTACTTGCACTTGACTAGTGAGTTAATGAAGATGTAAAATATTTTAAGTTATTATGGTAAGGAGATTGGTTATTCTCTCTTATCTTGGAGTTTTGTTAGCCATGAAAAATATTTTTAATGAGATGTAAAAAGGAAATGAACTAATATTTATTTAGTTTTTCATAAACGATGTCATTGTTAAAGTTATATATAAAAAAAAACTTCACATAAAAACTAGGTTTTTCATGATTGCATCATGGGATGTTGGTATGATTGGGCTTGACTAAGAGTCCATAAGATTTATTGTAAAACAATTCTCCTGTTGGAACAAAGGACCCTATGATGCTTAAGTTAGGAAATGCAAAAGGAGTTTAATGTATATGAAATGAGATGAAATAGAAATGTGTGAATGAAAATAAAGATTTTATGACCTATAATATTCATGGCTTTTATAGCGTATAGATGATGTCATTAATAAAATCATAAAAAAACTTTATATATAAATTGATTTTTTTATAATTACATCTCAGGTTGTTGGTGTGACTAGACTTGAATGCAAGTCTAGAAGAATTTTTATAAAATAATTTCTATGTTAGAATATGGTGCCTTCAAACGTTAAAGTCAAGTGTAAAAAAGATGTAGTGTGTATGAAATGAAATGAAATGAAAAGGAAATGAATGTATGAAGAGAAAGAATTTTATGGCATATGACATATCTAACTTTGGTTTATTTTTATAACCTAAAATGACACTTTTATGGTATTTGATTAGCTTTTATAGTCTAAAATAACATGGATAACTTTTATGTTTGGCTTTTTATTTGTCAGGTTTTCAATAGTTAAGTATAGCTCTATATAAAGGTTAGATTTCTATTTTATCTAGTGATTGAGTGCATTTAAGTGTTGAAATTCTTTTATTGGGAAGGAGATTGTATGATTGATAAAGAAACTAATGCTCAACTTTGATTGTGTAGTTGGTCATTAATTGGAGAGAAAAGTAATGATTTGTTAATTTTATCCATGCCTTTTATATAAGGAAAACCTATTGGTTAGTCATGGTTTACTCATTTATTAATGTGTTATAGTTGTTGTTTAGAATACTAGTGATGGATAATGTTATTAATATAAAAAATAGTGTATGGTCTACATAGAAAAAAATTGTATATGCATAGAAAAAACTATATATATAAAATAATTTATTTGCGCAACTCATGAAAACTTGAAAAAAAAGCATAAAAAGGCATGCCAAGCATAATTACTAGAGTTTTAAAACCTGAACTAGCTTGGCAGATCGACCCAGGACCCGGCTGACCAGGGCTTGGGATTAATCCGAATGGAGGTAAAAACCCACTTGGAAGATGGCTCGGTGAAACCTGGTCCACCCGGTCAAATCCCAGTGAGACCTAATTTATCTTCTTTTTTTTTTAATATTAGTAGTCATTAAACAACGTCATTTTGGTCTTTTAAAAAGCCAAAACACTGAAGAAGAATGAAGCAATATTGAGAACAATTGCAAACCTAATTAACTAAAGAGAAAATCAGCTCTTTAAAATCCAGCTAAATGATTTTTTGGCTTTCTTTAAGTCTTAAGAGGTCAAGGAGAGATGAAAAACCAAAGATAGAGACAGTAACAATAACAATAACAATTAACTCTAATTTAGTAAAAAAAACCAAAGCTAGTTACAAAATGCATTGTCTCTTAAAACCCTATCTGGTCCAAATTCAACCAAAGTAAAGTTTGGTGGTATGAGCAAAGAAATAAACAAGTAACCAAATGAACACGACAAAGGAAGCAAGCATTCATGTAAGCCAACTTAAGTGTCTTGGTCACGATCTTTTTTTCAAGTTTTTTTTTTGAAGTAATTATTGATATGTGGTTTTGTGGAATTTATTTTGTTACTTTTTTGTCATGTATGGTTGAGATAGTAAGTTTAGGAGTTAATGTATGTTTAGGTGCCTTTAAAAATAAAAAATTTAAGTTTGTAGCAATTATTGACCTTAGTTGTCTATGATTATTCCTATACTTTCATGAAATGTCATTTACACTACACAGTGGTGGTCTTTATAAATGTTTATTTGCTTGAATCAAAACAAAGCAGTTAAACTTTTGCAATAAAAAAATAAGGTTTTTTTATAGATTTTTTTATCCAAGTCAACCCCAATTGATTCATCTAACCCATAACCTAATTACTTGACCAGCTAGATGATTAAATCGAGTTTTAAAATTATAATAATTACATAGACCAATCAATACTCAATCGAGGATGAAATTTTAGACTTAAAAGCTTATTTAATATTGTTATAATAATTATTTTTTGAAGTATTTTTTATTTTGAATATATTGAAATAATATTTTTTATTTTTAAAAATTTATTTTATTTAATTATCACATCAAAATAATTTAAAATACTAAAAAAATAAATGAGAGATGAAATTCCAAACATTAATTTTATCTAAAAAGCTAAAAAAATAATTTTTTAAAAAAAATTAAAGAGTTAGAATAAAGTCCTTTTCAGAAAGCAACAGAAAGGTTCACATACGATTTGAGTTTAGAATCATTGGATCATATGCTACTAGTGGTACGCACGTCACCTACGAGCTAGCGGCCTAGAATAAGCTTTTTCTTGAGTCATCAGTAAATCGCACCAACATATGCAACACCTTTTAACACATTGCAAAATGTATAATTTATCCATTTTGAATGTCAGTAATTTACGTTTCTCGATGTTCAAATATATATATATATATATATATATATATATATATATGTATGTATGTATGTATGTATGTATATCAGAATCAGGATTCTTCGAGCCAATTTTAACATAGTCAATTACATTTCTTTGATAATTTTAAATTATGAGATAATAAGATTATTGATGGGTTTCTCAGGAATACTCTTGAACTTATGAAGTTACTCTTGTTATGGAAAAACAACATCAATGCAATCAAGATAAAAAAAAAAAAATTAAACTTGAATGATAGCCTAACTTGTAGATCATAATAAAAAAAATTAATATTATTTAAAATAGACTATGGGAACAAAATAAAAAAAAGGTTTTGTTAATTTTTTAAATTTTAGTTTTTTAACTTGCCACGTTATTTTTTTTAATTTTATTATTTAAAGTTATTTAGATGATCACTTTATGGCAAGCTATTTACAGAAATCATGGGAATTTAAAGTATCATTCCACGAAAAAAAGAGTGATTGATGGAGGATATGGCATGGATAATCCCCTTTGGCATGAAAAACAGAGACATGCAATATTGAGCAGGGTGCTTAGAACTTATTTAATAGATGGTAAATACATAATTTTTCCATCTTTTATTTTTCTTCCGTCGTTCATGGTTGTCCCTTGCATGCTTATTTTATGTTTTCTAAGCTTTATTCGGGGTCCTATTCTTTCTTTTTTAGCATTTTCATCCCTCTTCTGATTTTTTCTTATAATTTACTTTACCACACCTTTCTTATTTCCTTCAGCCAGGTCTACCTTTTTCAATGGGATATGGATGGCCTCCACTTTCCTTAAACCCCCTCCTCTCCTTTCTGCGATTTTTTGGTTTTGTTCTGTCATCCCTCAATCTATTACGTGCCATCAGAGATTTCTTACAGTTCGCTGTTCTATTTTTCTAGTGTTAGCGACTCGTTTGCAGTTGTCAGGGTCGTTCCATGTATACCTTTCCTCCATGCCCTACTGGTAAGCCTTTGAAGTTCCTTGGTTTGTTCGCAAATTCTTTACATTTATTATTACTCATTTCCGGTTTATCTTCTGCCATTGTTGAACATGAGTTCTTTTCTGATCGCGATCAACGTAGTTTGTTAGATCAATAAATACCATATCATTCACTTGGATCATGTAAAATTTTTAGAATTTCCAAGTTATTCCAATCACAAAAATCATTTCGATATTGATTAAAAATAAACTTGCTTTAAAGAATTTAAATGATTTACTGCCTGCACTCGATCATGTAAGTTTATCTCTTCAATAACTTTAAGTCTGGCCTCTAGCATCTCGATTTTAACTTGATCAATGCTATAAAATGACTTAGCCTTATGAAATTTATTACCAGATGCTTCCACGATTATCAGGGTTAGTGTAGGTATCTATGACTACATAAATATTGTATTTTATGAGACTCTTAACCATATTTACTCATTTTTTTTTCATGTTGCACTGTAGTTGATGACTGATTAAAGATGACTAATAAGCTCTATTTTCATGTAAATTTTTTAGAACTTTCAAGTAAAAAAAGAAAATTTACCCAAGTTCTCAAGAAGGAATTTTGAAATTGATTATCCTTTATTTTAAAATACACCTTTGAAATAAATCAGTAAATTATTTGGACATAGCAATGAAAAATATGTTATTCATATAAATTTTTTTAATGATGTATCATGTTAATTAGATTGAGATTCTCTCATATATTTTAATATAAACTTTATTTTGATTATGTTTCAATCTCTGAATGTTGAGAGAAAAGTGAGAAACTCACCGTGAAAAAGAGAGGAGAAAGAATGGATTTGGCCAATCATATTTAAATTAAAAAAAAAAACCTTCATCTTGGTGTTAATGAATTTATCTTAGAAGGGGTTTAATAGAGATAATTTTACTCTTTAATTATGTAAAAAAATTTAATTAAAGCTCAAAAATATTTTTTTATTCAATTTAATTTTGAGTTTTTCTACTAATAAAAAGGTGTCTTGGAATAAAAAATCATTTTCTTTAAATTTTTATTATTTTTAGATTAAATTTAGACTTTTAAGGTTTAAATAACCGAGGTGTTCATTTTTTAAGCACAAATGATCTTAATTTGTTACAATGGGTGGCACTTCATCTACTTTTATAGATTATATGCCATATCATTTTTGTCAAAAATAATATGTAGAAGATAGACAACACATTTTTTGTTAGTGCATATGCCTTATAGCTAATCAATTGATTACACATAACATTAATTTTGTTTATATAAATATATATTTATTATTAATAGATGATTTTTTTTATTAATGAATTTAGAATAAATATAACGTTCATGGAATAAAAATATTTTATAAGAAAAATTATAAAATTGTTATAATTATGATATTTTTATTATATTAAAGCTTTATTCCTAAATATTCATGGTCGACGCTTTATTAATACAGAATAATATATCAATCCATCAAGATTATCACATGTTATGTTTTTTTTTCTTTATGAAAGAAAACAGTTGTCTTAATAAACCGAGTTATAAAAAATATCTATAACTAATATGGAAGTACTTCAAATGACATGCATACTAAATTAACTCACATGAAGATTTTATGTGGAAAGATCATATATGTCTATAAAAAAAATTATATAATAGTTGTGTAAGTGATTTTTAGACTTTAAATTTGATGAGATTCGAGCAACACTAAAATATACATCAGAGGTTCCAGTTGGTCCTATGACAAGATTTAGATTTAAGAGGTTTAAAGAGATTTTCAATTGATTTCTTTAAGACACCTAAGCTAAGGTAAAATTCAAGAATATATTAAATAATAAAGTACATGTCTTTATTAATTTAATTCATGTTCAAGAAGGGCTTATAGGTAGACATCCATACATTAAAAAAAATATTGAATTAAGAAGATTCAAATATGTTAGTTTCAACCTTTCATTATTATTTTGATTATAATTGAAGCTATGTAATTAATTTTAATGAAATTTTCATTTAATTAAAAGGTAGATATTCATATATCTCCAATGATTTATGGCATACTTCATTAAGAAGAGAGAGAACTATGCATTTGAAGTTAGACTTTGTTCCTGCTAGTAACAGATTACGAAAATGACTTTATTCTTATTTAAATTGGTTAGACTATTATTTTATTTATTTTTTAATTATTATTAGGCCTTTTATATATATTAGGGACTTTATTTAAATTTAGATTCATTGGATCATTATTATTATTATTATTATTATTTATTAGGTTCATCCATTTTTATTAGGGATATCTTATTACACTTAGGAATCTTTTTCAGAATAAATACTCTTTTATAAAGACTTTTTGGTAAAAAAAAGAGAATATTTTTAATAAACAAATTTAGCATTTTTGCTATCTTTTACATGATTGAGTGATTCTCATATTAAGTTCTTTATTGAACTTACAAATTCTTTGAATGATTTATCAACTTTATTGTAATTTTATACTATTTGTTTGTGTCTTTTATAGGTATAAGGTAAAAGTAATTATTGCGTATAACTTTGGTTATCTAAAGCAGGTTTTTGTTGGATAAAGGTGTAAACTATTCAAATATGTTTTTAACATGTACTGAGAGGTGTTCACTTCAAGATCACTAAGTAATATTATACAAAAAATGTTATACTTTGATCCTGACTATATGTTGTCCTGATCAAGGATAACAAACTATAAGATATTGGGTATAATATAGACTATATAAAGATATTTAAGTGATTAAGCGAAGATTCATCATATTATATGAATTAGAAAAAAAAATTCTACATGTTTTTAAATAATATTGATTGTAAATTTTTTGCGTAAGGTGTAACAAGATTTAAAAAGACTTTCAAGTATTATTAAAAAAACTAACAACTATGATATTAAAAACAAACATGATTTAACATAATAGAGATTCTTCATGTTTTAATGTCTAAATTATAAATTCTTGATAAAATGATAATAATTACACTAAAAAATTGATCACTAAAAAATTAAGTCAAACAACTAATGATTTTTTTAAAAAAATATTTGGGAGATCATTACACGTTGTTAAATATTGTATTTGATTTTTAAATATAAATCAATCAATTTATTTAGTTGATAATAGATTAAATGGTTTAATTTATTTTATTTAAGATCATAATTTATATTTGGATCAATATATTAGAAAACCTAATGGGTCACATATATAAAAACTATTAATCATGAATTAAATTATGATAATTAATTAAATGTGTCTTAATTGTAAATAGATTTCAGAAATTATGAAGTATAATGTAATTTATCCATAAAATTACAATTCTAAATCTAAAAAAATCAAGTAGAAACTTGATTGTATAAATTTATAAAATTATCCTAAAATAATATATGTAATATTACTCAAGATAAAATTGATATTTTACTATTTATATATTATTAGATTTTTTTATAAATAAAATATTATATTTCATATATGAGTTGAGTTGTATAGTTATTTTCACAAGCCCAATATCTTTCACCCAAGTTATAAAAAACCCGTGGTGCGTGGCTTGACCTTCCTGGCTAGGCAGCACTTGACCAATGTTTTCAGGCCTTGTATATTTTTATTTATTTAGTTTTTATTTTATTTTATAATAAAAGCTTTAAGTAAAATTATTAAAATGAGATATGAAAAATCGTCCTATTGTGCTAAGTTCTCCAAATAAGGTTGGAGGTTTTTATGTCAATATTTATAGTTTTTTATGAATTAATTATACATGAATTTAATATTCAAAATTTTCTTAAAACATTTTATCTTAAATATTCAGTGAGAAAAAAATATTTTTCTTATTATATATTCTTATATAATTTTCTCAAGCTAATTATTATTTGATTTTTTTTTAAAAATTGCATGTGAATATTAAATAATAATAAATTATATTTTTTATTTGTAATTGTGAGTTCTTTTTATATTTTTTCACAAATTAATTGTTTTTTATTCTTTCATATAGGTGCATAAAAATTATCAAGACATGATGTTTTTATTTTCTTTCATTGAGATTGCCTTTTACATTATGATAAATTTTATTATAAAATATATGCTTCTATTTAAAAAAATATGTTTTCATTAAAATAAAAATAAAAACTAAATGAATAGAGAAAGAATAGTTTTTCCTTAATAAATGCATTTTTCCTCCTACATTTAAATGATTAGAACTCTTACAGATTTTTATTTTAATTACTTAAAGTTTTGTTAAAAAAACCACATTACTAATAAAGAAAGAAATATTCCATAAAAAATGTGTGTGTATAAGAAAATAGGGGTTTTGGCTCACGTTAATACATTTTTTCTTCATAATTTAAATCTTTCAAACTCTTTTAAATATTTATTTTTGTTGTCACATAATTATATATAAATTAGCTTTGAAATAATCCTTCGCTCTTTCCTCCATTTAATAGTTTGTTGCACCTATCTTATATTTAACTAGTTGGACTATCTGCAACCTATATTAAAATATATATTTTGAGTATTTTAATATTGAAAAACTGGTTATTCAAATTATATGAATTGTTATATTTTAGTACAAGGAGTTAATGGAAGAAAAGATTATCCTAGAGTGATGCTATTAAAAAAATTACAAATATTAACTGTTACTTGATAAAATATATTAGATTGTTAAATATTTTTTTTAACTATGTTATTTTACTAAAACAGTTTTTTAAATGCGGTAAGTTACCGAAAGAGCCATGCATCCTCATCCTGCAAATATCTCACGATCAAATCCTAGCCTTACAATCTCTCCCTGCGCGCATTTCATGGTTTCCAAGTAATCGCACCATGCCACCTAAGCTAGATACCATACGTAAGAGATCCCCTCTCCTTACATCAGCTAGACATGGGGGCCTCGCATGTCCTCATTTACTAAAAACAATTACCTTAATCATAATTTCTCTCTCTTAAAATATTTTCTTAGAAGAAACTTATTTTGTGTTAAAACTGTTTTTTTTAGTTTTTTTTTCATTGTCAATTTTTTGTTAAAAAATTGAAAAATATATTCATTTTCTAAAAAACTAAAAATGAATTTTATAATAAGAAATACAATAGAACAACAACTATTTTTTTTATATAAAAATCAAAAGCATAATTTCTGAATATTTTATATTTGTGAAAATCTAATTACATAATATTAATTCTATTTTATTTAAATTAGAAATTATAATGAAAAGTTTAAATTGTTAACTAATTTTTATGTTGGATTTATAATAAAAAAGTAAATTTAACTAACTATGAGAAAATATATTTTTTTTATTAAATTTATGAAACCAACTAACTATAAAAAAATATTTTAAATATTTTATATTGATAAAAGTACTTGTATATAAAGAAAGAAAGTGTATTGATCATTTTTTTAATTTGAAAATAATGTGAAAAATTTATATTGGAAAACTACAAAGAATCTTTAAAGTGCGTTTTTCAAATTCAATATAATTTTAAAAAACTAGATTTTTTTTAAATTTTCAAGGTGAAAACATATTTTATCTAAAAAGTAAGTTCCCATTTCCCTTTTATTTTATTTTATTTTTTTATGAATTGGAGTATTATTTTGTTTATAAACAGTTACTTAACTATTTTATTTACCGATTACAATTATATCTATCATATGATCTAAATAGAAATAGACCAAACTATTTCAAACAGTGCTTTATAACATAAATAAAATTATTGAAACTGTATATTCATTCATGTTTATAATTAAGATATTAAAGATAACATTTTAAAAATTTTCAAGTCATAGTAATTATATAATGTTTTCATTTAAAAACAAAATTTAGTTTGGAATGGAATATAAATTAATTTAAATATATCTATTATTATTAAATAAAAAATTTAACCAATTAATTATCCTTTTTTTAATATAATAAAATGATTTTATTGGGTGTATATTTATGTTAGTGTTTCATTATTATCTCATATATAATAAAAAAGAGTAAAATTATTTTTTGTGTTTGGAAATATAAAAATTCATTTTAAAATTATTATTTTTTAGTTAAACATATTTTTACTTTTTTATGTTTATTAAGATACCACGACAAAGCTTTTGTAATCATGAAGTGCGTAAATTTTTGTAGTCTACAGCTGCTAAAAGAATTTCATCCTCCATGGAAAAAAAAAACTAGAAAAGAAAAAAGGAATTTTAACGTGAGGGTCAACAAGTTTAATTTGCTTTATGTTTTTATTCAACGACACAAAAGTACCTCATTATCCTCAGCGGAGACACCTTAAGCGTTGGGTAACGTCGGAAATTGACGGCGTCAAGTCGCGTCTCTCTTATATAAATACGAGGATTCCCAGTTGTTCCTTTCCCTTGTCTGTAAGTTTCTCATTTTGAATGCTCACGAAAGATTAGTTGAAACGTACTAAATCCGGAAGGGAAGCTCGAAATCCGATACATTTCGCCGATATATCATTTCACTCTTCTAGCAAGCAACCCAGCTATTATTTTATAGCAAGAAAGAGTGTTTATTTTTTTCGAGTTAACACTAAATCATCTGCGAAATTAGAGGGATTACGGGTGGTGGCAGTGAATAGAAAATTGATTACAAGGATTTTATGCTATCTCTTTGTAATCTGTTAAAAAGGGAAGAGATTCAAGGTGAGCCTAAAAGATTGCTGTTTTCTATGTTGGTTTTGTCTATCTCGTTTTCAAGAACTTGGAGGAGCAGCTGCTAACCCTCACAAACACAGAAAATCACTTCTTATGAGATAAGAGGTGGATGAAGGTAAGAATTTTTATTTCGTTTTTATCTGGGTTTTTTTTCTTCACTGGCCCGCTACCAAAAGCATAGCATTTTTATTTTTTATTTTCTTACCTCGTTTTAAAGATTTTTGATTCGTATATTCTGAGCAAGTAGTTTCATCATCGAGTAGTTGGATGTCTTTTAATTCCTCATATTTTCCTCCTTTTGGTTTTTCTTTTTGAACTTTCTTAGCAACCAAACGGAGCACGACTTTACTATTTGTATTTCTTGTCTCTCTCTCTGTAAGTTGCTTGTTTATTTTTGGTGATTTAGACTCAAACCCATCCATTTTAGTCCTAGAAGAAATCTCCAATGGTTCTGCTATTATTGTTCAAGAACCATTTCCATGTGGCGTTGCTTGTCTTATATGCTTTTTTCTCTTTCTGTGCTATTTGTTTTTCTTGAGGTAGTATAGAATTTGACTGATTTAATGTTGTTTTATTGCAGTTTATATGGTGAAATCTGAAAGGAGCTGAGAGTAACAGAGGTAGATTTGAAAGAAAGCAAGAGTATTATATCTATCCGGGAACAAAAGCACTGATCAAGATTTATGAAGACCAGTACTTGTATAAAGTAGACAGCTAAGAACAACAGCAGCAGCAGTTGAGTGTTTTATTTTTTGGGGGGAGGGTCATCTTGCTTTGGGTAAGTCGTTTTCAGAATAATAACGATGCGGTTCTTCATTTCTATTTTTTTTTCTTTCTCGTGTTTTATGAGAGCATGAAACAAATATCAACGTTGCTCACTCTTCCCTTCTTAAATATTCCTTGTCTCCCTGTCTATTCAACTACCGCTTTCATCATTCCTACACACTACATTTCTTTTTGGTTTTCTTTTTCTTTTTATCAATCTCTTCTGCACGAGTTGATTGACCCTTCATATTGCTTTTTGAGTTTTTCTTTTGATCTCTCAGAGATTATATATATATATATATATATATATATATATATATATATATATTATCGATGGGCGTTGCTCTCTAGTTCATATGATTCAATGCTCTCTGGGTTTTTTTTTTAAAGGGCATGTCAGAAATTCGACATACACGAACTTGATTCTTTATTAGATTAGACCACTTTCAAATGGGGCTATATCCCCATTTTGTTTTCCTTTTCCATTCTTGACTCACTGTTTTATCCCAACATTTTCTTTCTTTCTATTTTGTTTTAGCTTCTCCGATCCCGAGCCTCCCTTTATCTTTTTGGCCTTTTGTCCTTCCCCCAAAAAACGCATCGTTTTCCTTAAAACTTGAGAACAAAAATCTAATCTTTAAATTCTTTCTTCACTTCGTTTGATTTGCAAGTCTCCTTGATTAGTTTTTCCCTTTTCCCTTTGGTTTCTGGGTATCTAATTATTTGGATTGCAATGGATTGTGTGTGTTTATCTTTGTTTTTTCTTTTTTGGGCTTAAACCTGGCGGTCCTTTTCTTTTTATTTTTTCCCTATCTGCCTCTCCGTAAATAACTAGTAACATATGCAGCAATATATACTGAAGTTAGGGCCCATAGAAGGCAGTGTGCTTCATCAAATATGGATATAAGAACGTTCTAATATCTGATCAATTTGACCTCATACACCCTTCACACAACCCCTCCTTCATGGCTGTAATGGTAATTTGACTGTTGCTCTATCCAATCAAATACCACTGTCTTTCCCACTTGGAGTCTTGCCAGTTGCCATGAACGAAATCTGTAGAATTTTGCTATTGAAGGGGGAAGGAAGCTGCCATGTAAAATATTAAGGACTGCTGATATTAAAAAAATGCAGCTACAGTTGATGTTGATTTGATGATCACATGCTGTAAATATGTGATTTTTATTAAAGATTCTGGTCAAACGCATTGCCAGCATCATTTTCACTTTGTTTCTGCAAACAGTAATAAAGCAAAAAACAAAGGCGATACGTTTAGAAATCATTGTCAGCATAATGACAAGTGAATATTATATCATTTGCAGGGTTAAGAACTAAAAATAAAAGCTAAAGAGGAGAGAAGATGTTTACGTGCATAGCGTGCACCAAGCCAGCGGCGGAGGATGGACGAGGAGAAGAAGGAGGAGCGCGCGGAAGTGGCACCCCAAGTACAAAAGAAGCCGTCAAAAGCCTCACTTCACAGGTTCAAATTACTGTTATCCCTTGCCTCGTCCACATTATTATTTTAAAGGCTAAATTTCAGTTTTATCTCTATAAATTCACCGATTTCCCGCCTATGTTCCTACAATTTAAGATTTTCCAATGTTCTTTCTCTGGTTTTTAAAAGTTTCTATGTTGTCTTCCGTAGTTTAAGGTCGGTTTAGACATTGTAATCTAACAATGAATTTAGGAATTTTTAAGTTTTTTTATTAATTATTTTTAATGATTTTTAATTATTTTAATAATAAAAATAAATTTAAAAAATAAAAAAAATATTATTTCAATACTTTAAATAACTTTTACAACATTCCCAAAACATTCCTTAATTAGCTAGGAAAGTTTCAGTTTTTTGAAATCAACTTCCACTCACATACATTGAAAACTAAAAAAAACAAAACAAAACAAAATATTGAGTTTTTTATTAAATGACTTAGCTATTTATAATTATACTGTGTCTAAGTGTATGGTTACGAGTATAGGTGTGTTTGTTTTTTAATTTTATTTAAAAATATATTTAAATAATATTTTTTTTTATTTTTTAAAAAATTATTTTTAATATTAACACATCAAAACAATACAAAAGCATTAAAAAAAATATTAATTTAAAAAAATCAAATTTTCTTTTAAAGATAAAGATTTAAACTCGAAACTTTTCATTAACTACAGAATTGATGTTGAAAAATCTTAAACCATAAGATACAAATTCTGGAAGGCAAAAGCCGTAGTTTATAATTATAATAATTATAGACTTTCACACGGGGAAAGAAACAGAAGCACTCCGTAGATGGTGTCTTATGTGCTTGATTTTATTTTCTCTCTCTTCCTTATTTACGTAAAGAAACAATAATATAAGTTGTGATTGATATGGTGGGGTCCAAGTGTGAGAAGGGGAAGGGACCATCTTTTCCTTTTTTTTTTTTTTTTTTGGCATCTTTCACATTTACACATGGCTGTCTACGGTCTCCTCATACTATCAAAATTTAGTATTTTAGGTATGGTAAAATATAAATATTGCTTGCTGACGTGGAGACACAACCCTTCCAGTTCCTCTCTATCTCGCTTTTTTTTTTTTTTAAATTTGAATTTGGCAAATTATTTCCAATAAGACTGCCATTATTATTATTATTATTGAAGCAGATTTCATAACTGTAAAACCCTATTCCACTTTTGGAGCTATGGGCTGGTTGAGCCTCTGCATGCCTTGTACCTCCTCCACGGCAGCTGTCAGAACTGAAAACTCAAAAGCAGTGTTTCAGTAAAATGACAGCATCGCCAAGTCTCTTATAAAGAATCTCACAGGACTGCAATGTAAAGCTTTGCTTAGAGTGGTAGCTACCCCATCGGACCACGTTTTATAGCTTGGTAGCGGTGACATCACTTTCACGACAAATCCATCCAGTATAACAAGAGGCTAGCTCATACCATCGGGTTCTTGTTGAGACCTTTTGTACTAGCAGATGATATTCTAGTTCTCGTTTAGAAGTCAGATGATTCTAGGAATTTTGGGTTGGACCCGCTGCTAACACACTTTCGAGTTCTTTTTTTTTTTTGAAAAAAACCCTGAAATGCTCTCTGAACAACGAAGTTAATTTTTTTAAAAAATACCCAAGACATTGTACTGGCCATGTTTGCCATGGAATACGAAAATGAAAGACAGCATAATAACCAACATATTTTCCCACATTGAGCAGCAGTGGGGATCTTTAGGGGAAGATTGATGATATTTACGAAAAGACACTTCGATGTCTTTGATCGGACCCACCATTGAATTCTTGTCGTTCCACTGTAACTCAAAAGTTCGATATATATCATATAATAGTATGGATAAAGGAAGAATCTGCCTCCTCTGTTGATGGGCAGTGAAATGAGGCCAGCGTCCATTACTGTGCAGCATAAAAGTACATAATCATTTCAGATTGTGCAAGACCATTAGAGTTGGCCCCTGTTCTCACCTTGCAGTATTCACCACTGCAGATTTTTTTGTGTGTAAAAACTCCGTTTTCCGCATTCTGCTCGTGTCTGTCTCCTATTCACAAGTACAGGCCAGTTAACGTTTATTCATCCAATGAGATGGTTCAGCGTCCCCTTTGTTGGCATCTTCTGTGATGGGCAATATGCTTCATTTTGCAACGTAGGCACCTTTTTCAAATAAGAAATAATTGCTGTTGACTCGCTTGCAAATTGCTCCTTCATGCTTGCTCTGGCCACCATAAGTTGCATCATCAAATCTTGCACCGCCAAATATAATATCTATTTCAACGAACAGGAACACACACACACACACACACATATTAGAGTCCTTAATTGTACTAAGTTCTTTTGCTACCATTTATATTGAGGCATTAGACTTTTTACTGTAAGGAGTAGCTGTACCTTGGGATTTCATTTCTGCTCTGATGAAATTGCCGATTAATTGCCGGCATGGTCAAGGGACATTCTGCTGTGTCTTTCCTGAGACTCAATGTTCACAACAGAAAACAGGCACCAGCTAATACTTCTGTAAACAACCCCTATGATGAGTCTGTTTTTATTCTGATCTTTTGCCAAATGTATTAGAGTCTCTATGCAGATGCATCATTATCTTAGCATTTTATGACTGTCCATACAAAGCAATCTGGTGCTTTCTTTAGGCAGTCATATTCAGGATTTATCTATGCGCAACAATCATTTTAAAATATAAAATGATTTTAAATTGCCCATCCTTTCCGTTACCTCCCTTAAGTTTTGTTCACAATCTTTATGTCTATTGACAACTTAATTGCGCAACTTCCAAATATTTCAAATTCTTTTATAGAATGATATAGCTCTTTTGCAATTATAATCAACTACGCATTTCAATAATGTTCAGATCAAGGATATGGCACTAAAAATGTCTGGTGCTTATAAGCAATGCAAGCCCTGCACAACTCCCAGCAGCTACAAGAAAGGACAGCGACCTTACCCTGACTTCGATGCAGCTTCAGAAGGGGTTCCATACCCCTATTTTGGAGGTGGAAGCTCAAGCTCAACCCCTGCATGGGATTTTACCACTCCCAGTCACCATCGAGGCGCCAGAGCTGACTCTAGATTTACTTCAGTGTATGGTGGTGACCGGACCCCTGGACGAGCAGAGTCTATCTCAGCACAGTCATGTGATGTGGTGCTGGATAATGATGACGAGCCCAAGGAATGGATGGCACAGGTGGAGCCAGGCGTTCACATTACTTTCGTGTCTCTCCCTAATGGAGGAAATGATCTAAAGCGTATTCGCTTCAGGTGTGTTTCAGTTATCTTTAACAATCTGTCTTTTAGCTCCAAACAGATAAAAATGAACTAAAAAAAATTACAGAATCCTTGTAATAGGGTTTTGCAAGTGAACAGAAAAGAAATTACAATAGCTTAAGCTGGCTTGTGTAAGCGCAAACTGACATTACTCAGGCATTTGGGTTTTGAAGCCGGGAGATGTTTAATAAATGGCAAGCTCAGCGATGGTGGGGTGAGAACTACGATAGAATCATGGAGCTCTATAATGTCCAGAGATTTAATCAGCAAGCACTTCACACTCCCCCAAGGTGCGAGGATGAGGTAAATCTCTTCTATCTTATCTTGCTGCTTAAAAGACTCTAGAAATAGCATATCAAGGTTTTGAGTCAAAACGATTCCATTCCAGTTTATTTGATCATGGAATATTTTTTCATAATCATTCCAAAGCACTGAAGGTTGGCATTTCCTTTACCTTTTCCTTGTAAAGCTATAATGAGCTTTATCAGACTTTCCTCCTCATTGGTATCGACTTGAAACAGCTGATTCGACGTTGGAAAATAAATGCCATTCGAGAACTTAAATTGAAAGACAGTTTTGGACACGTTATTGCATCAAATGCCTGTTTCATGCTTTTCCTCTTCTTTTTATCCAACTAAGAAAATATCCTTTTGTTTTTTCACACCACTACTATCTATTGAAACTCCTCGTTATCTTAAAAAAAAACTCCACATCTTGAAAATTTTACTGAAAGATAATTGTTTTTCAAATCAGCAAAGAGATTCTTCCTACTCAAGGATGGAATCTGCAAGGGAAAGCCCTATGGTTTCATCGTTTACTCCAAGAAACTACTATAAACCTTCTGGAAGTAAAGGCTATTTCCCACCTGACTCTATGGATCAAGGTGGCAACCAGCACTACCACCCTGGTTCGAGTGGCTATATGGGACCAAAAGGTGAGGCATCTTCAATAGATGCATCACGGACGACAACTTCATCGAGGGATGAGCCTTCTATTTCAGTTAGCAATGCCAGCGACCTGGAGGCGGAATGGGTTGAGCAAGATGAACCAGGGGTTTACATCACTATCAGACAATTAGCTGATGGCACTAGGGAGCTCAGGCGTGTCAGATTCAGGTAATGGAAATCCTTATTTTTTCACATTTCATGCTGTATCTTTTTTGGTGGCTGAAACTATTGAAGGAAAACTTCACTTACATGAGCACCACCAGAAGCATATATACAACATGAAAAATAAGATTTAAAAATGGATTTATTGCTTGTTAAAATCGAAACGAGTTTCATATGAAAATTGTTCTTCTGCCTTTCCTTTTTAGCTGGTGGTATGATTTTGTTTTCAATGGATGGCGGTATACTTGTTAACCATGTTTGACGTCTCTACCTTACATAACGATTATATTTCATTGAAATTTTGTCTTTCTATTTGATGTTTACAGCCGAGAACAATTCGGAGAAGTGCACGCGAAGTCATGGTGGGAACAGAATAGAGAAAGAATACAAGCTCAATATCTATAAAGGATGATTTTACATAACCTAAATTGCTGTCTAGTAAAGAATTCAGGGTGCAGCTGGATATCCTCTCCACCCCGTAAAGAAAAACGAAACTCATATTCAGTTTTGTTTTTCACGGATGCTTTTCAAGTCTTTACAGAGAAATGGACTTGCCACCACCTTGGATGGTTATTCCACTGAACTAACACTATTTCTTAACTCTATGAACCAAATCATATTGTACCTTCACTTGGGGTGACGAATCCATTTTTTGTAATGGCACATTTCCCCTTGGATGTCCAAATGTGCCCAATTTTTGTCTCTACTGCTGTCCTGATTACGAATTAAGCACACCATTTAATTTTTAGGGTCTCCTCCGATTTCTCCCTCCTGGAAGACTAGTACTAGTCTTTGGGCTTGTCTGGGGTTGTTCGGCTCTCAAATCCCTCATCGGAGTTTTGTTCTCTGCAACACAGTTTTTTTTTTCTTTTGTCTTAACTAAAGGAATGGAATTGAGATCATTTGTTGTTAGGATGGTTGGTGAGCGCCCCCATAGAAATTGCAATGCTGTTGAAACCGCCTGCAACCTCACTTTTCTAAATGTGCACTGTGCATGCAAGAAGACTGCAAACAGAATTGAAAGCTGACATCTCGAGTACATTTTAATGGAGAGCAATTCATTGGTTTAAATCAAGGCCGTCGCGTGGTGAATAAATTACAACCAATTTGTAACTTCAAAGCAAACGAGAACTCTGGTAAGATACGTGGATGTGGAAAGAGTTTCTGTCTCGTTGTCTGTTAAAACCTTAGCTGAACAAACAACCAATTGACGAACGTACAACATTGCACCTGATAATCTTTTCATGCTTCCATTTTAATCTCTTCCCCTTTATCAATTTATCTAGTTATTTTTGTCAAGAGAAATCGTATCATTTACCTTCGCTTCCATAAAGAGAAGGATTTGGATCATCTTGCTCTCGTGGCAGAGATAGAAAATGTTCTATTGATTTGCTTTGAACTTTTGAAACTTACCTATATTAACTCATTTGGTGAAAGGCATCCCGTTCTGCTATTTTCTCAACCTAATATTACAGCAAGCAAAGACCGAGGCTAGACCTCAGAGAAGCCCATTTTTATCAATATGGAAGAGAAGGCGTGAAACCAAACTTCAGAAAGGATTATCTTTCCGTAGGGTTACAGCTCTGATCTCCAGGCTTCCTCTTGCTAGTCGGCTACCCAAGAACTCGTGGTATTACATCCTAGAAAGATTCACAATTCTGACATATAAGTAGAACAATGTAAGCGAAGTGTAAGCTTTCTAAAACAATCCTGCCCGGCTGAGGAAGCAAAACTTTCCTCAAGATACGAAAGCGAATTTGTCGACATAGTGGGCAAAGGTTATAGGGCGGCTTCAAATGCATTACCAGAGCTACTTGTTACTACCCTCACTTTCTCACTTTTCAAGAAATCAAGACAACCACCATTAAGCGACTTCAGATGACAGAAACTGCCATTGAAAAGTTGAAAGGATGGCCAACAAAAACCACTCCAAAATCACCATAAACACTAGTCGCTTGCGTTTGGAGGATTTCAGCAAGTATTTGCTAGAATCTGTTGAGCGAATTCAGTTTAAGGTTAGCCACTTTTCTTATTACAGTAGATTTTCAAGTATGACAGATTTGTTAAGAGCGACTAATGGGATTGGGTTTCCCCTCACGAGGATGCTTGAGTGTCTTACGATCACTTGCAGGACCCTATAATATGAGAAGGGGCCTAAATGATACAAAGGGGTTGTTATGTAGCGAAACGAGGGAGTCTACAACAAGCAACTACTTGGCCCAGGAACGACCACAAGAGGAAAGCATAACATTAACTTCTTTTTTTAACCATATTATTTAAATTATGAGTTCAACGAATAACTTGGATTTCGTATTTTTTTCCATAGAATTTCTTTTTAATATTGAGAAAAAAAATTATCTGACCCATGACAGAGACACTTCGGCAATCAAGTCTGAATTATAATCATGGATTCATCGGTGATCAAGTGTTGGCTTGGCTGGTTATGTTAGATTGGTGCACAAAAGATGCACTTAATTTATTCGATGAATTGCCCGAGAAAGACTTGTTCTCCTGGAATTCCTCGGTTTTTGGGTTTTCTCGCCGGGAAAATTTGGGAATTTGCTTGGAGTTGTTTTTTAGGATGAGATTTGACATGGGTTCGAAACATAATGAAGTTACAGTTATTCCTGTACTTTCAGCTTGTTTTCCAGGATGCTCTAGGCAGAAATTCTAGTCCTCCTGGCCATGGAAGTAAAAACATAATCTCGTCACCGCCTCTGAACCTTCAATCCAGTCACATAGCTCGAATCTTGTCAAAAATCTAATTTTTAGCTAAAAGAACATGCTGTAATGTGATAGCTTTTTTTTTGCACAACTATGAAAAGAATTATCTGTTTAGTTAAAATATTAATTACAAAATATCAATTTTTAATTAATATAATGTTAATGGATAAACTTGAAAAAAATATTAAATTAAAAAAAACAAAAAGAATCATATGAGTCAACTTAGATTCACTTACCAAACTTATAATTTAAGTTAAAATATCAAAATAACATCATAAAAACAAATAAAACATTATAAAATTTAATTTTCAACTAACATAATATTTAAAAAATAAAATAAAAAATAAATTAATTAAAAAAATCACGATAAAACTTTTTAATTTGATTAAAAGAATATTATATATATATATATATATATATATATATATATATATATATATATATATGGACAGTAGGATTAAAATTTATGATTATGTTATTATTAAAATCATTTTGGTGCCATTTTCAGAAATGATTTTAAAATGAAAATATAAATGGTTAAACGAGGTTGAACTCTCTCATAGAAATGTTGATGAATAATTTATTAAATTAGATGTATATGTTATCAATATGATGATCTACCCATTGAAGGATATAGCATGAAACAAAAAGAAAGTGACTAAAACCTTACCAGGACCAGCATTAATCAATAGAGAAGGCGATTTATAGAAAAATTAATCTTGAGAGTTGACACATACATAGATAAAACAAGCATGACATAATGAAGCAGGCGCCAGCGTCTTATTCGCCGGCAAACACAACACCAACAAGGAAGACCTTTGATTGTTCTGCCGCAATAAAGCCATCTTCTTCCTCTTTTTCCTTATTCGTCGAAGGGTGGTCAAATATTAATAGAGAGTTTGCAGGTGAAGTACTGACTTGGAAGGCATAGGAGCGCTATCAAGATAATCTATATAGTACGATCGGCATCTAATTATAGCGGTCGCGCAACCCGCTGCTTTATGTGGCACTCCTGCAATAGAGCTAGAAGGCAAATTATTCATCTAAGATATCGTTAATTAAACTGGTAAATAGACATGTTACCTTATTCAGCTTCATCCTTGATTTCCAGGGTGCCTCTGATTTTGTATCATCCTGCAATAAAACTCATTTTGCAATTCCAGCAGTCTGTTTTCGTTTGCTAACCTCAGATGCTCTTCCAAGAGCTGTTTCTTTTCTTGCATCCTGGGATCCTGGATATTGACGTTTTCTCTCAATCGCGCAACTTCATCACGGAGGCTTTCAAGTTCACCGTGGCTTGCCTGTTCGGGGAATAAACATCCAAGCAGTATAAGATATGATTATTTTGATTCCTGAACTAAATCTGGTGATAAAATGAACTAAATATATGAGTGTATAAACAATTAATTAGTAAGGCCTGGGATATAAAATATTTACAATTTTTTCTGTTAATGCATCCAGACGAATTATTTGGTGGTCACTAATACGTTTCAAGTCGTGATTTTCACTTTTAAGTTGATCTATCACATTTGCTGCTAATTCCAGCTTTGGACTCAATATGGTATCTTTTTCCTTCACCAGGGATTCATTTTCATCCTTCAAGCGTGCATTTTCTACCGCTTGCATCTTCAATTCATCCTCCTGTCTTTTCTTGCCTTCCTGCATATATAACATTGAACGACCAGTTTTTTATGTAGCACAGTACTGCTCAAGAAAATAAATAGATTAATTGAGAAAAAAAGTGAGTACCCTACAACGATCGCGATATGCTTTGTCGTAACCTTTCTTCCTGTCGCGTCGATCCTCTGTTTTGGGTACTGATATGGTACTTGTTCCGGCAGCCATGTTATCTAGTTGTGCTTTTGGCGTTGCCTTTGCTGCATCCAAGACTGTTGAATTCGGACAGTACCACAAGACAAATCAGAAAAATGAGCCGATGGGGGTGTTCTTGCTGCTGTTTTCTTTTCACGCTAAGTTTTATACATGCAGCATATGGAAATACCCAGAAAAACAAGAGAGAGCACAGCAGTTATAATTACAGCCACAACCGGGTAAAATTGTTTGGTAGCTACAGCGTCATTTCTTATAACTTTGTTTTTTTTTTTTTGTCTTTTTTTCTACGTTCTTTGTTAGTTTTTTGTGAGGGGGCGAGTTAATTTTATGAATCTTGAATCAACTAGATTCGGCTTATAAGTTTGGGTTCATATTCACACCGCCATGCCAAAAGTCTCAAAGGCATAGCATCTTGATTTGGAAAATTAGAGACGCCAATAAACCAAAGCAAGATAACAATACAAACCCTTTATCAAACAATAAAATAATTAATAAAGATACAAAAGCAGCTACTCCTGGTATAAATGATCAGTTATTACTTACAGGAGGTATCTCCTGTGGGTTCCTGGATGCACCTCTCCCACCCCCATTCACATACCGTCTCTTGATTATCAAAATGATCAGGATCCATCGCTCTCTAATGAATTCCGAAATCTCCTGTTTAATATATATATTGTCTCAAAAACCAAGCCGTGATAAATCAAGACCGTGGAGGGTTTCTGATCTGTAATTGTGAGTAGTCATTGACGAAGACTTTGTCCTAAGAAATAAAAATGTTGCTTGAAGTGCCCCCTCGTCTACATCAGAAGGTTAGTGGAAGACTTCGGTCTTTCATTTTGTCGTGACATTGGAATTTGGACTTGTTAACATTGTGTTTGTCGTTATTGGCGAAAAGAAAAGGAAAAAAAGAAGAAGAAGGGAGCAAACCTTAAATTGGGTATCAAACATGAAAGTGTGTGTGTATATATTTTAAAATATAATATTATTAGAAAATAATAAATTAATAATATATTTATACATGAAATAATATATTAAGATAATTAATATACAACATAAAAGTATATTAGTGCATATAATACTTTAACTTTCATAATATTATTAAAAAAACACATTTAAATACAAAAAATGGTAAATATACATTTTAAATCCTATAAAATTAGGATGCCATAGGAAAAAAAATTATTTTCAATGTTCTTTAATTACCAAAGAATAATTATATGCCTATAATATTATATTTGAAATATTTATATTATATGTATAGTTATATTTTATAAAATAAATGATATATAAATATATGATATAATAAATTCTTTTTTTCCCACCATTACACTTATATCTCCTTTTTGTAAGTGAACAAACAAATAATTATATTTAATGTTATATATATATATATATATATATATATATATATATATAAACCTTAGAAAAAGTAAAACATTAACAAAAACTTGAAAAATCCATTTCCACTAGCTATACAGGAAGCAAATCAATGAAAAATGTAAGCTTCGGCTCGGAAGATTTCAACCATGTCATAACATATATCCTTGGGCATTTCCTTAAGACATAAATGCTACCGACAAAAACTTGAGATGAGTTACACCATAATTGATAACCCTAAAAAAATCGACCTTTTTTCTTGCAAAGAAAACGAAATTTGCACATAGAGGAGTTAGGATCGTCGCGTTCAGACAATATCGTCTAGTTGCCAAATTTCTTGAAAGATCGTGATCCCTGGAAGGAATAAATGACAGGGAAGAGGAGTCAAGATGTTTTTTAATATCGTGGACAGGATTGAGGTTTGGATTGCTTTTTTGGCTATCGAGGAGTCGCTCTATCTTCACTGAAGTTAAAACCAATCCAGTAATTTCTTGTTGGTAGTGTTAAATGTGCATGGGGTGCACACCTTGGTTGCTGTCCAATATCAGATATAACGGTGCTGCTAGTCATGCTAATGATGGAATAAATCAGTAATCGTATATTTATATAGCTATAAGTTTATCAAGAAAGAAAATCGGCAATGCAGAATATTGGGCTAGGCGATGAGAATACCCAAGCTAGACAAGAAAACTCGTCTAAGGCATAAACTGGTGAGAATTAGAGTTGTCGAGAAATACGGTAGTGCAGGATATTGATAAACATGGGCTTGGTGAAAGAAATCTCATCCAGGGCATAGGCCGGCGAGAACTAGGGCTGTTGAGAAATGTGGCAGCATAGATTGTTAAGGAATATAGGTTCAACGATGGAATGTCCAAGCCAGACAAGGAAACTTGTCAGGGGCGTAAGCTGGCGAGAATTGGGACTGTCGAGAAATGCAGCAGCGCAGATGTTGATGAACATGGGCTTGACGATGGAATATCCAAGCCAAGACGGGAAAACTCGTCAGGAGCATAGGCTAGCGAGAATTGGGGCTGTCAAGGAATTCAGCAGCGCAGACATTGGGAACTTGCCCGCAAATGGGAATTCGACAGCGCAATAATTGGCATCCTACACACAAATATGAATTCGGCAGCGCAGACATTGGGGGTCTGTACGCAGAGGTGAATTCGACAGCGCAAGATTGGGCAGCCTGCACGCAGATGCGAATTCGGCAGCACAGACATTGGAGGCTTGCACGCAGATACGGATTCGGCATCACATGATTTGGTACCTTGGTACCCAGGGTGCGCACTTGGCAGCGCACAACAGCTTGCACAAGTCAGAGGCTTGACTTGACAAGATTTAAAACTTGGACGAAGGACTGTCCAAGGCATGTGGGTGATTTAGTAGCAGATGAAGCTAGAGTTGGCAAATAGGGCTGCCAGGCAAGCATGTAGAAAGTGGGAGCATTACTAGAGTGTTTCCAAGTTGCTGAAATCATGGAGCACCTGGGGGAGGAAGTTCTCCACTATATCTTGGGAATAGGGATATAGGTGAGCCACTAAAGATCATGGAGATCATGGGGGAGTAAGTGCCCCACTATGTCCTGAAATATGAGGATAATGGGGGTGCCCTGCAGCTCACATATTTGGCTATATATAGTGATTGTAACTCTTTGTTGTATAGAGAGAATACATAGAGAATAGAATGCATAGAGATGAAATAATGTATGGTGTAGCATGTGAATTCTGTGCATAGCACACGTTGTGTAATCCTTTGTTGATGAGATAAATAAAGGTTGAGAGGTATTCTTGTATTCTCGGTGTGCTCGGTGAAGAGTAATTCTATTTGTGTATTCTGCTGGTCTTTTAACATGGGAAAGTGGGGAAACCTCTCGGGTGAGAGAAACACTTAGTTAATAGGCAAACACGAGTGGATAGACGAGGGAAGGCTGAGTTTAGCAAGGGACTAGGCTGCCGCACGGGTTTATTCGTGTAGTGAAAAATTACCCCGTGACAACTGGTATCAGAGCACGTTGCTTTCTTGGCAGGACAACGAGAATGATTCTGTGACCAAATCAATGGACTGATTTGGGAGGGAAACTTATGTCGATGGATAGGCAGATTTCAATGTAATGATCAGCGACAAGAATGCTATTGTTTCTCTGGATAAATTGATGAGACTGATTTGGGAGAAACATTGTTGCTGTTAATGGACTGGCAGAAACTTGAGGACTGAGCGCAGTTCGCGTTCATGAAGAAACGATGGGCTGTTTCGTAGCACAGATGATGGAGAGCTTTGTGGGGTAGATTGAAGGGTTGATTTGCTGGAAGCCATTTTGAGGAAAACTTGCCAGCAGGTTTTGGGCAGAGTTTGATGTTCACAGACTTACGAAGTTTGGTGGCTTAACAAATTCATGGGTGATGCAAAGTGATGACAAGGAATTAGATCAAAGTGGGTGCTGATTCGGCCATCGAAATGTCGATGGAATGGCAAAGTAGAGAACAAGTGCTAGTGAAGGGATGGCTGGGAGTTTCTCAGTTTTTGTCAAAACCTAAATGGGAAGGGTGAGGCGAAATAGAAGAGGCAATTCAGTGAGAGAGAGCCCAAACTTGCTGCTGACGATGGAAGGTCAGACGAGAAGGCAAATCTATAAGGGTTCAAAACTGAATTTACATTGTTTTTCTCTTGCAATGGAAAATTGATTTGTATGGAATTGTTGCCCAATGAGGGGAAACCTTGATGTTGTCAGTGTGGAAGATGGTGTTGGGGGATATGGCATGCGTAAATCTTATGTGTTTGCTTGATGACTGAGATAGAATTCAGTCGTCATGGGCCAGAATATCGGTGGGGATGCTGTTTGGCCTTGCTTGTTGCCCTGTAGGGGCAGAACTTGGGGATTTTTGTGCATCATCCTGACGAAAAAATGGTTAGGGTGTGGGAAGCAAAATCCAGTGATGAAGTAATAAAGACTTGGTCGAATAGCAAGGCAAATTTGTGAAGATTTGGTGTGGTTTTACTGCCTTGGGGGAGGCATAATTGATGTCTTTAGTGGAGACCTTGATGATGGACAGTGGGAAAGTTTCATAATTATGATGATGGATAGAGCATGGTTTAACTCTAAGCATGAGGATGGGCCAATGAAAAACACAAAATTCAAAAATGATGGATTGCGGCAGTCTGGTATAGGCTGAGATGAATTCGGCAGGAAGAGTTGGTTGTTGTAAAATGGACAAGTATGCAGTATTGCAATTTGATTAGTACTTAAAAGTGCATTTTTATCATGGTTTTATATCATCATTTTGCACTTGAAGTATCAATAACTTCTTAACTAAAATATGTTTTATAATAATGTATCTAATAATATAAGATACCTATAATTTATGGTAAATGTCTATTTTTAATGCAGGTCTATCACATAAATGAAAGGATTGATTGATGACTTGAAGAACTTAAATTGCAAGGATAAAGAGATGGTCAAACTTAGAGAAGAGATGTCGGTGCAATCCAAACCGGAACACTGTTCGGTAATTGGGTCATATCTGGAGCTACAGATCTCAGATTTAGGTCCAATTTATATTGATGGAAAGGTAAGACATAGGCCTACAACTTTCATATGGAGCCTAAGATCTAAAAAGGCCATTATCAAGTCCAAATTGTAGCAACAACAAAGAAGCCCGAATCTGTCTTCCAGCCCGAGCACTGTTCATTATTTTGGCCATATCTGGAGTTCTAGAAGTCCAAATGAGTTGAATTTTTTACACAAGAAAGCTGAGACAATTGCCTACAACTTTTATGTTTACAACTGGCTCCAGTTTTGACGTTATCAATGACGTTTTGGGCAGACAAGAGAAGATAAGGATTGTCACCAAGTCAAAAGTTGGCCACCCACTTATCAATTAGTCATCAAATCAATAGTTCCCAATTTTGGCCTATAAAAGGAGGCATTTGCCATGCATTTAGGCATCTTGGTTTCCAGATCAAGATCATGCTCTTCCTTTCTCTCTTTGTATTTTTTGTAATGTTTATGCTTTGCTTTCATTAATATTAAGTTTATGCTTTTCATTTCCTTTCCTTTACTTAGTTAGCTTTTATGTTCTTATTTTGTTTATTTATTTTGCTTTCTTTCATTATGTCTAGCTAAGTTAGTTATGTCAAGGTGAAAAGGTTACACTAATGGTGTAAGAATAAGTATAATGTAAACTTAATATGGACTTTAATGTTTGATACTAACATGTTTTATATTTGTTATCTTGTTCACTCTTTAATACTTTGCTTGTTAAATGACTAATCTTGATTTATGTTGTATAACACTTGGTACAACAAATGCTTGGCACTTTCATAGCCTATAATGTATGGTATAACCGACACCTGAGCTATGAAAGGAACTTGATTTGTTGTTAACATAAGTTATAATCATGAATGCTTGACGAGATTTACAAGTATTAGCATTAATTGAATAAGATGACTAATGTAATCATGTTAACAATATATAATCTAATTGGAACCTCCTTTGTGTGTGGTTTTCAATTCAATAATAAGAGTTTATACTATACTTGTTTGATATACCATTAGTGGAACCTCTAACCTTGACATTTGTTATTATTATTGTTTAATCCTTACATTAATTTTCCATCTCCAAGTTCTCATCATCTTCTTCTTCTTCTCTTTCTTTATTATTATTATTATTATTATTACTACTACTACTACTGTTACTATTACTAGTATTATTATTATTATTATTATTATTATTATTATTATTATTATTATTATTATTATAGTTGTTGTTGTTATTGTTATTGTTGTTGTTATTATTGCTATTATTGTTGCTTATAATTGTTGTCTATAATTTGTACAGTTAACCTCCTTGTGGTTCGACCCCGGTCTTGCCGGGTTATTTATTACTTCGACACTCCTACACTTGGGAGAAGACATCAACCTTTTCGTCGTGTCAAGTTTTTGGCGCCGTTGCCGGGGAGGTAAGTTTTGTATAAATTATAATAGTTATTTTATTTTATCCTTTCACTTTTCTTGTATATAACTTTGTTTCTTTTCTCGTGTTTCTTCTTCTTTTGTTTTCTTCTTCCTTTTTTCTATTCCTACACGTGCATGAGAGTGTGGTCACGTACATCAAGTGGTAGACTTTGTAGGATATCCTCATCATTTTCAGAAAATATGGCCGAAGAAGATATTCAATCACTTCCTAATGAGAATAATGAGAATAACCGTGCTAGAACACTTAGAGACCACATGAATCCCACAAGAACAAGTGCACCATCATGCATAGTTTTTCCTCCTGATGCATCTCATTTTAATTTTAAACCAGGTATTATTCAACTTTTACCTTCTTTTCATGGCTTAGAATTGGAAAATCCATACTTGCATTTAAGGGAATTTGAAGAGGTGTGCAACATATATAATAACTTAAATTGTAGCATGAACACCATCAGATTAAAGCTTTTTCCTTTTTCATTAAAAGATGAAGCTAAAACATGGCTACAAAATTTAAGACCAGGATCCATTCGTGCTTGGGATGAAATGCAACAACAGTTTTTAAAGAAGTTTTTCCCATCTCATAGAACAAACTCTTTCAAGAGACAAATCACCACTTTCACTCAAAAACCAGGAGAAACATTTTACAAATGTTGGGATAGGTATCGAGACTTGCTTAGTACTTGCCCTCATCATGGTTTTGAAACATGGAGATTGGTTTCACATTTCTATGAAGGGTTAACACCTAAAGATAGGCAAATGGTTGAATTGATGTGGAATGGAACTTTTGAAGATAAAGACCCTGATGAAGCAATGGAGTACTTAGACTTGTTAGCTGAAAATGCTCAAAATTGGGACACCGCGGGTATTTATGAGGGACCGAGTAAAACTCAACTTCATACATCTAGTGGAGGTATGTACAACCTTATGGAAGATCATGACCTTCAAGCCAAGTTTGCATCTTTAGCTAGAAAAGTCGAGGCACTAGAATTAAAAAAGAGTGGTCAATTAAAATCTGTTGAAAACAATGTGTGTCAAATTTGTGAAACAAATGAACACTCAACCAACGATTGTCCAACCTTGCCTTCTTTTAAGGAATGTCTCCATGAACAAGCCCATGCTTTAAACAGTTTTCAAAGGTCCAACCACAACCCATACTCCCAAACATACAACCCTGGTTGGAGGAATCACCCAAATTTCAGTTGGAAGAGTGAGAACAACAATGCATAAACTTCACAACCACCGTTTCAAGCACACCATAATTTCCAAAATTCTCATGGATATGCACCTCCTTATGCTCCACCGCCTAGAAGAAATCTTGAGGAAACATTGCATGCATTCATTGAAAAGCAAGAGATAATCAACACTCAACTTGCTCAAAACATGACAGATTTTAAAGATACTCTTGCAAAATTAACATCTGCTCTCAGTTTCCAAGAGAAAGGTAAGTTTCCATCTCAATCACAACAAAATCCCAAGGGGCAATACAATGCAAATGCAAGTAGTTCCGGAAGCCAACATATGGATCAACTCAAATCAGTCACTACTCTACGCAGTGGTAAGGTTATTGAAAAACCCTCTCTTGAACCTTATGAGAAAGATGATGAGTCAATCTCTGAGGGTAAGGAAGGGGATGAATCTGAAAATTGCAAAGAAACGACTGATTCACCGCCAGCACTTCCATTTCCTCATGCCATGACCAAACAAAGGAAAGTCAACCATAACTCTGAAATTTATGAAATTTTCAAACAGGTAAGGATCAATATACCTTTGCTGGATGCTATTAAACAGGTTCCTTCCTATGCTAAATTTTTGAAAGATCTATGCACTGTGAAGAGGAAACTGAATGTGAAAAAGAAAGCATTTATAGCCGAACAAGTAAGTGCTATTCATCAAAACAATAATACTTTGAAATATAAAGACCCTGGTTGTCCTACAATTTCTTGCTTTATTGGAGAGCATAAAATTGAAAGAGCCTTACTTGATCTTGGAGCTAGTGTGAATTTACTTCCATATTCAGTTTTTCAGAGTCTCAATCTAGGTGAGTTAAAACCAACTTCTATATCTCTTTTACTTGCCGATAGATCTGTAAAAGTGCCTAGAGGAATAATTGAAGATGTGTTAGTACAAGTCGATAAATTCATTTATCCTGTGGATTTTATTGTCTTGGACACAGAACCTGTTGAAGCATGTAATTCATTTCCTGTTATTTTAGGACGTCCGTTTCTTGCAACCTCTAACGCATTGATTAATTGTAGGAATGGACTGATGAAGCTATCATTTGGAAACATGACATTGGAGATGAATATTTTCAACATTTGCAAGCAACCTGGAGATGATAATGATTTACAAAAAGTAGATCATATTGACGAATTAGTTTATGATCAACTTGAATCTACTTTAAGTAAAAATGAATTGGATGAAACTGAAGATTTGCAAATGGTTTATTCTGAGGAAGAAATCACGGATGAAACAAGCACCGAAAATGTTGATGCGAATTTTTTGTCAACAGTGACAACAAATTCGATACCTGACATCACACCAATGGATGATTACTTTCCTAACGAATCCTTACTTTCTCTTAGTCCAATGCCTTGGTATAATAAAAATATCAATTTTCTTTTTTTAGGAGATTTGCCAGCTGATTGGAGTACGCAAGACAAAGAAAAGTTTTTGAACGAAGTGAAGAGCTTTTACTGTGATGACCCTAACTTATTCAAATATTGTCCTGATCAAATATTTCAAAGATTCATTCCCGACAATGAGGTAAGTTGTGTCATTAAACTTTGTCATTCTGAAGCATGTGGGAGTTATTTTTCTTCAAAAAAGACAATTGAAAAAATCTTTCAAAATGGATTTTATTGGCCCACTATGTTCAAGGACACGCATGTATTCTGCAAAACTTGTGAAAATTGTCAAAAGATTGATACTGGTCAAAAAGTTTTGTTTTATGATTCTCAACTCTATGCAGTCCGTAGAGAGCTAAGACCAAGATGGACCAATCCTTATGGGGCCTGTGATATTGAGAATTCAATGAATGACAATGATTTTAAGGAAAATGGACATCGTTTGAAAGCTCACTTTGATAATTTTCCTAATGAAAATGAATCAGCTGGTTTGAATGATCTTGTAGATAAAGGTTGATTATTTTGTTTTTCTCATATTTTCTTTTTTATGTTTCTTTTTGAGTGATTTTTGCTAGTTTCTTTCACCCCGGTCAAATGGCGGACAACGGTACTCCGTGACTTAAGTCGGTTCTTTCAGTTTCCCACAATAACTGATATTTGTGTATATATTTGTGCTATTCTTTGAATCTCTCTTCCAATTCTCATTTGAAAATGGACACTAATCTTGAAAAATTGAAAAAGTATTTTCCCGCTCTGCCTCAGAATGCGATTACAAAAATTTACCGTGCTAGATGTGCAAGATTGAGATTGTTAATGAATCATGGAATTCCTGAAGATGTTCGCTGGTTGATTGAAGCAAAGGTCCGATTATCAGGTGAGTCCTCTAATTACTTCATTTCACACATGCCTGGAACAGGTAAAGGCACTTTTGCAAAGAAGCGTCGTGCAAAACGACTGGATGTCTGTCATCGATGTGCTAGATGGACTTGTAATACACAATGTCGTTCTTTAGGAATGGTATCTATAAACCGTGAAGATAAAATACAATTCATTAAGGATGGCTTGAGTAAGGAGTCTTTAGATAATCTTCTATTGACTCTTGAGACGCATCTTAGTGGAGATGTGCATCGTGCAATTCATGATTTATGGCCACTATTTCATAAAGAACATGATCGACTTAGTCTTGGGAATCTGACTAAAAAAGACCCTGTTTGCCAGTTTTTAAGAAAACTGGATGGGAAGCCTATCCCCGACCCATAGAGGGCGTTTAAGCCGTTCTTGGACGTAAAACCAAGGGAAGATGTGCGCCACAATCACAACTACCTATACATACACATGTTTTTTTCAAAAGTAAATAAATAAATAAATAAAAAGAGAGAGAGTGTGTGTGAGACTCCAGCTGGCCTACATATAGATGTTATGATTGCCTTTCTAATTTCTCATCTATAAAACCCTCTTTTCCTTCCTTTCATTTCTACTCAACCCATACATTCAACAAATACAGAAGTGTGTAGAAATGGCAAGTTCCTCAAGTCATCAAATAAGAAATATTTGTGTTTTCGGTGGATCTTGTCCTGGGAAAGAAAAGGAGTTTTTAGAATCAGCAAATCATCTTGGTCAGGTGCTAGCTGAGAGAAAGATTCATTTAGTATATGGGGGAGGCAGTCTTGGGTTAATGGGAGGTGTGTCAATAGCTGCATTTTTAGGAGGTAGTCAAGTTTTGGGGGTCGTCCCTGAAGCTTTGGCACAAGGGGACATCATTGGAAAAACAATTGGAGAGGAACTTCAGGTCTCCACAATGTCAGCTCGAATGAATGCAATGTTTAACCATGCTGATCCTTTCGTTGCTTTACCAGGTGATCTAGACACATTGGAAGAGATCTTTCATATTTCCTCTTGGGCTCAATTGCACATTCACCATAAACCCATTGGCTTGTTAAATGTTAATGGTTATTATGATAAGTTTTTGTCTTTTCTTGATCATGCTGTGGAACAGGAATTTCTAACATCTTCTGCACGACAAATCATAATCTCTGCTACTACTGCTGAACAATTGATTGACCAACTACAATCTTTCATTCCTGTGATTGATCCTTCCATGAGTCGCATAAATTGGTCATCTACGGGAAGCCGTAAAAAGCTTAGATTGGATTTGAACCTTCATTTGTGAATTTTTGTGTCTTTTGGTTTTATTATTGTGTTTTGTTATTTCTTATTTTTATTTCAGTGTGTTTCAGGTTATGTCAGTGTTCGTTATTTCAGGTGATATCTTCTATGCTCTATCTTTCTACCTTAGAACATTGAGGACAATGTCTCGTTTTGGTTGGGGGGAGAGGGTAGTAGTTGATAAAAAAAAAATTGTTTTTCATTTCATAAAGCATGTGCATAATTGTTGTTACTATGATGGCAGAGTAAAGGAGTTCTTTTGTTAAAGTGACTCTTGAGACGCATCTTAGTAATCATTCTTAACAAGGTCTATTATAATACTTCCTGAAATATTCAGGTTTACAAACTCTCGTATTGTTACCGCTTAATTCTGCTCATATACTTATTTAACATGTATTCTTAAACCTTAATTTACACACACACACTTTAACATATGATTGTGGGTTGCATATTGGATTATTACATTATTTATGTTCTTTTGTTAAAGGTAACAACTAAGGGAAAGAGATTGTATATAATTAAAAAAAACATGAAAAAAAAAGAAAAAAAAAAGAAAAAAAATGATGATAATAAAAATGTAGATAAGTTTGGTTTCGTAGCCTCCCTAACTTAAGCAATTAAGCCCGAAGGGGTGTTTTAACACCTAATACCCTAAAGTCAACTGACTTGGGAGCTATTGGCCCAACGCTTGTTACATGGGTTGAGGAGAAAAGCTTAAGGGAATCAAACATTGCACTATCTACATATCAGTATCGGCGACCCGAGTTACTAAGCTCGTAGGGGTGTCTTAACACCTAATGCCCTAAGACCAACTGGTCTGGGAGTCATTAGCTGAAAGCTCGTTACATGGGTTAAAGATGCATGATGTTTTTAAATTATATGTATATATTTAAAAAAAAAGACAAAAATAATAATCCCAACCCAAGGAAGTTAACCTTAAACATTAGAACAAAAATTTTGTTTTCTTCCAAGAAAAGCCCTATAATTATGTGTTGATACATTGAGCACAAAAAAAAGGTTTATTAATATCTTGTTAAGTGGTATTGAGCAGATATATAAATTTAATGAGAGTTTGTTTATCTGGATAGATTAATGGAAGTTAAATGATGAATACCTTGCTTTGTGAAATTTGCAAATTATTGTAACGCTTTGATTACTAGGGACTAGTAATAAGCTGGTTGAGGGGTGTGATTAGTACTTAAAAGTGCATTTTTATCATGGTTTTATATCATCATTTTGCACTTGAAGTATCAATAACTCCTTAACTAAAATATGTTTTATAATAATGTATCTAATAATATAAGATACCTATAATTTGTGGTAAATGTCTATTTTTAATGCAGGCCTATCACATAAATGAAAGAATTGATTGATGACTTGAAGAACTTAAATTGCAAGGATAAAGAGATGGTCAAACTTAGAGAAGAGATGTCGGTGCAATCCAAACCGGAACACTGTTCGGTAATTGGGTCATATCTGGATCTACAGATCTCAGATTTAGGTCCAATTTATATTGATGGAAAGGTAAGACATAGGCCTACAACTTTCATATGGAGCCCAAGATCTAAAAAGGCCATTATCAAGTCCATAGCAACAACAAAGAAGCCCGAATCTGTCTTCCAGCCCGAGCACTGTTCATTATTTTGGCCATATCTGGAGTTCTAGAAGTCCAAATGAGTTGAATTGTTTACACAAGAAAGCTGAGACAATTGTCTACAACTTTTATGTTTACAACTGGCTCCAGTTTTGACGTTATCAATGACGTTTTGGGCAGACAAGAGAAGATAAGGATTGTCACCAAGTCAAAAGTTGGCCACCCACTTATCAATTAGTCATCAAATCAATAGTTCCCAATTTTGGCCTATAAAAGGAGGCATTTGCCATGCATTTAGGCATCTTGGTTTCCAGATCAAGATCATGCTCTTCCTTTCTCTCTTTGTATTTTTTGTAATGTTTATGCTTTGCTTTCATTAATATTAAGTTTATGCTTTTCATTTCCTTTCCTTTACTTAGTTAGCTTTTATGTTCTTATTTTGTTTATTTATTTTGCTTTCTTTCATTATGTCTAGCTAAGTTAGTTATGTCAAGGTGAAAAGGTTACACTAATGGTGTAAGAATAAGTATAATGTAAACTTAATATGGACTTTAATGTTTGATACTAACATGTTTTATATTTGTTATCTTGTTCACTCTTTAATACTTTGCTTGTTAAATGACTAATCTTGATTTATGTTGTATAACACTTGGTACAACAAATGCTTGGCACTTTCATAGCCTATAATGTATGGTATAACCGACACCTGAGCTATGAAAGGAACTTGATTTGTTGTTAACATAAGTTATAATCATGAATGCTTGACGAGATTTACAAGTATTAGCATTAATTGAATAAGATGACTAATGTAATCATGTTAACAATATATAATCTAATTGGAACCTCCTTTGTGTGTGGTTTCCAATTCAATAATAAGAGTTTATACTATACTTGTTTGATATACCATTAGTGGAACCTCTAACCTTGACATTTATTATTATTATTGTTTAATCCTTATATTAATTTTCCATCTCCAAGTTCTCATCATCTTCTTCTTCTTCTTCTCTTTCTTTATTATTATTATTATTATTATTATTATTATTACTACTGTTACTATTATTATTATTATTATTATTATTATTATTATTATTATTATTATTATTATTATTATTATTATTATTATTATAGTTGTTGTTGTTATTGTTATTGTTGTTGTTATTATTGCTATTATTGTTGCTTATAATTATTGTCTATAATTTGTACAATTAACCTCCCTGTGGTTCGACCCCGGTCTTGCCGGGTTATTTATTACTTCGACACTCCTACACTTGGGAGAAGACATCAACCTTGTCGTCGTGTCACAATTTGATACTTGTGGTATTGGGAATTCGAGGCACCTTGTCGAAAAGGACAGATTGAGGTGAAGAATTCGACAACCAAGTCATGGAGAGATTCGGTTGAGGAGCTGAACTAGAGGGATTTAGTTTGGTGTGTTGCTTTGGTGGGGAAGCATCACAAAGGAGGCACTACCGTGGGGGTATGTCTCAAATCATAGAGGAGGCAGTACCATGGGGGTGTGTCTCAAATCATAGAGGAGGCAGTACCGTGGGGGTGTGTCTGAAGAATCTACACGTTGATGAAGAACAATCTAGGTGACAGATTCGACAGCTGATTCAGTGGACTCGATTAAGAAGGCAAAATCGTCGAAGAAGATTGTGTGCTATCTTGGAGGTAGTACGGGCGACTATTCTATGCATTGTGACGATGGATAGTTGCAGTGATGGAAGCAGAATGCTCATGGCCTTTGTTGAGATACAGTGTTGTGAGTTTTTGATGGATGAAACATGCAGCGAAGGTTAAAAACAATAGGGGCTGTTTTGCGTTAGTGAAGTCTTGTGTGGGTGATGAAGTTTCTAAGGTGTGACAATAGTGCATGAGGGAACCAGGTCAGACAAACTTTTGATGCTGGGATGCTATGTGTTTGTGATATGGCAAGTGGTAGATGGACTGAGTACCTTGCCGAAACACTTCGACATGAGATAAAGTTGATCATAGAAACAAAGTTGGTGCTGGAGCCAACAGCAGCGTCTCATTTTGTTACTTGCAGGTGAAATACAAAACAGTTGAGGAATTGTGGGTTCGTATGGGAGTTTTTATGATTCTTCGAAGGGGTTTTGTATGGCTGTATTTTGTGAAGAAAAGGACAAATCCCTTGGGTGCTAGGTGTGGCATCTAAACTTTGCAAAAACATGCTTGTGAGTATGATAGGTTTGACATTTGTGAAAAACCAACGAGCCAACATAGAACGTGTCACAGCTTGGCTTTGAAAATAGGTTGATGAAATTCGGTGGATGGAATTGTTATTGAATGTGGACAAAGCCAGGTAGAGACTTCATGGGGGAGAAACATGAAGTGTGACAAGGAACGGATGCGGAGCAAAGGTACTTCAAATCTGTCCGACGAGGGCGTCGGGTTCTTTTGGTGGGGGTGGTTTGTTATAATGTTAAATGTGCACGGAGTGCACACCTAGGCATGTTGTCCAATACCAGGCCTGAGGGTGCTGGCAGCCATGCCAACGATGGGATAAATCAGCAGCGTAGATTTATGCAGTTATAGGTTTGTCAAGGAGGAAAATCGGCATAGAATGGCGAGAACTGGGGCTTTCGAGAAATGCGGTAGTGCAGGATGTTGAGAAACATGGGCTTGGTGATGGATTGTCTAAGCCAGACAGGAAATCTCGTCCAGGGCATAGGCTGGTGAGAACTGGGGCTGTTGAGAAATGTGGCAGCACAAATTGTTAAGGCATATGGGCTTGACAATGGAATGTCCAAGCCAGATAAGGAAACTCGTCAGGGGCATAGGTGACACGACTAAAAGGTTGATGTCTTCTCCCAAGTGCAGGAGTGTCGAAGTAATAAATAACCCGGCAAGACCGGGGTCGAACCACAGGGAGGTTAATTGTACAAATTATAGACAATAATTATAAGCAACAATAATAGCAATAATAACAACAACTATAATAATAATAGTAATAGTAGTAGTAGTAGTAGTAGTAGTAGTAGTAGTAGTAGTAGTAATACTAATAATAATAATAATAATAATAATAATAATAATAAAGAAAGAGAATAAGAAGAAGAGGATGATGATGAGAACTTAGAGATGAAATATTAATGTAAGGATTAAACAATAATAACAAATGTCAAGGTTAGAGGTTCCACTAATGGTATATGAAACAAGTATAGTATAAACTCTTATTATTGAATTGGAAACCACACACAAAGGAGGTTCCAATCAGATTATATATTGTTAACATGATTACATTAGTCATCTTATTCAATTAATGCTAATACTTGTAAATCTCGTCAAGCATTCATGATTATAACTTATGTTAACAACAAATCAAGTTCCTTTCATAGCTCAGGTGTCGGTTATACCATACATTATGGGCTATGAAAGTGCCAAGCATTTGTTGTACCAAGTGTTATACAACATAAATCAAGATTAGTCATTTAACAAGCAAAGTATTAAAGAGTGAACAAGATAACAAATATAAAACATGTTAGTATCAAACATTAAAGTCCATATTAAGTTTACATTATACTTATTCTTACACCATTAGTGTAACCTTTTCACCTTGACATAATTAACTTAGCTAGACATAATGAAAGAAAGAAAAATAAATAAACAAAATAAGAACATAAAAGCTAACTAAGTAAAGGAAAGAAAATGAAAAGCATAAACTTGATATTAATGAAAGCAAAGCATAAAAATTACAAAAAAAACAAAGAGAGAAAGGAAGAGCATGATCTTGATCTGGAAACCAAGATGCCTAAATGCATGGCAAATGCCTCCTTTTATAGGCCAAAATTGGGAACTATTGATTTGATGACTAATTGATAAGTGGGTGGCCAACTTTTGACTTGGTGACAATCCTTATCTTCTCTTGTCTGCCCAAAACGTCATTGATAACGTCAAAACTGGAGCCAGGTGCAAACATGAAAGTTGTAGCCAATTGTTTCAGCTTTCTTGTGTAAAAAATTCAGCTCATTTGGACTTCTAGAACTCCAGATATGGCCAAAATACCGAACAGTGCTCGGGCTGGAAGACAGATTCGGGCTTCTTTGTTGTTGCTACAATTTGGACTTGATAATGGCCTTTTTAAATCTTGGGCTCCATATGAAAGTTGTAGGCCTATGTCTTACCTTTCCATCCATATAAATTGGACCTAAATTTGAGATCTGTAGCTCCAGATATGGCCCAATTACCGAACAGTGTTCCGGTTTGGATTGCACCGACATCTCTTCTCTAAGTTTGACCATCTCTTTATCCTTGCAATTTAAGTTCTTCAAGTCATCAATCAATCCTTTCATTTATGTGATAGACCTGCATTAAAAATAGACATTTACCATAAATTATAGGTATCTTATATTATTAGATACATTATTATAAAACATATTTTAGTTAAGGAGTTATTGATACTTCAAGTGCAAAATGATGATATAAAACCATGATAAAAATGCACTTTTAAGTACTAATCACACCCCTCAACCAGCTTATTACTAGTCCCTAGTAATTAAAGCGTTAAAACAATTTGCAAATTTCACAAAGCAAGGTATTCATCATTTAACTTCCATTAATCTATCCAGATAAACAAACTCTCATTAAATTTATATATCTGCTCAATACCACTTAACAAGATATTAATAAACCTTTCTTTTGTGCTCAATGTATCAACACATAATTATGGGGTTTTCTTGGAAGAAAACAAAATTTTTGTTCTAATGTTTAAGGTTAACTTCCTTGGGTTGGGATTACTATTTTTGTCTTTTTTTTTTTTTAACTCTATATACATATACTTTAAAAACACCATGCATCTTTAACCCATGTAACGAGCTTTCAGCTAATGACTCCCAGACCAGTTGGTCTTAGGGCATTAGGTGTTAAGACACCCCTATGAGCTTAGTAACTCGGGTCGCAGATACTGATATGTAGACAGTGCAATGTTTGATTTCCTTAAGCTTTTCTCCTCAACCCATGTAACAAGCGTTGGGCCAATAGCTCCCAAGTCAGTTGACTTTAGGGTATTAGGTGTTAAAACACCCCTTCGGGCTTAATTGTTTAGGTTAGGGAGGCTACGAAATCAAACTTATCTACATTTTTATTATCATTATTTTTTATATTTTTTTTCTTTTTTTTTCATGTTTTTTTTTTAATTATATACAATCCCTTTCCCTTAGTTGTTACCTTTAACAAAAGAACATAAATAATGTAATAATCCAATATGCAACCCACAATCATATGTTAAAGTGTGTGTGTGTGTAAATTAAGGTTTAAAAATACATGTTAAATAAGTATATGAGCAGAATTAAGTGGTAACAATACGAGAGTTTGTAAACCTGAATATTTCAGGAAGTATTATAATAGACCTTGTTAAGAATGGTTACTAAGATGCGTCTCAAGAGTCACTTTAACAAAAGAACTCCTTTACTCTGCCATCCTAGTAACAACAATTATGCACATGCTTTATGAAATGAAAAACATTTTTTTTTTATCAACTACTACCCTCTCCCCCCAACCAAAACGAGACATTGTCCTCAATGTTCTAAGGTAGAAAGATAGAGTATAAAAGATATCACCTGAAATAACGAACACTGACAAAACCTGAAACACACTGAAACAAAAATAAGAAATAACAAAACATAATAAAACCAAAAGACACAAAAATTCACAAATGAAGGCTCAAATCCAATCTAAGCTTTTTACGGCTTCCCGTAGATGACCAATTTATGCGACTCATGGAAGGATCAATCACAGGAGTGAAAGATTGTAGTTGGTCAATCAATTGTTCAGCAGTAGTAGCAGAGATTATGATTTGTCGTGCAGAAGATGTTAGAAATTCCTGTTCCACAGCATGATCAAGAAAAGACAACAACTTATCATAATAACCATTAACATTTAACAAACCTATGGGTTTATGGTGAATGTGCAATTGAGCCCAAGAGGAGATATGAAAGATCTCTTCCAATGTGCCTAGACCACCTGGTAAAGCAATGAAGGCATCAGCATGGTTAAACATTGCATTCATTCGAGCCGACATTGTAGAGACTTGAAGTTCCTCTCCAATTGTTTTTCCAATGATGTCCCCTTGTGCCAAAGCTTCAGGGACGATTCCTAAAACTTGACTACCTCCTAAAAATGCAGCTATTGACACACCTCCCATTAACCCAAGACTGCCTCCCCCATACACTAAATGAATCTTTCTCTCAGCTAGCACCTGACCAAGATGGTTTGCTGATTCTAAAAACTCCTTTTCTTTCCCAGGACTAGATCCACCAAAAACACAGATATTTCTTATTTGATGACTTGAGGAACTTGCCATTTCTACACACTTCTGTATTTGTTGAATGTATGGGTTGAGTAGAAATGAAAGGAAGGAAAAGAGGGTTTTATAGATGAGAAAGTAGAAAGGCAATCATAACATCTATATGTAGGCCAGCTAGAGTCTCACACACACTCTCTCTCTTTTTATTTATTTATTTATTTACTTTTGAAAAAAACATGTGTATGTACAGGTAGTTGTGATTGTGGCTCACATCTTCCCTTGGTTTTACGTCCAAGAACGGCTTAAACGCCCTCTATGGGTCGGGGATAGGCTTCCCATCCAGTTTTCTTAAAAACTGGCAAACAGGGTCTTTTTTAGTCAGATTCCCAAGACTAAGTCGATTATGTTCTTTATGAAATAGGGGCCATAAATCATGAATTGCACGATGCACATCTCCACTAGGATGCGTCTCAAGAGTCAATAGAAGATTATCTAATGACTCCTTACTCAGGCCATCCTTAATGAATTGTATTTTATCTTCACGGTTTATAGATACCATTCCTAAAGAACGACATTGTGTATTACAAGTCCATCTAGCACATCGATGACAGACATCCAGTCGTTTTGCACGACGCTTCTTTGCAAAAGTGCTTTTACCTGTTCCAGGCATGTGTGAAATGAAGAAGTTAGAGGACTCACCTGATAATCGGACCTTTGCTTCAATCAACCAGCGAATATCTTCAGGAATTCCATGATTCATTAACAATCTCAATCTTGCACATCTAACACGGTAAAGTTTTGTAATCGCATTCTGAGGTAGAGCGGGAAAATACTTTTTCAATTTTTCAAGATTAGTGTCCATTTTCAAATGAGAATTGGAAGAGAGATTCAAAGAATTGCACAGATATATACATAGATATCAGTAATTGTGGGAAACTGAAAGAACCGACTTAAGTCACGGAGTACCGTTATCCGCCATTTGACCGGGGTGAAAGAAACTTGCAAAAATCACTCAAAAAGAAACATAAAAAAAAAAATGTGAGAAAAACAAAATAATCAACCTTTATCTACAAGATCATCCAAACCAGCTGATTCATTTTCACTAGGAAAATTATCAAAGTAAGCTTTCAAACGATGTCCATTTTCATTAAAATCATTGTCATTCATTGAATTCTCAATATCACAGGCCCCATAAGGATTGCTCCATCTTAATCTTAGCTCTTTAGGGAATGCATATAGTTGAGAATCATAAAACAAAACTTTTTGACCTGTATCAATCTTTTGACAATTTTCACAAGTTTTGCAGAATGCATGCGTGTCCTTGAACATGGTGGGCCAATAAAATCCATTTTGAAAGATTTTTGCAATTGTCTTTTTTGACGAGAAATAACTTCCACATGCTTCAGAATGACAAAGTTTAATGACACTACTTACCTCATTGTCGGGAATGAATCTTTGAAATATTTGATCAGAACAATATTTGAATAAGGTAGGGTCATCACAAGAAAAATTCTTCACTTCGTTCAAAAACTTTTCTTTGTCTTGGGTACTCCAATCAGCTGGCAAATCTCCTAAAGCAAGAAAATTGATATTTTTATCATACCAAGGCATTGGACTAAGAGAAAGTAAGGATTCGTTAGGAAAGTAATCATCGATTGGTGTGATGTCAGATGTCGAATCTATTGTCACTGTTGATAAAAGATTCGCATCAATATTTTCGGTGCTTGTTTCATCCGTGATTTCTTCCTCAGAATAAACCATTTGCAAATCTTCAGTTTCATCCAATTCATTTTTACTTAAAGTAGATTCAAGTTGATCATAAACTAATTCATCAATATGATCTACTTCTTGTAAATCATTATCATCTCCAGGTTGCTTGCAAATGTTGAAAATATTCATCTCCAATGTCATGTTTCCAAATGATAGCTTCATCAGTCCATTCCTACAATTAATCAATGCGTTAGAGGTTGCAAGAAACGGACGTCCTAAAATAACAGGAAATGAATTACATGCTTCAACAGGTTGTGTGTCCAAGACAATAAAATCCACAGGATAAATGAATTTATCGACTTGTACTAACACATCTTCAATTATTCCTCTAGGCACTTTTACAGATCTATCAGCAAGTAAAAGAGATATAGAAGTTGGTTTTAACTCACCTAGATTGAGACTCTGAAAGACTGAATATGGAAGTAAATTCACACTAGCACCAAGATCAAGTAAAGCTCTTTCAATTTTATGCTCTCCAATAAAGCAAGAAATTGTAGGACAACCAGGGTCTTTATATTTCAAAGCATTATTGTTTTGAAGAATAGCACTTACTTGTTCGGCTAGAAAGGCTTTCTTTTTCACATTCAGTTTCCTCTTCACAGTGCATAGATCTTTCAAAAATTTAGCATAGGAAGGAACCTGTTTAATAGCATCCAACAAAGGTATATTGATCCTTACCTGTTTGAAAATTTCATAAATTTCAGAATTGTGATTGACTTTCCTTTGTTTGGTCATGGCTTGAGGAAATGGAAGTGCTGGCGGTGAGTCAGTCGTTTCTTTGCAATTTTCAGATTCATCCCCTTCCTTACCCTCAGAGATTGACTCATCATCTTTCTCATATGGTTCAAGAGAGGGTTTTTCAATAACCTTACCACTGCGCAGAGTAGTGACTGATTTGACTTGATTCATACGTTGGCTTCCGGAACTACTTGCATTTGCATTGTATTGCCCTTTGGGATTTTGTTGTGTTTGAGATGGAAACTTACCTTTCTCTTGGAAACTAAGAGCAGATGTTAATTTAGCAAGAGTATCTTTAAAATCTGTCATGTTTTGAGCAAGTTGAGTATTGATTGTCTCTTGCTTTTCAATGAATGCATGCAATGTTTCCTCAAGATTTCTTCTAGGAGGTGGAGCATAAGGAAATGCATATCCATGAGAATTTTGGAAATTGTGGTGTGCTTGAAACGGTGGTTGTGAAGTTTGTGCATTGTTGTTCTCACTCTTCCAATTGAAATTTGGGTGATTTCTCCAACCAGGATTGTATATTTGGGAGTATGGGTTGTGGTTGGGCCTTTGGAAACTGTTTAAAGCATGGGCTTGTTCATGGAGACATTCCTTAAAAGAAGGCAAGGTTGGACAATCGTTGGTTGAGTGTTCATTTATTTCACAGATTTGACACACAATGTTTTCAACAGATTTTAATTGACCACTCTTTTTCAATTCTAGTGCCTCGACTTTTCTAGCTAAAGATGCAAACTTGGCTTGAAGGTCATGATCTTCCCTCAAGTTGTACATACCTCCACTAGATGTATGAGGTTGAGTTTTACTCGGTGCCTCATATGTACCCGCAGTGTCCCAATTTTGAGCATTTTCAGCTAACAAGTCTAAGTACTCCATTGCTTCATCAGGGTCTTTATCTTCAAAAGTTCCATTGCACATCAATTCAACCATTTGCCTATCTTTAGGTGTTAACCCTTCATAGAAATGTGAAACCAATCTCCATGTTTCAAAACCATGATGAGGGCAAGTACTAAGCAAGTCTCGATACCTATCCCAACATTTGTAAAATGTTTCTCCTGGTTTTTGAGTGAAAGTGGTGATTTGTCTTTTGAAAGAGTTTGTTCTATGAGATGGGAAAAACTTCTTTAAAAATTGTTGTTGCATTTCATCCCAAGCACGAATGGATCCTGGTCTTAAATTTTGTAGCCATGTTTTAGCTTTATCTTTTAATGAAAAAGGAAAAAGCTTTAATCTGATGGTGTTCATGCTACAATTTAAGTTATTATATGTGTTGCACACCTCCTCAAATTCCCTTAAATGCAAGTATGGATTTTCCAATTCCAAACCATGAAAAGAAGGTAAAAGTTGAATAATACCTGGTTTAAAATTAAAATGAGATGCATCAGGAGGAAAAACTATACATGATGGTGCACTTGTTCTTGTGGGATTCATGTGGTCTCTAAGTGTTCTAGCATGGTTATTCTCATTATTTTCATTATGAAGTGATTGATTATCTTCTTCGGCCATATTTTCTGAAAATGATGAGGATATCCTACAAAGTCTACCACTTGATGTACGTGACCACACTCTCATGCACGTGTAGGAATAAAATAAAAGGAAGAAGAAAACAAAAGAAGAAGGAAGAAAACAAAATAAGGAGAAACAAAATAAAAGAGACAAAGTTATATATAAGAAAAGTGAAAAGAGAAAATAAAATAAATATTATAATTTATACAAGGACTTACCTCCCCGGCAACGGCGCCAAAAACTTGACACGACTAAAAGGTTGATGTCTTCTCCCAAGTGCAGGAGTGTCGAAGTAATAAATAACCCGGCAAGACCGGGGTCGAACCACAGGGAGGTTAATTGTACAAATTATAGACAATAATTATAAGCAACAATAATAGCAATAATAACAACAACTATAATAATAATAGTAATAGTAGTAGTAGTAGTAGTAGTAGTAGTAGTAGTAGTAGTAGTAATACTAATAATAATAATAATAATAATAATAATAATAATAAAGAAAGAGAATAAGAAGAAGAGGATGATGATGAGAACTTAGAGATGAAATATTAATGTAAGGATTAAACAATAATAACAAATGTCAAGGTTAGAGGTTCCACTAATGGTATATGAAACAAGTATAGTATAAACTCTTATTATTGAATTGGAAACCACACACAAAGGAGGTTCCAATCAGATTATATATTGTTAACATGATTACATTAGTCATCTTATTCAATTAATGCTAATACTTGTAAATCTCGTCAAGCATTCATGATTATAACTTATGTTAACAACAAATCAAGTTCCTTTCATAGCTCAGGTGTCGGTTATACCATACATTATGGGCTATGAAAGTGCCAAGCATTTGTTGTACCAAGTGTTATACAACATAAATCAAGATTAGTCATTTAACAAGCAAAGTATTAAAGAGTGAACAAGATAACAAATATAAAACATGTTAGTATCAAACATTAAAGTCCATATTAAGTTTACATTATACTTATTCTTACACCATTAGTGTAACCTTTTCACCTTGACATAATTAACTTAGCTAGACATAATGAAAGAAAGAAAAATAAATAAACAAAATAAGAACATAAAAGCTAACTAAGTAAAGGAAAGAAAATGAAAAGCATAAACTTGATATTAATGAAAGCAAAGCATAAAAATTACAAAAAAAACAAAGAGAGAAAGGAAGAGCATGATCTTGATCTGGAAACCAAGATGCCTAAATGCATGGCAAATGCCTCCTTTTATAGGCCAAAATTGGGAACTATTGATTTGATGACTAATTGATAAGTGGGTGGCCAACTTTTGACTTGGTGACAATCCTTATCTTCTCTTGTCTGCCCAAAACGTCATTGATAACGTCAAAACTGGAGCCAGGTGCAAACATGAAAGTTGTAGCCAATTGTTTCAGCTTTCTTGTGTAAAAAATTCAGCTCATTTGGACTTCTAGAACTCCAGATATGGCCAAAATACCGAACAGTGCTCGGGCTGGAAGACAGATTCGGGCTTCTTTGTTGTTGCTACAATTTGGACTTGATAATGGCCTTTTTAAATCTTGGGCTCCATATGAAAGTTGTAGGCCTATGTCTTACCTTTCCATCCATATAAATTGGACCTAAATTTGAGATCTGTAGCTCCAGATATGGCCCAATTACCGAACAGTGTTCCGGTTTGGATTGCACCGACATCTCTTCTCTAAGTTTGACCATCTCTTTATCCTTGCAATTTAAGTTCTTCAAGTCATCAATCAATCCTTTCATTTATGTGATAGACCTGCATTAAAAATAGACATTTACCATAAATTATAGGTATCTTATATTATTAGATACATTATTATAAAACATATTTTAGTTAAGGAGTTATTGATACTTCAAGTGCAAAATGATGATATAAAACCATGATAAAAATGCACTTTTAAGTACTAATCAATAGGCTGGCGAGAAATGCGGCAACATAGATATTGATGAACATGGGCTTGACGATGGAATGTCCAAGCCAAGACAGGAAAACTCGTCAGGAGCATAGGCTGGCAAGAATTGGGGCTGTCAAGGAATTCAGCAGCGCAGACACTTGGAACTTGTGCGCAAATAGGAATTCGACACTGCAAGAATTGGCATACATCACACAAATGGGCAGCTTGCACACAGATACGAATTCTGCAGCGCAGACATTGAGGGCCTGCACGCAGATGTGAATTTGGCAGCGCAGACATTGGGGTGTTGCACGCATATGCGGATTTAGCATCACAGGATTTGGTACCTTGGTACCCAGGGCGCGCACTCGGCAGCGCACAACAGCTTGCGCAAGTCAGGGGCTTGACTTGGCAATATTTAAAACTTGGACGAAGGACTGTCCAAGGCATGTGGGTGATTTAGTAGCAGATGAAGCTAGAGTTGGCAGATGGGGCTACCAGGCAAGCATGTAGAAAGTGGGAGCATTACTAGGGTGTTTTCAAGTTACTGAAATCATGGAGCACGTGGGGGAGGAAGTTCTCCACTATATCCTGTGAATAGGGATATAGGTGAGCCACTAAAGATCATAGAGATCATGGGGGAGTAAGTGTGCCACTATGTCCTGAAATATGGGGATCATAGGGGTGCCCTGCAGCTCACATATTTGGCTATATATAGTGATTGTAACTCTTTGTTGTATAGAGAGAATACATAGAGAATAGAATGCATAGAGATGAAATAACGTATGGTGTAGCATGCAAATTCTTTGCATAGCACACGTTGTGTAATCCTTTGTTGATGAGCTAAATAAGGGTTGAGAGGTACTCTTGTATTCTCGGTGTGCTCAATGAAGAGTAATTCTACTTGTGTATTTCGCTAGTCTTTTAACATGGGAAAGTGGGGAAACCTCTCAGGTGAGGGAAACACTTAGTTAATAAGCAAACATGAGTGGATAGACGAGGAAAGGCTGAGTTTAGCGAGGGACTAGGCTGCCGTAAGGGTTTATTTGTGTAGCAAAAATTACCCCGTGACAGTAGCCATTGTGAGGGAATTTAATTGGTGATGTAATGATATTTATTTATAAAAGAATTAGTATATTGACACAATATTTAATGTGGTTTGATAAATTGCTAATATCTATAGGAGAATCAATATTATTAGAGATCGGGAAAGAACACAAAATAAATATATAAGAGAGGAGGAGGAGGATTACACTCACTCAAACTCAACTCCTAGCTCACTGCTGCTCTTGGCAGCTCCTCTTTCTCTCTTATTCTTTTATACACACTCACCACTCTCTCTCACTCTCACTTTGTTCTGAGCTCTCCTGGTGCCTATTTATAAGCAAGTATAATGGTGTTGCTCCAGCTCATCTTCATTAATAGTGGTCACCTAACCTTTACCTACTTTGTAACTTTTAGTTGTTGCACCAACAACCCTCTTTAACAATGAAAGCTATCTTCTTTAAGAAGATATATATTTGCCACAATAATAACAATTCCCAACAATCACCCTCTTTGCTATTTATGTGGGCAACTGTTCTCTTGCTTCTTTAGTATAAACATGCATGCTGCAGCTCTTCTAAGTTTATCATTCCGAGAGCGTCTGTGACTAAGTTTACAGGTACTCACCAAACTTTTCAATCACTAGAGTAACCTGAGCACACCCTTACTCACACTAAAGGATCACTTCGACTAGATGATTTCCCACAACATATCTAAAGAATGTTAACACTTATCTTTAGGACACAACATTCCCTTTCGAGTGTATCAACCATGCTCGATCCAAAATGATTTATCAAGCCTCACACCAAGGCTTACAACACCCCTTCAAATGAAAATTTCTATTCCCAAATGCGATAGTCATTATCACAAGCTCACCACTCTTCAAAGAGTCTACTCATCCAAGAGTTGTGTCTACCCTCTGTTCCACCCTAGGAACCACACCCTACTTCTTCACGAGTCTCTCGCTCTTAGTTTTAAGAGTCCAGGTAGCGTTCCACCTTTAACCATAGGGGTCATCCATTAAGGGTTGATCTATATTTGTCTTCATACTTTGAGTATTAGAATGTCATTACGGAGCTTACCACCTAGACAGAGTCAACTTGTTCCAGGAACCTGCGCATCCCTCTGCTCTTACATAACAGTCGCGTCTTAATGCTCCAGAAGTCATCAACTTATTGTCCAAGACAAATATCTTCTAGCTCATTAATCTTTAGCATAAGGGCAATATCCATGAAAATCAATCTAGTATTTATCTTCATACTCATCATAGTCACTTTATTGGCTATCCATTTGTCAATTCATATCTAACCATCACATTTTATCTGGGGCATTCCGAACTAGGACTCCTATCACGACCCTAATACCTTCTTCTGAGGTGTCTCTACTTATCGTCATGCGGCGGTTTGATCTCGAGCTCATCTTATAGCCCTTACACCTTCTCTTTAAGGTGTCTTCGCTTTTCATAGGCGGTCACATTCTCTTCCAGATGGGACGCTTCAATGTGGCTCCAAAAATTCTTTACCACCATGTATCACTACCACTGATCACATCGAAAGAGAGAGTTGCAGTACACTCCTCGCAATCATCCATCTCGATTTCTATGTTTAGAGCTTCTATGTTTTTTTGCTTAACAGCTCCACCCACACCAACTCCCTTTGGTGTCTTTGCCTTTTATCATAGGCGGTTGCACCCCTTCAATTAGGTGCTTTTGTAACAGCTTATCTTTCCATCCTTGCATGCATTGGAAAGGTCCTCACTTGTTGCCTTCATCAAGAGCACAAGAGACTTCCTGTTGTACAACCTTCACACAGTCTCTGCTTTGAGCTTCATCTGGGAACACTTCTTCTCCTTGCACTTGTTGTCTCATTATAGTACCTCATTGGATCCTCCGGGTACTCCTACATATTCTTCATGTGCCCTCGTACAATTGTTGTTCTCCAAATTTATTTTTTATTCCTTGCTTATGTTTAACAGCAACTCATCCGGTTACAACACCTATGCAAGTCAAAATAGGGTGCCAATCTTTATCCCCTTGTTGTATTTTTCTTTCATTATCAGGATCTTCATCAATTCTACCCTCCAAGAAATTATAGTCACCGAATCTAACTTTTTTTGAGAAATCACCACTCCATTAGATCCTTAATCATACGGAACCCAATTGTTCCTTTATGTCGTCATCCTGCTAGTCTTCAATAGTTTCATAATAAATTTTCACATATATGAAAATAATACCGTATAGATAATTCTTCCACTAAACAAGTTTCTAGGAAAGATTGGAGGGGTCACACTAGTCTCCCTTAAAACCCAATTTCCTAACCATAACTTCTTAGGCTAGATCTCTCCATTGTATTGTCTTTTCGTATATACAACCATTTGCTAGATTTGTTGTGGCTTTCTTTTCCAAGTGATCTGGAATATTTTGGTTTCATACTTGATTTCTCAACATCTGGCGAGACTATCAATGCTTAGATTCCTTAAGATTGGTCTTTATCAATTTTCACTCTCCACCTTCAATTATCCACAGGATTAGGTGTTTAAAGTATCCCAATTTTGCCTTCCCTCAAGGTAATTAAAATTTCCTCACTTAGCAATTCAGCACATGTAACTAGGCAAACATGTGCGATTTTTTCTTCTTCATCTTTATCGACCACCTTAATGACCATCAGATGCCTTATGATCGGGCAATCTCTCTTTAATAATTCACCGGCATCATTTCTGGTCTCAATCTCAATGATTGGACCATAACATTGCATCCGAAATGATCAAATTAGCTAGAAAGAAGTCTAAAATCGTCCAAATTACACTTCAAACGACTACGATTTGATCAAAATAATTATCACCTAGTTAGCGGTCTAGATTCAATCTCAGATCCGGTTGCATGTAGACTCCAATACACAGAATCCTATCCCCCGGCTAGGCTCCAACTTGGCTCGACTCCACTCGGCGCGACGGATGATACGGAAGATAGGTCCCACAGTGCTGACATGGCTGCTGACTAGTTGTAGACATGGCATGCTAACGCAAGGATGACATCATCATCATCTAGATCTGGCACGTAGGTTGGATTTGATATTCAGGTTGGGTCAGCCCATCAGGGAAAAAAAGACGCGTGTGACGTGTGGCTCAAGTCTACGTGCGTAGGCAGCCACCCCGCCGGCGTGTGAGGAGGATTACGACGTGGTTTTGAACAGTGGCTTTGTCTCTTCCTCCTCTATACAGCAGTATGGTCAAAACAAGGTTTTGACAACTTTTATTTTTTAGTAAAATCAAACATTACTTTAAACCTGTGCTTTGATACCAATTATTGGGGAATCTGACCGGTGATGTATTGATATTTGCTTATAGGAGACCAAGGGTATTGACACAATATTTAACGTGGTTCGAAAAATTATTTATATCCACGAGAGAGTCGATATTATTAGAGATAGAGAAAAAACACAAAACAAATACATGGAGAAGAATGATTGCACCCACTCAAACTCAACTCTCAGCTTATTGCTGCCATTAGCAGTTCCTCTTTCTCTTTTATTCTCTTACACACACTCACCACTCTCTTTCACTCTCACTTTGTTCTTGGCTTTCTTGGTGCCTATTTATAGTTAAATATGATGTTGCTCCAGCTCATCTTCATTCATGGTGGTCACTTAACTTTTATCTACTTTGTGATTTTTGGTTACTATACCAACAACTCTCTTTGATAATGACAATAACTCTCTTTGATAATGAAAGCTATCTTCTTAAAGAAGATATGTATTTGCTACAATAATGGCAATTCCCAACCATCATTGATGGCAATTCTGGAACTTATGTTCCCGTTTAACAAGGTTTTCTTAATTTCAACCCCATCAAAGGTATTATAGAGATGAATTTTTTCTTTTTATTTAAAGAATTTTTATTTATTGACATGTGAATTTTTATTTCATGATAGCTAGCTCATGAGACTTGTAATTGAAATTTTTCTTTCTATTTAAAGAATTTGTTCAAGTTGAGCTTTAACTTAGGCGTGCACTAATGACCTAAAAGAAAACAAGGATCAATTTTTTTCTACAGTGGTCTCCCGCTTCTGTTATTCATAGAAGCGGATTTTACTAATAAAGAGAACTGATTGCAGAGCATTAGCAATCCGGAAGCTCATTGCGAAAAACAGGTTTGCGGAAACAGCTTATTGGAAGCATTCATATCCAGAAAGATTTCACCTTGCCTACCATAGTAAAAGAGATTATTAACTTTTAGGCCATTCCAGTAGCTAATAAGCAAAGCCAGACTCAACATAAGCGTTTGCAACAATCAAAGTAGCAGATTCAACATTAATTTTAAAACAAACTAACAGTTGAACGCTATTGATCTTAACACTCCAACTGTTACTTACATGACAAGCCAAATTATTGAAAACACACCCATAAAGCCATTTCCAGTGATCTTGGATTTCATGCATGGCTGATACCTGTTATTCTTTTCCAGCTGTGCCACTCGCATCCACAACCACTTGAGTATTGCTCTGTGTTTTGCTTCTCATGCATTCTCTGGCAAAAATAAAGGAGAAAGACTGAGGATTGTATGCTTCGAAAATCAAACATACAAAAAGTCGCTTACTACATCTGCTGCATCTAGAGATTTGGCTGAATTGTTTTTTACAAAAAACTGTGCCAACAATCTGTAGCCTAGCAGACATTAGCGTCCCACCTCTCCCAAGAGAACTCGAGTTCGAACCTCTCCTATATAATTAAATAAACAGTTAATATGTTTTAACATCAGATGGCACATATAGAACCAGAGGAGATAGGGGGCACTAACAATCACTCTGGTTTGCAGGCTCATGATCATTCAAGCATATCCGATTTGTAGTTTGCAATTCATTCTAGGAGTTGTCGGCCATGCAGGGGAGAGTGCATGGACTATTCAAAAGATGGTTCTAACGGTTGAAAATTTTAATTTCCCTGTTTGCCAATTTGATGTCAGGGTGATTATAGCAGTAACGCTCTCGCAGACAGGCATGAATTGTTTTCTCTACTTTGAAATCAAACAACTTATTCTCTAATATGAAGACATGCTAATTTTCTAGGGTGGTCAATCCAAGCAGTAAATTCAGTACGTTCTGCCTACGAATCAAATGATTGTATAAAAAGATCACCTATATATTTCCTCTATTTTCAAGTCAAAATCTCAATTCCCCTCTTCCCAGGCCATTTTTCTGATCTCTTCTGATGCGTCAATGGATTGCCTAATAGAAAGTTGAGCCCCCTGTTGGCAACAGCAAGCCTGGTGTTTTCTCCACCAGGAGAGAGTTCAAGTGTAGACCATCTATCTGACATGAAACTCATCTAACATGGGGCTGTAAATGCTAGGATATAGGAGGATTAGTCCAGGCCAAGAAGCCTTGAAAAGAAATACCCTGATCGAATACTCATAATTAGCTTTAAAGCCACTTGTATTTCCCAGACAAAGATATACGTAAGCTTAAGGGGACCAATTAGCCATCCCATGCATGCATTCAACCAAAGTCACAGGGATTTTGTTAGCGAAACTAAAGAAAGATTTAGGAGAAGCTAACCGAAGAGACTGGGTAAGACTGGCAGCTTCATGAAAATTGTTCTCGTCTCGTGCTTTCAAAATTTTGAACATGAGATTTAGGCGCTTCTGATTGCTTGCAGCCTGTTGTGATATCAGGAACGTTTCCTTTTTGAGTTCATCACATTGAAACTCAATCTCTTCAAACTTCTCTCTGACTTCCTTTTGCCCTTCTCTTATATGTTTTTGTTGTTCAGCAATCTCTACCATCTCAGCTTTTAACCTTTTCACTGTTGCTTTTATTTTTCCACTTCTTTTCCTTTTCTGTACACAAAAAATTGAGCAAAATAACATCGTTTTAGTCTCACATTAAAACAGGCCATAACCTTAAACTTAACATAAAACACGTCTGAAAAAGGATCATATGTTGTCAGCACACAGAAAAATATTGATCCTCATAAATAACATTATCTCTGGGGGCTGTTCCCTGAGGTCAAGTTAGCAAGTAGAGTAGATGCAAGATCACTAAACCTACTTTACATGTCACCCAAAAGAAAAACGATAAAAGTAAAGAATTGCAGAAGCTACTTCAGAATTGCGAGTTGTTCATGAAGGGGCAAGGTTGATATTTCAAGTGAAGAGGGACACAAAGAAGACTGTTATTACGTTGCTATCAAGTATTTTGTATTCCTAGGAAATAAAATAGTTAAGGTTATTTTTTATCCACTTCATAGCATTATGAATATGAGAATTTTTATTATGATATAAGGAAACAAAATAGTACTAGCTGGTATTTTCCAGTCCATTTTTAATTCCTGCAGCAAGATGAAATTCAACTTCGTTATAGGCATGCCAGTATTTACGTTCAAAACAGAGGGGTTCGTGAGAATCTAAGAAGAATTATTGGTAAAAAAATTATCATTGATTATTGAAGTAAATATTGACCGCCTTGAACATGCTGTTATATATTATATGCTCTAATATATGGCTTCAGAAATTCAATAACGCATGCAATTGAGACCAAGTAGAAATTTAAATTTGACAGTATTCAGTAACGAATGAGTGCTTAGGTTGGCCAATGGTATTTCCAAAGAAGAGGGAGTGAGGTCCTAGATTCAAATATGAGTCCCCCGAACCATGAAGTTAAAAAAGAAAGTACACCTTCAAGAGATAGAAGCAAATAAGTTCAACTTTAACAAAATGAGTATTTTCATGTTGTGAAGATAGTTATTAAAACGTAGTGCGGGAGTTAATCTGGTCAAAAGATCAAGTTTTAAGTTTTATAGATTAATTCAAAAAAATTAAAAAATATATTTAAAATTTTAATATTTTATATGAAAAAATAAAAAAAGATAAAACTTAAATATAGATTATACATATTATAAATAATGAAGTTTAAAAGAATATTTTAAAAAGTTCTTTTATCCTATATTAAAAATATATTATATTATTCTTTTAAGTTCAAATATTTAAACCAATTTTTTTTTATTCCACATTTAAAAAACATAACTTGTTTTCTTGTGAATGTAGAGTATATACTCTAAAAAGTTTCAAATCCCACATTGAAAAAATATCTTTTTTCTTTTGAATATAGAGTAATATATTAAAAAGTTTTAAATCCCATATTGAAAAGATATTTGTTATCTTTTGAAGTTAAAATATTTAAACCAAAAAAGCTTCAATACATACTTCACAATGCAAAAATCAACCTTATCAGATCAAGAAACAAGAAAGCTTAAAAAATACCAGTAAAACAATATTCAAAAAATGCTTTAAAAAAATGAAAGTCGACTTAGGCTAATCTTTTAGATTTATAACCTGGGTCATAAGACTAGTGTAACCCCATCAAAGACAAACCCGAAAAAATAAGGGGGGCAGATTCTTAACCAAACAAAAATTAATGGATGAAATTGAGGAAAAAATAAATAAATAAACAATGCAAAACAATAATAATAATAACAATTAAAATAATTAGAACTAAATTCATTAAAAAAATATTCCGGGATGAAATTGTAAAAAATCAAACCATTAAAAAATAGTAATTAAAAAAAATTAGACCAAATTTTACATAAAAATTAAATGAAAATAAATATCTGGGGATGAAATTGTAAAAAAAAAATAAATCAATTAAAAAATAATTCAAAACAAAATAAATAGTAATTCAAAGGATGAGAATCAAATTTGAAAACAAAATCCAAAAATCAAATGACTATAGATGAAATAAAAAAATAAAATTCAATTAAACATAATCAATGTAAATAAAAAAATAATAGACTGAATTTAAAGAAAAAATAAATTAAAGGGTTGATATAATTTTTTATATAACCATCACGCAATCTCAGAAAAAAGAAAAAGAAAAGAAAGAAAAAGAAAAAAAGTTATTTCCTACAAAACCTCTTTCTGCTGCCATATATATTCTATCTAGAGATATAACAAAAAAAAAAAAGAACTAAGATAAATCAAATAATATAATAGAAACACAATTATAATTATAAAATCAACCGCACATGCCGCCTGAATTCAAACTATACTTTGATACGCTTGAGATGTAGCTAAAAGTGTCATATTACCGCGTGACAAGAGCTTCAACACCCATTTGTAGGGGTAGGTTCTATTAAATGCGTGTAGCCGCTTTATACATGAAAGAGCCATTTTAAGAGAAAAACAAGCTCTTATGTGTGAGTTTTGAGGGACCCTTTTTGTTTAAGCAACAACCCATCAAGACTTCTATTATGTTCTTTATTGTCTTTTGAGTTTTGTGTAAGATTTGTTAGTGTTATTGGGTGCACCCGTGACCTTTGAGGTTTTCGAGTTTGAATTTATCTCTTTTGGACCCTGTATCCGCCTTGTTTGACCTCGAGAAATCTGGATTCGTCTTCACCCTTGGAGCAGGCATGTAAAATCAAAAGAGAGAATCTTTAAACAATAAGAATCTAAATTAGAGAAACCGTAGTTTCACTTTGATCTACCGTCCAGAAGCAGTAAACAATAAGAATCTAAATTAGAGAAACCACGTCAGAAGATTAAAATTAAAACTACTAGTTTAGTTTTACTGCTCCAAATCGACGAACACCGAGCTATGATTACAAGAAGTGAGCATGCTTATAGAATTTGTACTAAATCGGAGGCACGTAGCAATATTGGCGCATCAATTAAACATTCTTTGGATGGATTCCTACCACCCCATGGCAAATGGCTGCAATAGAATTGTACATACCTGAAGCCTACTCTCAATCGATCTCTTAGGGCTTGGTTCCTCGGCTACCATTGTGCATTCCATGATCTTTTCGCAATGGCGATCTGCTTTGCTCTGCTGTTTTCTTTCTTCCTTGTATCAGAAACGGTTGATATCCCTGTATGATCGACAACCGAAACTCAGCAATGGCATTAGCCTACCAACTTGGGAAAACTAAGCATCACCTAGTTTCGGGCTAAGAATCGGGGAAAAGACTTGCATATCTAACCTTGTAGTTATTACAGTATTTTAGGTGAATTGAAGAGGAAATTTCGGGCACTCTTTCTTAAATTCTTCCTGCGCGCTAGGACGCGCGATACGAGAGAGTAATCGGGCGATGGAGCCTGGGACCTTTTTTTTTCTTAGGAAAAGGAAAAAACAATAGCAAAAAAAAAAAAGAAGCCCCACAGGGTTAAAGACGAGTGTTTTTTGAATTTAAAAAACAATATACGGGTTGATGATGTATTTTTTTAGTAAAAAAAAAATAAGAAACGTAATTATATAGATTCAGTGATGTTGTCGTGAGAAACTCTTATGCAATGATTGTGTGCTATCATGGAACCTCTTCCATAGTGTCATCTCAACTAACATAACATATAAATATTGAAATCATTCAGCTTGACATTAACTTATTAGATTTAAAAATAATTTAAATAATTAATAAAAATTTAATTTAATTTAATTTAAAAATAAAATATAAAATGATATTAAAAGAAATATTAGTAACATGACAACTTAAATATCTCTAAATTATTTTAGGTTATGCTATCAAACTCACAATTTAAATTATAAACTCGATTGAATTTAATAATTTTAAAATAATTTTTAATTTAATTATGTAATAATTAAAATATACACTTATAAAAAAAATAAATGAATAATTTTTTTAAAAAATACAGTCATAATAATTGAATGGAATAAAAATAATGCTTTCTAGTATTATAAAATATAATTATAATCTTATTTGTATAAATTTGAAGGTATTTAATAAAATAATATTTAAAATATTTTCTTAATTAATCTAAGAATTAAATTAAATAATATATCTAATTTATTTTAAATTAATTAATTTAAAAGGTACTAAATATAAATTGAAGAAAAAACATGAAGACGAAAAACGTTTTAAAAAAATGACGTGTGCGAGTTTAGGTGGCCTAGCGGTTAGACCATCAAAAATTAGTCCAAGCACATGAGCCTATCAAGTTAAGCCAGCACAATTATGTGTGAGGGCTTGAGTGACTAAGTATTTTTCATTTTTTCCGGTAGCTATGCTTTTTTATGCTTTGGTCCTTCAATTTTCTTTTTCTCTCATTTAGTCCTTTAACATTACTTTGATTTGAGATTTTCTCGGTTTTTTCACGCTTGCCGTATGGGAATCTTGGGGTGTGGTTTTGCAAAATAAAATTATATTTAATTGATTTAAAAGAGTTAGAGTGTAGGGGACATAATTTGAGACTTGGTAAAATATCCGGTCCCTTTTTTTCGATTAAATTGTACGGTCATGATAAGATTTTATGTTTTTATTTAGTTGCTCAACTTTTTCTTTTTAATTTTATAAATTCAAATTAGCTTTATTTGAGATTTTACTTTTAGTTTGTTTTATTTATCTAAATATAAGTTTTCGCAATGTCTTGAAAAAATTATGAAACTTAATAGATAATAAGTTTGGTAAAATAAAGTAAAATTTTATTAATATAAAATAATTAAATTTTAAAAAATTAAAATTAAAACTAAAACAAATATAATAAATTAGAAAGGAAAAATAAGCTAACCATGATGGTGTATATACTACATGTGCTAGTATAAGAAAAAGGCTAATCATGCATGTTCAAGCGATGCATGTGACATGTGACCTTTGTTGGTCAAAAAATGTTTTTTGTCATGTTACTTGAAATGTCATAAGAAAAAGGCTAATCATATATGTTTAAGTGATGCATGTGATTTTTGTTGGTCAAAAAATGTTTTCTTTATATTACTTGAAGTGTCATAATAAATTTTATTGTACTGGAAATTAAATATTATTTTTTATAGTATTATTTTAATTTTATAATTTAAGTTGCGAGTTTGGTATGCTATTTTAGATTGATAAATTAAGATTTTTTTTGTTTATTTTTTAATTTATTGTTCGATATTGGATTTTTTTTAAGAATTAAATTTTGTGGACTTTTATTTTTAACGTACTTTTTTTTTTGCATGTTATTATGATTTTTTTAATAAAAAATAGTTTATTTTTTATAATATAATTAAATACACACAACTATCTATATGACGTGAATTATAATTATTTTCTTCTCGTTTAAAACACGTTAAGAAATGTCCTGGTGACCAACTGCCTAGTTAATGATATGATACGTCGTGTTGGAAAACTTTCCGAACGTTGTCTCGTTAATTAAAGAGAATTCCGGAGACAAATTTGTGGAATGTGGAACGTAAGGTGGGGGTGTGGAATGTGGATAGAAAATTAATAGAATTTTTTGTGGTAAAACCGTATCTTGATCATGATAATTAATAAGCACATAGAAACTAGTTAATGAAAAGGCAAGAACAATGCCTGAAACAGATACCAACAACCAGGACAGATCGAGGGCTTGTCTAATTATGGTTGTCATGGCACCCCAACACAAGCTGGATTAAAAAGTGGCTAAGGTTGTATTATAGTGATTGGTGTAGTGGTGGAAGAGGCTCGTCTTCTTCCACTGTATCTGGATTCGAACTCTGACATATACGTTTGTCATCCCCACGATGTTTTACATGACTATTAAATTTGTAAGGTATTTAGTAGGTCGTACGATTAGTTGTGGTGCGCGTAAACTAGTCCGGACACCTCATGTAAATAAAAAAAAATAAAAGTGGCTAAGGTTATAGTGTTATTTATCTCAATTAATTTTATAAATTTTAAAATTAATAATTATATAAATTTTTAACAAACCTAAAACTCTTAAAACTCTAACCTGTAATTTTTTAAAAACAATTCTAATGCCGCTCTTCCGACAACGATTGTTTCGAAAAACAGATGAAAGAAGCTGTAACCTCCTTCCGGAAACCGTGCCTGAAACTGAGCAGGACACAGCTGGCGAGCGGCGACCATGCATGATTCATTGATTCCTCAACCACCTCCTCCCATGAAACATGCATGTGCGCCATTTGGATTTGTAGCGTCAGCTGGAGCCTGTACGTGGAACCATGCATGCATGGTAAGCTACGGGACATTGTCATATTAATTTTTCTTTTTGTTTTTTCAGATGCAGGGCTACATTCTCCGGACACGTTCACAAACTTGGGACAACACTTCAGTTCCCTTCGCTTATGTGGTAGCGAGATACTTCGAACCAGCTGGCGGTTAATGTGGATTATAAAAACTGAAATTTCGTAGGTTACAGTCATATTTATTAAATCAGGAAATAATTTTTATATTAAAAACTTGTCAATCTTAAGCCAGATTGATTGATTAAATAATGAAATAATTTGGATTTTTGAACAAGTCATACTACATCAAGTCTTTTAAAAAGAAGACCGAAAAATCAAGCTAAGATGTTTTTAAATTTAAAAAACTAAATTTTAATTTATTTTTATATAAAAATATTCTTGAGATAATCTTAATTCTACTTCATTTCTTCTCTTTGAAATTAGTTAAAAAACACAAAATCAATAAAAATATCTAAATGGTACTGTTCTCATAAAGAGAAAGGATTTCACATCAATTTTGGAATTAACAATAGAAGATGACCAAACCACCTTTTTCATCTTACCTCACTTGTATATAATTATAAATAAATAAAAATTAAAAAAAATCTTATGGTGAAAATTTCCAAACAAAAGTTGACACCACTTTTTTTTTTTAGAATTTTCATCTTACCTCACTTGTATATAATCTTTTAAGAAGAATAAAATCAATTTTTTTCTTGCAAAATCAACCTTCAATTTAATGTTGTGCTTTTTTATAGATTGCAATAATTTTATATGAAAATTAATTTATAATAAATATAATATTAACAGATAAAATTAAAATAAAATACAATAATTAAAATAAAAAATAAAGAACAAGGAAAGGAAAGTATTATTCTTGTCCACCGTGATAGGTGAAGACAGGGAAACAGTTTTTCTTCCCACCTCTTTTAAGTTTTTGTTAATAATGGTAGAGATTAGAATGGAGGATTTCCAATCTAATTGTTCTCAAAAAGACGTCTTGTACGGTTGATGGAGCTGTAACAGCTGGGGCGTTGCCGCGCGAATGTTGATGATAAACGACAGATGCCTAACGATATCGCCCGATCCGCGTCTGGCATGGTGAGAGACAAATGAAAGCTTGTCTATCACTGGTCATTTTATTTTAGAGTCATCTGTTTGAGTCTTTTAGTTTTTTGAAAATAACGACGAAGACCGACAAATGAAAAGCATATTTATTCAATCTGGTCTGCGGTTGACCGTGTTAGAGAACAGGTTTTAGATTATATTAGTTAACTTCGGGTGATGTTTCTCGTTAATTTAAAAAAAAATATTAAAAAATATTAAATTTAAAAATATTAAATTTTTTTAAAATTATATCTAAGAATCCTAGATTTGACTGCAACCCTGGATTCAAAAATAATATTAAACTTGAAGAACTTAAATTTAAGTTGGTCTTATTGCAATATCAAACCAAATAGTCTTCAATATGTATCTCACTACAAAGTTGTATCATAAAAGTATGATATTTAAATAGATTAATTAAAAAAACAAAAACAAAACAACATAAAAAAAATTAATGAAGAAAAAAAATATGAATTCACTAGTTTAACCCGTTAAACCTGAGATCCGTGTTATGAAAATCTAGTAACTAAATAGAAAAAAAAAATTAATATCAATAAACTAAATAAAAAAAGTTAATTAAAAAAAATATCAACCTTTTCATCATTTTTTTTCTTTTTATGTCTTTCACCGTGGATTGTATATAATATTAAAAGATGAAATTCAAAAAAGAAAAGTAATGAGGAAAAGAAAAACAATCTAAATCAACCGGGTTAACCGGTCAAACCTGGGATCTGTGTCATAAAAGTCTAATTATTAAATAAAAAATTAATATTAAAAAAACTAAATTAAAAGAATAATTACAAAACAAAAAAAAAAGAAAAAAGGAAAAAAATTAAAACATCATCTTTTTCATTGTGGATTGCATTGTGCAGTTCACAGTAAAAGACTTAAAAATAAAAATAAAAAAAAAAACAAAATAAAATAAAGGCATAAGCCACGAGTTATATTTTTTTTGTTGCATAAAAAATATCAAAAAATACTAAAATCTAAGAGTGTTATGTATTTCTGTAAAGATACATCCAAGAACCTTGGGTCTAGCTGTAATGCTTAACCAAAGAGTAATATTTATAATAATATTAAACTTACATGACTCAAGTTTAAGTGATTCTGGTTGCAACACTAGACCCAAGAGCTTTAAATATGAGTCTGACTATAAGGTCATGTCATAAAAGTATGATCATTAAATAGATTAATTAAAAAACTAAACATGGAGAAAAAAACTAATGAAGAGAAAAAAATCTGAATTAATTGGGTTAACCCTTCAAAACAAGTTAACCCGTCAAAATTTAAATTTCTATAATGAAAGTTTGATAGCTAAATAGAAATAAAAATTTTAACGGGTTAGCCCAAAATTAACTGGGTTAACCTGTGAAGCTTGGAATACATGTCATGTAAGTCTGATAATTAAATCGAAAGAAATTTAACATTAACAAACTAAACTAAATGAAAAAAATTAATAAAAAAAATTCTAGGTTAACTTGTCAAATTAGGTTAACTCGTCAAACTCGGGATTCATTAACAAACTAAACTAAACAAAAAAATTATTAAAAAAACAAATAAAAAAGCAAAAAACCATAAAAAAACAAAAACAAAATACATACATACATATATCATTATCATTATTATTATTATTATATATAAGTATTATTAAAAGGGGTGGGGAAGCTATTAGATTTTCCCACACATTTTAGAATATTTTATAATGAGTTGATGTAAGTTATTTTAGATTAATTTGAAAAATATAAAAAATTTAATATTGTTTCTAAAACTTTTTAAAAACAATTTATCTAAATGTAGGCTATATATATATAATTCTTTCATAAGAAAAAGTTAAGAAATAATTAATATAAAACATAAATTTAAAGGGTAACTTGAATTTTTTATTTTTTATTAATATTTATTTATTTATTTATTAACATAGAATTGATTGAAAATTAAATTTTATAATTTACTATTTATAAAGTTTTTTCTAAATCATAAAAGGGAGTTTTTATTTAATAATCTAGGCTAATTCAGGATGCAAGAAGCCAGGGAGCAATGATGGAAAACAATGGGCATTTTGCATTTTCGGTGACTTTTACCGGGTTTTTACTAGCAGAATAAACTCAGCACTAGCAATGTATGATATTAGTCTTCTTCTTCCCTTCATTTTCATCTTGTCTTCTACTTGAAGCTTCTTCCTTAAATATAAAACTGTTTTTACGTGCTTGCCTCTGTTCCAGATTGGCACATATTTCTCTCATGGATGCACGGTATGATTTTGTGTAAGAGGTGACTTTACTTTATGCTTAATATTTTAGGTGAGTTTCTTTTATTTTTTATATTTATTTTATTGTTTAATTTTAGTTTTATTTCTTAATAATATTATAATTTATAATTTATGAATTTGTTAAATTAATATGTGCATGTATAATATTATATGCATATGAATATTAATTGAAATGAGTTTTGATGAATTAATATGTATTTTGCTATGAATTTTATATGAAAAATGATGGTGATTAAAGTACTAGTAATTAAAAATAAAGTACTAAACAACTAAAAAAATTAGAGATATAATTAAAAATTAAAAAAATATTTTAATATTTATATTTGACCCACTTGTGTAAAACAACAAATCAACAAAGAATTATTACCAATAATTTCACAAGTCTCTAGAAAATTTAGAAATAGATGAATGAAAGTTTCATTGTGTATATTGAGAAATAGTATGTTTAATGAAATTAAGAATAAAATCATTATGAAGTAATTTTTAAATATAAAAACTTGAAAAAATTATAATGTAAGTTTTTTATTTTAAAAATATTTTTAAATTAATTTTATTTAATATGAGTTAATACATGTATTTTAAATTGATTTCTTTATATATAATATATGATTGTATAATATATAATATATAATATATAATATCAAATAATTATAATTTACTTTTTTATTTTTATTTTTTTTAGTTTTGTCGTTGTTAGCATCAAGACTATTGCATGTATTGTTAGGAAAGTTTAGGATGGAAACAAATATGAGTTGACTTAGAGGAGTAAAAACACTATCTTTAAGATATTTATTTGTCCCACACAAAAACAACACCTCCAGGATACAACTAAACCCTCTAAACCTCTAAAAGAATGAGAAGATAAGACTAAGAAAAGAATATATATATATTTTGTTGTTATATTTATTTTCTTTGTAGTAACATGCTTTTATAGACTTGAAACATAACGATGAAACAATATGACTATTCATGAAATAATATGATTGTTGATGAATCACTATGATTGTTCATCCAACAATATGACGTTTGATGAAACATTATGGTTGTTCATCAAACAATATGATTGTTGATAAAATAATATAATTGTTCATCAAACAGTATGACTTTTCATGAAACAGTATAACTGTTCATATTAAATTCTAAGTTCAAAACTCCAAATTCTATCTTTTGATATTTTAAATATCCATATAATAATATTAGAAAACCAAATAGAAGAATTTGTTCATCATGGTTTAATTTACTACACAATAAAAACTCATAGTTAGAAACATTAGGAGGAAATATTTTTTTCTAATATAAAATAAACATCTTTTTTTTTATTCATTTACAAACTACCAACATGTATTCCTGTACTGCCTAAAGAAAAAACCCTAATCCAACAGTTTCGGACAATATAAATGATATGTGGCCAGAGATGAAAAAGATAAGAAAGTCACGTCTTCCTTAGCAATCAAGCAAGGAGATGGAGCCAAAACTCAAGGCTGTCAAATACTCTACATTAATTGATGTCTTGTATTGGCTAAACCACACAATCCTCTCTCTCTCTCTCTCTCTCTCTCTCTCTCTCTCTATATATATATATATATATATATATATATATATATATATATGTGTGTGTGTGTGTGTTTGGTATTTCAGTTAGGGTTATGATTATGGTCATAATTATAATTTAAAAAAAATATATATTTTATAAAAAATATTTTTAATTAAAGTTGTTTTAAAAAAATATATGTTTGGTTGAAATTGAGGTTGAAAAAATAATAATTTAATGTGTTTGGTTAAAAAAATGATTTTTAAATTGAGGTTATAAAATAATTAATATATATATATATATATTAATAATTTTTAATTTAAATATTATGAATTTAACTACTGTTATTACATCATGAAATAAATAATATTAATATCAAATATTTTTTATTATTCCATTAAACCATGTGCAATGTTATTACATACAAAATCTATTCAATAAGGACTATATTTTTCATGATTTTTTAAGCGTGCAACAACAAAAAATAATTTTTTTAATTTATGTAGTGTTATTAAATAATAAAGATTGTGATATCTTTATTATTGGTATTACGATTAAATTTCAAAAATATTATGTTATCATGTGATATCTTTCTAATTTATATAGTGTTATTAAATACTATTTTTCTAGTAAAACATAATTTTTTTAAAAAATTTACAATTTCATTATATACAAAAATCATTCGACAAGAACTATAGTTTTCATGATTTTTTGAACATATAATAAAATTAAATAAAATATTATCAGAAATAAAATTAAGATTACAGTACGAATAAATTTAATTTATCTTAAATTAATTTTTTTAAAAAATATTATTCATACTGTACTGGATTTTTTTAAAAAAATACCTATATATTTTTTTTAAAAAAATTAAATATATTGTCCCTAAAAATATCCACGGAAGCAGCAAATGCTGCTCCTTCAATCCTGCAGCTAGACAACAAAAATAATATAAACCCTATAAAATAAAACTAATTTTATTTGGTTTATTAAACATTAAAATATGTGATTATAGATAAAACTCACCCACAGCAAAATTACCGAACATCATCGAATAGCAATCAAGCAAGGAGATGGAGCCAAAACTCAAGGCTGTCAAATACCCTACATTAATTGATGTCTTGTACTTGTTAAACCACACAATCCTATTTATATATATATCCTGCAGATTGGCTTGCTCGACGGATATCTTATTCCAGTGTAGTGTAAATACGCAGGTGAGCTTGTAAAATAGAGAACAATATTGATATCCAATAAGGATGATTATTTTACATGACTTGTTGAGTATCTAATTTAACTGGATTGAATTTTAATTTAAATTAAATTAAATGTGGATAAAATTCAATTTAATTTGATAAGTTTGGGCAACGCATGCACTCGCTATATCACTCGACTTGGTTTTTTTAATTTAAATATTTTACTTTTCAATACATTTTTTTAATTTCTTATCATATAATTCACATAATATTTTTATGGTTTTATGCATGAACTTAAAATTTGGATTTTGTTTTTTTGCTTTATGATCTATGAATGGAGATGTCGATATTGTTTTTAAAGTTTAGGCTTCTCTAGTTCTTAAACTTGTAGTACACCACATGTCGAATTCCTTTTGAAGAAAATAACAAATTTAAACCATGAATCCACTAGTTCAATCCATGACTACTCAGGGCTTATATGTTTAAATTCTGATAGTTTTATAAAATTTATTGTTTTAGATTGTGTAAGATCGGGTTGGTACTCTTCGAACTTTCTCCAAAGTTTCTCTCCCATTCTCTTCTCTTTCTCCGATCCCTTCTCTCTTTCATACGTAAACGTCCTCCACAATTTAAACCCACTCTTAATTAGAGATTATTTGGGAGCATGGTTGTAAATTTATAGGTATTTTTTTAAGTATTTTTTATTTAAAAAATATATTAATAATATATTTTTATTTTAAAAAATTATTTTTAAAAACAGCACATTAAAATAATTTAAAAACATAAAAGTATATTAATTTAAAATAAAAATATTTTTAAATTTTTTAAAAATACTTTTAAAACGATGCCAAACATTCCCTTAAGTATCTAAGAAAAACAAAGTCACTGAGTAAAAATAATAAACAATAAAAAAAAATGGCATGCACAGGAACGCTAGAGTTGTGAAAATGGGAAGGTAATCTACATGCGAAGCAATGGATTGATGACAGAAGGCGATTTTTACTCTCTCTTTTTTTCCAAAAAGAACTCAGGGAAAAATTATATTCTTCATAAAATACATATATATATATATATATATATATATATATATATGAATTTGAGTACCAAAAAAGAAGAATTTAATTGACATTGAAAACAGGATACCCTCTCCTCTCTCTGTATAGGAAACCGACTAACAGTGTTTTTAACCATAGAAAGAATGAAACAAGGTTCTGGCGTTATCGCGCGAGATGTCGAACAAGGTCGGGCGCACAACTTTGTACAACTTGGTCGATAGAGACACCTCTGCTTGTCATCCTTAATTAAAATCTGGTGGGTCCCTTTTTCGAAGGAGAGCAAACCACTGATCTGATCTCCTCCCGCGTAAATCACTTTCTGGGATTAACCTCAATGGGCCAGTCCTTGAACTCTGGTTAAACCAAACAAAGAGATCCAAAACATGAACAAGTTATTGGCTCAAATCCTTTCTTCTTCTTTTTTCAATTCTATTCTTCGACACTTTCAATTTTATCTTTTTTTTGGTGTTTTAAAAATTATGGTCGCCTCATGAACAAGTTACAAGTTATGTGTTCTGCAAGTGTACTTTGATTGACTTGGATCGTTTATTTCCCTTTTTTTTTCCTAGTTGGGACTGTCACTGGTCAAACATTTCATATGATCACAGCTACACTCATTAGAGCCTCCTTGTTTTTCAGTTGTCACCGATTAGTCCCTCTGTAACGCTGCTTTGCATGTTATTCTCCAAGTGCCCACACGATTGCACTTAAAGAAACAGAGCTGCAACATAAGATTAAGATCTCAATAATCGAAGAACCAAGTTTCATCACATCATATATAAAAACAACAATGCGTGATGGCATTGCTTATCCAGTCCATCACGATTTTTCACATACACTGATCGTCGAGGTTTTACATATTGAAAATGGGAGAAAGTAAAGCGCAGGGCCAAAAAACAGAAAACAGAGTACAGCGCAAGGAAAGTATAGTATAGATGCCTTACAAAGAATCTATTTGTACTTAAATGATTCTATAAATTAACAAAATTCTGTTATTGAGTAGCAAACTCTTCAATTGCAGTGTCGACCTTGAAGATCCTTGGCTTCTATTGAATATACTAATATGTGTGTAAGGGATTCAATTTATTACTTGATCTCCTCAACTCATCATCCCCTGGAATTCTGTATTGCAGTTACATGAGCTCTCTCCAAGAGATGCATGGGCATGTTTTGGATCTCTTTGTTTGTCACCTTGAACTGTGGTTTGAGGAGTACCAGAGTTTCTTCTGGCAGACCAATATTTTCTCCTTCTCAACTCCATATTCGGTGTCTTCTTTACGGCAGCTCCACCTCATACCCTTGGCAATGGTAGAAATGGCATCGACGAAATAGCTAGATTCTCGTATCATTGCATAACCAGTGGGTCGTAGGATTCGATCCATCTCCAAAAGCACATACTTCATTTCACATCTGCACAAGTACAAACAATCATGAGGAGACTCACAATGAGGAGACTCACAAAGGCCAGTAAACAAGGATCCCCACTTTCCAATTTAGCATTCATCAGTTACGATTAAGGAAATAAATGCAAATTACAGGACTAATAATCCTCTGCTGGAGGATCACACCACCCCCAGATCATCGAAGTCGAATAATATTGAAAATTCATTGACTAGCTGGTAAAGGTATTGACTTTTCCACGCCAGCTGATGGGAGATATGTAGTCAAACCTAAATGTGCAACTCCAAATCAACAGTTCCATGGTTTCATGCCAAGTCTCATCCTGGGAAGAAATTCGTGGCGGTCTGGTATGGTACACATTGCATATTTCCAAACAATCAAATATCTTGTGCTAATTTTTCCTCATGATAGTCAACTATATTGTAGTTAGGCAACCGACTTCTACATTGTCACTATTTACATTGCCTAACCATGAGGAAATTGCGTCACCTATTGTCCATGCATTTCTGTCTGCCTTATCATACCAGACAAGGATTTGTACCTAACTACACAAGGTATCATTACCACCTTGAAGTTAACCACTTAAACTTGGACCCGGTACAATCTGCCAGACCTACATTTCTAGACATTAAATTCCAAGTGATTCCACAAAAGTAGATATGGGAAATGTGCCCTTTGGCCTACCTATGGCTTTCTGCAGTGAAGAGGCCATCAAGATGAAGGAGGTCATAAGTTCGAGGGTAAGTTGAGAAAGCTTCGCACCTACAAGACAGAAAAGAAACAAATCAACACCATAATAAATCTTAAAGTATCATTAATGACATCCCACCTATTTAAGCTACTTTCATTGCAAAATGAAAACTTCAGAATTCATATAAGCACATTCATATTACCAATCATGAAAAGTCCCGATGAGGCCACGGTCAAAAACCACAGGAAGAGTGTTGGCAGCATAGGAAGAGACCACATTCATGACCCACAGGGGATCATCAATCACAGCCGCAGCAAAACCCCCATAAACCGTATTCATGTCCATTATATTTCTCATCTTATCAGACCCAAGTGCTGGCAGCAACTTCTTGTAGTGCTTTGCACGAATCTTCCACTTGCTGTCATCATGCTTAAAAGCACTAGCGCTTCCACCAGGAAGATCTGAAATGCGTTCAGGTGTAGCATGCAACCTCTCTGGCCATTTGGGGATGGACTCCATAACTGATTTCTTGATTTTTGGGCTTGGAACAACAACACAAGGGCGGATTGGAGTGTACCATGCTGAATCTGGCTCAAGACTGTCATCACACTTGGGTGGGTAGGCATCAGTGTTAGCAAGCTTACTATAGCAACTATTATCAGAAGCTTTCTGCCACACAGCAATATCATCCTTTTTGTCGTACAATTTGAAGCACATTGAAGTCAGCAGTTCTTGCAACTTTTCATAATCTGATTTCTGCTCTTCAACAGTAGTATTCCAGCCTCGCCAACGGTTTTCGTAGTTAACAGGAGGGCCAGACAGAACCCAGAAGCCACCAGGACGGAGTATACGGTGAACTTCCAAAAGATAAATTCCACCTGACAGCAACAAAATTCTTTTCTTGAGAAAAACAGCTAGTAATATAATAAGCAATTATAATAGGAAGACCAAGGTGAGGAAAGGAACCTCACCAAGTAATCATAGAACTAATGAAAAGAAAAGAAAAGAAAATTCATTAAGTTGGTGTCACCCATCCCGCATCTGAATTTCAAAGCCTTTCTAAAATCTCTCAGAAATGAAGAACCTTGTGAAAGTTATTCAGCATCAATTCACAAATGCAAAGCTACTTCCCACACAAACTGGAGCAAGAACCATAACGCATCATTTGACAGAGTTAAAATGAAGACTAACCGAATTCTGTCCATGGGATAAGACATCTGGAGCAATGAGCCATATCAAATGCATTCGATGGGAATGGAAGCCGTTGTGTGGAAATGATGCCAAGAATTGCAGGAATTCCACGTTCTAATGCAAACTGGACTTGAGCCTCATGGTTATCTCTCGGAGCAAGGGAAACGGTTAGAATCCCACGATCCAATAGATCACCTCCCCAGCTAGCAACCTAGATGTAAAAACAATCAACTGGATTAGATGACAGAATTCTGTAGAGATACATAGGTAACCTAAATACAAACAGCATAACCATTTTTATTGCAACATGGATTCTGACAAATCAAATTTTCTTTCTTGAATAATTTCAGAAACTAGGATGAAGATGAGAATGTGACTCACCCCACACCCAGTATCAATGGCAGTGCGAATGGTTCCATCTTTCATTTCAGGGATAAGATCTTGCATCAAATCGACATAGGCTCCCACTCCTCTTGGAAACATGGTGCCCCCACCAGGAAAGAGGAACTTATCCCCCTCTTTTCTCAGCCAGTTCTGATTAGATTTCTGCTTGTTAATCCAATCATACGGTACATTTCTGAAGCCAGATCCACATGGTTATGATAAGTGAAACTTAGTAAGACAGTTTTGAACTTGGCAATTTCTAGCTAAAAGAAAAACCTTGTAAAAACAATAACTAGTTTCGGAAACAGATCAAAATACCTGTACCAACATTGATCCCTACTCTTTGGCCATTTGATTGGTGGTTTATACCCATCTGGTGGTGGAATTAAACATTCCTTCCTTTCAAAAACTGGAGGGCAGTGGCGTTCCATGAAAGTAAGCCGATGATTACCATATTTCTTCCACCTCTGTGCAATAGACATACATCATCGAGATCTCAATTTCAGTGTATAACCATTTAAATAACTAGGCACCATGTAATAATTAATTAAGTAAATACCTTTGGATCTGTGCATGGAGTGTAGTCTTGATAGTCACTGCTACATTCAGGAAATGCAGTGGATTTAATTTGGAGAGGAGCGATGGACGATTCCTTGGGAGAGGAGACCACCTTTGCAACGTCCTTGGCCTCAATTTTATCCTTCTCAGAACAGAAGATTCCACCAAGATAGAATGAAAACCCGCACATTACAAAAAACATTATTGCCATGGGAACAGCCCTGGAATTTTTATCAGGATGAGACACAGGTTTTCCATCTTTGTGCTTCATGATTTCACAAATGAACAACTATCTGCAAACAATAGGCAAGTGGTAAGTCTCAATGTCTGATAAAACAATAACAACGATGCTAATATCAATCACCCCCACCTCAACATTGAAAAACTTTAACCAATATTACAAAATGAGCACAAATATAGATGAGCATTAGGAGTTTTCAATCCTATTCCTAAGTTACCACGTTCGTAAAACTAAGAATGATTAATTAGAGAATGCAGTAGTATAGTAATCGACTTATTAAACAGCAAAGTTTTTATTATTCCATAAACATTAGTACTGAGCTATTAAGAACTGTAAAACAGATCGGAGTAAAATTTTCAGGCAGATCAACATATGAAATTGGACACTGAACAGCAATGCCAAAAAGAATTCCAAATGAAAAAAACATTGCACATTATATCACTCAAAATCCATCTGTCAAGATAAAACAAGAGCATAGCGGAGCACAAACTTATAAATAAGTCGATTCTTCCAGCTGGTGAACACTAAACTGGCGAAACTGAGAAGGTCAGTGCAACAAGCCTTAGTCTTTAAGACAGATCCAACTCATGTATATAGAATTAGTGACTGATAAACAAGTTCCAACAAACCCCAGAAGAAAAGAAGCAGTAATTAATAGAAATGAAAAGGTTGATTAGAGCTGAACCACTAAAACGACTTGGAAAGATGAGGGATCCATGCTAGTAGTACAATATCTGATAGCAACAACCGACACGTTAGTTATCACTATCCACACTACTTCTACATTTCTCACATGTATTGGGACCCAACTCTATCAAACACAGCCGTCCTAATGAGGCAGCACACCCCCCACCAATAAGTCAAAAGGCGAAGCACTAGATCTTACACCAAATAATGAAAAAGCAAAAAGGAAATAAAAGAGGAAAAGAACTATAAACCATTAAGTAATTTTAATGATTTCCTTGAAACCCAAGAAAAGGTTTCCCATGATTCAATCATCACTTTGTTCCAATCAGCTGTTTTCTTCATTTCTCATGCATCATCAATGGCTAATACTAGTCGTACTATTACATGACCCCCATTCAATCCAAAAAACAATCTTTCACCGTTCAATAAAAAAAAGAAGAAAATATAGTTCCATGAATTTCATCAAAATCTTGACAGAAAAAAAAATACCATAAAAAGGCCAGAGAAGCGGTAGAAGAAGGGGCAGTAACAGAGTGAAGCAATGCTTACCATCCAAAAACAGAGTAACTCAAAAGATAGTAACGATATAAAAGTCTAGAAAAAACAAATCAAGAAAGGAAACAGGGCACCCAGAAAAAGGCCAGATCTGAATTGTAGAAAGCAAAGAAGGAGGGAACAGGCATGTCATATGGGCAGCACATATAAATATATCTGTCAGAGAAAAGAAATTACTAGCAGAGAGTAATTGAGAAGGGGGGTGGGGGTGAAAGAGCAACTCAACGCAACAAGAATGACAAAACACAGACAGAGAAGATCAAGTGGGTACTAGTCATTGCTAATGTGAGATTGTACCTTAATTTTCCACCTGCTACAAAAACTGAAAACTTAGAAACGGCGCTGGAATTGAGATCTCTCTTGCAATTTTCAAAACAGAGAGAATGAAGGGGAATTGAGATCTCCCTTGCAATTTTCAAAACAGAGGAGGGAAAGAAGGGCGAGACTAGGCTAGGATAATGGGATGTGCATTAAAACCTCGCCAAGACAGAAGCAGCCGGGCACACACAGATATCCATCCATCCACCCATCCACCTCCAAAACCTTAAATAAAAAGTCTCCAGTGCTTGCTGTTTTTTTTTTTTTTTGCTTAGCTGGCAGTCTTGTGTCCTTTTGCTCCCCCCCCCCCCCCCCCCCCTCTCTGCCTTTGTTTTATTTTATTCTCGTCTGTTAATATTTTATCTCCTTTTAAATTAGTAGTGTAACCATTCTTGGCTGTAAATCTCTCATCAGCAGAGTGGAAGGTGAAAAGGTGAAGGACAAGACGACCCGGATGATTTCTTACACGCACTTTGGACAGAGCTTCCTATTTGTCATCACCTCAGATATGATGCCTTGTATTTGTCATCAACCATATTAATTACTTTTTTTTTTTTTTTACTGATGTGAATGTCCGTCTAAATTTACACACATCTCAAAAAATTTATCAGACATCGACGTTGAAGATTATATAATTTTTTAATAACTTAAATTTTTAAAAAATAAATTTAAAATCTAATCTACTAAACTATCTCTCTAAAAATTACATCTTTTAATTATAAACTTTATTTAAATGAATTTATGTTTAATTAATTACCTCTTTTAATTATAGACATCATTTAAATAAATTTGCATTCTCGTAAGTAATCCTAGATAGGTGTAATGTGTTGTGATTAGTTAAATTAAAAATAAATATTTTTAAAAAAATTAAATTAATTTAGATTAACTTCATCAATTTATAATATAGAATATAAGATCAAAATAATACTATTTAAAAAAAATATAAATTTTAAGGTTCATGAATGATGAAATTAATAAAAATAAATAAATTTAAAAAATTAAATAAAAATCAAACTTGAATTAGACTAATCTTTAAAATTAGTATCTCAGATTATGAAATTAAGATTATCACATAAAAGAAAAACATGAAAAAATCATAAAGAAAAATTCTCCAATCATTTAATTTTTATATCCAATTTGGTTTTTTTTAATTGTTATTTTTTTATCATTTTCATGAAAAAAAATCAATTTTTTTTATCTAATTTTAGTCATTATTTTTTTTATTGCTATTTTTTATCTTTTTCTTAATTTATTTTATTTTCATTTTAGTATCTCATTATTTATAAAATAACAATCAAAAAAATAAAAACAAAAATTAATAAAACTCCAAGACATAATTGGTTTTGAGGAGGTTTGGTGTGAAATTCCATGATATAAGAGAAAAAATAGAAAGTAAAAGAAAAAAAATCATAGAAACTTGACTGTTATTTCAATGTACACACATGCCTAGCCACCGTGAAGATAACTAAGCATTATTCTCAACGTTGTTGCTAAAGATGGTGTTTGAATATTATAAGGAGTCTCAAGCACTGCTCAAAGAATATGGATGCCTTTTATTTGCTGGCTTATGTATGATAAATATCACTAACTTTTTTATTTTTTAAATATTTTTAAATTTGTTAAAAGTTTAAATTGCCCCTCACTCGTATTGATAATAACTAAAAAGTCATAATAAAAGGATTAAAGAACTCTTGAATGTTAATTTTATTTTATTTATTTTTAAAAGAGCAATATAGTCATTTCATTATGCATTCAAAGTTTTAAAGAACAAAAAACACTCTAGAAAATAACTAGTTTTTTAAAAGATATATAAGTCATTTTATTATGCATCCCATATATAAAAGGATTAATTTATCTTTATCAATGTGTTAATAAAAAATGAATCCCATAAAAGAAGACTAGTTTTACCTTAATTGCTAGTTAAATTGTTTTAGCTAAGAAGAGTAAAATGATTATTTTTTTATTTAAATCCATAATAAATTAATTTTTTTTATATTAATATAAGTGTTTGGATCAATTTACACGTATCATAATTAATCTTACAAATTTTAAAGTTAATAATCATATAAGTCTTCAATAACCATCTTATAAATAACTAAGAATTCAAACTTGAAACTAAAAAAAAAAAAAAGCTCATATCTTTTAGCTATTATTTTAATATTTAAACATATACTTTCATATATATATATATATATATATATATATATATATATATTCTTTGCGATCATATAAAACAAAAGGGGGCTCAAAGGAATGTGTTTTTTAGCCTAACTATGGCAAGTTGAAAGCGTGTAAAATGGATTCCAACCCGGTAATTCATGCGCGAGGCATGCGTGGTGGACAATCATAACACTTGAGATAGAGATAGAAGTCCATAATGTTCTGAGAAACTTGTTAGCTGTTTCAAACACAGCAGCATGTGATTATCTGACATAAATTAACTTAGATTGCATATGGGCAGGGTCCGGGACGGACATTAGCGTATGCTCTATCATACCAATTCCTTACGGTTTCAATAATTGATTGAACAAAACAATTATTTTCAAAATCAAAAAACCACAAAAAAAAAACTGGTAAATTGCTTGGGAACAGTATAAGAGCTCTATGCTTGATTATTAGCCATAATTAAGTGGGCAAGTTTTGGGGGATTTTCCTGCTAGATATCAAGCAACCATCCATATCACAATTGAAATCGAAATTTTGTAGCTGCACGTAAAGTTAATACTTGAAGTGTTTTTTTTTTTTTTTTTGTAATTTGAATTTCGTCATAAAGGTGTTAAAGTCAATGACACGGTCGCAAACTGCTGGAACATCTACAGCAACAGGCGATCATGGACGGTATTGCAAATTAAAATTACTAGACGCATGTTGTTTTTATAAGATTTTAGATCCCAGCAAAAAGTTAAATCGGGTAATGGTAATTTCCTTTGATTTCCTCCCGAAGTTAGATTGACTTCACTTCGGGTTCCCAAGTGCCTAGCTCCCAACAGAACGATTTTTTTTTTTTAATAACACGATTTGATAAAAATATTAGAAGGATGATAGGAGTTTAAAAAGTATTTGAAAAACAATATTTATTTTTTTTTACAAAGTAATTAACCTAAACATGGCTAAACAACTGTTACTAGGGTTATCCCAATTACAGTTGTAAAATATATCTTTTACAAATTAATTAACTTAAACTATAAATATCCAATAATCAAAAAATAAAATTTAAAATTCAGTTAATAACAAAAAAAAGATAAGATGGTGTAATGAAAGAAATGATTTGGGGGGCGGGGGAGGTTAGTGAAAACACTAAATTCACTCTAAATTAATTAATTATAATTTTATTTGGTGGTTTTTTAATGTGTTATTAGAATTATTTTGTTAAAATCTTTCTAAAGATACCGAGTATATCAAAAATAAAATCTTGGTATGTCACCGATGACTCATGATTTCTTTCCTTTTTTTTTCTTCTTCTCTCATGTTACATCAACTTATCTCATTTTTTTTTCATTAGCATTTAGATCTTGAATTTCTTTTCTTGGAAATTAAATCTTTATAAAAATTTGGATTAGCTTTTATATTTATTAATTAATTTAAATACATTTATTTTCAATAATAATTGTGTACAATCATTATTAAGCTATTTTCATAATGCTTTCATATTCATTGTTATTTTTTCAAAACATGTATCAAAGTGTGTCGTAATGATAAAAGAACCCAACAAAAATAGTTAAAAGCTGTTCATTTCTACGTGGATTCTAGTGATTTTACCATTGAAGTATAAACTATAAAGAAATAAATAGTTTTTTTTTTCAAGAAGAAATATATAGCATTAACTAAAACCTTAATTACGCAATATATATTATTAAATACACTAACACTAGGTGTTCCTTGGTATTTGTGAGAGAACGTTGATTGAGAAGAAGTTGGCAGCAAAGCATATGTTTACAAGACGTGCATGGTTCTTGACTTGTGTTAATATAAAATAAAATAAAGATGCCATTCATTTGTCAACAGTCAACACCGCCATTTTTAGCTAACAAATTTATAAAATGAAATCCCCCTCCATCGTCGCAATATTCCATGCTTTGATCACTAGCCAATAGATTCATGGGATAGTGGGAGTCATCTCCCCCCTTCTCTTCATTTTCACATGTAATTTCTTCCTTATGCTAGTTGTTCTTGGCATTAAATGACAGACCTATCTGGTAAAAGCTAACCAAATTCTTTTTATACAATTCCTTGGATATTTTTCTCAGGATTTCAATCTAAAAACTCAATCTTATCATCAAACAAACTTTTTAAAAAGAAAAGGTAATTTGTAATTGAAATATTATTAATTTCTTATGGTTTTTTTTTTAATCTTGGTCCATATAATCTTCTTTTATTTAAATTGAGATATCAAAGGATTTCATTTCTATCCACTACAATTGATATGACAATAGAATGGGTCCAAATACTAATATAACTAGTCAAATTTAAGCATTCATAATAATTCTTCACACTTTATTAAAAAAAAATATTCTTACACCGAGATTCTATTACAAGAAGAACTTTCAACTAAATTACGTGTAAATAGTGAATCATAGGTCATCCTAACACACACCCATACACAGATGTGGAAAAGGGTTTGGTTCATAATAGCTTGAACATGGAGGTAAGATATATACAATGCAAAACCACCGACGATATATATATATAAACCACCGACGAGACACACACACACACACATGGTGTCTTAATAGAAGCTTACTCGATCGACAAGCCATTAACGAGCTAGGGAGAGAGAAGAATTCCGGGAGGAAATATATATAGAAAATCTTAAAATATCCACGGCGTCTTGCAACTAGGATAAAGGAGTCACATATTAGGTAGACAAAATATTTATCCACCGACATATGTTTGCTCATTTATGACTTTATTCTTTGCTTTGTCAGCGCCATGCATCCATATTATATGCCTTTCTTTATCTTTTGCAAACTCTAGAGAATCTGACAGAAGCTGGAAAGAGTCGCTCGTCAATGTGATACCATTGATCTCTGTGCACAGTAAGCTGTGATTCTGAGTTTTTCCGACTATTATATTCTAACAATGTCAGCCTGTTAGATTCATATACTGATTGATACGTCCATAGTACTATATATATTCTACAATTATTAACCTACTACGATGACTTGCTCGGACAAGTAACTCGCCGACAATTAAAACCGGCATCTCTTTTACAGGGCAACTATATTTCTCCTTGATTTTGAATCAAATCAAATCACAATTAAAATTTAATTTAATTGGTAACCCAACATAATTTTTATACTTGAAATAAAATTTAATTTTTACATTTCCATTCCCTACCTTTTATTTTTGTCTTTCTACCTTAATTTCAAGCTTAATGTCATCTAATTACAGCCAAAAGGGTTTAGTTGAAAGGAAAATAAAAATTAGAGGAAAAAAAGAAAAACTTCTAGCAAAAAATGAAAAAAAAATAAAAATAGATGGAGCAGCATCAATGTTCATATGATCAGTGATACCGACTTCATCTATTTAGTTGTTTTAGTAATATTAATTGTAGGGAAGAGTTTCACAGAAGGGAAAAAAAAAAGGAAGCAATCACCATCAAGAATTTCGGGTATTTTGCTTAATTTAAAATGTCTGTAAACGTTGGTGGATTACCAAACAAATTAATTCGAGTGAAATCAAGTTACTGATGAGAGCAATTATGAATCATCCAAGCAACTGGCAAATACATATATTCATGAGGATATGTTTTTTATATTTAATAGATCTTTTTTATTTTTCCCCTAAGAAATTAAAAAGAATTTTCAGAACATTTCGAACAGTAGGATTGATTTTTTGGCTTATTTGTGGTCCTTACTATTTGGATATGTCTCACGTAATATTGGATGCAAGTATGGTGCAAATACAAGACTCCCAGATCTATCCAGCCACAATTTGCTTCTAGAAAAAAGCCAGAGCTAGGCTCAGGTTTGCAGGGAGATATCAAATAATTATCCGATGGTTTTTACTTGGAGGATTAAGTTTTCTTCGAGAAATAATATCCAATAATTGAAGCAGTATTGGAATGAGAACAAAAGGGAAGGGAAAATATATTAACGGACAAATTTTAATCATATAACCGCTTTCAGTATATATTAATTTTGGTGTACATCAAGATAAATAGATAGTAATTGTACTAATTGAGTTTAAGTTTCATTTAAAAAACTTATACTTCAAATTAAATAACCATTTTTAATACATAAAATATTAAAATTTAGTTTTTATATTAAATTTTACCCTTCTTATTTAAATTACTATTTATTTTATTTTTTAGAATTAAAAATTTTGCTTCGTTATTTTTATATTTCCAACTCTTTTTATGTTTTCATCTCTAAAGAGTTGATCTAATGACTCGGTATACTGATTTTAATATTAGTCTGATTTAATTTTAATATTTTTTTAGATTTTTTTTTAAATATTAATTTTTTATTTTATTACTCAAAATAAAGTTATTGGTTTTTGAGGTTTATAATTTATTTTATTTTTTTATTAATAAGATTATTTTGATCTCATATTCTATATAGCAAGTTAGTTGAGTTAACCCGAATTAATTTATTTTTTTCTTGATATTTTTTAATTAATTTTTTTATTTTTTAGAATTAAGTTATTTACTCTTAAGCTTAATTTGTAACTTTTTATTTTTTTTTTTATGTAGGGCTATCCTAGGTTTGGATTAGTTAAATTATCTTAGATAAACTCAAGTTTTCTTTTTTTTTTTAATTTTTTTTATTGATTCAAGTTATCATCCTCTCAATATATTTTTTTTATTTTGAAGGAAATTTAATTCATCCTGAGGTGCATAGTGCAGCACATATTTAGTAACTCTTCTATATATTATTTGTTGACTGGATGTGAGATGGATATCAACTATGTTGAATTTCATAGGAGAAGAATCCAACATCTACAACATTTTTTAAAGATCAAATGGTATATAGTATAATGTGTACTTAATTAATATCTTTTTCATGTAGCTTCGTAAGAAAAAATTAAGTGGTTTAGAAAAACTATAAACTCAACATCAGATTCTCATGAGAGTTTGTGATGAATCCTCCTTGCTAGTTTCAAATAAATGGTGTTATGAAATAAAAATGATCATCAAAAGCAACATGTACAGTGCAATAAAGAAAGACCGCTTTTCATAGTACAGTACAGTGCCCCCATCATTAATAGCCTGTCTTGGCACATGCAAGTACGACAAAAAAATAAACAAAAAAGGATGATAGAATGCAATGGGGTGGCTTGCATGCCAACAATCGGTGTATCTTGCAAATACTCGAGCGACGACTGTTATCCTTTTAAATTTAAAATATTGTTTGTAATTTTTTTAAGTTTAAATATTTAAATAAAAAATATTTTTTTTATTTTATATGATATTTTTTTAAATATAGAGTATATATATACCCAAAAATTTTAAAATTTATATTAAAAATATATTTTTTATATAAACATATAATATATATATATTAAAATATTTTATATTTTATATTAAAAAAATTAATAACCAACTAAAAAATATAAAAATATTATCTGATAAAAATAAAAAATATATTTACAGAATAAAAAAATATTTATTAGTTTTTCGGTATCGCTAAATTATAAATCAACTATATTTTTTCAAGTTTTTACTTAATTCAATATTTATATTTTATTTTTTTTACATTGATATATGGATGTTTGAGAGTGTTTTTTAAAAGTGTTTTTTTAAAAAATTATTTAATATATTTTGGATATTTTAAAATTATTTTAATATGCTGATATAAAAAAATTTTAAAAATAAAAAAATATTAATAATATATATTTTTAAATAAAAAACACTATTAACATCTATTAACGTGTTGCAAGATTAATCTACCAGATTGGTCAAAATTTAATAAATATGCCTACGAGTACTATTTATTTATACCCGAGACAGAATGGTCGCAGGTAGGTGGAATGAGAAAAGGCAAGCCTGTTCCTATCGAAGGTGTCGGCAGCAACGAAAGTAATACATGCCAATGTATACACATATCTTTCTTCTTCAAAAGGACAACGGTGTGTTTCTCAACAAAATTGACCACCTTGACAGCACAAACTGTGATCCTGACATCCAACCAAAACTCCTGTATAGTTTTGACATGTATCTACTTCTACAGCTACTAAACCAATCATGTTACACTGTCTGCCACGTTCAACGTAGATATAAATATATAGACACCATTTTTAATCCAAAAAAAAAATATATAATGAGTGAGATTTTTCACAGCTCATATTGAGTATACCTCGACAGGTGCATATCATCTTTATCCACGTTACTGCAGCAGAAGAAACTGAGTAGTCTTTTTAAGAGCTTGCTCATCTAATTAAGACCTCGTATTTGTCCTCTAACTCTTTACCTGGCCATGAAGATACCAACCATGAAAGCTAATTTGCAGGGCGGAGACTAGACCAAGAGTTTTTCTTGCCCGTGTTATTAAATAGATATATAATTTTTTTAAAATTAATTATTAACTTATATATTTAAATTTTTAAAATTAATAGTAAAATTTTAATTTAAATATATTATTTAAAATATTAAAAAATAAATTTAACAATACATAAAATTAAAGTAAAAGTAAAAATAAATTTCTCATTAAAATTATATCCTTCAATATTTTATAAAATATAATTTATATATAATCAAATCTCAATTAATATTGTAACAACCTTTTAACTAGAATAAAATAATAATCTCATGTTAATTAGAAAAAAAATAATTAATTTTTTTTTTTCAATTTCTCATTAAAGTTATATCTTTCAATGTTTATAAAATATAATTTATATATAATCAAATCTGAATCGATATTGTAACAATTCATTAACTAGAATAAAATAATAATCTCATGTTAATTAGAAAGAAAAAAAAGCAATTAATTTTTTTTCTCTTTCAATTTCTCTTTCCTTCACTTTATTCTTCTTTGAATTAATGTTTTATAAATTAAACTTTGTAAGTTTACAAAATTATTTTTTTATTTTTTTTAAAAAAAATTCTTAGTTTTTTTATGTTTTTCATTTACTTTTCTCTCTTTCTCTCCCATCTTTTTTTTTTATTTGCTTATTATGCTTCTGTTTAGTTGGTAACATATAAAAAAATGAAAAGTTGATTTATTTTATTTTTTAATGATAAATAATTATTTTACTCTTAATTAGTTGTTTGTTTTTATTTAATTAGTTGTTTTGCTTTTATTTATTTAATATATTAAAAAATAATATAAATTATATCCTGAAATTTTATCTAAAAACTTAATTTTGCCACGCTACACTGGAAAAAAAGAGAAAAAAAAAAGGACAGATAACTGAAAAGGAGACAGATTTAAAGTTCCAAGTTATCAAGGACCGTTATGAATTTTGTGTGAATCCTCGTTCCCTTATGCATAAGGTCGCCCCTGCTCAAGAGGACGTCCCTACAAAAAAACACGTGAGGTCTATATTAGGAATTTCTTAATTCAAATCGGGGAAAAGATGGAACGAGGATCCAAAGAGAAATTAATAAAGGGAGATGGCCTCAGGGCATTAATGAAGGAGTACCAAGGATGAGAAATTAATAAAGGAAAAGGAAAATAATAAAGAGGTGTGGATCAGAGAAAATTGAGCCATACGTAGGTAGAGAATGGCGTATCATGCCTAACCCTAGCACTCTTTCAATTTATTTGTCTGTAAAGATCCATTCAGACAGGCAGATTACAAAGGGGAGAAGTAACAATCTAAAACTTTTTGTAAGAAGAAGGAGACAAGCATTCCATTCAGCCAGATTAAGGTTGCTTGACCTCGCTAATCATCTGCAATCATAACTTGGACAGAAACTTATGAAAGCAGTTAAGCACTAATGTCTAAAGTTCTTATTGCTCTAACATAATAATTTAAAGAAACGTGCTCCACAAACCAAGCACCTAGCGAGCTATATTCAATACTATCTTTCTCTTTATGTAAAAGCAGTGATGTAATTTTCCCACTTTATGAGCTTCTTCTTCAATTAATCATGCAGCAACCACTTTCGGCCAGTTTCCTCGAGTACCTCTACATCTTCCTGAACTTTCCATTAAATCTAGCTAGGCCCTCTAACCGCATTTGTCCTTTACAAAAATTAAAAAACCGCTCGTGTTTGTTTGGTGTTGCATTCAAATGGTACTGAGAAGAATTTTTATTTATTTATTTGGATTGTTTTGATGTATTGATATTAAAAATAGTTTTTTAAAATAAAAAATTATATTATTTTAATATATTTTTAAGTGAAAAATACTTAAAAATCAACTGTTATCACATTTTTGAACACACCCTAAAAGTTTATTTTTATCATAATTAAGGGCAAAATTAGTAATTTTTTCTACATTAATTGGGCTATTAAATAAATATATAAATACTTTTTAAAATAAATTATTAACTCATGTATATGAATTTTTAAAGTTAACATTAAAGTTTTAATTCAAATACACTACTAAAAATACTAAAAAATAAATTAGAAAGTACATAAAATTAAAATGAAAGTAAAAATAAATTCACTATTGAAGTTACATCCTTCAATATTTCATGAAATATAATTAATGTATAATCAAATCTGAATTAATATTATTACAACTCTTCAATTGGAATAAAATAATAATTTCATGTTAATTAAAAAATAAAGTAATCAAATTTTGTTCCTCTTTCAATTCCTTCTTCCTTCACTTTATTTTTTCTTAGATTAATATTTTATAAATTGGACATTGTAAGTTTACAAGATTATTCTCATATTTTTGTTATTTTTTTCTTTGATTAATATAATTAAACTCAATAATATAAAACTGATTAAATTATAATTTTTCATTAAATTTTTGAATTTATTAAAAAATTCTAAAATTTTAATTAAAATTAAAAATTATATTATAAATCTTTATGTAAATTTTTAGAATTTTTTGATAGCTTAATCAAAAATTAATAAAAATAATAAAAAAATATTAATAAAATGAGTTATAGCCCATCAAGTATTTAATATGCCTCCACCCTTGATCATAGTTACCATGATAGTTAATATATATATATATATATATATATATATATATATATATATATATATATATATATATATATATAACATGCTTTTATAGTTCCTATATATAGCTTTTGAAATTTTTTATGCAGAACACCTCTAGACTCCATCCAGATATGGCTTCTGGTTATAAAATAGGATTGGGTTGGTTTATTGGTGGGGAAATACCAGCCCCGTCCCCAGCATTTTTTTATTTATTTAAATCTTGATATCTAGAAGTTCATTAGACTTCAATTAATCCGATGGAGCCATGATAGTCCACTAAAAATAAAACTTATACAGTGATAGTGTATTTTATTCAGAAGACTTGAACCACAAATCTTGCTTAAAAAAATAAGCATCGGACTACTGGAACATCCACCAGTTATCCTCGAGGCTGAAAAGCTATGAAACCTCTTTTCTTTTGACTCACTCGATAAACCATATTGTTTATGAAAAAAATTGATACAGCCATGCAGCATAGTACGGTGTCTGGTGTGTGTAGTGGACAGAAGATAGATTGTTTTGATTATAATTAAAAATAAACTATTCTTTAAAATATTATATATTTTGCTTTCAAAGAAAAAATGGTTTTACTGATCATTATTTATTTTGTAGTATGGTTGTGATTATTTTTAAAATAATTTTTTATATTAGTATATTAAAATAATCTAACAATATTAAAAACAAATTAATTTGAAGTAAATAAAAAAATAAAAAAAATTAATTTTTAAAAAAAAATTAAAATGTAAAAATAAAAGTAAATAAAGGTTAAAACACAGTAATATCAAACAACACAGTTTATTAAACTATAAATGTGAAGATTTAAAACAAACATTGCATGTAAACGGAAGGGTGGATTGAGCTGGGGAGTCTCACTAAGTTCTCTCAATGAAAAAATAAAAAGTAAAATGATAGCATCACACACGATACTAAAATGGCATATCTAAATATAATGTCCTTTTTTTTCTGAAGAATTAAATAATAATTCGTCCGAGTCCCTGAACTAATTAAGCATAAACTATACAAATAATTTATTAATTTTAATTATCAACATCGTGGACAAGTAATTGCAGAACCAACGGATGAGATGGAGTGAGATTCTTCTTGCAAGGAAGAAGAACACCGAGTGATCGGCACGACATCACATCCCAGAGAGTAAATCACTACTTGTTATTTTACTAATATGATTTCGTGAATTCATAATCCACCTTATCAAGTATAAGTTTAAAAAACTCTTGAGCTCTTCCAAGACAAAACAATGAGAGGAAAATAAAAAACTCATTAATTAATTAATAAAAACCCATCTTGTAATGACAGAATCTCAAAGAGAGATTGAATGACATCACATGATCTAGGGAGGGTTGGACTATCGACGCTGACGTCAACACGCTTTTAGAGAGACGCGTTATGCTCAGAAAGTGATTGGCCACTTTTGTTTTTTAAATTTTTTATTTTTTAATATTAATTTTTTATTATTTTAATGTGTTGATATTAAAAATAATTTTTAAAAAATAAAAATAATTTTTAAATTAAAAAATACTTTCAAAAATAAATAAATAGTTGGAACATGGCACGTTCAATCCCCGCATGTCATGAGCACAACCATGTGAAAGAACCCTAACAATTTTATCAAATGGCAGCTTTTTGTTGACTTGTGCCCTGGTTCGTTGGGCAGGAAGGTGAGAAGGAACTTGCGGCTACATAAATACATCTCACCAAACTCCAGTAACATGCAAGGATGAATGGTGGCGCGAAAATATGCAAGGCAGCCGGATAAAAATAACATAGTTAAATTCTTAATGGTAAAACAATTTAAAATTTAAATAATATAATAAAAATAAAATAAAGTAAAAATAATTAGAATTTAAATTGAAAAATAAAATAAATTAAAAAATAATAAGAAATATAATTAAAATAATAAAGATTAAAATTTAATAAAAAAATAAAATAAAATGTTGAGTGGTAAAATGAAAAAATAAATCAAGAAAATAATAAAAAATAGAGGTAAAAAGAATAAGAATCAAAATTAAATTTTAAAAAATATAATAAAATAATAAGAAAAAAATTAAAAAACAAATATCAAGAAAAAAATATAAAACACGTAAAAAGAGTTATAGAAAATAAAAAAATTAAATTGAATATAAAAATTAAATGAAATAAAATAACTATGGATGAGATTTAAAAAAACTTTAAAAACCATAAAAAACAATAATTAATAAATAAAATAATAAAAATAAAAATTAATTACATTACAAACTGGAAGAAACAATTATTTTTTAAAAATTTGTCCTAAATATCAATAGTGTGAGAGAGGAAAGGGCAAAAAAAACAAAACAAACTACAGTCCAACCGGATTTCCACAATTAGCACGCACCACGTTGCTAGAAAAGAATGATTGGCCGCTCTATAATTACTTAAAATTATCAAACAACCCTTAACCACATCCAAGCAATACAAAGACAAATATAATGAAAAGACTAAAACACCCTTAAAACAATCTTTATTTTTCTTATTTAAAAGGTAATTGTGTAATTTAATTATTAAAAAAATAAAAAAATAAAAGATAAAGAAGGCCTCCATGCATGTTTTTTCCCCTCCCAGTGATATGACCTTAACTTTATTATGTGAAAAAAAAACAAAGACCAGTCAATAACGGAAAGCTTAATATTTATTTGATTTCAAGGGAAAAATAGGTACCTTCCGATGAGGTACAGACTGAGAATATACAAGGAAGTATGCATGATATCACATGTGGGTCCTATCATAATTTATTTAATGGACTAGTTTTTCTTATAATTAGACATAACCTGAGACCCTAATTTTGTTAATAATCAAATGGGTCTCATCCAAATCCTAACTGGTAAGAATTGACTAGATCAGAGGCCTCTTACATGAACGAACCAGCTCGTCATGGCATCATCCCATGAGCTGTTCCCCTAAAACTGCCTGGCTTAGACTTGATTTCATGGACATAATTTTGTTTTTAGGTACCTCGTTCTCAACATTAAAAAGAAAAGAAAAGGGTGCCTTCCTATGGGGTTTTGGATGGCATGTCTTTTCGACATATACATACCTACATTATTTTGTTTCCCTTTAAACCATTTTATTCCTCTGCGATCCTCCAATATTGATCTGTCTAAGATTGCTTCTTGTCTAATTTTACATCTCTTTTCCCTTTACTCATCACAGGCTGTCTTCTCATTTATCAATTGTTCTTTCTATCGTGGGGCATGCAATGCTAGTTCAATTTCATAAAGCTGCATCCTTTACTTGCAGGGTGGGATAATAATTTATGCGCTTGCACGACAGCCTTGGCCAGATTGTGCATCCTTGGCTGTCGGTTTGGCAAATTGGAGAAGCGAATTAGGCAAGTGCTAGGGTAAATTCCGAGGAATTTTGGGTTTTAAAGGAGTGGGAAAACGAATGGCCTGAAGAGGGCTTCTTCCCCCTCAGAATAGAAGAGCTCGAAAGCTTGGCCCGCTAGAGATCATCAATTACTGGCCCATAAGAGCAATCGAAATCTGGATGGAAAAGCCCATCTCCATAAGCAACAAGATACAAAAACAATTTAATACTAAGAAAGTATCTAATTAATTAATCAGGTTTTAGTTTATTTTTTTAAAATTATTTATTCAAGTTTTATAAATTTTATGGTTGATTTATATAATTATTAACTTTAAAACTTGTAAAATTAATGGAGATATAAATATATTCTAGTTAATAAAAAAAATACAAAGACAAAAATATGTGAAGAAAAAATAAAACAAGACAACGTCAAATGACATGATGCTTGTAGTATCCCGGCAATTATATGGATATGATTATAATTCCACACACACGTGTTAAGAAATTGCTTCTCGTTCAATCGACGCCCATGTCCCTTTTGAAATATAAAACTCCGATATATATATATATATATATATATATATATATACCGTTGATATTTTCTCTTAACGACAGGAAATTAATTAACTGAAGGATAAGATTGGAGCAAACAGGAACAATAAGGTGGTGGTGAGTAACAAAGAACAAAGCAACAGAGACAACTTGTGTCTTCTATTTTAAACTTCAGTTACTAAAATTTAGGAGTTTTTGGACTTTAGAAATTTAAATTTAAATATGTGTTAATATAAAACCTTTTTAGAAATTTCTGTAAACAGGGGTGGAACAAAAAAAAAATTAAGAAAGACCAAATTAAAAGAATCATTTTAAAAAAATTTATTTTATTAAAATATATATTAAATAAGGACCAAGAGAGGAGTTGAAAAAATTTTCTTTTTAGGGGCCGGGCCCTTACCAGCCCGCCTCCGCCACTGTTTAAAAATTTATTTTTATTTTTAAAACACTATAGTTTTTTTTAATAATAATAATAATTTTAATAATAACAACAACAATAATAATAAAAAAAATTTTATAACAGCAGTTACTTATCCTAATATGCATTATTAATAATTTTTATAAAAAAAATATCATATTTTCTATAATATATTACTGAGTAGCTAAATTTATACTCTCTCTCTCTCAAAAATAAAATAAAATAATGACCATCTCCCATACAAAAGTGGGAGGCAAAGATGCATCAGCCGAGGTTACCTAAGTAGATCATACATTTTCTTTCATGGAAGAAGTGAGGATTATTATTAAAATTATCCATGTACTCTACTTCTATACAGGAATGGGAATATAATTATATGGATATATTGAATACTTGCGAACGTATTAGAGAAGAGAGAGTACGAAAACGCAAGCAAAATGATAATCTGTTCTACAAGAAACGGAAAGAAAACACCCGACAGAAATGATACAATTTCGATGCTACTTTTGTAGTCTGAACCTGGAAGTCCATCCGATTTTCAAACCACCCCGGTTCTATGTCCCCGTCGATGCTAACCTCTGTTCGTTCTACTTCTATTCGCAACAACCATTGTTTTGTATCTTTTCTCATTCGTCCTTAGTTCCACGTAATGGGTCACAATTTCCTTCCTCTCTTGCCGATGTCGAAGTCACAATTAATCATATTTCACCTTGCAACTAGCTATCAGGTTCTAAATATAACATGGTTATGGTTGCCCATACATAACCTCCTTTGAAGTGCCAGTCTATAACCCTAAAGATCAGGTCTAAAGTATCAATTTATAACCCTCTAAAATTAATTGAGTTCAAAACATCAATTTTCAAATTCCAATCAATTCATGAGTGATATCATATCATGAAATAAAACACATTCAAGTTCTTATTTAAAACATATTTGCAATCATAATAAAACACTTTCATGAATACTTTATATCCTTTTCATGTCATTCTGAAATCATATTCAAAATGCTTTCATACTTTTTATTAAATATATTAAACAAATCCTAAAAAGCCGGTAAAACTAACAAATCTTGTAATTGAGGGTAAAATGGATCTATTAAGCATTGGGGGCAAATTGGTTCACATGTGTTTTTTAGCACAATGAAATGACTTTGTAGCCCTTAAAAGAATATGTATATATATATATATATGTATATATACATATATATGTATATATACATATATATTACTTTTATCTAGGGTTTTTTTTCTTTTCAATATTTTTGCTTAGTGAAATCACATTAGCACCCTTAAAAGCAAATAAAAAAAATATTAAACTTGCACAAAGGGGCATATTTGTTTTTTTTTTAAATAGTGAAGTCATGGAATTGCCATTAAAAAAAATATTAGACTAGTTTCAAGGGTGTTCTAGTTTTTTCATTATGTTTTTTTTTATATAATTTTAAGGTTTATTTAGTGGTTGTTTAATAATTTTAAAAAATAAATATTATTAGAAAAAAATGTTAACGCTTCAGTGCATGGCGGCCATATGCCTTTAGACAATGCATTCATGGTTTTGTTCGGTTACCAAAATCCACCATCCACAAAGGTGTTGGGAGTGATGCATTATCCTCGTTGCTTTGGTGAGGCGCATGTTCACAATAATGGTGAAATTGAGCTCTAATAAACTATCTTTTTAAAAAAAAAAATTTCTCTTTAAGCCTAGAAATTCACACCAACTCTTTCAAAAGTCTATTATATTCTTCAATTTTTATTTTTATTAATTTTGGTTTTTATTCTTTTAATTATAATTTATTTTATTTTCAATACTTTTTAAAGTTATTTTTTTAATTTTATCTTTAAACATTTTATTTTATTTATTTATTGTATCTAATTTAGTCCTTATTTATTTATTGTTCTTTTTCATGTTTTTATCTTTTCTTAATTATTTGCTTTAATTTCATTTCTTATTATTTTATATGATTTAATTTTTTTATCTGATTTTAGTCCTCATTTTTTATTGATAATTTATTACCCTTCTCTTGAGGTTTTTTATTTTGATTTTATCCCTTAACATTTTATTTCATATAATTTCTTTATCCAGTTTAATTCTTATTATTTTTATTGCTATTTTTTAATTTTTTTAATTTTTGGGTTTCAACTTACTCTTTAGTTGTTTTCTTTTATTTAGTTTTTATACCAAATTTGATTTTTATTTTTTATATGTTATTTCTTTTATTTTAATATTTTTTATGATTGAAGTTTACTAAGTGATTTTTTTTTGTGTACCTTTCTATAAGGTAATCTAGGTTTCATAGTCCGGATTTGATTTATATTTTTTTTTATGTTTACTTATTAAAAATTAATTTTTTTTAAATTTATCATTCAATATTAGATTATAGCACCTTAAGCTTCATTATTTGTTTCATTTTATTTTTATAAATTATCCCGAGTAACAGGTTAATCAAGTCAACATGGTTGACTTGGATTTTTTTGCCCAATGTTTTTTTATAATTTTATCATTTGATATTAAATTATTATTCCTTAAACTTTATATTTTTTTTATGTGGAATTATTTCATATATGAGTTAGTCAAATAATCCAAGTTAAAATCTAGGATTTACAAAATGAATAGAATACTACCGGACACGATAAAATTACTCCACTGGAATCTATACTCAATTATATTTCCATTCATATTTATTTTGTCTAGTGAAACTTTCTATATGAATTACTTTTAATCTTGAAACTACCTTGAAGGTTGTTGCCAGGCAGTCTGCACAGTGCACACCCTTCACTCTTTTAATAAATAATTCCTTTATGAATATCATATAAATATGTCATTTACGGTATTATTATAATCTAGACATTATAAGATTTCTATACATATATTATATGTGCCCACAAATAGCACCAAATAAGTGCGACCCTCTGCCAGCATGTAAATCCAGCACGTAATAACCATTCAATTTTTCCACCACAAATCACCAACCCTTGCTAATGATAAAGGGAGAATATTTTTGACCAAAAAAAATAATAATGGGAGAAATTCATTGAAAATTTTTATATACTATTATTTCCCATCACATTTTTATGTGATTTTATGTATTCGACACAACAAAATCAAACAAATTTGGTTTAAAGAGACAAAAAAATAACACAATAAGCAGCCACGTGTCTCCTTTTTCAACCAATGGAAGGGGAACTATAAGACAAATGACCACCCTTCCATTGCTGAAAACGGTCCACATCTTTTTATTCATTTATTTGTCCTAACCAAAAAGGCAAATGGGTGCGTCTACTTAACACAATAAGGCTGTGTTTGGAAGACAGGACATGCAAGGTCGTTCGAATGAAAATAGAGAAGAGAGCTCGTCTCCTCTCCTCACTTTTTTTACAGGATAAACAAAGGTTGGAAATTACTTCTTTCTGTTTCAAGAAGAAGCACCTCAATCTAGATATGGACGGCTTGCCTACAAACTTTAGTTTTGATACATGAAAGCTAACTCGATGGTATCTTTATTGTCAAAACAATTTTTTATTCATGAAATACATATTCAAATGTGAAAATAAAAACTAATTTATGAAAATAAATCTTTCATGAAAATATCTAATCCTTAAAAATAATTGCTCATTCTTCACTTTTTACACTACAAGAGTATAAATATCATCTTTATATTAGGGAAAGATCCATAATAATTTGATATATTTTATAAATAAAATATTAGAATGATGTAGGATATCATATCATATCATATCTCTTAACACTAAATAAATAATTAAATTTATGATAAAATAGATATAAGATATTTTCTTTCTTTTTTATGCCATCTTTAAATTATATATTTATGTTGTTCAAATAACAACTCATCTTTTTAATTAAAAAAAATAAAAATTTAACTTTAAAATTTTATAATCTATCTAAAACAGGTATAAAATTATAACTGTGGTATAAATAATCAAATTCCTCATTTGCATATAAATATGGTTATGCGTTTAGGAAACCTTAATTGATTTTATAGTAAAAAAATTTAATATCAAAGGAGATTTATTTTGAAAAGTTTTTTTAAATGATAATTAATTATAATTATTTTGACAATAAAAAGAAATCTCTTCTTATTTTCATTTATATTACCAAATAATAAAAACTTAAGAAAATGATACAAGATATCCCTTATATATATATATATTGTTTTTTTTTTTTGACACCCACGCACACACAAGCCTTTCAAATTCATTTCTTTGAAATAACCTTTTCCATTTCCTATCTCCCAAACAGAACTCTAATTTCCAACCACATGTCCAGAACAAGAGTAACCCACGTGACAATTGACCTGCTAAGCCAGTCACTTACTGTTCATAGCCTATAATACCTGCAAGACCCCGCATCGTTTCGTTGCGTAGGTGTCCGTGTAAACCACACGTCATTTCCATTTTTCTGGTTATTTCCGGCGGCAACCGCGAGACGCATCAACTTCTTCTGGTACAAATTTTTCTCTTTTTTTTTCACCAGAATCCCACAAGACTTTTACCTCAGAGTCGCTTCTATATGCAATTATACTTCTGGCTGTTATGTGTCATGTCATAGAATTATGTCAATGCTGATTTTATTTTATTTTTGGCATTAATTTGTTGTGCTCTAAGTTATTGTATTTATTGTAATCAGAATTTGAGATTGCGATGTGGTTAATGAATGAGAGGTGGCGAGGTCTGGTTTTTGAGATTACATGGTTGATCGTGGTGATTGGTTTGCTTATTTATCTTTTTGGGAAATTCTGATTGATTTGTGTATCAAGTGATGCTCTTTATGAATGGTGGGTTTTGAGTTTGTGGTGAGAATCCATGAAACTTTTATCAAGAAAGGATTGGGCTGTTGTTAATTTTAGCTAAGTTATGGTTTTATTGTTCGCAAGATTTATGATCAAAGTAGTAATAGGTTAATTTAATTCCGTGGGTAGAATACCATTTTTTAATTTATGATTTCATGGAGTACTAGGGATTTTATTTATTTGACTGTGATTGGAAATTTCACTTATTTTTCACCTTTTCTGTTAAGTTCTCAAGTGGGGTTTTTTTCTATATTGTTTCCAGAAAAGGAAGCAATGGATTTTTTGCTTGAGGGAACAAATGAGGACGCATCTGAATGCCATTTTGATGACAAGGACATTCAGAGATGCCCATTTTTGAGGAACATCAACAAGCCAACCAGCTTTTCGTTCTCTCCTGTGAATTTCCTTAATCCTGTAAGTTGTTGACCTTTGAAATGAGCACCATCTTGCCTTTTGATCTGCGCAGTTGGTTTATTTTATTTTTCTGGTTGCAAAAGTTGGTCAAGTACCTTAAATTTGACCTCTTATCTCTGTTTCTTAAGGTACAAGGAGCTAAAGGTCCAATTTTTGAAGATGGCCCGAATTTTGGTATGGCGTTTAAGCTCTTTCATGGCAAGGATGGGGTTGTCCCACTCTCAAATCAGTCCAGCTTTTATGATAACACTTTGGAACCTGAGCCTGCTCCTCAATTCAATCCCTTAGCTGCAAAAGCTGCCACCATCAGTCTGTCCGCATTTGGTCCTGGTGGACCGTTTGGCTTTGGTTCCTTCAATGATAAGTGGAAGAATCAGAAAAAGAAATCAGAATCAGCTAGCAAGAAAGAACCATCTTCTCAGGTAGATGAACACTTTTTACCTGAATATAATTGATTGGGATGCAGGGAATCATTTTGAACTCAAGTGTAAGAGAAAAATATGTTTCTTGTTCCTGTGGTATAGCAAACATATTTAATTCAGGTGAATGATCCAATCATGCCATCTTGAAACAAATATATTGAGGCAACAGATTTCAACAATGGTTTGTTTGTGAAACATGGTATATAAAATAGAAATGGATATCGTCTTGCTTTTGTGGACTGAAATTGTTCCTTTTGACTCTTGAGTCACTTGTCCTGCGAATGACCATAACCACAGTGCTATTCACAATGTGTTATGTTTTTGAATTTCCAGAAAGGAAACACATCAAAACATGAGGCAATGGGAAACGAATGGCTGGAAACAGGCAACTGCCCCATAGCTAAGTCCTATAGAGCTGTGAGCCGTGTACTCCCACTAGTAGCATCGACTCTTCAGCCACCCCCTAGCATGAAGCTTAGGTGTCCGCCTGCTATAGTTGCGGCAAGGGCTGCCCTAGCCCGGACTGCCCTTGTTAAAAACTTGAGACCTCAGCCACTACCTGCAAAGATGCTTGTCATTGCTCTGTTGGGCATGGCCGTGAATGTACCATTGGGCATGTGGAAGGAACACACAGAGAAGTTCTCTCTTCAATGGTTTGCAGCTGTGCATGCAGCTGTGCCCTTCATAGCCATGCTAAGGAAGTCTGTCTTGATGCCAAAAACTGCCATGGCACTGACCATTGCAGCTTCTATCCTAGGGCAGATTATTGGTTCTAGAGCTGAGAGGCACCGGTTGAAAACTGTGGCTAGCAAGGAAAGGTTGGAAGTAAAAACAGCTATTGCTGCTGCCGTTGACAGATACAGCCCAAGCCAGGTCAGTGGCAATGCTGGCACTAATTGTGGTACAGAGATGTCATGGGACCCTCTTCTTATTAAGGCTAGCGGAAGCAAATCATCTACCAATGTTTGTTTCTAACAACACAAACTGTGAGTGGAATGGAATAAAAAAAACGGCAGCAGTATTCATGGCGAATAATGCCAAGATTTGGAGATTAAACTTTCAGTGAAGCCTATGGCATGTAACATATGAACTGTTTATTTCTTGTGCTTTTTATGTAACATGAGTTGCAACTCAATCATAAGGGCATCTCCAACGTACGAGGCAAAAGAAAAGCCAATGGTAAAAGGATAGCTAAAATGACTTTTCTCTTTCAAAAATGCTGTTCGTACATACCTCCATCAAAGTGGAAACAATTAAAAAAGAAGAAGCCATGTGAAAAAAAAAAAATAGAACTTCAAACTCTTTAAAGAAAAAGTGAAGTTTTTCTTCCTCGCTCTTCAATACAATTAATTCTTCAAATAATTTTTTTTATCGGAGTATACAATAATTAAAAAAAAAAACTATATTTATACTATGCAAAATACCATATTAACATTTTGGGACTTCAAAATAGCATTTGAGATGCTCTAATCAAATGATTCTCAACCTTATATTCTGAGAACTATTCCCTTCCTGAAATAAAATATCAGGATTCACCTTATATGCTGTCATCCTCAAAGCACAGCTGCATGGTTGAAGTGCTCTCCAGGAAAATTTCAAGATCGGGACGGAGGTTTAATTTCCCTTGGAAATCAAATAAATCCTTCCAGCTTCAATCCGGTTGTAGAATTGGTCAGCCACTTGATTAAAGCAGGTTGCTTTGATTTCTCCACCATCACAATGAAGAAGATCAAAGGAGAAAACTTTGTCATCTCCACGAGTATTATTATAGTGCCCGAGTTCTGCTTTTGTCATCGCCTTGGCCTTGATTGTCCGCCTACCATGGTATGGATTCAATGCAGTAATTGGAACGATCCTAGGAGTAGCTTCATTCCTAGCAACTGATCCTCTGTTACTGTACGTCAGGGATGGTTGCTGATATGCTGACTGCGGGGGGCAAGAATAACGGCCCATATGAGGTTGTGGAGTTTCTGATCTGGGGTTGCGGAGGCCCGCATACTGTTTAGCATACAACCCACTTGTTGGAACTGATACAGGTGATCCAGCAGCAGCTTCTACTTACAGATAAAATGGAGGAGCATTTGTTGGAGCAAACCTTCCTGAGCCATAATTTCTAGAAGGAGAAGTATCATGAGACTGATTTATCTCAGGGCTGTGTACAAATGCCATAGACCTATTGATTTCCAACCATGCCACCATGAACTGAGCTGGTACCAAATGACTGAAGACTTGCATTGACTCTTCCTGGTTGATCACCTGACGGTGATGAAGGCCCTGAAGATTTTTGAGCCGATACAGGATTTACAATTAGCTCACATCCTTCTGCTATCAGAGCCAATTCAAGAACAATAACAATCCTGAATTCAATGAACAAACAACAACATCACCAACAAGAAGATAACATAGCACTAGAGAAGGAAGTACAGTTTAATTGCTCCAAAAACTACTGGTATTATTAAGATTTCCACTTCAAGATGCGTGCGAAAGTCTATATTTTTCACATGGATTCCTGAGGTATATGCACCGGCACCCACGCAAAAGCTTTCAAAAGAAAATGTTGTGCCAACACTGCAGCGGATACTTAAACACTCAACGAGCAAGTTATATTAATAACATAAACAAACCTAATTTACCTATAATAACATAAACAAACCTAATTTACCTATCATCCATTTTTACTGAATCAAGTTATTGATAAATTAACTTCAATTAATTTAAATATTTTTAATTAAATTATTTTTTTATTTTTTATTTAATATTAAAATTATTAAAATTAAAATTTAATTTATTTTTTATAAGATTATAATAATTTCAAAACTATAAATTTAACAAGTTAATTCAAATCAATCTAATATTTTATCATCTCAACATTTAAAAAAAATATTATATTAAATTTTTTATTTGAATTAAATTATATTTTACCGGTTATTTAAATTATATTTAAACTTGTTAAATTGATAATTAATTCTCACGTTATTTAAAAAAATATTATATTAAAAAAACATTAGCATATCCTGAATTTTTTTAAAAGATTTAAAAACCATGATCCGACTGCTTCGAATAGTAACGCAGGCCAATTATCTGATACAATCGTATGTATCCTGGCAAAGTAAATGTGTGATAGATGTTCAAGAGAGTCTTTGGTATTTACCTAAAAAATGAACTACTTTTGTTTTATCTTTGCATCAAAAGGTATTGACTTCTAAAATATTTAATTTGACTGAAAAACGTTATTGTTTCGTTTTAATATCTATTTTTGAAAAATACTTAACGTCTAATTTTGCCTTTATTCATCCAGAGTTTTTGAGATGCTTCGCAATCAACAATTATTATATTATTATTATTATTTTATACTTTTGCTAAAAGAAAAGGGCGATTTCATGTAAAAATAGTATATTTGTAAAATCTTTTATTTTTTTAGGTATTGTATTTGTGACAAATCTATAACTTTTTGAATATTTTTTTATAAAAGTAAATTGTTTAGAATTTTTTCTCTGTTTTTCTCTTTACACTTTGCATATTTATTACTTTATACTTTCTCTATTTATAACCATTCCTTTTGTTTTTATCTTCATTTATTTATATATTTATTTATTTTCCCCATCTTTTCTCTTTACATTCTTTTGAAAAAAAATTATTATTTTTTATTCTTTATAAAAACATATTATATCAAGACTAAAATGAAATAGTATTTCGCTATAGTAATTGCAACTTTATCTCATTTTTTTACCGCATAAAAAATTAACTTAAGATGCTAAACATTTTTATTACCTTAATGATCTTCATTTTATTTTATTTTATTTTATGTAATCATTGACATTTTGCTTTATAATTATATTATTTTACTTGATATTAACAATATATTAATAATACTTACACATTTATTCTTATATATTTATTTTTTTACATTCAACAAAAATTATTTGACTAGCAGCAAAATGAGTCAAATAAATGTGTAAATATTTTTTTTGTATTTCTTGGCATGGATGAGACTCAATTTATTTAATTAAATATATCCATAGGTTTTTCAATTTATTATTAGATTTTTTTTTGTCAAAAAGCATTAAAAAAACCTATATATTTATTTTTTTTAAAAAAATATTCAATCCATGGTTTGAAAGAGCTAGCTACATAAGTTCTCCCATGCAATACAAATCTTAATGAATGTGTTTGATGATTTTGTGCATGCATTTTTATAAAAGTGATTTTCAACAAAAAAAAAAAAGGAATTTATGTTTATCTAGTATTTGGTGATTTTGTGCATTTATTTGTTAGAACCTTTTTTTCCTAGTTTGAAATAGAAACCTCATTTGCCCCTTTTGGGCAAAAGGTACTTTTCTTGAAGCTCTGCTATAATGTGTATATTATCATGAGTAGGATTATTATTGAGTTTTCAGGGTAAAAAATATTCCGCTGAAGTTTAGGAAAACAATTGTTATAAATAATACTCTCTAAAAATATTTTCAAGTCATCTTGAATATCAATCAAAACTTAGTTTCTACTGTGAACCTAGTAGTTTCTAAGAAATTAAATTCTCTTTAATAAATTCTAAATCAAATTGGGTTCAAGAGAGCTCTAGATCGACCTTTAATAACATGGTCTGTCGAGTAAGGTTGATGCCAGACCTTACCGAACAAACAGGCACCCTGCACGAGCACCAAGCAAAGCTGCAAAATGCAGGTAAAAATAAAATGAATCATCATCAAATCCTTTGACAAAGGCTTTTGTTTTGTCTTCACACGGCCAGCTATTCACTTAATTTAGCACAAGTTCACAATTACACTTGGGGAACCTGAAACCTTTCGTAATTGTCAAATTGTACACATCCATCGATTTAGAACAGAGACAACCAGCCAGGCTATGATGGTAGAGCCAAATCCATGCAATAAGAACTTGAGCATGTTCAATGTATTAAAGCATGTCCGCAAACTACGAATCCTGAAACTTCTAAAACTCAATTGGCATTTTAAGAAGTTATGGTAGAGACTAAATGTCGGAAATATGATAGAACCCAGTTCAAGATGAAACAACAAAAACTCAACATCCCACTCAAAAAAACCCACTTGACAGTGTCAAGTCTACTTCTTCTCCTCCTTTTCAGCTTCTGCAGCCCTCTTCAACCTGACACCAACATGGCGTGCATTTGTTCGCTCCGCACGGAGCTTGTCATAAGCCTTGAATGACTTCATCTCTTCAGTGACCTTCACAAGCTCCACAGCTGGCTTCTCGCGTACAATAGGCATGAAATGTCCTTGCACTTGGGTAGCAGTTGCTAGTTCCTCAGGAGCAGAATCACCAGCCTGCAAAATACATGAATAAAAATTACATTCATGTAAAAAGAAAGACGATCATACTATTACTCTGCCATACCACAGAAAGTACCTTGGACTTGCGAGCGCGTCTTGGAAAGACAACCAATTTGGCCTTGTATGTTTTCAGCCTCTGAACATTAGTTTGGAGACCCTCCAAGGAGCGATTCCTACGACGGTGATCAACAGCAATTCCTATCGTGGGAGCTAGTTTCTTTGGAATACCAGCAGCCTGGTGAAGGAAAAAGAAATGGGTTATTCATCAAACAATACTTATAAAAATATCCATAGTGACCATATAACCACAAATATGCAATATTAGATAGAAAGAGAAAACTGTTCTAAAGACTTGCAAGACCTAAAACAAATTACATATTCCTGCTTACAAAGCAATGTACCATGAATACTAGATATATATACATATCCATCTCCAATTACTGTTAACACAAAACACTACAAGCTAGAATCTGAAACCAGGTACAGAAAAAACACAACCCTGCATATAAGTGAATATAGACACCATAACCCGGAACATACAATTAATAGCAAAAAAAACAATTAGCCATTTTGGAGCCTAGAAAATGATTAAAAATAAAAAAGCAGTCAACAAAAACAGGACAAAGAAAACCGACCTTGAGTTCTTCAAGAGAAAACCCCCTACCAGCTCTCACTTTCATATTATACTTCAAAGTCTGGCCATGTACAATGGGTCGAAGAGGTCCAGCTGTAGGCCGGGGAAAGATTTTGACAGCCTTCTTCTGACGAGCTGAAAAATTTTACATAGATAATAAAAATATTGTTACTAAAAGTACACAATGGGTCAGGTACGAGTCTGTTCTATTACAGATAGTAACAGGAAAGGTTAGCCAGAGGCTTCTCACCAATGCGTCTGCGGGTCTTTCGAGCTGGTTGGTTAAACCATGTCTTGACATAGTTTTGCCAGTGCTTCTTGAAGTGACCATTGGGCACAACATTGTTATGCTTAACCATGTCTTACCTGAAACAGTATGTGAGTTGCGGAGTTAGAGACAGTACATTGTTATACTGATGCAAAAGGAATGGATCTGGCAACATCAAGATGGCAAAACTTGAAGTAATAGTAACACAATCACAGTAATTTCAATTTGTTTATACCAAAACACTGAGCACTACCTTCTGAAAACAAAACTACTTCGTTACTTGAGGTAACCATTAAAGGTCTTCAAATTCATTCATAAATAAAAATAAGATAAAAAAATAAAAGCATTCAATGGCAGGCTGGCAAGAAAGCAAGGAGACCAGAAAATAACTCAACCCACAATTCTGACGACCTGTCCAGGTCGATGGAACGCAATGACTCAATCATTCCATAGCATTATAGGCTCATTCAAAATATTGAGAATTTAAATATCGTGGTGACACTAGCGATTAGATACAAAATGAGCTACACGTCGAAGCAGCAGGATAGAACACACAGGCTAAAAAAAGGAAAAAACCCAAAACAGAAAATCACTTAGTAACTCTTGTGAAAAGGAAGGTAACAGACATCAACTAGTTTGAAAATAAAGTGAACACAATTCCACAAATAATAGAAGTAAATCTAGTTCTTTACCCCTTTCACTTTCCCAGGGCCCAAACATGTATAAGCGATTACAGAAAGAAACAAAAGCATAAACAGAACTGTAAGAAATACTTAAAAGTGATCAGATCCAACAACGCCCTTCGCAAAGGAAACAGAATACAAGGCAAAGATTACCCAAGTTCTGGGTTACTTACAAAATACAAAAAAATCAAGAATCAAAATCGTAGTAAAAGAGGAGAGGAGATGCCGACAGATACCTGTTAGCGAGAGAAGGGCGGCTATCAATTACAAATGAAAGCTGTAGAATTTTTTAGGGTTAGCTTCGTTTATATTAAATAAGCTTCTCAAAAAACCCTAGGGACTCTTGGGCCTGGGGTTCGGTTACTGCCTATCTTCAATGGACTCCTTTGAGCTATCAAATTCAGCCCAGTTCACCATAATTTTTAATTATTTTATAAGACCTTTCCTAAAATATATCCCTGAATTATTTATTGGAATAGTATTAATTTTACTCTCAAACTATTTTTTATTAATTTTATTATTTGATTTGTTAACTAATTAATTTTGAATTCATAAAAACAATTAAGCTTTCAACAAAATTATAACTCATAAAATTAAAGCTTTCATGAAAATTTAAATTGAAAAGTCCATGAAAAATATTTCCCCTAAAGTATGTTTTCTTACTAAATATATAATTTTATTATTTGTCAAATATTATTAAATCATTTTTAAAAGGCTTAAATGATCCCTGAGTAATTGATAAACAATTTTTTATATCAAATAATAAATAAAATAATAAATAAAATTTAATTAGTTTTTTATTTGTATTTTGTATTTTAAAATTAAAATATTTTTAAAAGAATCACTTCAAGCATCCCAAACTTTGCTTGTGATTAGATTTTCTCTTTATAATTTTATAAATCACTGATACATGCTAAAGTTTCTAATTCGTATAGGAATTTACTTTCTTATTTAAGTAAGATTCTTTTTTATTTTTTAAATTATTTTGATATATATATATATATATATATATATATATATATATATTTTGAACGACAATTAAAAGACTTCCAATCACCCTCAGATTTGCTGACTATGGATGTCACCAGTCACGATGATCACTAAGAGAAAATCCCGACAAAAACCTTACGCCATTGATCGATTAGAGTGATTATTCTTGACTGTGATGGGCCCACATGCACCGCTTTCCCTCTCACAAAAAAAAAAAAAAAACAGCAATATCTCTTCTTCCTTCTCCACTCAAATAAAAGAAAACCCTCTCCCACCCGAGTCTCCGATCACCGGATTAATGATTCCGGTGACCGGCTTTTTAACCCAAATCTCAGAAATCTGTGTGTACTGAAAATAGTATAGTATAGTATAGTATAGTATAGCATAGCATAGCGGTAGTGATGGATGTTAGTGATGATGAAATGGAAAAGGAAACAGAAACCCCTGAAAATGGGAAAAAGGGTTTCATATATCTTGCCTTTCGATTAACTTTAGCTCTTCTTTTCCCAATCTTTGCCTTCCTTTCCTTGTCAATAGTAGTAGGCTTTTTAGCATTTTTCATGGGTCATTTGTCAATTACAACTCCCCTCTCTCTTCCCTCTCAGTGCAAGATACTCTCCAGCAGTACGTCCCTCTTACTGTTACCCATGTGGTTCTAAACTTGAATTAATATCTGTTTTTTATATATTTTTTCGTTTTTGATACAATGAGTTTTTGTTGATTTATTCATTTGTTTTGGTTTGTTTTTGAATTGTGTAATGGGTTGTTTTGTTTTTCAGGTGTGGATCTTAGATCATCTAAGGTTTGTGAGCCTGGGTTTTTGAATTATAAAGCCAACCATGTGTTTTATCCATATAACAGAAGCAAATTTCGCTGTCGCTATGATTACTACTGGGCTTCAGTGTTCGAGGTGATTTTATCTTGTTCTTTTCAGCAAGTATACATGATTTCTATATTGCAAGGGATTAGGAGTATCTGCTGCTAAAATGATTTCTTGTGATAACTGAGGTCCGTTGTTTTGCTAGACTAATGCGTAGTGGGAGTGGAAAAGAAAGGGAGAATGTACTCCTTGAATACTTGAAATACCAAAAGTAGATTTGAACTTAAAATTAGTTAGACAGGTAACTTAGAAGTTGAGATTATGCAAGCTAAAAACTATGGTGTTTCCAATAATTCATTCTCAAAACACTTGAAGTTTATGAGAGCATGGTCTCGTGCCATGATGTGGAATGGCATTCCTTGGAACATTTCAGCTTGAAATTTGTTGTCGGGTTAATAGATGCACAGGGGCTGGTGTTTGTATGGAATGTCATGATCATTGCTGGTCTTGTTCATTATGTAGAAGTTCCAGTTGAAGGATATCCTAATTCCTTACCCCTTAGGAGTATCTTCTACTTTCAGTCATCACAAAGTTTGTATACTGATAACTAACACTGGTTTTCTAGTTTGGTTAAGATTAACATGTAATTGATAGGAGTCCAGATCCTATTCTAACTCAAGAGTATTGTAATCTTCAAACCTTTCAATGCAAAAGGGAAGATTTTGTATAGTTCTTTTGTATTTGATTAGAAGCATCTATTACCCAAAGGGAGAACGAGTGTAAAATCTGGATACATCACTCCCAATAGAGGTGATATCAAAGGATGAAACGGGGAACCTCTCACTATGATATAAACTCTTCTCTATATCAGTGGGTGCTCTCAATCCTTTGTTTTATCACTAATCTCCAAGGATCTATGATCCAAAGGGAGATCAGGAAGTGCAAAATTTGGATTCATCATCCCCTATAAGAGGTCATATCAAAGGATTAAACCAGGGACCTCTCACTATGATATAATATGTTCTTTATATCAGTGGATCCTTTCAATCTTTTGGTATGTAACAAATCTCTTAACTTTGTTATGTACTATTAAAGTTCCAATCTTTTTGTTTAAAGAAGAAACACCATATTTGTTGGGTCTGTGGAAGCTGTATTTGAAGAAAATTGTGTTGTTACTCATTACAAGAGGAGACAACGAAAGGCTTGTTTCTTACATGCCACCTTAATAATCTTTATATGATGCAACACTGGTTCCTTGTTGTTTCCTATCGTACCTTGGATTATAGTCAATGTACCCCACATTCTTCGAAGGAACATGCGCAAATAGATAGTTGCCTCTGTTATTTTGTTGTCATCATTGTTCTATATGACTGTTATTTCGGGTCATGCTTATGCCAATGTGAAAGCTGCCTTCTATGTGCCATCAGTACATTTTCTGGATGAATGGGCACAAGACTTCACTTCCCCATTTTACTTAGCTTAGCTGATGATCTGATTGAAGACTTACTCTAGATGACTCATGATCAACTCTTCCCCCCCCCCCTCTCTCTCTCTAACACATACATCCATAATCCTTCTAAATCTCTGGAAACTCTATGCAGGTAGTACTCCGAGACAGATTAGATACACGAGAGGGCAACAAATATTCTGTTAATATGTCTTCATTGCCTGTTTTTCAACCTTTCATAATTGTCTTTGATCAATAAATTCTAGCAGATTAGAAAATTTGCTTTTGATTTTTGTATTATATATCTGCACATGCTGTTTCTGTATTTGCTTTGATGTAGCTATAGAGTTGACAATATCTTAATATTAGTTTTACAGTGCACAGTCAATAGAAAAATTTCAACATTTAGCATATGGCTATGAAAGAAAATGGAAATATATTACATGTATATGAGCAGATCCTCTAATAATATGTTTGGAGCTCCTCATTTTCAGAAACCTTTCAGTGGCTGTAGTTTCACATGAATCCAACCTGTGCTTTTGGATCGGGTTGAGTTAGGGTTTCAAAGTACCACTTCTGCAAGTTTCATGCTTGCACATTTCAAATTCTCATTACAACATATAGTCAAGTTTTGCACACACTTGAGCGTGTATCTGACTAGTTTTAGATGTGCAATGGGTTGAGGCATTGGTGTCGAGAATGGGTCTTTTTAATATTATTTTTTGTCAACTTTCCATTTGCAGGTGGAATACAAAGATCACTCTTTGGGTCAAACACGATTTGCATTAGCAGAGGCTCCAAATGAGGCCCTACCTCTAAATTGCCGGCCTAATTTTGGTGCTGCATGGTTGACCAAAGATAAATTCAAGGTAGGGATTGCAAAGCTTCCAGTCTCCCTCATTGTTATTGCAATTTAAGTCAAATTTCCTCAAGTCTAGTATCTTATTCTTTTCTACTCATTCTCCTCAGGTTAATAAAACCTACGACTGCTGGTATACGTCTGGCATTTTGAAAGTGAGCTTATATCGTGATGATCTTTTCAGTTGTCAAGCAAAAGATCCATCTCAAGTTGAGATGATTAAACGTTTTTTCATACTGTGAGTATTTTTTTAATAGAAAAATAACACTCAATCTTATTTACTTTACATATATTCTGTGCATTTCTATGGCATTTGATGTCTTCGATATAGATGGTGAATTTACATATCCAAACTAGATGATGGATGGCCAAGGGATCATCTTGAGTGTGTAAAGCAGTTTGAGTTGACTGTCTTGATAGATATGAGTTAATGATAGTTATGTATTTCTGCTAATATTAGTGGCCATTTGTTAACATGGACATGCCTTTTATTTTTATGGTCCTCACCAATCAGAGTGACTCATCTATCATTAAATGAGTTGAATATAATTTTCATTTCTCCACATGTTCTGGTAGAAAGTGCAGTCCTTGTATGATTAAACCTTACTGCTCCTATATTTTTGGAAATGGTTAGCTGCAAATGATGTAAATGCTAGGCATCTGTTTGCAATTGTTGTGTGGCTTTGGCAGTATTTAATGTAAAATCGCTGGCTTTTATATGTTCAGATCTAAGGAGATGTTACACTCCTCGTTGGTTCCAAAGAAAGGAAAGGCTGGCAATTGGAGGTGGGAAACAATAGCTGGAGTTATTGCTGGTTTTTCAACTTCTATAATCACCATCAGCTTTATACTAATCCTACAGCACATAAAATCATGGTTTCGTCTAACCCCTGTAGCTAGGATGTTTTCTTACACCAATATAGTCTTCTTCAAGCGCGCTTGTTTTCTTGTGGCATACATTTCTTTTATGGGTTGGTTGACAATCCAGTATGGGAAAAGACTTGGTCTGCCTGAGATCCGCAGAGTTTATAATTACTAGCAGCATTCTTTTTGCAAGTGCCAATTCCTTTTTTCGCTTCCTGGATCCTGGATGCTGCAATTCGACACATTCCTGGCCCAAAGGTACGTGATTCCTGTGGTTGCCAGATGTGTTTTGATAGAGTAAACGCTGAGCAACTTGTGTATCTTGCTGAGAAAGTCTTTCATGTATAGGCATCATATTATACGGGGGGAAAAAATCTCATTGATGTATTATATTGTAAAATCTTGTTTTGAAGGCCATGATTAATAGAAGAGAGAATATCTGTCTTTTCTGCTCCCTGCGAAGGATACGAGCACGACAGAGTTTATGTCTCCTAGTACTTTCTTATGCCTGGGAAAGATGCAAGAATAAACTTCCTCAATCCCCAATATGTTGATTGTGGTAGAACCTCAAGGGAAACGCAAACAATCTCTTACAAAAAGAGGGATGGAAGTGATTCCAAAATTATCCACGCACATCAGCGATCATCAGAAGCAAGTTGACTATTAAACACGTAGGCTAGAACCATCTCTCAGGATAAAAGCCTCCCAGCTTGATATTTACACCCAGCTGGTTCATCCTTGTAGAAATTTAAAAATTTACATCGGTTTCACAGTTTATCAGATACGGCATACCATGCAGTTACTTTCATGCACATATGATGAACAAACAAGTCACAACACCTGCACTGGAAAATTGAGGCTAGGTTTAACATCTTGGGTTGGGTTTTCTTAGATTACTAGATTGGGTCTTCCAGAATTACTGCAGCTTTCGCAAAAGATTTGCCGCTTACATGGTGCACCAGTGTGTGGTATGCAAGAGTCAAAGGGAGAGTAACTTCTACCACATCTTCCCTGTGTCTGCTAGGATCCTCTCAATTTCTTCGAAGAGGCGTTCCTTTTCATCAGTCAACTCTTCATTCTGTTTCTGAAGCTCCTCTATCTGCTTAGTCTGCTCAGAATCCTTCCTGTAGTAGTATTTCACAGTAATTGATTACTAGCAGAACATAACGCAGACGTCAATCAAAACAAACATGATAGGAGAAATGAAATCTCAATGCATTCCTCGACAGCTCAATTGGAAGCACTTTAGTTCTAACCCTGTCATTACCTGTTCATGAAAGACAGGTTCAGCTTGAGTGATCGTACTTCCTTCTCGAGATTTTCACATCGCTTAAGGATTGACTGCATATCGGTCGGGATTGCTGGAGTCATATTCCGTTCCTTTGCCTCCGCCATTCTAACATCACCAAAGAATTCAACGTAAATCAAACCTAGCAGGAAATAGCTATCCTCTAAAACCTGTACATGCTTTCTTTGTAAGACTAATTTCGAGTTACTTCTGTTATCCTCGTATAGCTCATGAGGTCTAGTGGTGCAAATTGGAGATCTTCCATATATCCTTATGCTTAACACTTCAAAGGAAAGGATAATTAGCCATTTGATTTTCTCAGTTGTTTAACCGTAATGCTTGAGTCCTGATATCGCAAGTATCTGACAGTACAACTGCTAACCATTAACTGACTGATCAATCTATTCCTGATGAAGGTCATATCAAAATGATTCTGAAAGTTTGAATAACAGAGCCAATAAAGCTGAGAGATTAAGTTCAGCTTACTTCCGTGAACGTTCCACTCTGCGCTTTTTAGTTGGGTCCGCCTTGTCCACTGCATAAATCTGGTCGGTTAGATATTGCATACCAATATACTAATGCAGCGAAGCATCTGAATAGGTTTTATGCTTTGCTTAAATCACTATAAGCATACCAGATGAAATGAATGAAGTTTTCAAGCGCAATATTACCGGGTGATAATAAAGAAGAACTACAGGAACATTGTGTTCCGCAAGCAAAACTGGCAGTTGCAGATTTAGTGATTTTAGTATTAAGTTTTCCTGTTCAAGAACTACGTTTCTGTATCATGAACAAATCGAAACAAATAGTGCAACGCGTTCATGTTGACTCCTCCTTTCAGTAATGCCAGGCATAGGAAAGCCAACTGTCATGCTGGTGAGATTCTTAAGGATAAGGTGATTACCTGAACCTGCCGAAGTCTCGGATCCATATCGGATGAGCTCCCCCTTCTACAAGAGAGAAAGGAAGTAGGTAAAGAAATTCAAGTTTAATCAGAGTACTTTATTCTCCATTGAAGCGTGTAAGATACCTTTCGATCGTCCTTCAAATTGTCAATTATCCGTTCTCTAAAATCTGCGTTTGAAATGTAAGATGCACGAACAAACTTAGAAACTAAATCAATCGAGTTTCAAGATAAAACAGAGGCCATTCTTTAAACTGCACACCTTTGGCTCTAGAACCATTTTCTGAACTCCTACCATTTTCAACTCGTTTCCTTGAGCTCTCACAAACGCTTAGAGTTTGACTTGAGTTGCTGGGACCATCACATGCATCAAAACCAGATGAAACTACTGGCGCAGCAGCAGAAGATTCACTTTGAGAAGGTTCTCGAGAAACTGTGCCCAGCTGAATTGGGTTAATTGTATTTACAAAACCTTCGAAGTCAAGATCCACGGGTCCTTGAACTGTCTGCAAAACCCCAGGATCCTTAACTTGACCAGATGATATTTCCTGAAAACTTCCTGGAGGAATCTCGTAAATGCCATTCCCTTTTCCTTGATCGGAAGTGGAGTTGATTATAACTTCTTGAGAATGAAAAAATGCATTAAAACTATCTTCAACTGTTTCCTTCTCAATCTGGCTACCTAGCTTCTTGCGTTCCAGTGTACCCTTTAGCATGTTAACAACAGAAGAAACGTTGTCTATGCTGCTCATTTGTGGGGTGTTAAAAGTAGATGAGGATGAATTGGGTGGAGACATGAACGGGCCCAGCTGATTGGCAGTGGCATGCGTAGGAGGGTCACTGAAACCATTTCGATTTACAAACTCATGTTTCAAATTGGTGACACCATGCCCAGAAACATCCTGCATAGCTTCCACACCCATATTTGTCTGAGCACATTGCATAGCAACATACCTTCTCCTGCGAAACAAGTTGGACAGTGAAGCAAAGAAAACGATTTTTCTTTGTTTTGTTGGAGTAAAATTATTTCTATGACTTACAGAATGCATTCCACTACTCTTGCCAGATGTAAGATAATCATCTACGTGAAGAATTTGCAGCCAGTAGCACACTAAAGCATCGCTAACTAAAACTTATCAATGATGTGATTGTTGTGAATGTGTGCACCGTAACGCTAATACCTTAGTTCAGAGGATCGACTTCTTGTCATGGGCTGAGAACTGTGAAACCATGTCTGCGTAAGAGATGAGACACTGTCAGAAATCCAGAGTCTTATTTGAACAAAAGTTTCTGCGCATAACAAATTCTAACAGACCTTAGCCAGATATAAATTACTAGCCGGCATTGTCCTTTCAGCAGCATCCCTGCTAAAAGTGGTAACAACAAAGTGATAAATCAGAATCGCTATTCTCTTGATGGCAAAGCACCGACTCTCTTGGATCATACGATATCCATATAGATTATTGAATCTAGAAATCATGTAAACTTGTACAAACAAGAGCATATGGAAGAAGGGTGCAGCTACCTGGCTGATTGTTGATTGAGGTCATTAGAAATATCATCAGATATTGGATTATTTTGTGTGAATAAAACATCATTGCTCCTTTTCTTTTGTGGTGCACTTCCACGTTGCTGACTGGTCAAATTGACTAGTTCGGTGGATATCCTGTAATCGTCACTCGCGTAATTCATGTGCTATACATGCACTTGTCAGAAAGAAAACTTCTATTTCCTAACTAAACATTTTTTCAGTTATGGAATCATGATAGACAGAACTTGATGCTCAGAAATTTTTCAAACGTTGAAGGAGCAACAAATTAGATACAAGGTGTGAAGAATTTAAGGCTGAGATTGCATGATCATATTCCTTAAAGAGTATCACGTACTACTAAAGAATATTTGAGGAACTGAAAACTTGACAGGAGCAACGTAGCTGTGGTTGAGGGTGCAGAAAGTAGAATTCCCCATAGAATGGTGGAAAAATAGTTGTCCTCTATCAAAAACCGATCAGTTGGGAAGGATCTATTAAGCCATGCTTAGTTACAAGGGAAAAGAACTGAAGCAAAAGAGACATGCATAGTTGCCAGAACCGCCAAGAGGTTATATTATCTCAATGACACATTACGTGTATATTCGATTACTGCCATTATGACTCGCCTTGATGATTCCATAACAATCTCAAGCTGGCCATGTGATGAACAAGAAGGGTTTCAAAATAAAAGATTTAAGAATTCATATATCTGCAGGGAAGGAACTCATATTTCTGCTATCCATATTTCTTAATTCTCAAACATGGCTTTGCTAAGTCCGTGAGCAAATTAAGTTTTCCTAACAAGCCAAAGGACATCAGGGTTCAATTTCAGGCATTCAGCTCCAGAGGACCCAAGAAGAACTTGTCTTTCAAACGACAGTTTCCAAATTCCAATACAGAAACAAATTACCTATGAATGGCGCTAATTGTTTAGATACTTAGAACTGAGAAGGGTAGATGATTTTCTACTATGTTGTTCTTATGCAAGGGAATTGTGGGCCGGCCATGCATTTCAATCGGCTGGAACCTACTGGGTGTTTCGCAAGTTTGTGATGGATGAATTGGTAATATAGCTTCCTTTAAGTCAAACAAACTTGTAACGTAGTTGCACGGAAATGTAGCTACATTTAGCTCCAGAGGGTGAGTTATTATGCACTTTCCACCATTAAGATTTAGTTTGCTGTATTCGAGATTTTTAAGTTAAACAACACAAGGAAAAAAAATACCATGGCAGAAAAACCCTTCAAAACAATCTTAAAATCGAGGGCAACCTGAATTTGGAGCATGGCATGGTTTCGTCGATTCTCTATCAAAATTTACTATTTCATTCTACTCACCTTCTTGATGTTTGTCGCGTCCGATGTGCTATGCTTGTTGAGTTATAGCCATTCTGAAAGAAGAGATGTCACTCGGTTAGGGGGGGAAATCACAGGAGGAAAAGAAATATAAAGGAAAGTGAAAACAGTGCATGAATAACAGTTTATAATGGAACGTGGCTTATAACTTCATGAAAAATTCTTATGTTTCCGAATAACACTGCAAGGCAAATGCTTTATTGTTAAACAGTCATGTACAGATTTAACAGATGTGCTCTGAATTTTTTTGGTTTAATAACTTGTATAGCGACTTCTTCAGATTATCAACCACTTGAAACAATCAATGAATCGAAAGCCTGGCAAAATTCAAAGCTGACCAATTAAATGACAAAATAATTAGACCATAACCAAGTCCATTTTTTTTTTAAATACAAATCATGATGTTTTATCAGTCTAATATTGGTTTTCTGTCGAGGAAGATCTAGCGCTAAAAGGCGGCCAACTACATGTAATTGAGTTTTAAGTTCTGAAAACACGAACAGAAATACTCATAGTATGTATAGATGATCAGTCAATAATACTGCAAAGGCAGCAGAAGCATATGATGAGCTCGAGGTTTCGATGCTGAAATTAAGATTAAATTTTCTTTCTTGCCTCTCCATTTGTAAGCCAGCTTTTGAACAGCTCCTCGCTGTCAGTACGAAAGTTAGGAGAGAGATTATTGAACCCCAACATCTCCATGTTGGGTACTGGCATCCCAATTGAGGTCTCCATCAAAGATTTGAGAAATAACTCCTCACTTGAATTCCTATACAAGTCTGCACACCCTCTTCCTTCTGTCTCCATCACACTTTTCTCCCCCTCACCTCTCTGATAAAAACTGAAGCTGTGCTGCTAACCACTTTCTTGAATTTACAGTTTATTTGCCTGTCAAGCTTCCCTTGTTTCTATCTATCATTTATCATATTACCTTTTCCAGAAGCAAGTAGATATGTCAAACCTCCTTCCTCCTCAAAAAGGACTAGTAATACTTGCGACAAAAGAAAAGGGAAAAACAGAATCCTTTCAGTGGAGGAACGATCAGAAACTTCAGAGGCCGGAGACCAAAACAAGAAACTGGACTTTAGATCCCTATAATTAGGAGTTGAAAATCTAGTCAAGAGAACATGTACAAGTACAACCCTTGTTCAGTTAAAAACAAAAAAACCTACAATAATTTTGACAAATACAGGGAACACATTTTTGCAAGAAATTACACCAACACAACCTAACTTTTACTTTTGATGTTGCACAAAAGAGACAAATGTTTCATTGTCCATCAAACTATAGGAACTCTTGATCATTATTCAGTTTGATTATTATATTTGTCCCCAAGTTGACATCAGGCATAATAGTAACAACAAAATAAAATAAGAATGATATAATTTAAGGAGGTGTTTGAAAATATAATAGTAATTATTTTTTTATTGTAAAATGTATTAAAATAGTATATTTTTTATTTTTAAAAAATTATTTTTACACCACTACATCAACGCAATACAAAAACATAACAAAATATATATAATAAGTTGTTGATCAAAATTCTTTAAAAATATTTTTTAAAATTCTTTAAAAATACAATTCCAAACAATCTCTTAATAAACAATATAATAATAAGAAATCAAATTCAAACCTAATTAAAGACATCGAAGAAGTAGATGCTTAGCTCAAACAAATTAAAGAAATGGCCTGATGGAAGCATTGAAAGGGACCTTGTGCACTTGCCCTTTGTTTTTTGTTAAGTGATTATTTATAAGATGGTGGCAGTTGGGAAGTCGTTTTCATGCCAGCGAATGCCTGATGTATGTCTCTGTATCTCTCTGGAGGGCTTTGACTGGATACCGTTTCAAAAAAATTATTTTTTTTATTAAAAATTAATTTTCTTATATGTTTTAAATCGTTTTAATATTAATTTTAAAAATAATTTTTTTAAAACTTATTAGTTTTGATATATTTTGATATAAAAAATATTTTAAAAAGTAACTGCAACCATAATCCTAAATAAATTTTTATATATTGGATTAAAAAAATAATCAAAATTATTTTAATTATTTTCTTTGATACATGAAATTAGATGATATTATAACATATTAACTTCATTCGTGTTTTATTCGTTGCTTGTTATTGATACATTAACTTTGATCCTTGTAGTTCTTTTGAAATTTAATTTTGGTGTATTTTTATAAAATCCATTTTAGTCTCTTAATTTTACATATTTTTGTTTTCAATCTATATAGTCTTAATGGCAATTCTATAGCCATGCTCACAAAAATTACATATTAATTATTAAAAAAATATATATTTTTGACACTTCATTTAACTTTTCACAAGTTTAATTTAAAGTGAATTGTATTTGAATAAAAAAGAAATTCTTATAGGCTTAAGTAACAAAAATACACCCATTAGCAATCAGCCCAAAGTTTAAATTAGATGTACTCACTATAAAATCTCTAAAAATATCCTGCATATATGTTTTAAATTATATAAATGTTTTATATTAGTAACATGATTTAAAAATCCAAAAATAACATGAAAAATTAGTGGATTTATTGAGCTGCTATAGTGAATATGGAACTTGAATACTTTGAATAAGAATCCAACAAATATATCTCAAATTACATGAGTACTGATATTGATAGCAGGATTTAAAAACCCAAAAATAACATGAAAAATTAGTAGATTTGTCGAGTTGCTATAATAAGCATGCGACTTGAATACTTTAGACAAGAACCATCTTTCATACTTGCAATATATTTCTTAACTTCACTATTTAAAGGTTCAACTATTCTTATTCTTAATGAATCAAGTAACCATAATTAAACTCTTCTTGTTATTAATCACAAAGATTAATAGAATAATTGATTTACAAGCTACCAACTATGATATTTAATAAAAAGATTTTAATGACATCACACCATCAAAAAAATAAGAGCTAAAATAGTTTTCATCTCATCATCTCTATCATTATCCAACACTTCACTTATTTCATCGCTCTTAAAAAATTAATATTTGGTAAACATGTTATTAAGGAATTACATTATTATGTCCTAATATATCTATTTTTTTATGTTTATCAAGATATTCTTACCGAGATCGTTGATCATGTAATAAAAAAAAGTCACTATATTACTTGGATGATCTTTATACCAATAAAATAAATAATATGCAAGGCACAATTTTAGCTAAAGTATCCATAATTTAGTTATCGGAAGCATTTATTTCCTAGCTTGTTTCTATTTGAATGAGTTAGATTGCAAAGGTGTGTATATATATATATATCTTAGCCAAAAATCACTAAGTATCATATTTAGTAAGCTCTTATAGAAAAAAACACATTATTTTATTTAATTTACTTAAATGTCTGGGACTCTTACTAATATCTCATTTTGTCTAGTGTTTATTGGTTTGTCACTTGTATATCCTGACTTTATTTAATAAAAACTAAACATGAGGTATTTAGCATTTTCAAGATGTTTTATGTTATGGTTCAAAATCTTTTTCCATGTGATATTGAGATTCTTATAACATATAATCAAGAATTTTACAAATACTTCCACATACACGATCTTCTTCATGAAATATTTTGTTTTCAAACACTTTAATAAAATGATATTGTAAAAAAAAAAGAACATGCATCTTAAAAATAGTTAGGGCACTCATTATTAGAGCTCACTTGCTATATTATCACTATTATAAAGTAGTTGTCATAACATTATACCTAATGAATTCAATGCCTTCAAAGGTATTAGATTTTTAGACTTCAATCCAACATATCTCATCCATATTAATTCTTATTCCTTGTATCTTTAGTTACATCACCTTTGTTTATATCTATAAAAATCAATATACTAAGCTTGATCAATATGTTATTTGTTGTATTTTTATAGAATATAAAACATGTAAAAAAAAGATATTGTTATTATCATCCTATTAATTGACATATACATGTCAATATAAATGTTATCTTTTTGGAATCAAAACAATATTTATTAACCTCATTCACCTCTCTTTAAGAGGAAACACATGAAAAAATGAGAAATTGATGAGCTTATACTTTAATGGTTTAGAAAGAAAAAAAAAGTATTGATCTAAAACCAATCTAACTATAGGTTGCTGAGATAAAAGAAAAAGGGTTTTTCTTTTCAAGAATACCAGAAGACATCTCTCAAGAATACTCCTAGGAAAATTCACTAAACTTAATTTTCTAATATAATTATATTCCTGATAGATATAAATTACCTTTTATGTATAATTAGGGAAACCATCAAATTGGTATTCTCTAGAATATATAGCTGAGAAATCATAGTACCTAATTTTCAATCATGTATTATCCCAAAAGCTATCGTAATCACTATAAGCTTTTGTACATCTATTCTTATTTATGCATGTTTCTAGTAATCTATAAAAAAGCTTTTTTTTTTATTAGAGTGAACTCATGCGATATAATAGAAATAGGGGCACTACAGGAGAACTATATATGGTGTTTTTTTTATCTACCTAAAAGAAAGAAAATTATAAGATGCATATGGATATTTTATATAAAACATAAGGTAAACAGGATCATTGGAAGGTATAAATCAAGACTTATGATAAAAAAAAAATAAATTAAATTGTATGATATAAACTACTAAGAGATATTCTCCATAGCATCAAATTTGAATACATATAAGTTTTGATATCTCTAATAACAAATTTATATTAACCATTATATCAATTTATTGTAAAAAATTGCTTTCCTCCGTAAAGATCTTGAAGAATAAGTGTATATGAATATTTCACCTGGATAGACTATAAGCTCACTGGTTAGATATTATGTAAATTGTAAGGGTTGAAACAATCACTTTGTACATGGTTTGGAAGGTTCCATTAAGCTAAGAAGAATTTTGGATTTAGACAAAGTAATTCAAATCATACCTTGTTTTTTTAAAAAAAATGGGGAAAGGTAACAACATTGATAATATATGTTGATAATATGATAATTATAAGCAGTGATATAAAAAAAATCTCAAAACTTTAAGAAAACCTAGCAATTGAAATTGAAATAAAGAACTTTAGAGAGATAAAATATTTTTTAGCTATTGAATAGGCTAAATCAACAAGAGGTATTTTTTTATCATAAGAAAAGTATACACTAGACTTACTTTCAAAAAAAGACATGCTAACACTTCAATGGTACAAAATCTTAACATTGGAGAATATACAAATCAAATTCCCTCTAATAAAAAGAGATATTAATAGCTGGTTGAAAAATTGATTTATTTATTATTTACATGTCCAGATATAGCTTATAATAGATGTTTAGTTATATATAATCCTAATGAAGATCACATGAATATAGTGAATCAAAATCTTATGTATTTGAGATTAGCTTCTAGAAAAAGGCTTATAATCTCAAAGAATACAACACTTTAATGTTGATGGATATGCAAATAAATATTAAAAAATTTAAATCAATCTATTTTACCTTTATGGAAATTAACTTTGTTTCGTGGAGAAGTAAAAAGCAAGAAATAATAGCATTATCTAGTGTAGCAATCAAGTTCAAAGGAATGATGAAAGATTGTGTGAGATGTTATGACTGAATGAGTTATTTACTAAAATAAATGCACATTAAGTGATAAGATAAAATTATATTATGACAACATAACAACTATAAAATTAGCTTACAATTTAATTCAACATGACTCAACGAAACATGTTGAGATGATCAACACTTTAATAAAGAAAAACTTGAGAACAAGATTAATTTAGTATCTATTCATAAAATTAGCATAAAAACAATCTCACTTAATAAGTTGGGCATCAAAGACATATACACACCAATTTGTAAAGAATCAGAAAATCATGACTAACAATTAATTAGAAAATATAAAAGTGGTGAGATAAGGATCAGAAAAATTAATCAATATATAGGGATGGATCATATGCAATTTGGATTTTAATTATGGAAAAATCTTTCTTATTAGAGCTCTTGGAAAACATGACATGAACAATCCATTTAAGGCAGCGTGGACACTAGAGAAAATTTTGTGCAGTAACCAAACCTTGCAAATCCTAGGTCTAGGTGTGCAAGGGTCACAAAAAATAAGAAGCTCAAAATTTCTAACTCTTTTTAATGAACAATCAAAAGATCAAGATTAATATATTGCATTTCACGATGAGCAAAACAACACATCAATGGTTCTCTTTAAGAGAATAAAAAAGAACATGTGCTCCTTAACTATCTCAAATAATTTTTAGGATGAATCCAAGATCATTAATAAGATGCGTATAATGAAGAGGAAAAATATCTAAATGTCTAGTTATACCTTGTTTAGGGACAAAAAAATAATTAAATTTTGTTTTTTTTAAAAAAAATTCATTGATGAGAAAGGACCTAACAATCATATTTTAAAAGAAAGATCAAGTATATTGGAGTTTATTTTGAGATTTTTAATAAAAACACTTAAAGAGAATGAGCAAATTAAATAAAATACTTAAATATCATTAGCAATGAATTAAAGAATGGCATTATCAATGTAATTAATAAAAAAAAATTGATATTGATAATATGATAATACAAGGTTAAATTTAGGTTTTCCCACACCATTTTTAGCATTTTGTTGTTTTGCCATGCCTAAAAATGTGTTTATTTTTGTATTAAAAAAATTTGAAAATTTTGAAAAAAAATTTACTTCAAATTATTTTGATATACTATGTCAAAAATATATTTTTAAAAATAAAAAATATTTTAAAAAATAATTGATACTATAATTCCAAACATTAACTAAGTGTTGAGCACTTAGGGTATTTTCTTACCTTTCTTTTAATCGAGATCGGACACTTATCTTATGAAGATGACATTATTAATTTAACTGTCCACTTTTCAAGCTTGTTATGTAATATAAAAAGAATCTGGATAGAGTAATATTTTTGGATAATACAATATAATTGTAACGAGGCATGATCACATCATGTCACGAAATTGAGTGATAAGACTACAAAAGTTGTTCAGAAATACGTATTAAACTGTGAACAACATTAGCTTAAAGAAAATAGACAATTAATTATGTCACAGACAAGAGCAGAGCCAATTTCTGCTACCGGGTTCTTAACTTGCAATAGTATCTGAGAATATATAGCAAATTAGGTGTTGCCATGCATAAAAGCACAGCTCCCGGAGAGTTCCTTGACCACCGTAAGCACATGAATTTGTGCCTCAACCACCAAAGTATTATTAACTAGATATCCGTTTGCAAGAGTATTGAGCTCATCGAGAGACATAAAGTTCAAGTGACCCCAATCGTTGATTGAATTAGAAAAATGGCAATTAGCTGCAGCATATGATCAATTAAACCATTGATTAGTAAGAATAAAAATAGTCCCACCTTTTCTCATTCCGCCATGCTCAATAAGAAGTTGAATAAGAAAATCAATTTATAGAAAAATTTCAGCTGACCATTTTTTTCGAGGTGTTTTCCGAAAAGTTGGTCCCTCACGCGCAGCGTGAATTCTGCATACTTTGTTCGTCCAGATGGAAGAGTTTCAGAATCCTCCAAGGTTAAGAAGATAGACAAGCTTTTGCCTTTAAATTTTGAATTCCCTTTGGGATAAACCAACAGAGTCCTAAGTAAACAAATGTAATTGAAAACACATTAATACAATCATTAACGCGGCCCGCCCGCTAGATTAACGCGCGCGCGCACAACATTTCTTTTAATTTTACGTACCATTTGTGCCCTCCAACACAAAACACTGGGGACTTGCAAGATTCTTGATCTAGTGCTGAAAAGTTTTGAATGCTCCAGGTGAAAGAGCTGTGGACAGGTTGCTTCATCAGGGACAAGCATTCACCTTTGCTAGTATGTTTTATAACAAAAATCTCAGCTCCAAATATGCAACAGTCATCGATTAGATATCCCTTTGACTTATCGTTGAAAAGAGCCAGTGGAAGTAATTGGTCAAAACCCATTTCTGTTTTCATTCCATGAAAGCGTCTCACCCTCCCATTAGCATCTGGACAGCAAATGTTCAATTACCAAAAACATTAACAACAATTGATAAGCCCTGCTCGCAGGACAAGTTGATGAGTTGACAGTTGACAAGTGGTGTGCTAGCCTACCTTGGATGGTCAAGTACTTGTCATGGATATGGTTATAAACAAACAGCTTGAAGTCCACGTTAACTTCCCAACCAAGAGGAGGGGCATTCGATTTGGAAAATGCTAAATATAGAGATATGTGTCCATCCCCCTTGCTTTTCTTGTTTCCATTAGGATGGAGGCATAATCTCCTGCACGAATAAAATTTTAATCATGGAATGAAAGGCGGCATAGTAAACACAGGAAGAAGAAACCATTTGAGGCAAACTACGTATGCGTGCGACTAAAGTTTAGCCCACGTACCATTTGTAGCTGTCAACTTCAAAGTCACCTGATTCGACGCTGTCTACCTTCGTATTTGAAAGTAGGGAGAAGTTTTCGATCCTAAATGCGTAGTGAGCAGGTGGAAGATCCCTTATTGACCTTGCATTTTCTGCTTGATCATTAACTTCCGTCATTCCTTCCATGGCTGGTCTTGGGGCCATGTTTGCTGATTATTGCTCTTCGTTCTGGTTTTTATGTGTATAAAAATGTTCTTAAATTTGTAAGTTAACCCGGTCCTTGGTTGAAGGAAAGAAAAGCATAGAATCCATGGAGGAAAGATATAGGGAAAGAACAGAATAATTCTTTTCCCTAGCCGGAAGAAGGGGCTTTGTTGTGTCCAAAGGAAGTACTTGGAGTGCTTTTAACTCTCCAAGAATAAAAATATGGAATGACCTAAATGAGTCTTCCAGTCACCGAGCTGTTTTCCCCGTGGTGGATATCTAGCAAGGAAATGCAAAGACACGAGGCACTAGGAGGGCGGCGATGCCCCGCGATGATGCATTAATCAATTCATTTCACCAAATTAGAAAGCATTGTCCAGCTGACCAAATTAACTACCAGATCCACCTCACCAAATCATCTAGCCGATTGGTCATGGTGGCAGATGAAACGCTCTCCAAGGACTCTTGTGAATTTTTCTTTTCTTTTCCTGGTCGGGGGAGGGAATGGGGTCGAAAGTGAAATGAACCAGGACGGAGCCATTACGCGTGTATCAACTTAAAGTGCAATCGTAATCCTGTATCCACCGTCAAAAGGTCCACCCCTTCTGCACATGCAAACTAGTCCTAGAGTCCTTCATAGCTCGACTGGAATAATGATACGCTTCACTTGAGTAGAAAGATTTGCGTCACTCGCCCTTTTCTTTTCCTGGCCGATTCATCTGAAATTAGTAACCAAATTTTTAAGCTCAGTCAAATGCACTAGTTATTCATAGTGAGATACAAATTGAAGAAGATAATCAAACAATTCTCTTTTTATGGAGAATATATCAAGGTAACAAGCAAGGTAATATCAATCTACTGAATTTGCTAAGGTCCAGGCTCGTCAGCAAGGCAAGAAAAACCGTTTAAAATCCTGCAGGTGACCCTTCAAATGCAAGGGCAACTCATCAACTCCATGCCCTGATGAAGATGCCTGGTTAAGAGAATTCCAAGAAGGGAAAATCAGATCAATATTTTATAAGTTTCCTTGATCATCATGCACACACACATAATACCCTACATCATAGAACTATGCTTTTATCCAAAAGTTCTCGGGATGAACAGTGGTATAGAGGATTGAAAATGTTGTTAAAGTCTAACATTATTATATACAAGCATTTCCAAGACAATGAGGCCTTAAACAATTCAAATGACTGGGCAATGAACAGTAGGGCAGGAAAGTAACTCGAGCTTCATATTTTAATAAAGCATTTGTCTTTATCTAAAATGAGAAAATGATTTAAGAAGACATACAAGCAGCCATTTCCTGCATCTGTTCTCAAAAAGTCCCAGTTTGGCAAAACGACAGTCCCCAAGTTATAACATGTAATTCTTAAAGCTTCATGGAAGTGTACGTTGCAAGGAACACAAATAGAGTAAGATACCTGTAAAGAATGCTCTGAGCTAGTATATCTCATCATCAGGGACATCTGGATTCCAGAATTTCATTGGATCTCTACGCATGTCCTCATAATTCAGGGTTGGTGTCACTCTTTCTGGCACTGGAGCCAAAAGGAATGATGCTATCTCTATCAATAACTCCATCAATTATGCCATATTCAACTGCTTCAATTGGAGACATGTATAAATCTCTATCAATATCTTTTTGCACTTGCTCAATTGTGCGACCAGTGAAACCTGCAACAATTCTAATTACATTATTCTTGTTTTGCATAATTTCTCGTGCTTGAATTTCCACATTTATTGCTTGCCCACTAGCTCCTCCAAGAGGTTGATGAATCATTATCGGTGTGTTGGGCATTGCAAAACGCTTGCCTTTTGTTCCACCACCAAGAATTATAGAAGCTGTTGATGCTGCAATGCCAAGAGCAACTGTGGAAACATCAGCCCTCACAAGCTGCACCACATCATAGATAGCCATTGTAGCACTGTGCATAGTAGCATTAAAAGCGAATCGGCAAGGGCACAACTGTGCATAATAACATTAAAAGCAAATTAGCAAGGGCACAACAAACAAATTACATTTCCTTTACTGTAGATCAATCGAGTATCTACAAACATAAACTTCCCAAAGATTTTTATGCTTTAGTTCCCTTTCACATGTTTTTTATTTATCTTGTCCCCACAAGATGAAGTTGATACTCTATAATTGCTGGAGAGGAGCCAATGTAAGAAACAGGACTAGCCCCGAATCCAACCATATATCTATAATCGGTTCCCTTGCAAATGTGAAGCGTTGAAGAATAATTAATGGCTGTTTAATTATATAAAGTGGATTAAAAATATATTACTGAACAAAATAAGATTAGAACAAATAATCATTCCATAGAATTTCTAGACCATTTTTATCCCTGTTGAGTAAGATTAAAACCTAATGCATTTCCCTAATCCCACCTCAATTCAATCTCTTGAACCAACTAATACTGCTTTAATAAACAAAACAGCATATGAGTTGTTTCATTTTCAAAAGAAACCATTAAAAATAAAAGCACGTATCTTCCTTGTAAAAATGTAGGTGTAAGTAAAAATGGATTCAAACTTCAAGCTAAAAATAAGAAAGAGGAAATGGGTGTTATTTAAGATTACCTAAGAGAACCGCCAGGACAATTGATGAAGAGACGGATATCTTTAGTAGGATCCTGAGCATCAAGAAGCAACAACTGGCTAATAATAGCATCAGCCACAAAATCATCTATACTGTTCCCTAGAAACACAATCCTCTCCCTCAACAACAGACCCATAGCGTCCGTCTCAGCCCCTCTCATGAAGATGGCCGGTGTTTGAGGAGCGGCCAGTTGGGGAATTGGAGCTAGGGTCTTGGAGGATTTAACGGAGGTTTTGAGAGTTGACAGTTTTGGAGAAGATGGTGTTATGTGTTTGAAACTGAAGGGGAAAAATGAAGTGGGGTTTTGGTGGTGGTGATGAGAGAGAGTGGGTTTTTAGAGGAAAATTGTGAGGTTGCTGTGGAGGACGAGAACGAGAGCAGATCCATGGCTTAAGTTTTGGTTTTTGGGTGCGGAGACTAGGGGGTTAAGAGAGCAGAGAGCTCTGTGTTTTCCTAGGCTTTTTTTGGGTTCTTCACTTCATTCTTTCCATGGCGTTTCAATGCTTTCATTTCATGTTTTTTTTCCCTCTCAATTTACTTCCTAACAATTACGATTACATTATAAATTACAGTTACAATTACAATTACAATCTCGTTACATTAAAATTAAATTAATTACAAATAAACTAAAAGTATCGTTTTGTACTGTTCATCTGATTGCAACAACAGCAAGCATTCAACGTGGCTGTTGTATATCTACAACACGAAACACAATTCAATCCTTCAAATATTTTATTTTTTCATATTTGAACCCTATAATTTTAGGTATTTATATTTTATTTTAAACTTTATTTTACTATATTTTAATTCATATATATTGAAAGAACAAAAAGAAAAAAGAACAAAAAGAAAAAGTCACAAACAAAGATTTTGATCAATAATCACATTTTGATGATAAAAAATGTCAACCATCGTGTCAAAATAGAGAGGAGAAAAAAAGTTACCGATCATCTACTTTTCAACAGTAAAAAACATCAATCATAAAGAGTCCATGGATATTAAAAAAGTATCAATCTTATTTTGATTTACATTATGACGTCGAAAGTAATCACGTCACACTTAGCTGCTGCATTATTCATGATCTGCTGCTCTTATCGGAGACGAAATATACTGGAAATATACATAGGCGTTGATTGCAGGACTCATGCAAAATGCCTTGCGATTAGCAACTTTGTTTTGACTTTCGATGCATGAAAAAGATGGAAATATGAAAGCTTGCACGAGTAAGATAACTAGTAAATCAATCGGAGTCGCTCACGCAAATCCATGTTCAAAAGCAAGCGCAAAAGAAGGATTTTTTCAAGTCATACAAATGATATACCCTAAGACAAGAACATTGTTGCCGGGATGCTTGGTTAAAAGGTTAGTTAGCCCGCTATCTTATTTACTATCCTCACAGGTTTTCTTCTTCTTGAGTGTCGTCTGCGCTCAGAAGATGATTAAGTGCAACTCTTGCTCTCTTCAGTTCTGACGAGGTTTCCTTGGTATCATTTGCTTCACCCTTCCTCTTAAAACTTTCATTCACTTGTTCTTCATGCTCCCCAGCAGTAGCTTCACCACCAGAATACTCTGATTTATCCTCCAATGATGTCTTTGGTTCAGATACTTCAGCTTTTTCATTTCCATTCAGGGTTTCTTTCTTCGGTGTCTTTTCACTTTCTTCCAGAAACAAGCGGATTTCTTCATTGGTTGCAAGATCAAGAGGGGTCATTCCTGCTTTTGTCTTGACAGTAAGGCTTGCTCCTTTCTTTAGCAAGTATTTGACTAGCTCAAGATGGGACCCTTGAACACCATAGTGAATCGGAGTGAGGCCCTTTCTGGTGGAAGCTTTGATGGAAGCCCCAGATGAAAGCAGAGTTCGGACAACTTCTAAATGACCCTTTTGGGAAGCAAAGTGAATTGCTCCCATGTCATCCATGGCAGCAGCGCCAACATCAGCCTTGTGCTTGCAGAGATAAGCCACTGCCTCTGCCTTCCCAGACCATGCAGCTAAATGCAATCTATGAAACGAGGGTACTGTGTCAAGGACGCAAAATTCTAAATCCTGCAACTTCAGTATCTTTTGAAGTTCTGGTCAGAAATTAGCATGAAACACCAGAGCCAGCAATTTCATGAAAGAAAAGAAGAAAATGAAGAGCCAATGTAAGGTTGAAAACTGTAGATATGATGCCTGATATGATTATTTTCTTATTTCATTTCATGACACAAGTTTAAATGGTTCACAATCGGACAGGGTATTAGCAAGTAACTTTATTTGTACAAAAAGCTTGAATTGTTAACTTCAAAGAGCCTTTCCCTGAACTATGAATTTCAAATATGTCAATAACGCAAACAAGCTAGCAAATTGATATAGAGCAAACATTGGACTTCTCTCCAGTCAATCCTTCGACTATAATTCCACTATTTTGTAGTCGATAAGTGCTTCCTAACTATTTATTCCTTGTGCTGATATCTATAATAGACAACAAAAGAAAACTACATAGAAATCTACCCTGCTGTAGATATACAAAAGACAAAGAAAAATTTTAATCGGACAGCACAAAAGATTGTTCCACTCATATCTACTGTCTCACTAATGTGCAATTAGCTAACATTTCTACCAAGATTGACTGTGTTGGTATGAAAATTGTAAGTAGGGAATTTCCCTTTCAAGTCATCGCCACGTGACCCAAAATACTAGCGTTGTCAATTCAGAAGGCCTATGCTTCACACTAGATCACACACCGGCTATCTTGACATGTAATTAATTCAGAGAAATTTAATGAACGAAAAGGTTTGCCTTCATCTGATTGATAATCTAGCTTTTCAACAACTGAAAATGAACATCACAACAGATGAACATTTTATTATACATTGCAAAACACAACAAAAACCAAAAATTTTTGTTTCGACTTAGCACTATGAAATATGGATATGAAAGAAACCCATGATTTATTTTAACCAATTAGCCAAAAGAGTATCCAATCATAAACTCCAAAGTAGAGGTACTCTAAAGCTAACAAAATCTTGAAAAAATGAGATTAAATGGATCGCAGTAACCCCAAATTCGTAGATAAATTTGATTAAAATACTGCATCAATGATCGAAAAAATAAAAGGGAGGAGGATACGGAGTTCTAGAGTGCTTATCTCTAGAGTTAATAGCCAAAGGGTTTGAGCTGACAATTGTCTCCATCGCTTTCATGTCACCTGACCTCGCAGCCGCGTGAAGCTCGGCGTATCCTCCTCCTCCTCCTCCTCCTCTGCCTCTACCCATTCTTGTTGCGGAACACAGTAATGTTTTGCTTTTAAATTTTTAACTTTTATTTGTAGAGCCGGGCTCTCAATGAGCTAAAGCATCCTGTTTTTCTTTTTGTTTTTTCTTGAGCCTAAATGACATTTTACTCCTCGCTAATTAACTAGCTCTCTTGTATTAAAACAAATAATTAATTACCTCCTCGACGTGCCCTCCCTCTCTTTTTTTTCTTTCAAAAATGTCTTCTTCTTCTTTCTGTCTTTTTATCGTAATTTTATTGACAGGAGTACTACGTTGTAGTCAAGATTCTATTTACAAGATTCTTTTCATTAAAAAAATACAGAGAGATTGAATAAATAGTTTCTGAAACTACAGGGATTGATTAATTAATAAATTTCAATAAAGTGTAAGGATTAATTTATGATTAACTCAATGTGTTTACAAAGGAATTAAAAAAAAATCTTTCAAAACGTTGAATCTTGCTCTCCTTGCGTGGTTGTGGTTACTACTCCACCCCATGGTTGGAGTTCCCTAGATTGCAGGCCTTTACAGCATGAGCAAAGAACTTAACATGAGGACTTCGCAGCCTGTTAGTTTGAGTTCTATATCTCAACGTCGGATTTTTTGTTTTTTGAGGTTTTTCATCTGCAAAAGGATAGCTATGGAGCCTCAGTGTTCATTCTCATGTGCCAATAGAGACAAGTAATGATTTGCCTTTGAACACTTTCTCACTGAGTGTGGCCACCAAATTATGTGATGCAGCCTTGCTGGGTGGACTTCGTGCTATCAGAGCCTGAAGACGTTGAGCTGAAACTTCAAAATGTCCCATTTGGAGCTTTCATCTACGATGGAACGATTTCTGCCTTTCTCTTCCATTTTCTCTTCATTCTTTCCAATCATATCACAAAGATGTATCCTCACATTCCTTATGGTCTATTTATCAGTACCAGAGCTTTTGGACCCACATCTTATCCAAATTCTCTACCCTCAAATCTCTTGGAGCATTCAACAAAAGTCAGTTTAAAAAACCGGCATCTGGGACCTAAAACAATTGGAGTGAAATCATAAGCAAATGATATAATCGCCCTTTTTTTTTCTGTGTGTGTAAATCCTCCAGATCAGATGAAAAATACTCACATAAAGATAGCAAAAAATCAATCAATCACAGCTTGAAGTCATACTTAAAACCCAGAGCAGAGAGAATTCAAGCAATTGAGATTCTTTCAAGTAAACATTTGACATTTAGAGCACATCCATAAGGAAGCAATTTTAAGAGAAAACCTTAATATAATCAAATTTCTGTCGTGTTGCTAGCTTTCCTGGGTTTTTTTTTTTCTCTTATGTAGCTCATCATCCAGTTCCATCAACATATTTCATCTTGAAAAAGATTGTAGTTCAAATTCCCGAGGCATAATAAAACAGAGAACAGACCTCCATCCAATGACAAAGAAATTGTTTGATTGGAATTATGAAGCCAGTTTCGTATTTATGTTGTTTCCCACAGGGCAGATGCTAAAGTCACGATAAATGATGCTCACAGAATGTTGCAAAAGCATACATAGGTTTCTTGAAAGTATTGCAACCAAAAGAACGGACAACCAAAGAAATTCCATAAATTTGTCATAACAGTGGCTTGAACATATCATACTGCGGATCACCAATTTGCACATATCAAAAGTAAAAGCGCCTTCATGATCACCATATCTAACAGGTTTGCATGGTGTAACATTTAAAATCATGATATACCCAAGCATATAGGATTCCATAGATACCTTGCATGGATTGAGCAACTGACCAGATACTATGGTCTTAATTTCTTGGGTCAATTTTATTTTCTCCCTGTGATCTTACAGTCAGTACCCTCAACATTGCCCTCATTTGCTAGCTTCCATAACCATCACAGAACACTATCATAAGATTCATTCACTGCAAAGCAGAAAATCCTAGATTATAATGAGGAATCCATAATGTTGCTATCTCCCTTTAATTGGTATAAAATCACCAAAATCACATCAGACCATCGAGCATTTCTTCCAATTCAGATAAAATTGTATTAATATGTTCTTAAAAGAAACGTCTTACTCCATACCAGAGGAAGGACTATGAATATAATTCCCACTTGATGGGGGCAAAACAGATTGTAACTTCTCTATCATCTGATTGAGCTCCCCCAGCTTGTCCGTCATGTTAGATTGCAGTAAGAATCTCTCCAACATTCGATACACTGCTTCGCTGACATGGATTCCTCTCTCCAATGATTGCTTGGAGCACTTAAAAGCTTCATGCGACCTCCCCCTAGAACACAATCCTGTTACCAAAAGGTCCAATGCATGATGATGAGGACAATACCCCTTCCCCACCAGATATCCCCAAAAATTCAAACCCAGATCAATCTGGCTATTCACGCAGAAGAATTTCATCAGCATAACCACAGTTCGTGTTTTGGGAACGAAATTTCTATCAACCATCTTGTTATAAAGCTCACAAACCCCCTCAATACTACCTGATTTCATCAAGCCTAAGAACATTGTATGATAGGTCATATCATCATAATGAATATTGTTCTTTTCCATCTCATCCATCAACTGAATGGCAGACTTCACTTCCTTACACTTAACTAGTGAGCTAATCAGTGCATTATATGCCCCAGTATCAGCTTGCAAATTCCTCTTAGGAATTTCATCAAACAACTCCCTGGCTCTCATTGCGTTTCGAGCAACCCCTGCTCCATGAATCAAAGTGGTGACTGTTTCCAATGTCGGCAAGCAATTAGCCTTCTCCATTTCTTCAAAAATCCTCAAAGCATCAGCAAAATAACCCTTTTTACAATAAGCATCAATCCTAATACCATAACTTGAGCTGCTAGGCTTAAACCCCCTCTTAACCATCTCATGATAAAACAACTCCATTGCAGTAACATCCCGAGATTCCTTGAACCCCAACAGCAAAATATTCATGGTCTTAACATTAGGAGGGAACCTCTCATGCATCTTTATAAACACAGATTTCGCCTCTTTCAATTTCCTCACAGTGCAAAATGCCCGAAGTAACACATTAAACTCTTCAACGCCAAATTTCCTCCCAACAAAAACCCTCTTCTCCATTTTCTCAAACGCGTCAAGGGTCTCCTCGTAAGATCGAAATTTAGCAATTTTACATAACATTATGCTCATAGACTTAAGGGTAAGCAAAAACGGATGCGTCTTTCCAATTTCAACCATTAAATCCCAAGCTTTATCAAAATATCTCATCCGGGCAAGTATGTGAAGCGTCTTTTCGAAGGAATCCGGACTTGGGGAAAAATGGGTTTGATTATTGAGCGAATATTTGAAGAATTCCAAGGCTTTAAGGCCATTAGAGTGAGCAGCAAAGAGGCGGCCAAGAACTTTTTCAACAAAAGCAGTGGTAAGGAGAGGTGATGGAATATGGCGGGTGAGAGTTGGATGTAAAGGTTGATTTGGAAATGGATGGTCATTGATTATTCTCGCAATTCTTTCAACTTCTATGGATTGAGTTGATGTTGCTGTTGAGCTAAGAGCAACAAATAGTCTTTTGGGAATTTGGAAGAGATGGTGATTAGTACTATATGTTTTCTTTAAGGACAGTAAAGAGAGCATGTTTTTAATGCGTTTGCTTCTACTTCTTCTTATTCTTCTTCTTAAATGGAATTAAAACAGATGCAGAGTTCCATTTCAGGCTACGAAGTGATGTGCAAAGAAGTTGAGCGGAGGTTTCTTACCTGAATTTGGGAGGTTGGCTTGAGGCAGAGAGGAATGGAGCATTGAGTTCGAGGAAGGAGGTCTGATTGGGCGAAGCAACAGCAAATTAAAACACAAGAGGGCTTAGGGGCCGTCAAAGAGGTTCCTGTCCCCTTCAACAAAACGGTCTTATGGGCCGTCAAAGAGGTTTTCGTCCCCTTCAATTAAAAGGGCTTATGCGCCATCAAGGAGGTCCTGTCCTCTTCACTTGGAGACTTGGATTTTCAGTAATAAAATAATGTTAAGGGTAGTATATGTGAGAAATATATTTTCATGAACGTGTTAATTAATTATATATAAAAAGGATTTAACTTTTAAATTTAGGTGCGGATAATTTACTTAATAATCATTTTAAAAAAAAACTTATTCTTAAAGCATCACTACTGATGTGCTAAAACAAAACGGATTTTCGAATAATGAAAGTAGTATTCGTTAGTGTACACTCTGATATAAAATACATTTTGGTCCCTTAAATTTTTTAAAAATATCTGTGGTCCTTCTCTTGTTTAGGTTTTTACATTTAAGTCCTGAACATCATTGTCCTCACGTTTACATTTAATCATACTTTTATATTATCTATCAAAAACTACTGAGTCATGATTTTGTTTTTATTTATTTATTGAAACTTTTTTTTCAAACCATGATTTAATTTCATTTAAGAGATGATATTTATGATATAAAATAATATTTTTTTCTAAACAAAAAAGAAAACTATGATTAAAGAAATGTAGCTTTGATTTAAAAGGTTTATTTATCTCTCTTTAATTTAAATCATTGAAATTTTTTATAAATATTTATTTTAATTACCTTGGTTTTTAATTAAAAAAGGATATTACTAATAAAAAAAGATATGTATTTTTTTTAAAAAAAAATAGATGAATAAGAAAAGAAAGTTAAGGCTAAAAGAATTCTTTTTTGTTTTTTTTTTTTTAAGGCTAAAAGAAAAGACTGGTGGTCAAAAATAACAGATGTAACGCCCCTGGCCCTCGACATTTAGTTTAACCAACCGAAACAAGCCACGTGTTGGAACAACATCAACTGAGTAGCCTCCTCAATCAGCAGTGTCATAACTCTGAAACTCTCTTGTAAAGTACACGCCTCTTCTTCATTTTCGCTATCTGAGACGCAAAAAAAAAAAAAACAAGAAGCAGAGCGATTCCACTCCAAGTAACGCGATGGCTTTGCAGGTGTGATAATCGTGATCTAGTAAATTGATCTCTTGCTCACAGTAATCAATCTTTCTTGATTAGATTTAGCATTGGATTTAATGCTCGATCGATGGTATAGGATTGGCTTATGCATTAGAATTAGATCATGTGAATTTTTTACCTCTTATTTTTTTTAAAGGGGCAATCTTAATTTTCATGCTTATTAGCGTATTTAGTGTATCAGTGTAGCTGCATGAAATTCTTGGTCACTCTGTTTAATATAAATCTTGATTCATTGGTTTTCAGATCTTGTAATTGTAGTTGAGGATCTTTGTTTCGACCCATTGCAGTAATGACATCTTACTCTATTGCTTTAGTCAAATTTTAATATTCTGCAGTCAATCTTATTCATGCTTTAGAGTCACGGTCTCGTCATGGATTAATATATATTTAGGAAAATCAATTTCAGACTCTGATCTCTTTAGACGGTGCATTTCTTCCTTCCTAGTTTTCCAAGACAAGAGATTTATGAAATCTTATGTGCAGTTAGATGTGAAATGCAAAGAACTTTGCTTTAGCCAATCGGCTTCAGCTGCTTTGCATGCTTGACGTTTAAGTTGTTTATTTGATGTCACAAATTGGGTTTGGTTTCGCGCAGGAGGAATTTCAGGAGCATGCTGAGAAAGCCAAGACTCTGCCAGAAAATACAACAAATGAGAACAAACTTATTCTCTATGGGCTCTACAAGCAAGCCACTGTTGGACCAGTGAACACCAGCGAGTATTTTGCTCCCCTCAGATAGTATTCCCCTGATGCTTTTCTTAAACATAAAGCGTATTTTTATTGGAATCAACATTTTCTCTTCCATCTGTCCGTTTTGACCGATCCTTTCTATTTTTGGCAATTTGCAGGCCGCCCTGGAATTTTCAACATGAGGGACAGGGCAAAGTGGGATGCATGGAAGGCTGTTGAAGGTATTGATTCTGAATTTATGCTCTTAGGATATTGGTTTCTTACCTTTTTTTCTTAACGATAGCCACTCTCCTTGTCTGATACATTTCTTAACTCTTGGATATATATCTTTTTGGTCAGCAAAATCCAAGGAGGAAGCAATGAGTGACTATATCACCAAGGTTAAGCAGTTGCTGGAAGAAGCTGCAGCTTCTGCCTAGTGTCTTGACCTTTTAGTTATGTTCTTAATGTTTCCTTGTGTTTTAAATAGTGAAAACGCAAGTTAATAATTTGTTGTATTGAAACTTTTACTCTGAATTCTGCTCCTTAGAGTTAGTTTTGTTAGCATGTACGTTCATTAAAACTGGTTTGGAACAATAAAATATTGTCGGGATGGTTTTTATAGTGAATGCCTTAACATCATTTGATCCTTGCTGGGTTCCCACAAGAAGCCAATATCAATCTACAGAAAAAAAGAATGCAGTGTTTACATCAGAAGATGATTTAAACTATATATTTACAAACCGATGGTTCATATACATGATGATTCGATTCACTTTAGCTAATTGAACCACTTTTGCGAGTATCTGAGGCGGCAGCGCCCACTCCTACCTAAGGTTCTTCATGAATTGGATGGCAGCTTTAACTCCTTTTTTTGGGAAACAAGATTAAGCATCATGTTGTTGGTAGATTGTAGCTACTGTAAGTTGAGCAAAACTGGTGGATTCGCATTTGCAAGTCAAAAATGTAATATGATCTAACATGGATAACATCACGCAAAACAGAGTGTAACAGTGTTGAATATACACGAGTTACACACCGTGGCAAGCTATCCAAAATAGTATCTAAGGCAAACTATCTAAAATAGTGTTTAAGGGTGCTGATAGCCAACCAACAGTAGAATAAATTAATAGCGCGGATTTAAATTAATAGCACGGATTTATATAGCTGTAGGTTCATTGAAGAAAAATTGTTTGCGCAGATTATTAATGAACATGGGCTAGAATGTCCAGGCCAGGTAGAAAAACTTGTTAAGAGGATAAGCTAATGAGAATAGGGCTATAGCAGAATTTGGCAGTACAAATATTGGCAGGTTACAAACAGATACAAATTCAGCAATGCAGATATTAACAACCTGTATATAAATGCGAATTTAGCAACGCGAACCGCTTGTGCAAGTTGTTGGTTTGACTTGGCACAATCTAAAAAACTGGAATAAAAATAGTAGACACAGCAGAAACTGACAGTAGGGACTGCTAGGTGGACATATAGAACATGGGTACATGGCAATTATAGGCATCTAAAATCGTGGGATCATAAAAGATGTGTTAAAGAGTGTAAGGGGTATGGCTAGAAATGCTCTCAACTCACTAAAATCATGAGAGATTATAAGGGAAAACTACTCATTGCTTGGTAGATAATAGAATCATTATGTTTATGGGTGAACATGGGACCACTATATTCATGAATAAATATAAATGAGATATTATCCCACTACTTCCTTAAATATAGAAATGGAAATTGTACCTTGTAAATGCTTATCTATAAATAGTAATTACAATTCTTAGTTGAGGGCGACATGTAAAGGGGCATGCAATAGTATGCAAAAGCATGTAGAGCACGAGATATGATTTTGATGAAGCATGCAATCTTTATGTATAATTCTTTTTATGTATAAGATTAATAAAAGTTGGGAAAAAATTCTTGTAGAGCTTATTTGTATGTACTTTGATTAACTTATTTTATTTATTTATTTTATTTGTGTATTCTTCTTGTTTTTAACTTGAAAAAATGAGTAAACCTCTCGAATGAAAAAAATATTTAGTTATGAGACAAAAAAAACAAAATTGGTGAGAAAATGCTAACTCTAGTGAAGGACTAGGCTGCCTCACGAATTTCCTTGTGAAGCGAAAATTTTACCCTGTGACGCAGTTTCTATGTGTTTCTTGCCGCCCTGTGTAGCCTCTGTATGCACATGGGTTGATGGATATGAATCAAACGGTGTGATGGGGGACATCCCACCCAAAATTGATCTACTCCAGAATTAAATAGCATTTATACTTCCACCATTTGTAGGAAGCTGTCGCTATCATTGAAAGCAATGGACAGAAAATAGACAAATCCTGTTCAAGAAACAACAGTAAATTGGCAAAACGGCAATGTTGCCAACAGGTAAAAACAATAGCGCGACGTCTACCGTTAATTGGTAGAGTCAGCGCTGCTTCGCGGTTGGCCAGTTTTGACGGAGCTGTAAATCGACCATTGTTGGGGTCCTTTGCTAAGAACAATAGCACGAAGTCTACAGTTAATTACAAGAGTCAGCGCTGCTTGGCGGTTGGCCTGTTTTGACGGAGCTGTAAAACGACCATTGTTGGGGTCTTTTGCAGTGTCCGTGAACAGCTACCTTCTTTCCTTCTCTATGAATGGACCATTTCAAACCAACATATAGATCCTGTTATCATGTAGCAAAATGGTAATGATCCTTTCACTACCCCCTCGTTGCCAAATCTTTACTAGAAAGAGCGTTGAATTCCGCCTTGAAGCAAACATACTAGACGTGAAAGTGTGTTTTGCAAATTATCTTCTTTTAAGAGAGTTATTGTCGATCTATTGTTTCAATTCAAAACCATATCTGTAAAGGTAGAAAGGACATCAGATCAACTTTTAGTAACAGTCCTAGAACTCCAGGATCAACATATTTACTATTCAACTAGCGATGACAGATTGAAGCACGGACAACTTGTTTTGACTGGTGATGGCTTCATTTAGATAGATTGGTATAGGAATGCTGCCATAAACATAGTGGAACGATCATATTTCCATGTGGCTGCTGACTGCTATTTTCAAGCCTTGGATCAGCATATTTACCAGAAGGGCTAATACATTTCAGTTAGATCAGTACTCGAGACTACCAGTCAGAAGATTCTATTGAACAAAAGGATACCTAGAAATGTAATATTCGCGTTGACAAGAGGCACCATCTCTGGCCAGAATCCCTTTAAGATCTCCAATAATTCTGGCCAGCCATATTTCCAAGTTTCTCTGAACTTCTTTTAAATTGTTCCTTATGGCCTCCAAAGAACGTCTCATGGTGAGCTTGGCCTGGCTCCCCACCTCATCCCCAGAGTAGCTCTTACTGATCTCATTTTGTAATGTCAACAGCTTCTGTCCAGTTTCAGATGCCCGTTCCTTGAGCCGAAATGCTTCAAGCAAAAACTCTGTCTGCCTCTGTGTTCGAAACTCTGGACCGAGTGTAGGTTCACATGGATCACTAGCTTGCTGTAAAAGCAGGGAAAGATTTTAAGCAACAAGCCTGACATAGAAAAGAACTCAAAATGAATATTACTAGAGAAGCATTGGACACAGAATTACATTTCTGTGTGAATGTGTTCGTGAGAGAAAATAGTTAAGATCAACAGGCAGACTAGGGTTTAGTTTTGACCCCAAACGAATTTTTACAAGTGAAACCAGCACAAATGCACAAACTAAAACTACCTTCAACAGTGCATTTGAGGGAGCACGAGAGATTTGTTACAAGTTTCTTCTCTAGAGACACCTCCATAAATTAAAACTCATCCAAATGAAAGCCTAAATGGTAAAAAAGAAATGTTGGGGCAGGTAGGAAGTGGAGCGAACATTAAACTCATCAACTCATGGTGGATTCACTTTAAAGCAGTCTACATATGTGCACCATACACCATATAAGCAATCATTTGGAAGAGATTTAATGGGTTTCCTAATACAAATTGTTCACAATGCGGAACTGAGAACTTTCCTTTCAATTTTTGTTCTCAAATAAGAACCTTGCAATCAAAAAAGGTTTAAGATAGCTCAATGGGGCAAACAACTCATCATTTCAGCTTCATCCTAGGTAAACAAAATTATGAGCAAACCCATATCAAATGACAAGCATGCTCTACCATATCAAATGCTAGATACTCAAGGATAATGTAACTACGCAGTTTTTTTGCATATTTTAGGAACAGCATCATGCTCAACTTTAGGTAGATGGTCCTAAAAGTACTAAAGGATGAAAAAAAAAGAACAGAAAATCAACTTATAAAAAATTATATGACAGCACATCATAAAATATAGAGGATATATCACTTATGCATTACCATTCTTCTGCAAAGATCGTCAATCTTTCCTGCTAGAGCTTGATATCTCTTTGCCTGCTTCCTCATTAGTGATGGAACCTTTGATATATCTGTTTTTCCAACTTTTTCCAAATTCAGAAGTTCCTCTTCAAGTAATTTTAACTTAGAGGACACACCTGTTGAATCACCATCTACCTTCCACGGGGACTCTCTTCTGATCAGGAAATGTAAGTTGCCCTTTCATTAGTTATAACACTGCAGCAACAATATATATAGAGAGGGAGGGAGGGAGGGAGGGAGGGAGGGAGGGAGGGAATGTTAGATTTACCTTGCTACAAAATGTTTCATGTGATAGAGTGATTCATGGGAATCATATTGTACATCCTGCAAAAATAAATATTTAAAATTAAAAAACCATAGAAATAAACATTTAAAATTGAATTACTTAGAAAAAGAATTCTGCAATATATCGCTTTTTTGCATTAGTTTCAGGTAACTCAGAGAATCAATCGCCCCACCAACTGTTACAGTGTATACAAGGTAAAGGGTCAAGAAGCAGCCAATGGTCTCTTAACTAACTAATCATATTGGTACCAGGTTTGACAAAACGTTAAAAGGCATTCTTGTGCAAAACAGGTAGAATTTCAACTTACCATGAATTAGATTCTATGGGAAGAAATTTCACAAAACCATATCATTTTTTGTGTTTTAAACTCTAAAATTTCAACTGCATGATTTTTTGATGAAATCTAGGAAGGCCAAACTGAACGGGCACATGATCAGTGACTATGGAGTTTAGAGGGCCAAATGGGCCCTTGTGTTTCACTAACAAGTCATCTTTAGAGAGACAAGTCGCCACAACAATATAGGACAGTAGTCTACATTCACATGGAAAAACAAGCATGATTATAACAGAAGCAGATGCCATGTTTCACCAGACCCAGGTCAAAACTAATTATGTAGCTGGCAAAAAAAAAACTTGCTTTAACCATAAGCAATCTTCCTGAAAATAAACTGGATCATCATCAACTGCAGGGTAACTCCACCGTATCCAAGAGATTCATATTTGTTGTAAGAAGAGATAAGTGCCAGTTAACCGATAGATTTATCTAACTATCTTAGATACTCATAACCACTGATTACTCATAACCACTGATTTTGTCTATATAAGAATTTATTTGCAGATCTAGAGAAATCATAAGAGACTTGTATTTTACCAGGATCGTAACACCATCAAAATCATTACATCATTCTTAGTGGTTTTCGTGGTTTTATCATGCATGATCACTTGTGTTAAGTTGAAATCTAATGCCACATCAACAGTGTCATTATATATAAAAAAAAACTTCAGTTGTCATGCCTTAGATAAGCATGAGTGGTCCAGTGAAACAATGAACGTTATATGGTGAGAGTAGCACAACTAGTACATCTATTTTTCACGCAGGAACCAAAACTAACATATATCCACAGCCACTTTTTATGTGGGCACCAAAAACTAAAATATGCATCAACAAATCTCGTAGATGGAAAAAAAGGGATAAGATGCAAGTTAGGGATGGACAAAGAAAGACAATTGAAGGATTGTTTTATTCACTCAACAGAAGATGTAGTAAATTAATCCATGCTTGAGGCTAAGATAAAAATTGAATTGAAAGTCAATAATGAATAAATAACTTTCTGGATTGGCTTGTGAACAAGGAGGTGACTTCAACCTTTTCTCTTCCTTCTCTTCAGAGAAAATGCAGGGATGAATTTCCATGTCAAAGGAAGATGTCTGTGAATGAAAATTGACAAGAGAGATCCAAAATACCAAAACAGACAACATAAACTCATCTTAAGATCCTACAATTCTGTTAACTTTTCCTCCATTTTAAATCCCAAGTCCAAACACACCCAGGAAGATAATATAACTTCCATCCCCAAAGTTCAAATGAATCTGAAGTGAAGGCACAGAAAAGATCAAAAGAAGAGCAAAACCTGCCAGAGAGTACTAGCTGTCTCGCTCCAAAACTTAGACGCAGAAGCTAATAAATCAGAACTGAAACCTCCATCACTCCCTTGCTGCTGCTGGTGCAGTAAATGCTGATAATACTGTTGACCATAAACAAAATTGCCATTCTCCTCGTCCTCTTCCTCCCCGCCATAACATTCCCCATTCCCACACCTACCAGATTCCTCCTCACCACCCACAAACTCACTACCACCACCAGCAACAGCATTTCGTGACATAAACCCAATCATTTCCTCTCTCTCACCAACCTCTCTCTCCAAATCTTGAATCTTCCCTTGCCACTCTTCCTTCTCTCTCTCAAAGTCTTCAACTTTAGCTCTTAATGAGGACACTTCTTCACTTGCAAAGTCGATCTGTTGAAGCAACCTCTTCTCTTCAGCTTGCCAGGCATTCCTGTGGCTAGCAAAGATCTCTACAACTCTTGCATTTGCTTTTGAGTCCTCTTTTCTTCTTGACTTCATTTGTTTTAGCTGTTCTTCCGCTTGTAAAAGGCGTATTGAGAGGTTTCTGATCTGGGTCTGCAGGTTTGGTATTAAGGAAATGGAGTTTGGAGGCAGAACCGCTAAAAAGAGAGAGAAACTCAGGCCTAAATAAGAAGAGAGAAGCTTGTCTTCTCTTGGTTTTTCTTCTTGGTCTTGTTTTGGCTTCGCTGCATCTCCTTCCTGACCTGCCATTTACTTTCAGAGGAGCTTCACTAACTTGGGTTGCGTTTTGGGAACTGTAGTGAGGGAAGCCTTCCGGGTACATATATACACTGCCAGAGGCTGCTACACCTTTTTGTTTATTTATTTATTTTCGAAGGCAGCTTTCTCTTAACTTTTGATAGTTTCTTTTGTATTTTATCCCTTCAGTTCGTGTGGACTCGCAGTTCATCATGTTCACCAGATAATTTGATTTGTTATATCAACTTAACCCTTTTTTCCTTTTTGACAAATACATCTTCTTCTTCTTTTGAAGCTTTTTATTATTAAGTGAAGTCGGGTTATTTATTATTCAAGCATCAAATTTTGATCTTTAACATAATTAGACTTGATAATTTATTTTATATTGAATTACAGTGACTTTAAAAACATTTTAATATTAGTTTAATGTTAAATTTTACAAAAATAAATTTAATTTTGTTACTTATAAAAAATTAAAAATATAAGGATCAAAATAAAAAAATAGAAGATATACAAGACTTTTTATACTACATATTTGGCGCCTTTTAAAAGAAATCTACAAGTCTTTACTTTGAAGATTTTTTATATTTTAGTATGATTTCTTTTTTTTTTCTTTTTTTGCATTTCAGTCCCCATAAAAAAAGAGAGATTCAATAAAAAAATGACAGGAATAAGAGAAAAGGACCTTTAAAGTGTTTTCTAGCTTTGTTTTGCTTTAAAAAATTGATAATGCTTGGAAGAGTGTTTTACTCTATTATTTATAAATTGAGCTGGGAGTTTTTTGAGTTTAAAAAATTAGTTTATTAGATTATAAGAGTATTTATTAAATATTTTTAAATAAAAATAAATTAAAAATTAATTTTTTATCTAAAAACCCTTTAATTTAATGTTCCAACTGCAAGCATGTTTGTTTTTACGTTTAAAAAAAATTAAACATAAAATAATTTTTTTTAATTTTTTTACTTCAAATCAATATTTTTTTATATTTTTAATTTATTTTAATATATTAATATTAAAAATAATTTTTTTAAAAATAATTATATCCACGTTTCTAGACATCTTTAATGCGGAGAAGCTAAGCAAGCAAATGATGTCGTAGGCCACAATAGACAACATGTTTCCCTCTATTAGAAAAAAAAATCAAGGCTAGGCATGTAGCCCCATGTGCCCTTCTTTTTACTGGGCCAAGCTCGCAGGGCCTATCTTTTCGGCCTAGTCCCTTGTTTTTTTCTATGTTTTTTTTTTTTTTTGAAATCTTCAAGAAATGCACTATAAAAAATATTAGCATGATATTTAAATCACCATTCAATATTCAATTTTATATTTTTTTAAATAATATTATATATTTTTATGGAAATATCAACATTTTATTTCTAGATTACAGTGTATCTAATATTCTAAAATAAATAAAAAGTGAAAGATTGCTCCCGAACATCCAAAAAAAAAAATCTTTATTTTTTTGTGGATTTTTGACATTATTTTGTTGCTTTTATTAAACTTCTTCCATTCAAACATATACAAGATATTAAGACATTATCTTAACTTCTTTTTTATATATAAAAAAAATCTTGCTTTCAAAATTATAATAGGTTTTTATTTAAAAAAAATACCTAATAAAAAATTTTTCATTCAAATAATCAGTAGATGCATTAGTAAGGAAATTGAGTTTGAAGCGATGCACTCCTCATTAATAATTTTATTTGTTGTCTTTTCTATAAAGATTTGTTTTTATAATTATTTAATAAAATAAAAAATAATTTTAAAATTTTAAGTTATTAAATAAAATCAAAGTTATAATCTAAATCATAGGTAAAAGAGTAAATTAATTTAATCAAAATCAATTCAAAATGCTATCATTCTAGTTTTTTTAATAAAAAAAATAACTTAACATTATTTTTAATTTTTTTTATAAAAAATAAATAAATTGAATTACGACTAGATTGTAAGTGCACTCATCAGGTTTTTCAAGTCACAGCAGATTAACTCACACATAGTTTACTTTCGAACTCAATCTAGTATAAAGACAAGAGCAACAAGTCACCTTGTCAACTCAACGAACTTGGTTAAGCTCAAATAACATTGTCCGAAGAAGAAGAAGAAGAAGAAGAAGATATCTAGCATAAAGATAAGATCCACAAGTCACTGTGTTAACTTTAGGAAAATGGCTGAACTCAATAACACTGAAGAAGAAAATATCTCCGGTGTGCATGCAAAGCGTGAATAGTAGTATCTCCTATGGCCCTAAGAGACACGTGTCCCGCCTCAAGCTTTGACCAATTCCGATCTTACACTTACCATTTGCCCGTAATTGAAGGTGGCTGGCTAGCCTGGTGTCACAAATTCACAACGAGACAGGGTTCTGCTAGCTGCTATTATTAGGGGTAGGGTGAGGAAAATTTTTAAAAATTGATTAAATTAAGAAAATTATAGAAATCAAATTATATAAAAAATTACTAAGATAATTGGGATATTGAAAAGCAGCAAGCTAAAATCTAGCGAAATAAAAAATTAAACCAAATTAATTTTAATTAGTTTTTATTTTAAAAAACTAAATTAAAATTGGTTGGTTTAAACTAATTCCAATTTAGTTTTTCAATTTAATTTAATTATTATTTTAACAAAACAAAATAAAACCAAACTAAAAATAATATTTTAATTATTATCCAACCAAATCTAAACTACAGTCATAAATGAGTCGTAAGATCCGGTGTATTTAACCACTATCCTCGTGGCATTTACGGGGTTTGCTGCAGCAATGAAGATTCAAATGGTCCTTCTTCATTACGGCACACAACAAGATATTCTTTAATTTTTAAAATATTTTTATTTAAAAATATATAAAATTTATTTTTTTTATTTTTTAAAATTTATCTTTAATTTCAATAGTTTAAAATATAAAAAATTAATTTTTTATAAAAATGACAAAAACCAAAAAGGTTTTGTATTTTTTAATAAGTTTTAAATGAATTTAGAAATGTTTAAAATGTGGTTGTAGATATTTTTAATTTAAAAATATATTAAAATAATAATTTTTTTATTTTTAAAAAATTATTTTTCATATTAGTATATTAAAATGATTTAAAAACATAAAAAAATCTTAATTTAAAATAAAAGAAAAAAAGAAAACGATTTCAAAATTTCTTTTAAAACAAGAAAACAAACAAATATATTCTCGTTATTCACTTCGTCTTTGGACAAGCTTTGGCAGAAAGAAGCTCATTAAATGTCTAAGTGATCTACAGTTGACAGTTGATTTTTCATCGAGATTGTTGGGATATATAAAGGCAATTATACCAGAATGTTGCATAAAAAAAATATCGATCAAATTTTTAAAAAAAATGTCGATCTGATTAAACTACTAAATTTAAATAAGATAATAAAAAAAACCCTACAAAATCTAAATTTAATGGTTCGATGTATTTAGGTCCAAGCCGTGCTTAGCTCGCTCGTTCAGTAGCCTACCATTCTTTTGTTTCAATGGGCACCAACATTTTTTATTTCACAAAAATGGATGTACTTATAAACTAATTATATATCTTAATAGAATATTAAATCATTTAAATTAGTTAAATTCATCTAAATATTTCTAACAACACAATGACTACGAGGCTGCTAAACATAATTTTATAGCAACTTTAAACAATTTTAAATATATGATGATTTTAGAATGAATGTTTATACTTTTAAAACATGAAATAAATAGAAACATATTCATTTTTTTCTTATTTTCTCGGTCTTTTCTGTCCTTAAACATAACTAAATATTTTCTTATTAACTTGTGTAATAACTAGAATCTTATTTAAGATGTCTGTCAAAACTTTCTTGTTGAATAAAATTCTAGCTAGAAATTACCTTGACTCTCCTGTGAGATTTATTTTGGAACTGACAGATCAATAATGGTGATTTTTCATGATTTTATTTGGAAAAAAGAATCAAAAGATTACAGAACCACCCATGCAAACAGGGGTTTGAGCCTTCAACAATATTATTTACAAAATAGAATGCCCATCCAAAATAATACAAGGGTTTATCCTGCTTTACTACTGTGTAAACTCTTATGCAGATTTGTTTGAAAGTTCAAAATCCGACCCCCCACCCATGCACACAGTTGTTCTAGAAATGCCAGAAAATAGACGGCAGAACGAAGATAAAGACACGAGAGAACATAGAAAAACACAGCGCAGTTTTGGCCATAGCGAAATGATTTTCATTTTTCTTTTATCTGTTTTTTAACTTTTTATACCTATCGCTCAGACTCTGATCAGTGCAATCAGCTTTCTCCTCCTTTCTACAGAAGAAAAGATAAAACCAAGACGAAGACAAAACGACCAGCGCCATCGTCCCATATGAAAAGATTCTGCCATGCAAAAGAGGTTAAGAAGTAAAGGGCCTTCTCCATTCCCCGTGGAGATCCTTTCTTTTCCATTCCTTTATTTGCCACTGTAAGATGCACCCACATGCATGTGATAAAGGGATTCTTAAATGATTTAATAAATAATAGTTTATTGCTCACTTGCATATGGGCCCTGTTAAAAAAATATAGTGTATTAGATATTAGTATAGTTTTTATAGTTGTGATTTTAAAAAAATATATTTTTATAAAAAATATTTTTAGTTGAGATTAGGTTGTTAAAATATATATTTGGTTAAAACCATAGTTGAAATTAAGATTGAATAAGAAATTATTTAATGTATTTGGTTAAGAATGTTTATAAAATTAAAATTATAAAATAACTATATATATATATATTAATATTGTACATTTAACTATTACTATTACATCATAATATAAACAATACGTTATTTAAATTATTTTTTATTATCTCATTAAACTATTTACAATTTCATTACGTATAAAATTCATCTAATAAGGACTATAATATACATAATTTCTTAAGCATACAAAAATATCAAGGCTCCAAGGAATTCTCCGGTATTGTTATTATATCTGGCTTAATGAGTTAACTTTAAAATCTTCTAGCCTGATTTCTTGCCTAACTCAGATTTCAAATTAAATTATATAAAAAATTATTTTGACATGATGTAAGTAACTTAAAAGATCTAAATGCAACTTGAATGACCCATAAAAATATGAGCAGACTTTCAAAAAAAAAAATCAAGATGATATATTCTTTTAAAAAAAAATTGAAACGATAACATATTATATGAACTCGAGCTTTGTGGCTCCAACATAGATTGACTTGGTGGGTCTTAATGCTACCCGAATGAAGAGTAAAAATATGGATTGACTTTAAAAAAAATAATCAAGATGATACCTTGTCTTTTTTAATATTAAGACGATAACATATTAAATTGACTCCAACTTCACATCTTAACTTGCCAAGTCCACAACTTGGGATCATAGACTTCATTGAGTTCAATAACTCTATTTTTTATACTATTTTTTACTTAAATACATGATGTCAAAGATAAAAGCTCACAAAATCAAGCCCATCAAATATCATGATATTTATTTGAGACTGTGATAACTTTATAGAAAATAAATTAAAATATATTATGAAGACTAATTTAAAAAAAAAATTATAAAAACATTTTTAGTTGAAATTGGATTGTTAAAATATATATTTGGTTAAAATCATGGTTGAAATTAAGATTGAACCAAAAATTATTTAATGTGTTTAGTTAAGAATGTTTATGAAATTAAGGTTATAAAATAACTAAAAATATATATATTAATATTAACTACTATTATTACATCATAAAATAAATAATACTTTATTTAAATTATTTTTTTCTATCTCATTAAACTATTTACAATTCCATCACGTACAAAATCTATTTACCAAGGATTACAAATTACATAACTCCTTGAGCATGCAAAAATATTGAGGCTCAAAGGAATTCTCTGGTATTGTTATTATATTTGTTTTAATGAGTTAACTTTAAAATCTCCTAGCCTAATTTATTGCCTAACTCGGATTTCAAATTAAATCATATAAAAAATTGTCTTAGTATGATGTAAATAAGTTAAAAAGTTTAAAGGCAACCTGAATAACCAATAAAAATATGACCAAATTTTTTAAAAGAAATTCAAGATAATATATTTTTAAAAAAAATTGAAACTGTCATAACCCATTTTTAGGCCCCCATAAAAAATAATAAAATATAAAAAATCAAAAAATATGATCAAAAAAATATAGACATTGAAAAATGATGTCAGTGTGCCCTAAAAACGATTAAAAATTAGTTGAGGAGGTTAAAAAAATACAAAGATTAAAATTTGATAATATTTTATTGACTGATGACAGCCCTATTGACAAATAAAATTCAATTTGAGTAAGAAAAGTCCAAAATCAAATGTTTATGGACTCAATTAAATTTTATTGAAGGTTTAATTGACTTTATGGAGAGTTTGATTGCAAAAAAAAAAAAATTGATTTTAGGGTCAATTTAAGCTTTAATTGGAAGAAATTAAAGTTTTGGGGCTAAATTATAGTTTTTAAAAGTTAATTTAGTCAAATTAGAGGCTTAATTGCATAAATATTGCAGTTTGATAGCCAATTAAGTACTTAATTGAAAAAATCATAAACCAAGGACCAAAATGAAAAAGACATGTAAGTAGAAGGGCTGATATTAAAACCAGTCAGGCAAGAACAATGAAGAAATTAAAAGTTTATTGCTCAATTAAGTATCAAATTGCATAATATCAAGACCAATGATCAAAGTAAAAAAGATGGCCAATTATAGGATCGCTGATAGACTTTTGGCAGGGATGCAATTGCATTGATTTTAAATTAAAATTGCAATTGAGGACTGAATTGAGTAAATTACAAATTGAGGATCAAAGTAAAATTTAACATGTTTTTGCTGCCTTTTCATTTAAATAAAACGGTGTGTTTTGGTCAAAACAACGTCATTTCATTCCCTATTTTTTTTTAATAAAGAAAAGCTCAAAACAATGTCGTTGTGAATGGCACTCATGTCTTCTTCTTCCTCTGGACACGCAAAGAACAGGGGAAGAAGACTTTTTTTCTCTCCTCTGTTTTTCACCGACTCTCACTCTCTCTTAAACCTCAAAAAAACACCAACCTAACTAATGGCCTACCACCCTATAGCTAGCACCCCCGTCTACCCTGCGCTGTCCCCTAACTGGAAAGAGGCAGGGCATTTTTACCGCTCTTCTCTGCCTATAAATACAAACGCAAAGACGAGGCATAAGAAAGAGAAAAGGAGGAGGAAAAAAAAGACCAAGAGGGGAAGAGGGAGAGAGATAATGGACCGAGAGACAAGAAAGAAAAAGAGAAAAAGAAGCAGGAAAGAGAGAAAAAAAAGGACAGTAAGAGAAGAAAAAAATAGAGCAAACCATCGGCCACCGTCTTCACCGTCGCCGCTAACAACAATTGCGTTTCCTCTTACCAGGTAAGCTTCCTTCCTTCTTTGCTCCGTCTTCTCTTTTCCTTTCATTGGCATGTAGAACGTAATTCATGTTGTGTTGCCAATGAATAATTGGCTGGTTATTGTGCAAAATAGCTTGCCAATTATCATTTTAATGGGCCAGCCTTAACCCATTTTGCATGTTAGACCGATTCCAGCCCATTTTATTTTGGGTTGGAGCTGGCCCTTTTCATTTTATGTTGGGGCGGAGTCGAGCTATTTTTTTTTGGTTTTGGACTGCTGCAAATCCGTTTCATTTTATGTCGGGCCGGTGCTGGCCCATCATTTTTATGTTGGGTCGTGCTAGCCCATCCCAAATAAATACACCGTAAAAATGCAAATTCAGTATTAAAATACCCGGTTTTCATCAAAACTTGCAAAAAATACAAAAAAATAAAAATAAATATTTTTGTGCATACACCAAAACAATATTTTAGCATGCATTTTGACTTTAATAATCGATTTATTAAAGTCAAGAGAACACTGGTCAAAATTTCAAAAACAATTGTCATTTCATATCTGGGGTATGATATTACACGTAATGTGTATTTTGTATATTTAATTTATTTTTGGACAATAAAATGGTTACGTTTAACTGTATTTTTAGATAAAAACCTTCTTATTGAGAAGGACTTGTTTTGAATCTTAGATAAATTAACAATAAAAAACCATAACACAATTTCGAATTTCAACAGACAAAACAATGCAACCTGTCATAGGAGGGCATATTTGGAGTGTTAATACCTTCTCTTTACGCAACCAATCTCCGTACCTGATCTCTGAGACTAGTTAGGATCCCTAGTAACCAGAATACTAGATGGTGACTTCCATTTAATTTTTCACTAATAAGAGATATATTCATTGTCTCTTCATATTTTACCAGAAATACACCACATCCACATTTCCATCTTTTTCTTAGATGGTGGATAATCATCGGGATGCCACACACGTGTGACAAAAACACTGACATATTATATGAACTTGAGCTTTGTGGCTCCAATATAGATTAACTCGATAGGTCTTAAGGCTACCCGAATGAATACTAAAAATATGGATTGACTTAAAAAAAATCAAGATGATACCTTATCTTTTTTAATATTGAGACGACGATATATTAAATTGACTCCAACTTCACATCTTAAGTTGCCAAGTCCACAACTTAGGATCATGGATTTTATTGGGTTTAATGACTCTATTTTTTATACTATTTTTTACTTAAATATGTGATACCAAAGATAAAAGCTCATGAAATCAAGCACCCATTAAATATCATAATATTTATTTAAGATTGTGATAATTTTATAGAAAATAAATTAAAATATATTATGAAGATCAATTTAAAATCAAACAATTATTTAAGGATAAAATTGAAAAACAATCCATGCAAAATTAAAAAGGAAAAAAGAAAAGGGGTCTCCTTCCACTTTTCATGTAGGTGGTTTTCCATCGAATCTTTTAATGTTGTTAGTAATTAATGTGTAAAAATTTTATTAATTAGTTTTATAAATAGTTTGCTATTTAATCAATATACAGACGTATAAATGTAGAGTTATTGATCTCTAAATTAATAAAGGATTCAAATAAAAAATGTGCATCCCCTTTACTAATTTTAGATGGTCTTAGGCAACAATAACATTAGAATTGCTCAAATGAAATCTCAAAATTAGGCAACCCAATTAGCCCTGATAGTTTTGATTGACTGAGTTGACAACTTTAAATGCCTGAATATAGACTATAAATGTTTAAATTGAGCAAAATTTGATTCAAATAAAAAGTATGCATCCCCTCTACCAACTTCAGATGATCTCAGGTGATGATGATGCTAGAATTACATCGAAGAAACCTTGAAAGTAGGCAACTCAGTCATCTTTTATGTGCAACTATCTTGCTAAAAAGGATTTGGTTTTCATGTATTCACACGCAAAAGCTTATCAATAGGTCCTTATCAAGGGTTCAAAACATTTTTCTCAAGATTAAGAGGTTAGAAATAAATTCAAGGCCTCTCAAAACCCTATAAATATCCCCTTTAAGTAAGTTCAAGGGGGGTAGAGAAAAAAAAAAGAAAAAAAAAGATAAGAAAAAAAAACAGAGAGAAATAACATTAATAAATATAAGGTTAGAGGTCCAAGAGTAAAAACCAAGCTTTTCTTAAGCTTTGTAAGCTTGTGAGAAACAAAACTTTCTAAAGAAAAGCCAAGAGAGAATAACTTGTTTTATGTATATATTGCAGACTAAAAAGTAGGTCCTTTATGCCCTTCTTTTATTGTTTTTATTATTTTTTTTGTTTATAATTATGTTTAGAAACATAAAAGGAGGTTTGAGTGTTTAACAAATAATATTGTATTCATCTCCTTGTTGCTTTGATTTCTATTTAATCCAATTATTTTAAAGTTTGTTTCATGTTTCTAATGTATTAAAGTTTCTATTTAAGTTTTTTTCTTTATATATATATATATATATATATATTGTTTAAAGCTTTTATTTAGTTTAAATTATGTATGTTAATGCAATGGTGTTTATCCTTAGCATGCTGAACCTGTTCATCCATAAAAATAGGTTTAAGAAACTGATTTGAACTCATCTTACATGAACGTGTAATGTATTTTAAGATGTGTTTAATTAGTTTTAAAATTTAAACATGTTTATATATGATACTATGAGTTACTAGCATAAAAAAGACATGCTTTAGAAGCTAAAAATACCATTTTTTGAGCTTGACAAAGGTTGTTTTTACTAGAAAAAGTTTAGGTTTTTTGGGCATGTTCTTCGTATTCTTGGAAAGAATATTACCTTGGCCCCTAGATTTGGACCATATTTGATCTATTTCTTTGCATAAATTCTTTTCTAATGCATAAATAACCAATAATACGATGTTCATTAGCACCAATAACATATTTATAATTATCTTTAATTATAGAATTTTATTTTTTAACAAAATCTATTTTGGTCAAATCATGATGATTCAACAAAAATACAAATGGATTAACCATTATTTCTTGATCCTTAAATGATTTGTAATCTTTTTGTGCTTTTAATTTCATCAAATATAGTCTGAATTTGAGTTCACGTTGCTAGATTCATTTAGGTTCATGTTTGGTGTTCTTTATCTTCTTGGTTTTTGATTAATTTTATTCAAAAGTTTTTGTATTTTTTAAGTGTTAATCTATTTTTTTTTGTACTTTGGTTTTGTTTTTTGGTTGTTTTTGGGTTAAACCAAGATATTTGGGTTAGTTTATGATCAAAAAAAAAATTTCAGGTGAACTCAATCAGGTTGACCCGATATAAAAACTCTTTTTTTTCTTTCATATGGAAAAAAAACCCTAAAAATATTAATTTGAGCATTTATTTTAAAAATATGAAATATTTTTGCATAAGTTTTACAATAAGTTTATAAAATTTTAAAGGATTTTAATGTGGGTTTCACAAATACCAAAACAATTGTTTTTTAATATATGAGATTATGAATTTATAAATAAGATATATTTATGATATTAAATAAAAATACATTTTATTTTTATTTTTATATTGTCATTAGAACAGTTAAGTTTTTTACTTGATTAAATAAAGACCTCCTTACTAAAAATGACTTTTTGTTAACCTTAAACACACCAATAGTTAGAAAAATCAATATTTTTTTAGTTTATATTAGATAAATGAATAATATAGCTCAGCCCATATAAGACATAATGAGGGTGTTAATACATTCTCTTTACTCAATTAGTCTCCTTACTCGAACTCTGAGATCAGTTGGAGTTTTTAATGATCAAAATATTATGTGACAACTTTGTTTTTCTATTTTTATTGATAAAGAATATGAATTACTTGTCCTTTCCTTTCACACCATTTCCAATAACCCTAATTCAGGAGGATAATCACCACAATACCGCGCATATAAGACAATATCAATACTTCCTTATCCAGAGCTCAACAAGTAGATGGTTGGTAGTAGAAGATTCAACACCTGCAAAACAATACCTTTTTATAGTGTTTAGGAATCCTCAGATGATAAAGCTAATGACTTTTAAAGGCGAGATTATAATGAATGAGAGAATAATATCAAAATTCCAATAGCAAGAGTATTTATTTCTATTTTTGTATGATAAATGCTTTGAGAATTAAAATATGAATACTTAGATAATAGAAATTATAAACATTTACTTTAGTAGTTCAAAGGGTATTTATAAACCCTAAACCTTATCATGTTGCTAGAATAAAGGGGTTGAAAAGCCATCTCTTTCTAATAATATTTGAGAAACAAAAATCTCATACATAACATTAAATGATAAATAAATATCAATTGCACAATATGAAATGAAGAATAAATATATCTTACACAATATTAATGGCGATAAAAATAAACCAGGTTCTTGAAAGACTTTTATACACCTACAGGTGTAGAGAGATGAGTATTATTAGCACTAATATTTTATATTAAAAAGTAATAAAATTAAACAAACAAAGCCTTATAACATAATATGAGATCTATAATAGTCATTAAACATATCTTTCACATAGACTTGATATAATACTAGGGCCATAAAAGGTAGGCTTGATAGCTTGGTAAACTCATGTCTACTTGGACGTAACGCGTAACTGAATCCAAAAATATTGAGTTTGGTAACTCAGCAGACTCATATATACTAGGGTTCAACGCATAGTTGAGACTCATAATGTTAACTCTAACAAATTGTCAAACTCATGTATATTTGAGCTCGGTGTATTGCTGAACTTAAAGATGTTAGGTCTAGTAACTCACTAAATTTATGTCTATTTAGACTGAATGTGTAGATGACTCCAAGTATAGTGGATTTGACAACTTGCCAAATTCATGTCTGATGAACTCCGCGTGTAACTGAACTAAAAAATATTCGGCCTAGAAGTGAGCCAAACTTATGTTATTTGGATTTGATATTCTTTCATACCTAGAGATGTATGGTTGGCACCCAGCTAAGGCTAAAAATTATTTTAAAAAAATGCTAATTTATAGAAATTGGACTAAAAAGAAAACTTTAAAGAAAAAAATTATTGTATATTACTATTTCGATTTAGAGTAATAAGTGAGAAAGGTTATTATAACTTCTTTTTTGTTTTTTTTTTAAATTGTAATCCTAATGAGTTTTTCCACATTTATTTTCATGCCATCAATCAATTACTTATTGATGTAACTTTTTGATATAATTTTTAAACTCAGCCTGGTATCGACCTAGAATTAAAACAATATCAAATTAAAAAAAAATGGAAAGAAAAAGCCCGATGTACCTAGCAGATCTGGTGAAAAACTCAATTGCAATCTATTGACTTTTTTTTTACTAAAACGATATCATTTTAATTTTAAAATAAAAAAAATTTGATCCAAACAAATCATGAGATTCGATAAAAACCCAAAACCCAAATTTTAAATTGAACAGGGCCTAAAAACTATGCTTTTTGACATCTGTTTGATCGAATCATGGCCTTACATCAAATCTAGCCTAAAAACTATGCTTTTTAACTTTCATTTGATCAAATCATAGTTTTATATGAAATCAGATCTAAAAACTATGCCTTTTGATATCGTTTGATAGGTCGAATCATAGTTAAAATAGTCACTAACTCTCCTTCGACAATTTCTTGTCATCTCCCTCCCTAATTTTTGGCTCACTAACCATTGATGAAATAAAGTAAAAGAAACATGTAAATTGACAATATACATCAAAGTTGGAAAAATCATAAAATGTACACTGAATGAACAGTAATTAAAAAATAATTTAAACCTTTATATGAAAAACGCACACATGACAACCCCGCCTACTTTAGATTTTTATCAATATCAATATTAACACCTTAACTATTATCCAACTAAACTAAATAGTCTCTTGAAAGTGATATTGAATTTATGAAAATGACTACATGTGAACTTGCGATCGAGAATCTTGGCGTTCTTCAACATGCATCGACTTCACTCGGGACCGTGGTTTATCCCACAACCAACAGAAAAAGACTAACTAAGTCTAGTTAAATTACAGAATCTCGGTTTTCTTAAAAACCAGTTCAAACATTGTAATAAAAAAAATCAGTTCAATCACCAAGTTTTAAATGTAGGCACCTTCTTGAATATGTCAAAATGCATTGCAGTGATGTCACTATGTATGTATTTGGTATTTCAAAATAATTATCATTTAAAAATATTTTTTATTTTTAATATTAACACGTTAAAATTATCATAAAATATTTTTAAAATTATGAATTTAATATTTTTAAAAAATAAAAATACTTTTAAAATATATTTAAATCCAGATCAAAACGCATTATCTACTTTTTTTTAGTATTATATATATTTTTTCTTTTTTCTTTAAATTTCAACATAAAAGCTGTACATGTTAATTGAACACGCATGTAAACAAATATCTTATCACCCCTCCTTATTTGTCCAATTTCAACCCATTGTCTTTATAAACACTTCTTATAAATACACTAATAATTTTTTTATTTATAATAATAAGTTTGATATTTATTTCCACATATTATATATTTTCTTAACATGCGAACACATTCAATTCATGCAATTATTCAATCAATTAACTACACCTTCTAAAAGTTCTTAGCCCAGTAACATTGTAAACTCAATTTGAATTAAACATGATAATTAGATTCATTTCCAAGAACTATTAACACACCGTCAAGACAATGGGAGAAGAAGAGGCTAAATTTCCCTCAAGGTGTTTTAATGGTGTTTTAATGGTGGATTCTCTCATAATTATTGGAAAAGAAAAGGTTGAATTTCCAATTCTTTCAGCTTATTTATAAAATTATCATTAATGAACTTATATTTTATTTTTTGTTTAAATATTGTTATTTTTATATAATCCTTTTGTTCTTTAATTTTTTTTAAAAAATCTTAATCTAAGATAGAACAATATATCAAAAGATTTCTTATAAAATTTTAGCTTAATATAATAATTAAATTGAAAATTATATATGATAGCATAAAACTAATTAATTGGTGATTTTACATGAAAAATCAAAACTTTCTTGTTTCACTCATCCATGGATTGTACTGCTTATTTCACTAAATTCTTAGGATCATATTTTTATATTATATAATAAAGAAAAAGAAGGAGATGATGAGAACTTTGAGATGAAATATTAATGTAACGATTAAACAATGATAATAACAAATGTCAATGTTAAAGGTTCCACTAATGGTATGTGAAACAAGCATAGTATAAACTCTTATTACTCAATTGGAAACCACGTACAAAGGAGGTTCCAATCAGATTATAGATTGTTAACATGATTACATTAGTCATCTTATTCGATTAATGCTAATACTTGTAAATCTCGTCAAGCATTCATGATTATAACTTATGTTAACAACAAATCAAGTTCCTTTCATAGCTCAGGTGTCAGTTATACCACACAATATGGGCTATGAAAGTGCCAAGCATTTGTTGTACTAAGTGCTATACAACATAAATCAAGATTAGTCATTTAATAAGCAAAGTATTAAAGAGTGAACAAGATAACAAATATAAAACATGCTAGTATTAAAGATTAAAGTCCATATTAAGTTTACACTATACTTATTTTTACACCATTAGTGTACCATTTTCACCTTGACATAATAAACTTAGTTAAACATAATGAAAGAAAGAAAAATAAATAAACAAAACAAGAACATAAATAAGATAAAAGTTAACTAAGTAAATGAAAGGAAATGAAAGATATAAACTTGATATTAATGAAAGCAAAGCATAAACATTATAAAAAATACAAAGAGAGAAAGCAAGAGCATGATCTTGATCTTGAAACCAAGATGCCTAAATGTATGGCAAATGCCTCTTTTTATAGGTCAAAATTGGAAACTATTGATTTGATGACTAATTGATGAGTGGGTGACCAACTCTTGACTTGGTGACAATCTTTATCTTCTCTTGTCTGCCCAGAACATCATTGATAACGTCTAAATTGGAGCCACTTGAAAACATGAAAGTTGTAGAAAATTGTCTCAAATTTCTTGTGTAAAAACTTCAGCTCATTTAGACTTCTATAACTCCAGATATGGCCAAAATACTGAACAGTGCTTGGGCTAGAGGACAGATTCAAGCTTCTTTGTTGTTGCTATAATTTGGACTTGAAAATGATCTTTTTAGATCTTGTGCTCCATATAAAAGTTGTAGGCCTATGTCTTACCTTTCCATCCATATAAAGTAGAACTAAATCTGAGATTTATACCTCCAGATATGACCCAATTACCGAACAGTGTTCCGGTTTGGATTGCACCGACATCTCTTTTCTAAGTTTGGCCATCTCTTTATCCTTTCAATTTCAGTTCTTAAATTTATCAATCAATCCTTTCATTTATGTGATAGACTTTTATTTGAAATGAACATTTACCACAAATTAAAGGTATCTTATATTATTAGATATATTATTATAAAACATGTTTTAGTTGAGGAGTTATTCATACTTTAAGTACAAAATGATGATATAAAACCTTGATAAAAATATATTTTTAAGTACTAATCACTAAGAATGTGAAACCTATGCTGAATAAATTTCACAATTGCATCATATTATTATTATTATTATTGTTATTATCTATACAACTAAATAAACTTGAGTTTTTTATATGATTGGTGAAGATGCTATCCCTTTTTATTTTGAACAATTTAATTTTTAATATTAAATTAATTTTCAATTAGTTTTTATTAATTATTTAAGTGTATTTTGTAGAAAGTTATTATAATTTCAAATAAATATTCTAGTATTTGATTGATGCTTAATTTTATAAATTTTTATTTATTTATTTATTATTGTTAAGTACAAAATAATTTCTAAGCAATAAAGTTCTTAAACTCAATTAAGTCTATTATTCAATTTGCATGTTTGATAAATTAAGTTGCGAAGTCTAGGTTCACTAAATATATTATTATCTAAATATTAAAAAAATATTATTTTAATTCTTTAAAACCAAATTATATTCGTTATTAATCAATCAAGTTGTTTTGAATTTATCAAGTTAATTAAATGCTAAATAAACAAGTTAATTTAAAACTTGAGATAAACTAAAAATTAAATATACAAGTTTTAAAATCAATATTAAATAATAATATTAAATATTTTTTATGATATTATTTTTTATTTATTTTCAAATCATAATCATAGGGTGGATCAATCGGTTATTCTCGTACTAAAATACATATATATCAATTATAAGTATATTTAATGTTACATTTAAAATATTATTTGTTAAAAATTTATTTTTTTATTTAAATTTATTTTTTAATATTTTAAAATTATTTTGATATTCTAATATATATATATAAATTTTAATAATAAAAAATAATATTTTAAAATACAATTATTATTTTAACCTCAATCATATTTTATATTTTAAATGTTTTTCTATTATACAGAGAAGATTTTAATATTTTTTTAATTAAAATATATTCTAAAAGAAAGCATGTCTTATTAAAAATCAAACGCAAAATCTGTCCTTTTTTATCTTGAACCCACTCTCCACCCATAAGTACGACTTTCCTTTCAACAAGAGATACCTGTCTTGTCCAAGAAGCAAAACCATAGCGATTGAACCAAAAGCACAAAACACAACATCATCAAAAAACACACCCTTTCCATTCTGTTTTTTGAAAGCCATAGTAGATTCAGATTATATACAAAGACGTTATAAAACCCGAATACGGTACCATAAATATGATGTTTAGTGGTGGAGGGGAAGGAGACGGGCTAGGGCGGATAAATATGATGCCAACGGCGGCGATGCTAAGTCCAACGGCGGAGATCTCGCCGAGGGGTCCACCTCAACAACAACCACAGTGGGGACAACAAGAAACGAAGGAGTTTATTGGGATTAGAGCGGAGTTGGAGAAGGATTTTACTGTGACGAAGAGGAACAAGACTTTATGGGAGATAGTGAGTGCTAAAATGAGAGAGAAGGGTTACCGAAGGACACCCGAACAGTGTAAGTGCAAGTGGAAAAACCTCGTCAATCGCTACAAGGTATTGTTTTCATGTGTCTTTGGATGTAATAAGAAATGGGTTTTAAGAAAGTTGTGTCCTTTTCACCTTTCTTCCTCTCTTTTTTTTTATCTTTTTCTTTGGGGTGGGGGGGATTATTGCTTGGTAAATCTAGGATTTGCTAGGTTTTAATAGAGTTGTAAAATGAGTGTGATTAGCTTTGTTGTAACCCATTTTTGGGTCTCCGCACAAGCTTGATAAGTTTGTTAATCAGTTGAGTTAATTGAAATGATTGTGTAAAGTTTAGCGTGTAATGCATAGAAATGATGCATAAAAGAGGGAATGAACTTAGTTAGGACATGGATAATGCTAGTGGTGGAACAAAAAGGGAATGAAAGGAACGAGAAGGAAGATGTAGTTAAAAACTCTTGACTTTAGGAGTAGGGCAAGCTTGGGGAGGTAAGTTCGATCTGTTCCCAGATTGAGTGTATTTGTTGACACAATTGTGTTTTAGTGTAAAAGACGGTCTTTTTGGAAGCTAGATTTTGTATGGAGCGGCTAGCCTTGGATGATAGACTGTCTAATGATTCTGCAATTTGAATGGTTATCCAAATACCTTGTTGTTTTGAGGCGATTTTTTCTAGATTTAAAAATACTAGGGCATGTTGCATGAGAAAAAAACAAATGCTTGAAATGTTTTTCAATGTCAGATTTTAAATATTACTTTTAAAAGTAATGGAGGAAAAAAAATGATTTACTGTGAAGTAACTCAACGGGGAAGGATACTAGTTGTGTTTTAGCTGTTAATTGCTGTTGCTTACTATAGCATACAATCTTGCAGTCTGTAAGCAAATTCTATATTTTGTAAAATCTTCTCTATAAAAGGTTGTAGCATGGTCTTTAAGTTATATTGTGTTAGTTTGAATGTGTTACATTGGAAGTTTGTTTCTAGAGTTGCCAGCATCCCCTCAACCTATCCCATCCCCTCATGCTAGATTTTCAACATTCCTTCCTACAAATTCCTTTATCGATCTGATTTGGAACCATCTTGTGCTCTTCTACTCATCTATGCTGAAGGTTATGGAGAAAAGGGGATAGGATGTTATTGGATTCTCTAGCTAACAAACGCAGTTTCAATTATACAACAACACAATGACAAAAAAACAAAAAACAAAACATGTGGCTTCTTGTACTTAACTTAGTAATTAAGGGCTTCTAGACCACTAATTAGCTACATGGGATGTGACCTTCGTGCATCAGCTGCTTACAACTTACAAGTTGCACTTTGAAGCAATTAAAAGTAGCTGCAGCAAAGGGCGCCTAGCTTGCTTCACCTTGTAGGTATGTTACAGCAATTTACCTGGATAGTTTCACAGTCGATAACCTGTTTCCCATTTACCTTAATCAAGGAAACAACTTCAGTCTCTGAGAAAGCATTAAATGTTGACCTGATACCAATGTAAGTTACAAATGACGGACTTGCTGGTATCCTAAAATCTTGACTTTTCCGAACCTTATGTAAAATAGGTCTGAAACAAGTTAGAGAGAGTTATGCGAACATCAAATTAGCTGCAGCAGACCTTTGTGTCCTTTTCAGGCTGATTTTCGCCATGGAGCACCTGATATCCTTTGGTAATGTTTGGTAGAATATGATGTGAAGTGATGTGATGTGATGTGATGTAATGGAGAGAAGAAACAATCAGAATCTCCTTCCATTGTATTACGTTGCTTTCAATTACCTTTCTCCCCATGAGATATTTTACAGCCATGTTATGCCTTATCATCAACGTCTTCAAAATTCTACTTCAAATATTGGAAGGATTTTTCTGCTTTTTAAACTTCTTTCAGATACTGTTTATATTCTCATTGGTGAGTTTTGGTTTAGTTTAAACCAGGTCAGTTATAGGCTGTATTCTCCGTGATGCCTGCTTACCTATTCTTCTAATACAACTGAACTTTCTCTTATAAAATTACAGGTAATGCTAAGGAGTGCCCATGTGGCCTTAGTTAAGGTGCATTTATTGTGCATTGAAAATTATAATTTAATACTGAAATTTGATATGTGCAATTGCATGTATTGATTACCAAACACTATAACAAATGCATCTCAACAAGTGCTCCAGGTGCTTGTTAGTAAAACCTTTTACTGTAACTTCTTATTAGGAAGGACCATCCAACCACTGGCTTGGTTAGCCAAAGATATTTAAATGGGCATACATGATAAAAACTACTTTGCTGCATCTTTTGGTCTAAAAACTAGAATATTAATGAATACCCTCTACTATATATTCAAAATATGTTCAAAATGGTTCCATTATTGTAGTCTCTTAGGTCTTTTGAGCTTTTCACCCAACAAGTGATTGATCTATTAAATTGTTGTATTCATCCATCCCGTGCACCATATGCTCTTTCTTAATCAATACTGTTGATTGCAATTAATCAGGGAAAGGAGACATCTGATCCTGAGACTGGCCGACAATGCCCGTTCTTTGAGGAACTGCATGCAGTGTTCACTGAAAGAGCTAAGAACATGCAGCGACTGCTTATTGAATCTGAGGCAGGTTCTACCCAGTCAAGGAAAAAGATGAAAAGAACTAGTGGAGATAGATCGTCTGATGAATTCTCAGAAGAAGAAGATGAGGATGAAGATGATAGTGAGGAGGAGAAGCCAGTCAGAAGCAATTCTAGGAAGAGGAAGGTTGAAAAAATTATAGCGGAGAAGTCTCCAAGAGCAAGCAGTAGTACTGTTGGTGGCATTCAAGAAATGCTCAAGGAGTTCTTGCAGCAGCAACAGAAGATGGAGATGCAGTGGAGAGAGATGATGGAAAGGCGTTCTCATGAGCGGCAGATGTTTGAGCAGGAATGGCGACAGTCAATGGAGAAGCTCGAGAGGGAGAGATTAATGATTGAGCAGGCATGGAGGGAGAGAGAAGAACAGAGGAGGATAAGAGAAGAGAGCAGGGCTGAGCGTAGAGATGCCCTGCTGACAACCCTTTTGAACAAACTCATCCGTGAAAATAATATATAAAACTAGCGGGTCAAAAAATTTCTCAGATTGATCTTTCGTTTGCTTTTAAATTGTATGGTTTGATTAGGATAGTCAAGAAAAGAAGTTTACATTGTGGGTGACGAATAGCAATAGGAAAACCTGTATTGAGATGAGGAGGAGAAGAAAAAACGTATGAACAGTAAACGTACAGACAGTTGCCTTTTGTTCTGGTATAATACCAGACGAACTTTTTTTGCTAAGTTGGACATCAGCGGATGATGGGAGAAATTCTCTTGGTGTATCAACGTGGGGAAATCTATACATGTATTAATTCATGACTGTATCTCCTGGAGAGAAATGCTTTAAGGAAACATTTTTCTTCTGTGGAGAAGATAGAACTGAAAATGATTGGAGCGTTAAATACAAGATATTTTTTTTCATCCCATTGATGATTCAACAGTATCTCATTGTTTTATTGCAGTGTTGTGTGCTTGCTCTTTGTGATTCATGCGGTGGAGAAGTGGTTTTTTTTTTAATATTTTTTTATTTTAAATTGTTTTTTTAATTGTTCTGATGTCTTAATTTCAAAATTAAAATTTTAATTTTGGGGTGACAACAGGTCGAGTTGGGTTGAATTTTCATCGCTCGCCCCCACATTTCACTACGAGTCAGGACTCAGGACTAGAGACAACATGTTTGGGACGGATCAGGTTAATGTTTCGTCTCATTTTTTTATTTTTTATTTTTAACATGTGTTAATCAAGCCTCACCGATGGAGCCAAACTGGCGAATTGAAGTATATATCTCTTAAGCTCACAAAGGCATCACCTTTATAGTAGTATGATATCCGTGCACTTGACGTGCATTAAATTAAATTAAAATAATAAATCTCATAAAAAAATATTATTTTAGCCCTTTTCCACGTGGATGACATTTTGACCATGTTTGTTTTTCTAAAAACAGTTTCTGAAAAACAACTTTTCAAATTTTCCTGTATTTATTTGTCATTATAAAAGTTGGTCAACGAAAAACATTTTCCAGTCAACGGAAAACATTTTCCGGTCAATGGAAAACACTTTCCAGTCAACGGAAAACACTTTCTGGTCAACAAAAATATTTTTTAGTAAAAAAAAATTTGGCTTGATTTTCAGTAAAGTGTTTTCCTTTTAGCTGTGTTTGTTTTCCGGAAAGTGGTTTCCGGGAAAACACTTTCCAAACTTTCTTGTGTTTGTTTTTCAGAAAGTGATTTCTAGGAAATCACTTTCCAAACTTTCTTGTGTTTGTCTGTTGTTAGGAAAATTGGTAAACGGAAAACACTTTCCACTCAAAGAAAAATTTGGCTTGATTTTCAAGAAAGTGTTTTCCTGAAAAATTTGGAAGGAAAACACTTTCCGGAAGTTGTGAAAAGTTTAGAAATATCATTATTTGCTGATTATATCAAATTTGATCCTCAAACTTTTGATTGCTATATATATTTTGTTTTGAATATTTATTTTTCAATTTCATTTCTTAAAATTTAATTTTTATATTTACTTTGGTCCTTATTTTTATAATTGTTATTTGTTTTTCTCCTATTATTTTTTTATTGAAATTTTTTTCTATTAAATTTGGTTCTCATTCTTTTGATTGTTATTTATTTTCTTTGAAATACTTTATGAAATGTTAATTATTATTATTTTAATTTCTTCATCTTTCTTTTTAAGATTTGATCTTTATTATTTTGGTTATTATTTATTTTATTTGAGATAATTTATGAAATTATTTTTTTTAATTTTATTATTATTCAACTTTTTAATTTGTAAGATTTATTCCTTATTATTTTAATAAACTTGAGAAAAATAAAATATTAATAAATTATTTTCCACTTCATTTTCCATAACATAACCAAACACTGGAAAGTGTTTTTCAGTTCATTTTCCATAACACTGTCAAATATCGAAAAATACTGTACTTTTAAGAAATTTATTTTCTCCAGAATTCACTTTCCCCAGAATTCACTTTCCAAAAAGAAACAACTTTCCTGCAAACAAACGGGGCTTATATGGAGAAAAGGGAGAAAAGGAAAATAAATGAATAAAACTTGTTCTTTCTTATTTTTATTCCCTTCATTTATTGTGTTTAAAAGGTGAGGAACTTTATTTGAGTTTGGGTTGAATTATTAATGGGAATTGATGTGTTTTACAGGTGGGAGTTTTATGTAAATTGTGTTTAAATAAATAAATAAATAAATAGATGTCTTTATGTTAGATTAAGGTTTTTGATGTGAGAAATTATTGGGTAAGATATTAATTGAAAAAATTGAAGAAAAAAACCTTTTTCCCATCTTAGTGTGAGGTTCAGCTAAGATGATGAAAAAAAAGGTTGATGTTGTTTGAAATTTGAATTATCTTCCATGTAGAATTATGTTAGTATGATCCTAAATAAATAGACAATGCAAATATTTCAAAGAAATTTGAGAAAACTTTTTGCATTCGTTTAAAAAAAAAATTGGCTAAACATGTTGGGGTAAGAGGGAGAGTTTTTAGTAAATTCTTAATTTAATATTAACTAATTATATGATGAATGGTGTAAATTGCATATGATGGAATTTAATTTACATGGAAAAATATTAAAAAGAAACCTTGGAATTTATGATGCAGGTTCGACCTACATGCTAGTTAAAGGAAGGGACTTAATTTTATTTGAAAAAGTTGATTTGAATAATCTAAATATAATCCATGTATAAATAAGTTTAAATTGCATAAAGAATTTAATTGGAAAACAATGTTTTCTTGGTTAGTGCTTGACCAAATGAAAAATAAAGGATGTTGAAGTACATTGAATATAAATAATAAGAGGAATTGAAATTAAAGGAGTGAATAATATTCCATGAAATAAAATTAAAAGAAATTTCATGAAAGATTGGAAATAACATATTAGAATCATTTAAACCTACATTGGTGCAAGGATAAAAAATGAAAGAGTTTATGGTTATAATAAATTGATGTGAATAAATGGAAGATTTGAATGAATGTAATGATTAAACTACTTGAAAATAATTTGTGAATTTTTTTAGAAATAAGATGACACTTGATTGAAAGTTGAAAAATGAAACTTTTGAAATAAAAAATTTTGAATTAAAAATAGTTTTGATTATGATGATATATAAGAGGATGCAAAAGATGTACAATTATTATAAATAGTCAGACAATAAAAGACCTGAAGTAGATGCTTAACACTTCAATAACTCTTATTTTTTCTTTTAGAATTCAATATTAATTGTTGTTTTCTTTGATTTCAAGATTTTACTATGATTCTAAGAATTTTTTGCTGAAAAATAGAATTATTGGTTTCCAAACTAGAATATTGGTATAACTGGCATTCATACAAGGTTGATGGACTTATTAATATCTAGTTGGAATTACCAAAATCATTAGCTTTCAAACAAGAATATCAAATAATTGACATCCAAGTAAAATTGTTAGATTGATTGGTATCGAGTTGGAATTAATAAAATTATTGGCCTCCAAATAGAATTGTCGGAATAATTGGCATTTGAGTAAGGTTATTGAATTGATTGGTATCTAGTTAAAATTATCAAAATCTCAAATAATTGGTATTTGAATAAGATTGTTGAATTGATTAGTATCTAGTTAAGATTATCAAAACCTCAAATGACTGCCATTTAGATAAGGTTATCTGGTTAATCAGTATCCAATTATGATTATATAAATTATTGACTTTTAAAATAAAATGTCTAGATAATTGACACTTAATAAAGTTGTCAGATTGATTAGTATCCAATTATAATTGTCAAAATTATGAACTTCTAAATAGAAACTCTGGAATAATTGTTAATCATGATAGTTTATTTAATTTATAAATAACTAAATAATGATTTGCAATTAATTAGTATTTATAATGACTAACTGAATTAATCAATTACAAAGTAGGATAATTGAATTACTAGGCTATCTAAGAAAAATAACTAAAAAGATTGGAGAAGAAATGAGATGTGAAAAATTATCAAGTTTGTTGTTTGAATGATTAGAATAAAAAGAACAAAGTATAAGTAAAGAAAAAGATATAATTAGGAATGGATTTTTTAAGAATTATTTAAAATAATATACGTCCATGTTGAAAAACAATTAATGTATTATTATACTAATTCTTGTTTTAGGATTTTTATAAGGTTGTTAAGAATGAACTTTTGTTATTACTTCCGTGTATTAATTAATAGAAAAGAGTTGAACATAATTTTTTATTTATAGAAAATAATTCATAACATCATGCGTAAATTGAAGTTTTACTAGAGAAAAACTTATATTTATGTAATAATCATATTTATCTTATACCATTTCCTTATTATTCGAGTTTTACATTGTTGTAATAGTATAATATATTGATTATGTTAAAATATTATGGTGGAATATTATTGAGATATTAATAGAATGTGATTTCATATAAATTGGATTGATGAATGAGAATAATTTTCATAATTTATATTGAGATTATTGTATATTAGAAGAAATTCTGCTAAAATTTTAATAGAAATAAAATTTTTTACTCTAATTTTAACAACCACAACTTGATATGTTATGAGAAGTTGATATAAAAATTAGAGATGTTACATTTTCAATGCATTTTATGGGTATTGATTTTTATTGATATTGTTCATTTTAATAATGAATGCTAACAAAGATGTATAATTTGACATCCTCTACCTAAAAAAATTCAATACAAATCTTTTGAGATAGTTTTAATATCTTTTGAGAGTTGTTTTTGTGAATCTCTTTGTCAATGACATAAAAGATTTCACCCAAATTCTTTATTATCAAAGTTTTGAAAAAGAAATTGTTTAGTCTCATGTAGAAAACCTAAGTTTTTAAAACTCCATCATTCATTAATCTTTTAATTTTTTTAATGGAGATGTGACCTAATCTCCTATGCCATAACATAGAGGGATTCTCATCAATTTTGTTTCTTTTAATACTATAGTTAACATGCATTGATAAATAGTTGAGCTAGAAAATAAGGTCTAAATCGATTTTATATAAACCATTAATTAATATTCTATCACTAATAAAAAAATTATTTTTAAAAAATACTAAAAATATTTCAATTAAATGAAAATTCATAACTAATATTATAATGTTTTGAAATTGAAATAAAATTTATAGAAAATGATGGAATATAAAAGATATTTTTCAAATCTAAACTACATCTAAATTTTAAAATTAATTTAAAACCCTCGTAGCGTCAACTTCAAAGCACATCTAATTTTTTAAATAAATGCTCCTTCATTTCCTTTCAGCTCCACATCAAATTCATTATCAAATTCACCATGTATCATTAGAAGTTTCAATAAATAAAAAATCATGACTTACTAAAGAGATAAGTTTCTTGACAATCTTTCTTATTTGTCTCTATTTCTTTTAAAAGAAATATTAGTTATTTTTTTACTAAAAAGATAAGTTTCTTGGCAATCTTTCTTATTATGTCTCTATTTCTTCTAAAAGAAATATTAGTTATTTTTTCCATGTTGTTTGATTAACATGTCTATATGTTTCTTCTTTTAAAGGGTTATATTATTATTTTTGGCATTTCTCTGAACTTAAGAAACCAAATGAACAATTTAAAGTTTCTCAAGTTTCAATCTTTTTTATTTTTATTTTTTTAATATATATGGTCAATAATTCATTAATTGACTAACTTGTTAAAATATGTTATAAAAAAAAATCTTATACGAATATCATATTTTACAGAGAGAGAGAGTTTAAAATGGAATGAATTAAGAATGAATCAAAACCAAACAAAATTAAAGGGTAATTAAGTAATTATCTTGTGAAAAAAAAATAAAATACTCTTGCTCTCAAGTTATTTTTTATGTGTTTTAAAGGGTAAATTAATAATTGTTTTATGTAATAAAAATATAAAAAAAATGATTTATCTCATTCAAATAGGTAATGCCAACTAACCATCATGAAAATATTATTTTACCTTTTGAAATTCAGTTTTTAATGCATTATAACAATTCATATTGCATTTGATCTTGCTCGAAAACATTAATGAAACTAGGGTTTTTTTTTTAAAAAAAAACTTATATATAATAGAATTTCTAAGTATAATAATATATAATAATGAAAAAACAATTAATATACATATTTTTTAGAATATAAACTTCCTATAATTTTTTTTTCTTTCTTAAATAATATATTATCAGTTGGGTTGGAAAGTTTTAAAAAAACTAAATGTACATACGAGATTTGTATAAGAAATAAAATATAATATTGTTACTGAAGCGGTTCCATGGTCTAGCGGTTAGGACATTAGACTCTGAATCTAGTAACCCGAGTTCAAATCTCGGCGGAACCTATAAATAAATCCCTTGTTATTTTCAATTTTAATATAGGTACCAATACGCAGCGTTTTTAATAATAATGAGGAAATATAAAACACGCGATGTGTAATCGTGGGTGTCGGAGGCATAACCTTCTTTCCCTCCCCCAAAACAAACAAACGAACAGAACTCTCCATCTCTCTCTCTCTCTTTCTCCCTCCCTCCATCTCTCTCTCTCTGGGTATTGAAAATTATTTAGGGTTTGTTTTGGGCGTCAAAGAAATAAAAAATCAATTCCCTTTCGTAAATAATCTCCATATCATATCATATCCGGATTCATCGAAAAATTAATCGCCTCTTAAATACCAATTAGGGTTCACAAAAATCCATTTTCTTACTATGATTTTATTCTCTTCACCTCTCGCCTTTCTTATGTGTGAAAATCTTCGTGTTTTCGGTCCCGGCCTCAATCCTTTCTCTCCTTATTGTGTTGATCATTACTCAACTTCTCGCTAAATCAATTTTCTTTTCTTTGAAAACTGAACATGTAAATCTGTCGGTTGCCCTTTTTCTCGCTGAGCTTTTTTGTTGTTTTTTTAATTAAAAAAAAGCTAATTGGATCTTATTGAGGACTTGATTGAAAAAGAACAGGCGCACGCTAATTGTTGGATTGTGTTTGATTTTGGTCTATCTGTGTGCGTGTGCGTATTTTTGTTGAAATTAAAAATTATGCCACAGGAAGATTGTGTTGCTGTTTCGTTGAGGCTTAACTTGTCGAGAAGACGGTCGTTTAGGTCAGTTGGGGGTGTTGACAGAGATGATAGAGGTTGGACTTCGCTTCATATTGGTGCTAGAAAAGGTGATCTCAAACAGGTAATTATTGTATCTTCCTTTCTTCTTTTGGCTTTATTTATTTTCTCACTCCTTTTTTTTTTTGTTCTGGAGCTTGTTACGTTTGCTACTTGTTGCCACTCTGGTGTTTATATTTATGATGAGGAGTTGTATAGTTTATATCTTGTTTATGTTAATGGATGCCCTTTAAAGATTTACTTGAGTCTTTTTACGAGTTTGCCATGACAATATGACGGAAATTTCTTTATAAGCTGCAAAATAGTGTTCTTTCTTTCAAAGTTGTAACCTTGTCTTTAGTTACTGACTTTATTTTAGTGGATTGGAGATCAAAAACTCGTGGCTCAATGAGGATAAAATGTTTGGATTCTTGAATTAGTTAGTTAATCCCCGCTAGTTATTTTGAACAATTATTGGAAGGTTCTGGTCTGATTATTGGTAGCTATTTTGGCATTGAACAACTTTAATTAGCTGGCACCCTAAACACCAAGATGAGATCTTTCGCCATAGAAGTCTCCTTTTCATTTGAAGTAATTTGAGAAAAAAGGTCCCCACTCTCCCTTTATGCCTATGGCTACATTGGATCTTCCACAATCTGCTACATACACGTGCTTTCCTGTAGTTGTTGGTACAATAATCTGTTCTATTTCTCTTCCATTCTAGGGGTGGAAAATTAGATAGAAGAATGGAGTTCCTCGAGAGCCAGTCTTTTATTTTGTTTGTCATATTATCCTCTCATTTTAACTTTATTTGCTTTGCATCATTGTGTTTGTGTATATTTTCACTTACGCAAACCTTCTGTGTAAATATCAAGAGAGGCGCTCTTTTGTACTGAAGGAAGCTGTGCAAAGAATTAGACTGCGGGGTATTGTTTGTTGATTGAAGATTTTTTTTAACAGGTGAAACATTTACTGGATGAAGGAATGGATGTTAATGTGCCTGCATGGGGCCCCAAATCAAAAGGCCTGACCGCGCTCCACCTTGCTGCTCAGGGTGGTCACCTTGAGATTATGGATGAATTGCTCGCTCGTGGTGCTAATATTGATGCTAGAACCCTTGGTGCCTGTGGTTGTAAGTATCTTCAACTCATGGAAGAGAGTTTTCAATAACCTAACTCCCTCTTTTCCCTCCTTTATTTATCTTCTCAATTTATATTCTGTAACTGTGGTAGCTGATACATATTTTTTCACATTTCACAGGGACACCACTTCACCGGGCTGCAAAGGAAAGGAAGAAAGAAGCAGTCAAATTTCTAATAGAGAACGGTGCATTCTTGCCAGATGATATGAATGATAGCAGATTTAACCCGCCACTCCATTACTGCACCGGTCTTGAATGGGCATATGAGGAGATGAAGCGTCATCAGAGAGAGAATTTGTCAGCAGGCGAAGCATCCTACAGCTCTGAAAGCTAATATTTTTCATCGTCACCTAGCTGCTTTCTGTATTGCACTAAAAAGTTCTGAGTGTGTTGTATTACTGTGCTTGCCTGGGAGTCTTGAATGTTTTTCTGTTATAATGTGTCACATACACAGAAACTACATTGTATCTGATCCATCGATGTGTCGCATACACAGAAACTACACTGTATCTGATCCATCGAGACATGAGTTGTAATTTCTAAATTCTCTATATTTTTAATCAAATGGCGTAATTATTGTGTGCGTGCTTATTTACCCAATTATCCTCTTAATTGAAAAGAATTTTGGCATGTCTTGGTTTAAAGTTTGAAAACACTTTTATTCAATGTTTGCTACATTTTTCTTTTATGAATGAAAAGGAAAAAAAACATCTCACTACATTTTTCTGGTTAATTGAAATGGAGTTTTTATGATTTTAATGATTTTACTCCTCACCAAAAGAATTAAAATTGGTTATCGGGAGTATTGAGGTATTTTTATAAGGTTTATTAATTATTATTAAATTTATAAAGAATAAATAAGTCTTTTCATTTTAAAAACAAATTGAAAATACGCTTTAAAACAAAAAAAAAATAAAAATGATATTAAGGGGTATTTTATATTTTTATAATAATTTTTTTTATTAATATTAAGTTACGTCAGAGATAATTTAATATTTAAATTAAAAAAAAATACAGTGAAATGAAATGACTAAAAAATCTTTAAAAACAAAAAATTTAAAACTAATGAAATGAAATGACTAAAAAGTCTTTAAAAACAAAAAATTTAAAACTAGTGTCATAGAAGTTTTTTTTTGTTATTATCAAGTTAGTTAATAAATAATTTGATATTAAATAAAAAATAAAAAAGCAATTAATGCATGCATCATACGTGCAATTAAAAATATACCATTCAGTTGGTGTATGCGACACCTTCTAATAGCTAAAATTACTTTTATATTATATCGTTGGAAGAGCTATAATATCCTCTTGTTTTTAAAGCGACACATGTAGTTATTGGTGACATGATTTGCCGCCAACAATACTTTTTTTTGCCCTCCTTTTCTTTCTCAATCATTTGAAATTTGTGCTAACCATGTAAAATTTAAGAGTTATTCTTTGATTTTTTGGTATTTACATTTCGATCCTTATATATTTTTATTTTTATATTTATTTTTGGTCACTTTTAAAAATTTTGATTTGTTCTTAATTTCATCTTTTAATTTCAATTTTGGAATATGTGGTTGTGTCCAATATGATCCTTATTTTTTATTTATTTTGGTAAATTTATTTTTCTTTTTAATTTTATTATTTAGTTAAAAATTTATTTTATTATTTTATTTCAATTTTAATCTCCATTCAGTTAATTGTTTTAATTTTTTGGGGTCCTCTTATTAAATTGAATTTTCTCTTCAATTTTACCCTTCAATAAAAATATCATTTTATTTTTTGTTTCAATTTTGATCTTTATTTCTTTAATTGATATTGTTTTTTATTTTTAATTCTATTGTATAATTATTTTTTTTTTCAATTTCATCAGTCAATATTTGATTAAATGAGAATCGAGCTTCGTAATTTTTGTCAGATAGGTTTCTTTTAGTTTAATGATTTAGATCATAATCTTGAAAAGTTAATGCATGTTAATATTACTTCTATTTTTTCTTACTTATTTTTTTATATTTTTTTATCGTACTTAAAAAAAAAAAGTTTTATGATTTTCTTTATTTTTTTGTCATATCAGGTTATTTGATATCATGACTTAAATTGCAGGTTTGATGAGATAATGTAAGTTGACTCAATCCTGATTATTGAAATTACAGGTTGGGTATGTTAACTCAAGTTAACTTAGCCAATTTTTTAAGGTAATGTTTTTACCTAATTTTGCCCTTGTGTATGTAATAGGTGATAAACTAAGTTACATCGTTGGTTCTTTTTTGAAAATTTATTTTTTCTTGAGTTATCGTGATCATTTTTGTTTTCAATTTGGTTTATCTACTGTCATTGCTCATTTTCTTATAATCTAATTAGAATAAAGTCAACTTATTTGATAAAGTTGGGTTTATGACATAAGTCACATATTTTTCTTCCTTCTTTAAATGTATTGGTGACACCTAAAAATTATTTTTTATGCAAAAAATAGTTTGGTACCATGGCGTAACACAAGTCCACACCTAGTAAAAGGACCTTGTTTGTTTGCTGAAAAATAATTTCATTTTAGAAAGTGATTTTTTTTAGAAGTAAATTCTTAGAAAGTGAATTAGTTTTTTTATGTTTGACAATATCATGGAAAACAAATTAGAAAACACTTTTCAATATTTGACTGTGCTATTAAAAATAACTTATTAATATTTTTTTAATCAATTAAAAGAATGAGACCAAATATGACAAAATAAAAAGTTAAAAGAGGATGAAATTGAAGAAAAAAAAATTATAATTTCATAAATTATTTCGAATAAAACAAATAGCAATTAAAAAAAAAGACCAAATCGAATAGATAAAAAAGTTGAAAGATGATGCAATTGATTTTTTTTCTAATTTTATAAATTATTTTTAATAAAATAAATAGAAATAAAAAATAAGACCAGATCTAATAGATTAAAAAAATTCAATTAAAAAAGGATAAAAAACAAATAACAATAAAAAATAGGACTAAAGTTGACATAAAATTAAATTCCAATGGAAAAATAAAAAAAGATTTGAAATGAAATATATAGTAATAAAAAGATTAAGGATCAAATTTGATATAATCAATAAATAATAAGATATTAAAATACTTTTTAAAAAATTTCAAAAAAAAAAAAAAAAAACAGTTTGAGGCTCAAATTTCACACCTTTATCAAATAGTGTTGCACTGGCAAGAAGAATTCAATAAAACACTTCAAATGCCACATTAGGAGCCGATGTTTGGTCAACGAGACATACTATATATGCTGTTTGAAAAGTGTGGACACCTTTTACATATCAATATAAGTTACTCACATCGATCATTTTTTTATGATAATATTTTATATTTATCAACATACTGAATTGCCTTGGAATTCACTTGAATCTAGTTGATAATTATAAAAATTAATGAAATGTTGAAAAAATCCCATGACATCAATTTAACAAATTTTACTTTTAATGTTCGTTGTAATTTATTTTTATTTGTATTTTAAGAAGTGTATACCATTCAAAATTACTATTTTTTTTGAAAATCGAGAGATTTTTCTTTTTAACTGAATTGTTTGTCATTCAGCCAATGTTTTTTCCACTAACTTTTCTAATGTAAACAAGTTTAACAAACAGGAAAACACCCAGATCAGTTAATTGATTTCTTAAAAAAATAATGTGAAACCCATTTGGATCGTCCATTTAAGCAAACATTGAATAATGGATCGTCCTTTCATGGCGACAAACCAAAAAAAACTGGTTTAACCCATTTGGGATTCTGCCCAAACCACAGGGAAGGAGCTTTTCCCCATTCCCCATGCTTTGTTGTCTCTCTTACAAAACCAATCTGTTTTGTTTGTTTTAGCAGAAGACAACACGAAACACAGTCAGAATACCGTTGGAACTCTTTCTGACAAAAGAAACAAACAATGGAAATTGAAGTTGAAGCTGTTCAATACCAGATAAAGTTATTACTAGACAGAAAAGAGAAGTTGTACGAGAGAATCTGAATTGAAGTTTATATTAGAAGCATGTAAAGCATCTGGAACTGGGAATTCTGTCAATGAACATGCTTCTCGCTCTTGTTCTTTGAAAGACAGGTCAGGTTCATTTGAGAAGGATTCTCAGGCTGAGGATGTTAGGTTTATGGCTGTTACGTGATGCTAGGTAATGCAATTATATTTAAAAAAGAGGAAAAAAAATTATGATTCAGTCACAAAAAACCGGAGTGGATCAAACATGTCGACATTATTTTAATGAAATTATATAAAACAATTTAAATAATAACAACAAAGAGAGTAAATTAAAAAAAGTGATAAGAAAAAATATTTTTATAAAAAAAATAAATAATATAGCTTAATTTCTTTTAAATATTGAAAGATGAAATTAAATAAAAAAAATAACTTAAGTTAATTTAAGTTAATATGATAAACCTGTAACTCGAACAATAAAGAATAAATTAATCTGAGTTAATCAATCAAATTCATATTATAAATTATAAGATCGAGATAACCTAGTATAAAAGAAAACATAAAAATTCATAAAGCTAAAAAAAATAACAAAAAAATATAAAAAAATGTCAATCCACATTAAATTTTTAAATACATGACTAGAAAAATTAGACTGGAACACACTATTTGAAAAAATTATAAAATTTAATTTTTAATTAATTAAATATTAAAAAATTAACGTGAAAACAAAATATCAATTAAACCAAAAGATCCAAAACAAAAAATAATAATTAGAAGAATAAAAATAAAAAATAAAATACAAAATAAATTTAATCTTGAATGAAGCATGAAGTTGAAAAGTTTTTTGAATAAAAGGATAACAAAATTAAAAAAAATGAGGATGAGAATTGAAGAACAAAATAAAAATAGATTTTTGAGTGAATGTAAAATTAAAAGAAAATTCAATTCAATAAAAGGCCTAAAAAATAATTAAAAGAATGTGAAAAAAATTGAAAAAAATAATATATGAAAAATTGGAATTGAAAGATGAAATTGAAAAGAAATTAAATTTTTATAAAAAAGTTAAGAAAAAAAAATTACTAAAATTAAAATACCAACAATAAAAAAAATAGTTAATATATAATTTTAAGAGAAGAAAAGATAAGCTAACAAAAACAACAAGCTCCATTAATGACATATTATATCGTCTACGCATGCCACATAATTAAGAAAATGATGTGATAATGTTTCCAAATTACATCAAATTACATAGTAAAATAATATTTTTAAATATCAGAAAAATATAATTTGCCCCACTTGATTGTGTAGACCTCTCTCATGTGCTCCATTTTTTTTTTAAAAATATTTGATTAAATACAAAATATTCTTTTAAACAGACATGATAAATAATACATCTGATAAATTTCTTATAAAATTAAGTAGAGGCATCTTTTATTTAGTGGGATATTAAATATGTTGTTTGTTACTGGCATAATTTACTAATGCAGAGAGCAATGCCTAGTTTTATTTCATGCTTGGTTTTTTTTTTTTTTTTTGAGCTTACTCGTCATGAAGTCTAAATTCAACTAGATCATAAATGTGGTCAGTGAAAGGGATGTGTTACTGATTATGGCTGTAGGTGGTGGTAACCAGTAAGAGCCTTTGTTACAATCTCCCGGCTGTTCTTAATGATGGTATAGCCCTTTTTATAAGTTATTATGGAGTTTGTTTTAAATTATGGATTTAAGTGAGAAAAAAAATGTCCAGGTCAGAAAATAAATATTTGTGTATTTGATTTATATAAAAATTTAAAGTTGTTATGTTTTAGATCATGCTTATTTATGAGTTTTTTTATTTTTATATTTTATTGGTTAGATTACGGAGAAAAAAAGTGATTTTTAGATTATTATCAATTTTAGATGAGAGTTATTTTGTTTAACACTTTATAATATATATTTTTTTATAGCGAATTTCTTTAGTCATTGGAGGGTGAAGTAAGTTTAATTTACTAAACGATGTAAATTTTATTTATATTTTTATATGATTAATTATAATCATGTTTATATTTCTGAACTTGTGAATTGGTTTGAGGAAATTGTGTAATATATTATTAATAAAAATATATTTAAAGAACAACCTTGCAATGTTGCTACGTTGCTATAAGAAAACAAAGAAGATAAATGAAAAATATAATTATGCTAATTTATTCAATTAATTAATTTTTTGTTGTGCAAATATTTTTTTAAAATCATTTAATTAATTAAGGCTCTTTTTTTGTTGAAAATTAGTTTTATTTTAAAATTAAATTTCAAAAAAATAAATTATTTTTTGATATTTGGTAGTGTAATGGAAAACAAGTTAGAAAATACTTTCTAATATTTGGTTATGTCATGAAAAATAAGTTAGAAAATAATTTATTAATGTTTTATTTTTTTTAAGTTTATTAAAATAATGAGAAAAAAAACTTATAAATTAAAAAGTTGAATAAGAATGAAATTGAAAAAAATATAATTTCATAAATTATCTTAAATAAAATAAATAATAATCAAAATAATAGAGATCAAATCTTAAAAAAAAGATGAAAGATGAATAAATTAAAATAATAATATTAACATTTCATAAATTATTTTAAATAAAATAAGTAATAATTAAAATAATGAGTATTAAATTTGATAAATAAAAATTTTAATAAAAAAATAAAAAAAATAAAAGTAAATAATAATTATAAAAATAAGGATAAAAATTAATATAAAAATTAATTTTTAAAAGATAAAATTAAATAATTTAATATAATTAGTGAATAACATAATATTTTTAATTTTTTCATAATTTTCAGAAAATATTTTCCATCCAAATTTTTTTAAAATTTTTTTTTCTTAAAATCAAACTAATTTTTTTAATCAAAAAATATTTTTTATTAATTAATTTTTTAATAATAAATAAACATAAAAAAATTAAAAACTAACATCTTAAAAATTACTTTTCACACAAAAAAACATAACTTAAAAATAGTCTTTGAACAACATGAATAAAAAGCCAGACTATATCCATTATATACTCCATGTGGTTGCCGGGTTTCCCTGCTGAAATCAGCTTAATAGGAAAAAGAAAAAATCACATTAATCACGAGCCCAGGTGTTGTTAAAGAGTTTTAAGAATTTTCAATCAAATCCTTCCTTCCTCCTCGTTTTTATTAATCATGAGCAACAGCAGCATATCGAAACACAGACGGCCTCGGACAGACAAAAAACAACATGAAGCTCTCCTTCTCAATTCCATCAAATTCGAATACAAAAAAGCCAGTCTCAGACAAAGACGAAGGCCAATCAGACGATAGCAACACCAAACAATATGTCACCGAATTCGATCCCACAGAAACCCTACAAAGTACTCGAACCCCAATTATCAAACCTATACAAAACGAATACCAACCCCACAAAAAATTGAAAAACATCGATCTCCTTCTCCACCCTGACCCCTCCACCGACCTACGTTTCGAACTCCAAACCTTCTCCCCCGACCCCCCCGATCCCATGTCTTTCGGCCTCAATCTCCGTCAGCCCACCGCCACTTCTCTGACCAAAGAAGCTAGAGTTGAGGATGTGATGTTGGAGAAATTGAGATATGATTTGAAGAGGCTGCCAGAGGATCGAGGGTTTGAGGAGTTTGAAGAAATGCCAGTTGAGGATTTTGCCATAGCTTTGCTTAAGGGTTATGGTTGGCATGAAGGGAGAGGTGTCGGAAAGAATGCTAAAGAAGATGTTAAAATCAAGCAGTACACTAAAAGAACTTATAAAGAAGGTTTGGGCTTTTTTTCTGCTTCACTTGATTCAAAAAATAGCAATAAAAATAGTAGCAATGGTAATGGTAGTGTTAAAGAGAAAGAATCAGAGAAGAATAAAGATGGGTTTTCTGTGGGTAAAGAAGTTAGAGTGATTTTTGGTAAAAAGGAAAATTTGGGTTTGAAAGGTACGATTGTAGAGAGGCTGGGTTCGGATTCGATTATTTTGAGGGTAGAAAAGAGTGGGGAGAGTGTGAAAGTTCGGGTTTCTGATGTTGCAGAATTGGGGTCGGGAGAAGAGGAGAGGTGTTTGAAGGAATTGAAGGATTTAAAGATAAAAGAAGAGAAGAAATCGAGTGATGGGGATAGGGAACACCGGCTTGTTAATAAGAGGAGCGTGGAGAGTAGAGAAAGTTTGATAATTGGGAATGGTGGCATTGTTAAAGAGAGAGGAGTTCAGTGGCTTACGAGTCATATTCGGGTTAGGATAATTAGTAAGGACTTGAAAGGGGGTAAATTGTATTTGAAGAAAGGAGAGGTGGTGGATGTGGTTGGGCCTTACAAGTGTGATGTAAGTATGGATGAAAGTAGGGAGTTGGTGCAAGGTGTAGATCAGGACCTTCTTGAGAATGCATTGCCTCGTCGGGGTGGTCCAGTTCTTGTCCTTTATGGGAAGAATAGGGGAGCTTATGGGAATTTGGTTCAAAGGGACATGGACAGAGAGGTTGGGGTTGTGCAGGATTATGGTAGCCATGAGTTGCTTAATGTCAAACTCGAGCAAATTGCAGAATATGTTGGAGATCCCAGCTACATTGGCTATTGATTCTCTTGGTGAGTATTGCAGACATACCAGTTCCATCCATAGGTTTTTTGGGATACTTTGTCTTGATGCTTATAGTGATATATGTGTATCTTTTCGGAATTTCAGATACTATGAGGAATTTATGGGTCTTATGCTATTTTACTTGCTACTGTTGCTTCAGAAGATACTTTAGATAATAAATTGTTTTTCAATCTTGTTTCACTATTTTCACTAATTCTAATGCAAATGCATGTTGAAGCATATGATTAATGTGAACTTGGAATAAAAATTTCATCATAGGTGAATAAAGTTGCTTTTTGACAAACTCTTGCTATTCTAAAATGCTTTTAAATTTGAATTGCTATTGTTGCTTTAGAAGATACTTTAGGGCTTCGTTTATTTGCTGAAAAATAATTTTTTTGGAAAGTGAATTCTGGAAAAATAAATTATTTTTTGATGTTTGATAGTATAATGGAAAATAAGTTGGAAAATACTTTCAAGTGTTTGATTATTTTATGAAAAATAAGTTGGAAAATGACTTATTAATATTTTATTTTTTTAAGTTTATTAAAAGAATGAGGAATAAATCTTACAAATTAAAAAGTTGAATGAGAATGAAATTGAAAAAAATATAATTTTATAAATTATATCAAATAAAATAAACAATAATCAAAATAATAGAGATCAAATATAAAAAATAAAAGAATTGAAAGATGAAGAAATTAAAATAATAATAATTAATATTTTATAAATTATTTTAAATGAAATAAGTAACAATAAAAAAGAATGAGGATTAAATTCGATAGATAAAAAATTTCAATTAAAAAATAATAAGGAAAAAACAAATAACAATTATAAGAATGAAGAACAAAGTTAATATAAAAATTAAATTCTAACGGATGAAATTGAAAAACAAATATTCAAAATAAAATATATATAGCAATCAAAAGTTTAAGGATCAAATTTGATATAATCATCAAATAATATGACATTTCTAAATTTTTTATAACTTCCGTAAAGTGTTTTCTATTCAAAATAAAAGGAAAATACTTTCTGCAAAACCAAGTCAAATTTTTCTTTGACTGAAAAGTGTTTTTTTTAACAAAAAATATATTTTGTTGACCAACTTTTCTAATGACAAACAAATACAAGAAAGTTTAGAAAATGATTTCTTAAAAACCATTTTTTAGGAAACAAACACACCTAAATAAAAATCGTTTTTCTATCTTGTTTCAGTATTTTCGCTGATTCTAATGCAAATGCTGATGGTTCATGTTGAAGCATGATTAATGTGAATTTGAAATGAAAATTTCATCATATGTACATAAAATTGCTTTTCGACAAACTCTTGCTATTCTAAAATGCTTTTAAATTTCAATTTTGAAGATCATAAGTTGCATAAGCTTCTGTTTGAATTATCTTCAAGTTCTCAGCTGGTAATTGTCACTGGCCCCAGTTTTTAATCCTTAAAGTGTTGACTGGGGCTATCTTTTATTTTTTTCATTGGCCTTCACTTAATAATCTTAGCCAAATGCCTTTTCTTGCTCAAGTTCCGAAGTTCGTGCAAAACTAATGAAATCAGGTTCCATAGTTATTCTAGGCTTCTAATCATATAGGTCAAGCCACTGAGAATTCTTGTTATTGCAGGAGAATTTCAGACAAGATGTTAGGGGTTTTGCAAATAATTTGGAATAGGAAATAAGATTCTTGGGGTTGCACCTTACTAGAAGGAGAAAGTATTGACAGGCTTCCCTTTTTTTCTTTCCTCTTCCTGCTCCTATAACTCATTTGATCACTGAAAGGGTGCTTGAAGGGAGCAGGGGCTGTATCTTTAAGATTCTGTTTGACACTCAAGTTTAAATGGAAAAACAATAAAAAAAAAACAATCAAATAATGAAAGACAGACAAACCTATTATCACACTACCTTTCTTGGCTCTTTGGAATTAATTTGCTAGGAGTCTGTGGTGTCATGTCTAATAAAAAGGGTACATCATCTGATCCACGAGGTGCTAAGGCTGAAAATTGCCACTCAAAATTTGGTTGTGATTTGAATCTTGCTATGTTTCAAAAAACTTTATCCGTTTCCTTTTAACAAATGAAAAACAGAAATGGTTGTAGAACAAAGATAGTTTCCTCCATCATTATGAATGATTATAAAAATTTTGGTTTGCTGTTTGGTGCCATCTTCCTTGCTCTATCTCTCTCTCTCTAGATTCTCTTATCCCAACTTTTGAGCCCTCACCACCGTGTCTCCATAAAGCAGCACCCGAAATCTTTGGTTTGAGGTGAAACTCGCGCTAGCATGTTTGGTTTTCAATGATAAAATTAATTTCTACTCTTATACCATTTTGAAACCAGTTATTGGTTTCGATTTTCTGTGTTCAGGAGTACAAATAAAAACCATTTTAATGGTAAGTATATTTACCACGCACTTTTGGTCTGATATCATTATGGAATCTATTAGTTGCTCTTGCTGATATTGTTTGCTGCTAGATTTTGAATCTTGTGTTTCTTGTTGGCGTGATTATTGTAATTCCAAGGAGTAAGCACACTGAACTCAAGCTTGCTTTGATTTCTGAGTTTTTTTATTGCTGCTTATCTTTCTGATTTAACAATTTTAGCTCTGATATGTCTGCGGGGCGAGTGCTCATGCATAACACAGAAGGAGCATGTTCAGATTTTTCCGATATTTGATTGTGGAGTCCCAAAGTTTGCCCATTCCTGTACACAACTATTGCCTTCAGTTGTCCTGTAATTGCTCTTTTGGTTTGATGTAGTTACATGACATTCTGCAACAGGATTAAGATCAGTCAGATGGAGAGCCCTTCCTCGGTTTAAAGATCTGAAGCAGCAAGTCATTAGCCATTTTCAATGGAAAAAACGAAATTAGAAAAGCTAGATTGCCAGTTTAATTGCTATAATTGCCTACTTGGTTATCTGAATGCAGATTGCATTTGGAATGGTAATGGCGACTGCAATGTAAACTGATATTGACTCTATGGCTTGTGTGTAGAATAAATAAATACAATTGTAACACTAGTTGGTATAACAATGCAGGAAAAGAGATCACAGTGGCTTAGATTTAGGGGTGATTATTTTTAGTTCGGTTTGGTTGTTTTTCAACTAAATTGAAAGGGAAAAAAAGGACCCAAATTAAATCAGAACCAGTCCAAACTGATCAGTTTTAATTTGGTTTGAAAACCAGAAAAACTTATGTTAACTCTATGGCTTGTGTGTAGAATAAATACAATTGTAACACTAGTTGGTATAACAATGCAGTAAAAGAGATCACAGATGCTTAGTATTAGGAATGATTATTTTCGGTTTGGTTTGGTTTGGTTTTTATCTTTAAAAAACAACCAAAACAACTAAATTGAAAGAGAAAAAAAAACCCAAACTAAATGAGAACCAGTCCAAACTAATCAGTTTTAATTTGGTTTGGGTCTAGTTTTTGAAGTTAATAATCAGAAAAACTTATGGTTATATTTTGAAAGCTGCTTTTACTTTTTTTTCTTTCATTCCCCTTTTAATAGATTTAGTTTTTGGCTTTGTAGGAACAAAAAGATCATAACATGGAGGAACTTCTTCAGTCCGCATTTACTTTCTCTTAAGAGAATGGAACCAAACCCATGATTCTTCATATCAAAGAAGAGCATACTAGGGTCCCTTTGGATTGATAGAGGACAATTTTGTTTTAGAGGTATAACCAGTCTGAATTCAAATGGATTTTCTAAAAGTGTTGTTAGATTGTCTGCTGGGAGTCACAATCTTCTACCCTTCTTTGAGAATTATGCTAAGTCTACCATTATTTTTTAGATGAGGGCAGCGATGTCATTGTAAAGTAAATGAAAATTGAAAAGGTTAGAGGAGAGGAGATGGCTATGTCTAAAAAAAAGCAGATAAATATTCTGCTAGAGTTGTTGAAAGGAAAAGCAATGGGAGGAGTCGGCTTGCGGCTTGGACTACTTAGTTTTTTTATTTTTTATTCTTGAATATTAAATATATCAAAATTAAAAATCAAACCAAACCAGATATTTTTGTGAAATATTTTAACCAATTTCATTAGTTTTTTTAAGCCATTTTTTTTATTTTCTTGATTAAATTAGTTTTCCAAATTTTTTACACACCCCTCCTTGATGTGTAGCTGCTCACCAACAAAGAAGAAAGCATTGAAGCAGCCTCGTGACATTGATCCGCGTGAAACAGGACAGTGTATTAGACCCCCTGACTGAAAACTAGACATGTTTTCAAGAATAACACCGCCGTGAAACAGCATAGAGCCGACCGGATGGGTTTAACCAAGGCAATGAAGCATGGAGTTTACACATGCGGTCGAAGCACAAGAGTGTTGACATAATTTCTTAGAGATTCTCGTCGATTTTTAGTTTTCAAATCCCTCTTTCGCAGAGATCAAATCTCCTTTGGTCAGGTCAATCATTTTTCAGGGTGAAAAGTACTGCAACTTTCACGGCCCACTTCCTTTTCACGTATGCTGCGGTGTCCATCAGCAGTATTTTCCGAAAGCTGATTTTTTGCCACAACGTCCAAAAGAGAGGCAAAGGAGAAAGTGGCAGTTCCACGTGCTCCCTCTCTTTGCCTACCAGATTATGTGGATGGTTTGCAGTGTGATCGTGATTACTGCGATGGTGATTGTTTTTTAAATAATTTATATATTGTAATATATATTAATAATTTGTTTTATTTTTCAAAAAAATATTTTTAATATTAATATATCAAAATGATTTAAAACGTATATATCATATTAAAGATTAAATTTTTTTTTTTTTTTAATACAAGTTTAATCACTTCCCAGACAGTTCCTAAACCGCCCTTCAATAATTTACACCCTAGTGGGGATGGAGGGATGTGTGTAGCGATGGGCGTTCCCGTTTAAAAACAAAAACAAAAACTCAAATTAAAATTAATCTATTTTATATTTTTGTTTCTTCTTACAATCAAAGTACCCACTATCACTAGTGTAATATAAGACAGGATTCTGACTTTTCCCATGGAAACACTACTGGTGGTCTGTAGTGGACAACAACGTGGACTAACACCGACAATCTCAAAGCTTAGGCATCATCATAAACTCCCTCCTCCTCATCTCTTCCCCACTTCAACAACCACCTGTACACCAGCCGTTACATTCTCTTCCAGGTTCTTCTTTCTCAACCATCACCCGACCATGGCTTTTTTACTTCTGCTTTTTGATTGAGTTTAGGTAGGAAATATTAATTTGGGAATCACCTGGTTGAAGTTTTGAAATATCAGGTTCATGTTGGTTCAGTTTTATACATGATGCATGCATGCGGAAGCGTACCCACTTTCTGAATTTTTTTTTTACCAATTAATTCTATTGATATAGGAATCATTATTTTGATATCTAAGATCATTTAGCAGCCTTCATTTCCTTTAATTACTGAAGCAGTGCTTCATTTGTCCATGACTATTTTTTTTTTTATTGTGCTTCTTTCACTGTTTGATTGATTGGATTTCTCTTCAAACTTTGGCATGCAGAAAGAGGAGGCTTAATAAGAAGTTAAGTTGCAGGGGATTGATGTCAAAAATGGCTGATCATGATCAAGCTAAGGTAGTCGCTGCTGATGTTGTCTCGGGGGATATGATTTTTCAGCCTATCTTGGAAGATGGGATTTTTCGATTTGATTGTTCTGCAGAAGCTAGAGCTGCTTCATATCCCAGCCTTTCATTCATCCGTAGCAAAGATAGGGACACGCCAATCATGAGTCACAGTGTTCCTACATATACCCCTACTTATGAATGTGTTTCTGGGAAGCAGATTGTTAAATTCGAGGTGGGTAGTTACAGATTTCCCGTATTTGTACCCATCTAAATGTAAATTTGAAATCTTTTATGTTCATATTTTTGAGTTATTCCGAGTTTGACAGCTTACAATTTGTTTGGGGGTTTAGTTTACTGATGGTACCACCTTTTATGGAACTGGAGAAGTTAGTGGACAGCTTGAGAGGACCGGAAAAAGAGTAAGTGTTTTTGTTTGATGCAACAGCCGTGATTGGTTTGTTTTTTGTATGTGGTTCTTTACATAGAAGATATGTTAATGTAGGTTTTCACATGGAACACGGATGCATGGGGTTATGGTCCTGGAACTACATCATTGTACCAGTCACATCCTTGGGTGCTGGCTGTTCTTCCAAATGGAGAGGCGTTAGGGGTTCTTGCAGACACCACGCTACGCTGTGAGGTGATGTGCCAATAATGAAAACATTTTTTATTGTTTTATCCCTTGTATGTTTCCCTAATTCTAACATTCACCCTTACCATCAATAAGCAGATTGATCTGAGGAAGGAATCAATAATTCAGTTCATTGCTCCATCATCGTACCCTGTTGTTACATTTGGTCCTTTTGCTTCTCCCACAGATGTTCTGAAATCTTTGTCTCACGCCATTGGTAACTTCCTAACCATTTTAGATTTGATTTGCTTCTTGACTCTGTTCTCTGGTTCAATTGCTATTTTTATGGATGTCCTGTTAATTGTCAGCTCATTTCATGTGTTATTGCATTTGTTCCATTTACTTATTGTGTGTGTTTATGGAAAGAAAATATATTGTAAAAAATGGACTCTTACTTTACTGTTACAGTTAGAGAGGATTTTTGGTGACTTGATCTTTGTTTTTTGGGTTTTGGAATTGTTTTGGTGTTTCTGATGTTTTGAGCTGGGGTTTCTTATGTGATAGTGGCTTTTGTTATGAGCATGTAGAGAGGCTTGTGGAGAAATTAGAGAGTAGAGAAATGGGAATCAGTGTACATCCTCTTCCTTATCAAATAATAGTGGAGGGGTAATGGAAAATTGACTTTTGAATTGGCTACAATGAGGAGAAATATGTGCGGGAAGAGGAGAGAATATAAAAGGTTGAAATGATGGAGTGGGCTGCATAATGATGGCGGCTTAACTGCCATGAAACAGTTGGGATCTTGCTAGGGGCAGGCTCCTAAGATGATGGGGGCATGGAACTTTGCCAAAATGAGAATTTGAATTAATTTGGCATTACTGACGAGTGACAAGGGTTTTCAGTTCACAATGGATGGCTTTCTTCTTTCCTTTTTTTTATCCTTAAATTTGGAACATCTAAGGCTATTTTTGCCTCTTTGTGGGCTAGAAACCATTCAGTAACAGCCAGAGCAGACGCTAGGATTTTATTTTATTATATTTGAAAAAATCTGGTTTGCTAGTTGTTTATGCTGTGTCACTTTCCTCAGGAACTGTTTCTATGCCTCCAAAGTGGTCATTAGGCTATCAACAATGCCGGTGGAGCTATGATTCAGATGAGAGAGTTCGCAAGGTGCACTTTTTTAGCATTCATGCATGTAAAATGTTAACTATCACTGGATTTCAAGCTAGTCCCCTGCTCTGATCTTTTCTTCTTAGCTGTGGAAAGACAGTTTTCAATGCTATCTTCCCAAAGTTCTGTTCACCCCATATTAGAGGCCCTCAATTGCTTAAAATTGTTTACTTCATTCATATTATTTGACATTGTATATCTGTTCTGGCTGCTGAGCCTTGTAAATTTGCAGATTGCCAGAACTTTTCGAGAGAAGGGCATACCATGTGATGTTATATGGATGGATATTGACTACATGGATGGCTTTCGCTGTTTCACATTTGACCAGGCATGTGCTTTGCTTGAATGATCCTTTGTTGTCAAGTTCATTGTATTTGAGAAGAGGGTTTGGATTTTTATTTGGGGTGGGAAGGGGTTTCACTAATGGAAAGGACATCAGTTTAGTTTCGATGTTTAATGAGGGTAGATAAAGGAAATATTTATTGAATTATAATGTCATATTATAACTAATATTTTCAGGAACGTTTTCGAGATCCACAATCTTTGGTAAAAGATCTCCACGATGATGGATTTAAAGCGATTTGGATGCTTGACCCTGGTATCAAGAAAGAAGAAGGATATTTGATCTATGACAGTGGTTCTGAAAATGATGCATGGATCAAGAAAGCAGATGGGGAGCCATTTGTTGGTATGAATGTAGCATAGGATGCTTTAGTAATTACCCTTAATTTTCTTGCATTTACATTGACAAGTTATGGTTTTATTGCCACGTCCAGGGGAGGTATGGCCTGGGCCCTGTGTTTTTCCTGATTTCGCAGAATCAAAAGTTCGTGCTTGGTGGGCTCTTTTAGTTAAAGATTTTACATCTAATGGTGTTGATGGCATATGGAATGATATGAATGAGCCAACTGTTTTCAACGTAATTCTATGCTTCTTTCTCAAGCCTTCCATTTCTGGATGTCATGTCTTGGTCTCATTACTTTGCTTTTCAGACTGTTACAAAGACGATGCCTGAGAGCAATTTACATCTAGGAGATGAAGAAATTGGAGGTTGTCAGAATCATTCACACTATCACAATGTATTCCCCCAAAACTGTAATCTCTTTCCACCCCCCTGTGGCAAGATAATGATATCTAAGAATGGGATGCCAGTGCTATTATTTTCTTCAGTATTATGCATTCTTGCCAGCAACCCTCTGGAAGAACTATTTCGTCTAATTTATGAACTGCTTGCTCTTCGGATGGTTTGTTTGCGTTCATCACTGTGAAGAAAATAATTTCAGAAATTCTAGTCATTCTTGTTGGTTTCTCACTTATAGGTATATGGCATGCTTATGGCAAGGTCAACATATGAGGGGATGAAGTTAGCTAATGAAAATAAGCGTCCTTTTGTACTCACAAGAGCTGGATTTATTGGTAGTCAAAGGTATGCTGCAACATGGACGGGAGATAACCTTTCAAACTGGGAGCACATGCACATGTCGATCTCCATGGTACTTCAATTGGTAAGCCTATTTTTTACCCAATGAGAAGTAGGTAAATTGACTTTGTTTTTCGCCTTTTAGTATGTTATAAGTTATGATTTTATCTATCTCATATGTGTCCCTAGATTCTCTCATCATCATTTTGTAATGCTTTGATTTTTTTCCCTTCCAAGGCTGAAGAGTCATTTCCTAATAGCTTCTGTTAAAGGCCATGTGTAAGTGGTAACCCTTGGATTTGACCATTGCACCCTATGTTATAAAATTTAGTACTTGGTTTTGTTTCTTTAGAGAGAGAAACTGTTGTTAGAAAGGGAAAGTGCTCCCTTTTACAAAATGAAATTTAAAGTTTTACTTTCTCTTCTTGCAATACGGTCATTTTCTCTAATTTAAGTTTTACACTATGGATAGGGACTCAGTGGTCAGCCACTCTCTGGACCTGATATTGGTGGATTTGCTCTAAATGCAACACGCAAACTTTTTGGAAGGTGGATGGGTGTGGGTGCTATGTTTCCTTTCTGCCGTGGGCATTCTGCAAAGTACACAAAAGATCATGAGCCATGGTCTTTTGGGGAAGAGGTTGGTGACACATGATTGCAATTTGATACCTCACATATTTCTTACTTGCGATATGAACATGGATGTTTCATTTTGTGCACAGTCTGGAGCAATTGATATTTGCAAGAACATTGTCATCTGTTTTAGCTGCTAAAAGTTTACCTTCAATACATGTTCCAGAATCGCATTACCTCTTGTTAAGATCATATGTTTTTATAGCTTTGGTGCCACCATAATTTTTCCATTTTGCTGGTTAATGTAGCTACTTTTTATGTTCTACGATCAATTTTTATTGCTTACTAACTTTAGTTCCATTAGTGTGAAGAAGTGTGCCGTCTAGCATTAAGGAGGCGCTATCGACTTCTACCACATATATACACTTTGTTTTATTTGGCACACACAACAGGTATCCCAGTGGCAACTCCAACTTTCTTTGCTGGTACGTCCTTGTGCAGTTGAATAATCTTACTTCATTTAAGGAACTTCAGAATGTTTTTACATTCATTATGGTCACTTATTGTTTCCGTGTAAATTATCCATGCAGATCCAAAAGATCCTGGCTTAAGGACCACTGAAAATTCGTTCCTGCTGGGTCCTCTTCTTGTCTTTTCAAGGTTCTCATTCTCGTTATTTAAAGATTCATACTAGCTTAAATGTGTTTGATTTACTTCATTTCCTCTCACACCATGTGAGCTGGGTTGTAGTTTTAATTCAAATTGTATATTTTAGATTGTAGATTAATAAGGCCATAAGAGGCAACAGTGTTATTGACAACCATTTTATCAGCGGGAAGGTTCATTAAGGGGGTAACTTATATGCATTATACACAGTTTAGAGATCAGTTGGCCAGTGTCTTTATTAACTGTCTTGGTGATAGAATCTCTATATCTTGCAAGATGTGCTTGAGAGACACCTGTGCTGTTGTGCACCATTTTGAGGGGCAGTGTTGGTAGGAGTATTTATATAATACTGTATATTTGCTTGCTTGATGCCTAAGATTCTTGTAAGAAAGTAGAATATGCGGATACAGTATAATAGTTCTGTATGCATTGAGGAACAATTACAATGTCATCATCTTCACTTGTCGTAATTCTTTTTGGTTGTGTTTGTCTCCTGGGTGATAACCGGTAGAGCTTTTTGTAGATAGCGTATTCTTGCAGCATCCCTATGCAATTCATACTAATCCTCTTTTATTTTCTTTAGCACCATTGCTGATCAGGGAACGGATAGATTGCATCCAGTGCTGCCCAAGGGAATCTGGTTGAGATTTGATTTTGACGATTCACACCCGGTATCTATTATTTTCTTCTTGCTCTACTTCATCTAATTATATCTTCTTACTTACCTTTATATGTAACAGGATTTACCGACATTATATTTGCAAGGAGGATCAATAATTCCTTTGGCTCCCCCACATCAGCATGTTGGTGAAGCAAATCTGTCAGATGACTTGACGCTCCTTGTAGCTTTAGATCAAAATGGTATTTCTCACGCTTGTTAGTTTTTATAAAGGGCAGGTGTTGAATTGTTTGCTCAAAGATGTGAAGTTTAATATGGCCTTATGATAGAAGTTTGATATATTGGACCTCACAAACTCCTAATTCCATTCATAAGCTTGGAAATTAGACCATGGCAAGCCATGGAGTTATAGGGTGTTAAGCGTGGTGAATTTGGATGCTCTGAATAGTAACATGCACCCCCCTCCTCCCCAACCCAAAAAAAAAATAAAAAAAAATAGAGTATCAATTGCAATTAGCATGCCAGTATTAGGAATTGGGTAAGTTTGGGGAAAGTATCATTTTCCCCTCAGTGTTCCCACAACCCGCATTATACCAATGCAATCTTAATCACTTTTAACTGACGAGACATTTTTTTAAGCCCATCCTACTGTTTTGTGAAGCAAACGTTGGTTGACAAAAGGTACCTTCTGGTTCTTTACATTTGTGCATGTGTATTGGTGGGCGAATGTATGCTGATGGATTGGTTTGACCTGGTTGCATTACATTTCTGCATTTGTAGGGCATGCTGAAGGATTACTATTTGAAGATGAAGGTGATGGGTATGAATTCACCAGAGGTGGATATCTGTTGACACGTTATGTCGCCGAACTTCAATCTTCAGCTGTTACTGTCAGAGTTTCCCAAATGGAAGGATCATGGAAGAGGCCCAGACGCCGTCTGCGTGTGCAGTTATTGCTTGGTGGAGGTGCAATGGTATGTCTTATGTTGTCAATGAACATTGTTAGGGCATACTTGGCGTTCACTGTAAACTACCACTGGTGAAATATTTATTAATCTTTTTATCCTTGAGCAGCTTGACTCATGGGGCATGGATGGAGACGTGCTGAAAATCAATATGCCCACAGAAGTTGAAGTTTCTACACTGGTGTCCACCAGTGAGAAACAATACAGGACCCGGTTAGGTATTGATACTTCTTTTTGGTTGTCAATATCCTCTATTTTCCGCATTTTTGTAATTTTTTATACATTAGTTATAAACTATTTTTAAAACATATAGGCCCATAATTCTTGTTGGTTAAAAACTCATCATTTTCTTCTTTAGTTTAGTCTCCATTTTGATTTTAATGAAGAGAATATTTACTTTTCTCAGGGCATATGTATTCAATATGTAGGCCAGAATAGAATAATCTCCTTTCTTCTTGTTTCTTCTTGAAATTTCACTTGCACATCTTCGTTTTAGGATGTCTCATTCATTCTCAAAAAAAAAAATAAATCAAATAATGAAAGACAGACAAACCTATTATCACACTACCTTTCTTGGCTCTTTGGAATTAATTTGCTAGGAGTCTGTGGTGTCATGTCTAATAAAAAGGGTACATCATCTGATCCACGAGGTGCTAAGGCTGAAAATTGCCACTCAAAATTTGGTTGTGATTTGAATCTTGCTATGTTTCAAAAAACTTTATCCGTTTCCTTTTAACAAATGAAAAACAGAAATGGTTGTAGAACAAAGATAGTTTCCTCCATCATTATGAATGATTATAAAAATTTTGGTTTGCTGTTTGGTGCCATCTTCCTTGCTCTATCTCTCTCTCTCTAGATTCTCTTATCCCAACTTTTGAGCCCTCACCACCGTGTCTCCATAAAGCAGCACCCGAAATCTTTGGTTTGAGGTGAAACTCGCGCTAGCATGTTTGGTTTTCAATGATAAAATTAATTTCTACTCTTATACCATTTTGAAACCAGTTATTGGTTTCGATTTTCTGTGTTCAGGAGTACAAATAAAAACCATTTTAATGGTAAGTATATTTACCACGCACTTTTGGTCTGATATCATTATGGAATCTATTAGTTGCTCTTGCTGATATTGTTTGCTGCTAGATTTTGAATCTTGTGTTTCTTGTTGGCGTGATTATTGTAATTCCAAGGAGTAAGCACACTGAACTCAAGCTTGCTTTGATTTCTGAGTTTTTTTATTGCTGCTTATCTTTCTGATTTAACAATTTTAGCTCTGATATGTCTGCGGGGCGAGTGCTCATGCATAACACAGAAGGAGCATGTTCAGATTTTTCCGATATTTGATTGTGGAGTCCCAAAGTTTGCCCATTCCTGTACACAACTATTGCCTTCAGTTGTCCTGTAATTGCTCTTTTGGTTTGATGTAGTTACATGACATTCTGCAACAGGATTAAGATCAGTCAGATGGAGAGCCCTTCCTCGGTTTAAAGATCTGAAGCAGCAAGTCATTAGCCATTTTCAATGGAAAAAACGAAATTAGAAAAGCTAGATTGCCACCTTAATTGCTATAATTGCCTCCTTGTTATCTGAATGCAGATTGCATTTGGAATGGTAATGGCGACTGCCATGTAAACTGATATTGACCCTATGGCTTGTGTGTAGAATAAATACAATTGTAACACTAGTTGGTATAACAATGCAGCAAAAGAGATCGCAGTGGCTTAGTATTAGGGGTGATTATTTTTGGTTCGGTTTGGTTTTTATCTTTAAAAAACAACCAAAACACCACTAAATTGGAAAAGAAAAAAAGGACCCAAATTAAATCAGAATCAGTCCAAACTGATCAGTTTTAATTTGGTGTGAGTCTGATTTTTGAGGTTGAAATCCAGAAAAACTTGTGGTTTTTTTTTGAAAGCCAATTTTACTTTTTCTTTCATTCCCCTTTTAGTAGACTTAGTTTTTGGCTTTGTTGGAACAAGAAGATCATAACATGGAGGAACTTCTTTAGTCCGCATTTACTTTCTCTTAAGAGAATGGAACCAAACCCATGATTCTTCATATCAAAGAAGAGCATACTAGGGTCCCTTTGGATTGATAGATGACAATTTTGTTTTAGAGGTATAACCAGTCTGAATTCAAATGGATTTTCTTAAGGGTGCTGTTAGATTGTCTGCTGGGAGTCACAATCTTCTACCCTTCTTTGAGAATTATGCTAAGTCTACCATTATTTTTTAGATGAGGGCAGCTATGTCATTGTAAAGTAAATGAAAATTGAAAAGGTTAGAGGAGAGGAGATGGCTATGTCTAAAAAAAAGCAGATAAATATTCTGCTAGAGTTGTTGAAAGGAAAAGCAATGGGAGGAGTCGGCTTGCGGCTTGGACTCCTTAGTTTATTTATTTTTTTATTCTTGAATATTAAATATATCAAAATTTAAAATCAAACCAAACCAGATATTTTTTTTAAAATATTTTAACCAATTTCATTAGTTTTTTTAAGCCATTTTTTATTTATTTTCTTGATTAAATTAGTTTTCCAAATTTTTTACACACCCCTCCTTGATGAGTAGCTGCTTACCAACAAAGAAGAAAGCATGGAAGCAGCCTCGTGAACATTGATCCGCGTGAAACAGGACAGTGTATTAGACCCCCTGACTGAAAACTAGACATGTTTTCAAGAATAACACCGTCGTGAAACAGCATAGAGCCGACCGGATGTGTTTAACCAAGGCAATGAAGCATGGAGTTTACACATGCGGTCGAAGCACAAGAGTGTTGACATAATTTCTTAGAGATTCTCGTCGATTTTTAGTTTTCAAATCCCTCTTTCGCAGGGATCAAATCTCCTTTGGTCAGGTCAATCATTTTTCAGGGTGAAAAGTACTGCAACTTTCACGGCCCACTTCCTTTTCACGTATGCTGCGGTGTCCATCAGCAGTATTTTCAGAAAGCTGATTTTTTGCCACAACGTCCAAAAGAGAGGCAAAGGAGAAAGTGGCAGTTCCACGTGCTCCCTCTCTTTGCCTACCAGATTATGTGGATGGTTTGCAGTGTGATCGTGATTACTGCGACGGTGATTGCTTTTTAAATAATTTATATATTGTAATATATATTAATAATTTGTTTTATTTTTAAAAAATTATTTTTAATATTAACATATTAAAATGATTTAAAACGTATATATCATATTAAAGATTAAAAAAAAATTTAAATTTTTTAAAAATACAAGTTTAATCACTTCCCAAACAGTTCCTAAACTGCCCTTCAATAATTAACACCTTAGTGGGGATGGAGGGATGTGTGTAGCGATGGGCGTTCCCGTTTAAAAAACAAAAACTCAAATTAAAATTAATCTATTTTATATTTTTGTTTCTTCTTACAATCGAAGTACCCACTATCACTAGTGTAATATAATATAAGACAGGATTCTGACTTTTCCAATGGAAACACTACTGGTGGTCTGTAGTGGACAACAACGTGGACTAACACCGACAATCTCAAAGCTTAGGCATCATCATAAACTCCCTCCTCCTCATCTCTTCCCCACTTCAACAACCACCTGTACACCAGCCGTTACATTCTCTTCCAGGTTCTTCTTTCTCAACCATCACCCGACCATGGCTTTTTTACTTCTGCTTTTTGATTGAGTTTAGGTAGGAAATATTAATTTGGGAATCACCTGGTTGAAGTTTTGAAATATCAGGTTCATGTTCGTTCAGTTTTATATATGATGCATGCATGCGGAAGCGTACCCACTTTCTGAATTTTTTTTTACCAATTAATTCTATTGATATAGGAATCATTATTTTGATATCTAAGATCATTTAGCAGCCTTCATTTCCTTTAATTACTGAAGCAGTGCTTCATTTGTCCATGACTATTTTTTTTTAATTGTGCTTCTTTCACTGTTTGATTGATTGAATTTCTCTTCAAACTTTGGCATGCAGAAAGAGGAGGCTTAATAAGAAGTTAAGTTGCAGGGGATTGATGTCAAAAATGGCTGATCATGATCAAGCTAAGGTAGTCGCTGCTGATTTTGTCTCGGGGGATATGATTTTTCAGCCTATCTTGGAGGATGGGATTTTTCGATTTGATTGTTCTGCAGAAGCTAGAGCTGCTTCATATCCCAGCCTTTCATTCATCCGTAGCAAAGATAGGGACACACCAATCATGAGTCACAGTGTTCCTTCATATACCCCTACTTATGAATGTGTTTCTGGGAAGCAGATTGTTAAATTCGAGGTGGGTAGTTACAGATTTCCCGTATTTGTACCCATCTAAATGTAAATTTGAAATCTTTTATGTTCATATTTTTGAGTTATTCCGAGTTTGACAGCTTACAATTTGTTTGGGGGTTTAGTTTCCTGATGGTACCACCTTTTATGGAACTGGAGAAGTTAGTGGACAGCTTGAGAGGACCGGAAAAAGAGTAAGTGTTTTTGTTTGATGCAACAGCCGTGATTGGTTTGTTTTTTGTATGTGGTTCTTTACATAGAAGATATGTTAATGTAGGTTTTCACATGGAACACGGATGCATGGGGTTATGGTCCTGGAACTACATCATTGTACCAGTCACATCCTTGGGTGCTGGCTGTTCTTCCAAATGGAGAGGCGTTAGGGGTTCTTGCAGACACCACGCTACGCTGTGAGGTGATGTGCCAATAATGAAAACATTTTTTATTGTTTTATCCCTTGTATGTTTCCCTAATTCTAACATTCACCCTTACCATCAATAAGCAGATTGATCTGCGGAAGGAATCAATAATTCAGTTCATTGCTCCATCGTCGTACCCTGTTGTTACATTTGGTCTTTTTGCTTGTCCCACAGATGTTCTGAAATCTTTGTCTCACGCCATTGGTAACTTCCTAACCATTTTAGATTTGATTTGCTTCTTGAATCTGTTCTCTGGTTCAATTGCTATTTTTATGGATGTCCTGTTAATTGTCAGCTCATTTCATGTGTTATTGCATTTGTTCCATTTACTTATTGTGTGTGTTTATGGAAAGAAAATATATTGTAAAAAATGGACTCTTACTTTACTGTTACAGTTAGAGAGGATTTTTGGTGACTTGATCTTTGTTTTTTGGGTTTTGGAATTGTTTTGGTGTTTCTGATGTTTTGATCTGGGGTTTCTTATGTGATAATGGCTTTTGTTATGAGCATGTAGAGAGGCTTGTGGAGAAATTAGAGAGTAGAGAAATGGGAATCAGTGTATATCCTCTTCCTTATCAAATAATAGTGGAGGGGTAATGGCAAATTGACTTTTGAATTGGCTAAAATGAAGAGAAATATGTGCGGGAAGAGGAGAGAATATAAAAGGTTGAAATGATGGAGTGGGCTGCATAATGATGGCGGCTTAACTGCCATGAAACAGTTGGGATCTTGCTAGGGGCAGGCTCCTAAGATGATGGGGGCATGGAACTTTGCCAAAATGAGAATTTGAATTAATTTGGCATTACTGAGGAGTGACAAGGGTTTTCAGTTCACTATGGATGGCTTTCTTCTTTCCTTTTTTTTATCCTTAAATTTGGAACATCTAAGGCTATTTTTGCCACTTTGTGGGCTAGAAACCATTCAGTAACAGCCAGAGCAGACGCTAGGATTTTATTTTATTATATTTGAAAAAATCTGGTTTGCTAGTTGTTTATGCTGTCTCACTTTCCTCAGGAACTGTTTTTATGCCTCCAAAGTGGTCATTAGGCTATCAACAATGCCGGTGGAGCTATGATTCAGATGAGAGAGTTCGCGAGGTGCACTTTCTTAGCATTCATGCATGTAAAATGTTAACTATTACAGGATTTCAAGCTAGTCCCCTGCTCTGATCTTTTCTTCTTAGCTGTGGAAAGACAGTTTTCAATGCTATCTTCCCAAAGTTCTGTTCACCCCATATTAGAGGCCCTCAATTGCTTAAAATTGTTTACTTCATTCATATTATTTGACATCGTATATCTGTTCTGGCTGCTGAGCCTTGTAAATTTGCAGATTGCCAGAACTTTTCGAGAGAAGGGCATACCATGTGATGTTATATGGATGGATATTGACTACATGGATGGCTTTCGCTGTTTCACATTTGACCAGGCATGTGCTTTGCTTGAATGATCCTTTGTTGACAAGTTCATTGTATTTGAGAAGAGGGTTTGGATTTTTATTTGGGGTGGGAAGGGGTTTCACTAATGGAAAGGACGACATCAGTTTAGTTTCGATGTTTAATGAGGGGTAGATAAAGGAAATATTTATTGAATTATAATGTCATATTATAACTAATATTTTCAGGAACGTTTTCGAGATCCACAATCTTTGGTAAAAGATCTCCATGATGATGGATTTAAAGCGATTTGGATGCTTGACCCTGGTATCAAGAAAGAAGAAGGATATTTGATCTATGACAGTGGTTCTGAAAATGATGCATGGATCAAGAAAGCAGATGGGGAGCCATTTGTTGGTATGAATGTAGCGTAGCATGCTTTAGTAATTACCCTTAATTTTCTTGCATTTACATTGACAAGTTATGGTTTTATTGCCACGTCCAGGGGGGGTATGGCCTGGGCCCTGTGTTTTTCCTGATTTCACACAATCAAAAGTTCGCGCTTGGTGGGCTCGTTTAGTTAAAGATTTTACATCTAATGGTGTTGATGGCATATGGAATGATATGAATGAGCCAGCTGTTTTCAAAGTAATTCTATGCTTCTTTCTCAAGCCTTCCATTTCTGGATGTCATTTCTTGGTCTCATTACTTTGCTTTTCAGACTGTTACAAAGACGATGCCTGAGAGCAATTTACATCTAGGAGATGAAGAAATTGGAGGTTGGCAGAATCATTCACACTATCACAATGTATTCCCCCAAAACTGTAATCTCTTCCCCCCCCCCCCCCCTGGCAAGATAATGATATCTAAGAATGGGATGCCAGTGCTATTATTTTCTTCAGTATTATGCATTCTTGCCAGCAACCCTCTGGAAGAACTATTTCGTCTAATTTATGAACTGCTTGCTCTTCGGATGGTTTGTTTGCGTTCATCACTGTGAAGAAAATAATTTCTGAAATTCTAGTCATTCTTGTTGGTTTCTCACTTATAGGTATATGGCATGCTTATGGCAAGATCAACATATGAGGGGATGAAGTTAGCTAATGAAAATAAGCGTCCTTTTGTACTCACAAGAGCTGGATTTATTGGTAGTCAAAGGTATGCTGCAACATGGACGGGAGATAACCTTTCAAACTGGGAGCACATACACATGTCTATCTCCATGGTACTTCAATTGGTAAGCCTATTTTTTACCCAATGAGAAGTAGGTAAATTGACTTTGTTTTTCGCCTTTTAGTATGTTATAAGTTATGCTTTTATCTATCTCATATGTGTCCCTAGATCCTCACATCATCATTTTTGTAATGCTTAGATTTTTTTCCCTTCCAAGGCTGAAGAGTCATTTCCTAATAGCTTCTCTTAAAGGCCATGTGTAAATGGTAACCCTGGGATTTGACCATTGCACCATATGTTATAAAATTTAGTACTTGGTTTTGTTTCTTTAGAGAGAGAAACTGTTGTCAGAAAGGGAAAGTGCTCCCTTTTACAAAATGAAATTAAAAGTTTTACTTTCTCTTCTTGCAATACGGTCATTTTCTCTAATTTAAGTTTTACACTATGGATAGGGACTCAGTGGTCAGCCACTCTCTGGACCTGATATTGGTGGATTTGCTGGAAATGCAACACCCAAACTTTTTGGAAGGTGGATGGGTGTGGGTGCTATGTTTCCTTTCTGCCGTGGGCATTCTGAAAAGAACACAAATGATCATGAGCCATGGTCTTTTGGGGAAGAGGTTGGTGACACATGATTGCAATTTGATACCTCTCACTTATTTCTTACTTGCGATATGAACTTGGATGTTTCATTTTGTGCATTCTGGAGCAATTGATATTTGCAAGAACATTGTCATCTGTTGTAGCTGCTAAAAGTTTAACTTCTATATATGTTCCAGAATCGCATTACCTCTTGTTAAGATCATATGTTTTTATAGCTTTGTTGCCACCATAATTTTCCATGTTGCTGGTTAATGTAGCTACTTTTTATGTTCTACGATCAATTTTTATTGCTTACTAACTTTAGTTCCATTAGTGTGAAGAAGTGTGCCGTCTAGCATTAAGGAGGCGCTATCGACTTCTACCACATATGTACACTTTGTTTTATTTGGCACACACAACAGGTATCCCAGTGGCAACTCCGACTTTCTTTGCTGGTACGTCCTTGTGCAGTTGAATAATCTTACTTCATTTAAGGAACTTCAGAATGTTTTTACATTCATTATGGTCACTTATTGTTTCCGTGTAAATTATCCATGCAGATCCAAAAGATCCTGGCTTAAGGACCACTGAAAATTCGTTCCTGCTGGGTCCTCTTCTTGTCTTTTCAAGGTTCTCATTCTCGTTATTTAAAGATTCATACTAGCTTAAATGTGTTTGATTTACTTCATTTCCTCTCACACCATGTGAGCTGGGTCGTAGTTTTAATTCAAATTGTAGATTTTAGATTGTAGATTAATAAGGCCATAAGAGGCAACAGTGTTATTGACAACCATTTTATCAGCGGGAAGGTTCATTAAGGGGGTAACTTATATGCATTATACACAGTTTAGAGATCAATTGGCCAGTGTCTTTGTTAACTGTCTTGGTGATAAAATCTCTATATCTTGCAAGATGTGCTTGAGAGACACCTGTGCTGTTGTGCACCATTTTGAGGGGCAGTGTTGGTAGGAGTATTTATATAATACTGTATATTTGCTTGCTTGATGCCTAACATTCTTGTAAGAAAGTAGAATATGCCCATACAGTATAATAGTTCTGTATGCATTGAGGAACAATTACAATGTCATCATCTTCACTTGTCGTAATTCTTTTTGGTTGTGTTTGTCTCGTGGGTGATAACTGGTAGAGCTTTTTGTAGATAGCGTATTCTTGCAGCATCCCTATGCAATTCATACTAATCCTCTTTTATTTTCTTTAGCACCATTGCTGATCAGGGAATGGATAGATTGCATCCAGTGCTGCCCAAGGGAATCTGGTTGAGATTTGATTTTGACGATTCACACCCGGTATCTATTATTTTCATCTTGCTCTACTTCATCTAATTATATCTTCTTACTTACCTTTATATGTAACAGGATTTACCGACATTATATTTGCAAGGAGGATCAATAATTCCTTTGGCTCCCCCACATCAGCATGTTGGTGAAGCAAATCTGTCAGATGACTTGACACTCCTTGTAGCTTTAGATCAAAATGGTATTTCTCACGCTTGTTAGTTTTTATAAAGGACAGGTGTTGAATTGTTTGCTCAAAGATGTGAAGTTTGATATATTGGACCTCATAAACTCCTAATTCCATTCGTAAGCTTGGAAATTAGACTATGGCAGGCCATGGAGTTATAGGGTGTTAAGCGTGGTGAATTTGGATACACTGAATAGTAACATGCACCCCCCCCCCCCCCCCCCACAAAAAAAAATAAAAAAAAATAGAGTATCAATAGCAATTAGCATGCCAGTATTAGGAATTGGGTAAGTTTGGGGAAAGTATCATTTTCCCCTCAGTGTTCCCACAACCCGCATTATACCAATGCAATCTTAATCACTTTTAACTGACGAGACATTTTTTTAAGCCCATCCTACTGTTTTGTGAAGCAAACGTTGGTTGACAAAAGGTACCTTCTGGTTCTTTACATTTGTGCATGTGTATTGGTGGGCGAATGTATGCTGATGGATTGGTTTGACCTGGTTGCATTACATTTCTGCATTTGTAGGGCATGCTGAAGGATTACTATTTGAAGATGAAGGTGATGGGTATGAATTCACCAGAGGTGGATATCTGTTGACACGTTATGTCGCCGAACTTCAATCTTCAGCTGTTACTGTCAGAGTTTCCCAAATGGAAGGATCATGGAAGAGGCCCAGACGCCGTCTGCGTGTGCAGTTATTGCTTGGTGGAGGTGCAATGGTATGTCTTATGTTGTCAATGAACATTGTTAGGGCATACTTGGCGTTCACTGTAAACTACCACTGGTGAAATATTTATTAATCTTTTTATCCTTGAGCAGCTTGACTCATGGGGCATGGATGGAGACGTGCTGAAAATCAATATGCCCACAGAAGTTGAAGTTTCTACACTGGTGTCCACCAGTGAGAAACAATACAGGACCCGGTTAGGTATTGATACTTCTTTTTGGTTGTCAATATCCTCTATTTTCCGCATTTTTGTAATTTTTTATACATTAGTTATAAACTATTTTTAAAACATATAGGCCCATAATTCTTGTTGGTTAAAAACTCATCATTTTCCTCTTTAGTTTAGTCTCCATTTTGATTTTCATGAAGAGAATATTTACTTTTCTCAGGGCATATGTATTCAATATGTAGGCCAGAATAGAATAATCTCGTTCTTGTTTCTTCTTGAAATTTCACTTGCACATCTTCGTTTTAGGATGTCTCATTCATTCTCACAACTGTAGTTGTGTTCCTTTGGTAATCATATTTAGATGGCTATGATGCCCTCCAAGGATAGGGCTTTCTGTGTGTTTAAAGGTTTGAAAAGGATAGACACTAATTGGCTTATGTTAGTTGAGGAGGCTGTTTGTGGTTTTCTAACTCTGCCTTCATGTGTTATTGCTAGAGTTCGTGGAATTTTTTCCTTTATGGTGGTTGAGATGCAGGAATGATGGAAATCATTTCTTGTCTTCCTTGCAGTCTTTTTATGAATATTTAATGTATATAGTTTAGGTGGATAAGCTTGTCATTCCACCCTTTTGAATGCATGACATAGTTCTTTCCAAATGCTATTTTTTAGGTTTTATTTTTTATTTTCAAATCAGTTTGTGTCCTCACAGATAACTTCTCAAATGCAGAATGTGCCAAGCATATTCCAGATTTGGAAGAGGTTTCTGGACCCAAGGGAGTAGTGGAGCTTTCAAAAGTCCCTGTTGAATTGAAAAACGGTGATTGGATTGCTAAAGTAGTTCCCTGGATTGGAGGCAGAATTATTTCCATGGAGCACCTTCCTTCGGGTAAGCTTACAACCCAGCAAAACTTTTATTTCTTTTTCTTCTTTTTTTTTAAACCTGGCCACGGTAATTTGAAGTTCTTGAGAGCAGAGGTTGATCTAATATGATCCAAAAACTCACTATCTACTTCTATTGGCAATGATTGAAGGAACACAGTGGCTTCATAGCAGGGTTGAGATTGATGGATATGAAGAGTATAGTGGTACCGAGTACCGGTCAGCAGGATTTTCTGAAGAATATAGTGTCATTGAGTAAGTTGCTGACTTGTTTGACTAATTTCATTGTAGTTTTTGATCTTTGGGAACATAAATGATTCCAATGAAATTCCTTTCTGATACAAAGCCCAATTCTTCCTTATCATTGAATATTCAAGTAGTGCAGGGTAGAGAAAAAGAGTGAGTTATTAACTTACGTAACTGATAAATCAAACAACAATTCTTAACTTCCTTGAGAATTTGTTTTGTTTTCAGAATATCAATCGCCATACAATCAACTATATCAAAAATATAAAATAAAAATAAATATATAAATTTCTATTATTGTCGTGTGGATTGAATTTATTGAGTTTCCCTATTTTCAATATGGATAGTTTGACCTTACTGAGGCACTTTTTGGGGACCTCTTCTTTCCTTAATGCGTTTGATCTGTTTTCACATACTTGAAAAGAACTGTAGTCCCTGGCTTTTTCTGTATCTGCTTATGGAGTTTCCCTATTTTCAATATGGATATTGACCTTACTGGGGCACTTTTTGGGGACCTCTTCTTTCCTTAATGCCTTTGTTCTGTTTTCTCATACTTGAAAAGAACTGTTTTCTCATACTTGAAAAGAACTGTAGTTCCTGGCCTTTTCATGTATATGCTAGATACCCATGTTTATGCCTGTAATCATTGCTTGTAGGCGGGATCTCGAGCATGCAGAAGAGGAGGAATCTCTTATTTTAGAAGGTAATATTGGTGGAGGGCTGGTTCTTCGACGGCAGATATCTATACTCAAAGATAATCCAAAGATTCTCCAGATTGACTCTGGCATTATAGCCCGCAGCGTTGGTGCTGGTTCTGGTGGATTTTCAAGGTTAGATCCAGAAACATTCCTTATCTATGATGATTTTAATTTCTGAGCTACCATTAAGAGGATCTGTGCTCTTTAGGCTTTCTTTGCACCAACCCATAATGACATTGTCAATCCATCACTTGGAGATGTTGTTGAACTGTTTTTCCATCACAGTTACCATCTATCATTTTGTTGTGCTAAACAAATTAAAGAACATGAAGTATGAAGTATGAAATTGCATTTTAACTGGTTTTGAAATTGCATTTTACGTTGTTGTTTCTATACAAAATCAGTCTTTTCACATGAGATAATCTTCAAAAACGTTAATTTCCCAGAAACAATTTTCTACTTCATTGTTTCTCTACAGGATTGCAGTTTACATGACCTTAAAAAGTACTCAATTTTCCTCATGTTTACTCATTTGAATATTCTTTGTTTCTTCCTGTTTGGTCCTCCCCTATGCTTAATGTGTGCTAGGGCCGTAAGCTCACATTCTTTTCTTTTAATCATTATACAAGCATGCGCCAACATGTATATAAAGCTATGAATACCAAACTATTGTTGTTTCTGTGTTGTAGACTGGTTTGCTTGAGAGTACACCCGACGTTTACTCTCCTTCACCCCACTGAAACTTTTGTCTCATTCACCTCCATTGATGGATCAAAGCATGAAATATGGCCTGAATCTGGGGATCAGTTCTATCAAGAAAATCTTCTGCCTAATGGTAAGTTCCTTGTCACCCTATGTTATGGTGTTTATACTTATTTTGTTAAATAATTTTTGTAGCGGAAAATGTAGAATGTAAATGGAACTGGAATGGATAAAGAAAGGAAACAAACCATGAGATCAAGCAAAGTTGGCACAGGACTATTGCTTACAAAGCAAAGGTCCTGAAGTTGACTCAAGTCCCTGCTGTTAATCCCAAAATTAACAATAGAGATGGGAAGCTCTAGGGAACATTTCATTAACAAGTAACAATCCTTGAGGTTGAGATCACTGTGATCATCCTTCATAATTACAAAATAATCGTAATCACAATGCTAAAATTTTAGTTAATGCAAGTATCAAGAAACAGTAAAGTAGTAGTCAGTGTAATTACAATAACCTCAGCACTGCTCCAGTCATTAAATATTTCATTAATTTTTGCTAGAACTGTGGGTCTCCTAAAGTAACATAGTTTATTGAGAGCGTGTATAGTGCATGTGTTGGGCCTAATAATGTTTGTAAATCTTGATATCATTCATTGCGTTTCTTTCAGGTGAATGGATGCTGGTGGATCAATGTCAGGGCTTGGCTTTAGTCAATCGGTTTAACATTAATGAGGTTTTTAAGTGTTACATCCATTGGGGAACAGGGACAGTAAATCTGGAGCTGTGGTCTGAAGATAGGCCTGTTTCAAAGCAATCACCTCTCACAGTCTCCCATGGGTATGAGGTGAGAGGAATCTCTTAGTTACTTGTAAAAGAGATGGATGCAGAGATATTCAACCAGCAGATTTAAATTGTGGAGTTTTAACTAAAGAATGCATCAAAACTTCTTCTGGAAAAAGAATGGTAAAATGGATCTAGGAAGCCAATCTGTTGATACAGACTGCACTAGGTTTCTAACATAAATCAGCATTTCTTCAATAGAAGTATTTTTATCGCTAACCTTCGACTATGGGCATCCCGGATTCTATGGGGATGGTTAGGTTTGTAAGCTAGATACTTTTTTAACCCAAGTAACGTAGTGGCTTGAGCACCTCCTCACCATCCTGGAACGTGCTCATAAGATTACAAGGCACTTCCACTCCTAAAAAAAGCCGGGAATTGTAACAAAACGACACTCCTATTTTACTGGATGAAGAAACGTAGGTGAAGGTTTTTCAGAAACTGAAGCAGCAGGCTTTAAATGGTGGCTTCTCTAGTTATCCCTTAGCCCAAAGGTGCAGCCTTTTGCTATGACCAAATATTCAACTAAAAAGGTCTTTCGGAACTCTACTCGCATCTGTTCTGAAAAAGCTTGAATTATATACAGAGAAATCATGTTGGTGCTACCTGAAGCCACTAGCGATAGATGACGGTCTTTATTTACACAAGAAACTTTGCCTTCAATTTTTGCCCATGCATTTGCACTTCAAAGCGGTCACGTGGAGCTCAAGGATCTCTATGTAAGGTAGGAGTAGGACTTAAGAACATGTTAAGCTAGGTGCTCAGATTCTTCCTTTTTCTTTCTTGGCCTTCTCTTTCTTGACCAAGTAAATTATTTCTGCCTCAGCCATATCCAAAAAGATTGTATGTAGCTTGATATTAGCCTCCTCCAACGTTTCCATTAGCCTGTCATTTGTTAACATGCGTAGGCAGGCCCTTTGGATGGTCACCCAGCTTTCCTTTAATGTTAAAGCAATAATCCCTAGAACACATCCGATGATTGTTCCGACAACGGCACCTATGGCATTTGCATTTTGTTTGTTAGAAGAAACCTGTCTCTGTCAGGTTCCTTCCAGCTTTTCCCAAATATAAGACCAATCTTGCTTGTCATGGCCCAGTGGGAATGTGGTTCACAGTGCTGTGGTAATAAAGCAGAAACCAGGATTGGCCTTGACCTTGACCATGAAGTTTCAAGTGTAATGACGTGCCTCCTAAACCAATTTGAAGCCCTTGCCTCCGTCAATGGAAAAGGACAATTGCAACACAAAAATATCCTGAAACTCTCAGTAGCAATCATAATCAAAGCAGGAATTCACTTTGGATTATCAATTCTATCATTAATTTTCTTTTCTTTTGTTTCCTCTTTCTTCATTGCATTTGCCTTTCAGTAATCTTGAGTCACTGGCAAATATAAACTGAAAATAATAATAATGCCATAATTAATGTCAAATTGTGAGCCTCAAAAGCTGAAGTGTAAATGGACCAAAGCATAGATATGTAACATTGTAATCATAGACCTATACAATTATATGAATAATTCTTGTAAAGCCAACCTCCACCATACAACAGCAATACCAAATAAGCTAGAATACAATATTGTTCTTCACATTTCTCACCATCTTTGATTATGAGTCGGAGCACAGCAACATAGGTGTCCAGGTTGCTTCTGGGGTGATCGTTTTTAAGCAAGTAAAGAAATCAGAAGAGATTAAAAGACTGCAATAATAAGAATACTAGTGTATTGAAGGCTGAGGATAATTGATTTGATAAACATCCTTACAAATATATAGTAAAAGAAAAGGCTGAAATGGTAATTAATAGCAATAAATCACGACACTAGTAAACTAACACAACCTTTTATTTGCTAGAAACATAAAAAACTGAAACTAACATTACAGAAAGCTAACGTGAACTTATGTCAGTCCTAAAGTAATCTTTAACACTCTCCCTTGTTTTAAAAACGGCAAATTCCAATCTTTTAAACTTACGAACTGGAAGTGGTTTTGTGAACAAGTCTACTAGCCAATCTTCATACTTTTAGTAAATTAACATAACCTTATTATTTTTTTGCAGCTTTTGTAGATAATAGAGTTTTATGTTAAAATATTTGGTTTTTTCATAAAACATTAGATTGTGACACATTTCTATGGTTGTTTGATTATTCACTGAGACCTTTGTAATTTTTTTCTTATGTTGCTACTACAATAAGTTCAGCTTTTGTAGTGGATTGTCTATCAAATGTCTTACTTCTTTGACAATTATGAAAATATTTTTTATCATAGGCTGAAATAAAATTTAGAAAATTTTTCATATCATCAATAAATCCCCCTGTTCACTATAAAAAGAAACCTTAACTTTTAACTCCTCTGAAACTAAACATCTAAGTTAACAGTTCTTAAAATTCATCTCTTAAATGTATTTTACTTAGACAATGCATGAAACAGGATAAAAGAATTGTAACATAAAGTATATCAAATCTAGTTGTCATTACATACATTATGTAACCAATCATTCTTTTAAATTTTTCTTCATCAACTCTATTGATTTCATCTTCTTTGCTAAATTTTTCTTTTAAATTAATTGGAATAGCTGTTGATTTGCAATTTTCCATATAAAATTTCTTTAAATTTTCATTTACATACTTCTTTTAACAAATAAATATTTCATTCTTACTTTGGTTAAATTTCATTTAATGACAGAGTCACACTTTAGGATAAGAGGGGGTGGTTGGAACTACCCTTTAATTTTATTTTCAAAGTATTTTAAAATTATTTTTTATATTAAAATATTAATACAATAGCTTTATAGGATTATTTTTTTTGTTAGCTGCTGATTGATCCAAGCTCTTTTTCTTTTTTAACTATTGTCTCTACCTCTTTATTTTCTATAAGATTTATCTTAAAGCCTAAATTATTAATTAGTTAAGTAAGTAACCTCTTATACTTTATGCTTTAGAAAAGTTTCCTTCATCTTTTCTATTTATTTTATTATCTAATTTTATTTTTATTTTTTATAATTAGTTATTGAAAATGTTAAGGTTTATAATAATTTATGAATTTGTTGAATTAATGTGTATGGGTAATATTATATGCTAATGAATATAAATTGAAATGAGTTTTGATGAATTGATAAGAATTTTGCTATGAATTTCATAAAAAAAATGATGGTGATAAATTTATTAGTGATTAAAAATAAGGTACATGAAAACTAAAAAAATTAGGGACATACTAGATAAATTAAAAAAATTAATATTTATATTTAATCCACTTATACAAAACAACAAGTCAACAAGAACAATATCAATTTGAGTATATGTTAGCATAGAATCATTGCCAAGAACTTTTCTATTCCTTGAAAAATTTAAAAATAAATAAATAAAAGTGTATTGTATATATTAAGAAAGATATTTTTAATGAGATTAAAAATAAAATCATTATGAAGCAATTTTAAAATATAAAATCTCAAAGAGAATAATTATAATGTAACTTTTTTTAATTTTAAAAGCATTTTTAAATTAATTTTACTTGACTTGAGTTGGTACATATATTTTAAATTATTTTCTTTATATAACACATATTTATATAACATATAATATTAAATATTTATTAGTAATTTACCCCCTCTTTTAAAAGATCCTGGCTCTGCCATTTCTTCTATTCCAATAAAATATATCATGATACTAGCATCAATTATTTTAAAAGTTTGCATAAACTTCTACTTGAATTTTTCAACTTGTCATGCATTGTTTCCCATCATTAGAAGGCCATCAACATAAAAAGATATTATGAGAATATTACTATTATTTTTCTTTACATAAATAATTGCCTTAGATAATTATTTTTTTTTGAAAGCCAAAGCTTAGAATATTATTATTAATTCTGCTATATTAGGTTTTAGGTGCTTGTTTTAATCCATGTAAAACTTTTTTTAACATGTAAACTTTATTTTATTTTTTTTGGATTATAAATCCAATTGGTTATTTAACATAAATATCTTTACGCAAAACATCATTTACGAATGCTAATTTAATATCTAACTGAAATGCTTTCCAATTCTTATATACAATAATAGCAAATAATAGTCTAATGATATCCAGAAGCAAAGTTATCTGAATAATCAACATGAAATATACGAGTATAACCTTAACTACGAGTATAACCTTGTGTTTATTGATATAACTGCATGCATTTAGTTTAGTTTTAAACACCAATTTTACTACAATGATGTATTTTAATCAAAAGTTAAGATTTTTAACCCATCTCATATGGCTGTCCTGACACGAACGGGATCCTTTCCATGCTTCATTCTTTTGTTTTTTTGACAAGAAGGAAGAAATTCATAGGAACAACTCAAAAACATAAAGTTCCAATTGCTACAAAAAGAAAGATGCAGAGCATTTTGCTTTTCAAGCTGCTTCTCTTAAAACTTTCTTGTTGCAAAGCTTCTTTTTGGACCGCCTGGGCAATCTATCAAATTAATAATACAACAGCATTCTCTTGGTGGTTATAACGATGCCTCTTATTCAATAAGATTATGATATGTAGCCAGATGCCAGTCTTAGGACCATAGAGATTGAATTCTAGTTTAAAAATACAATAGAGATTGTTATTTAAAGTTTTTTTAATTCAGAAATATATTAAAATATTTTTTAAATTTATTTTTGATATCAACATATTAAATAATCTAATAATATATAAAAATAAATAAATTAAAAAGCAGATTCCACCGCAACACAAAAAAATCAAAGCCGCAAAATGACTTGCTTCCCGCACTGCTTTCATTCCTGAGCAAGTGGAAAAGAGGCCTGATGATCACATAATTGGGATCAATATTCCTTCACATTTTCCTTTGTCTTGCTTTGGTTGTCACATGCTCTACTGCCAACCAAGCACTAAAACCACATCTAGGAATATGTACGAGTGTCCGGCGACGAGTTTAAACTTTATACCGTTCAACCATCCCTTTTCTACTCCTCGTATTTTTCCCAAAGGCTTCTGCGTGAGAGCATTTTTATCTAAAATGAACAGTTTCTTCATCCCGATAATTAATACAAATCATCCCACGGAGTAATTTGAACGCTAACAATGTTAGTCTGATCTGGGATTGTATAGAAACAAGTCATTATATTCACAATGATAACGACAGAACCATTGCGATAGCCCAGATTCCCTTACGATTCTCCCACAAAAGACTTAATTGGTGCCTATTATCCCCACCATAACGATGTACTCCCTTTCCCCACTTTCAAACTACACCTCCATGTTTCAAAAATTTCCGTCCTTCAATCATGTAGCCATACTTGCTGATTCTTAAGGAAAAAGTTCTTGATGGTCGTTACAAACATCAATTACGAGAAAATCAACACCATAGCCATGTAAACTTATCGCTCCCACATGAAAAAACAACAAACAAATATCATCAATTCCTGGAGTTCAGATGACAAAATAGTCACACACATTCATTAACATAATACTTTGACAGGTTGGAACAACTTCGTTTTTTTACACAAGTGACCAAGATAAATCAGCTCGATTCGGCAGGAGGCTTCTCTTTTGGATGTTTGGAGGCATAATGATCACCTAGTTGATTACTATTCGCCAGCTGAACCTGAAAGTCAAAAGGCAACTTGTGTTTAGTACAAACCAAATCTATGAACCAAAAACACAAAGATCAACAACAACTACCATAAAAGGATTAGCAAAAACCTTACAAATTGCTTGTAATAAAGAAATTTGTAAAGGATTGAAGTGCAAAAGAATGTTCTCATGAAGAACTGCTAATGGGGCAATTATACCGTCTCTCAAAACTGACCAAAACACAATCTCAAGTTGATCACTGAAAATGAACTCCTGAAACTCCACATGCGAGATTAAACCTTGTCTAAATTTCTTATCACCTCCGTTGAAGATATGACCAATAACATGAACCTGCCATTACCTGTTGGCTGTTCTCCTTAAATTGCAGCTTGAGTAAAAGGCAAATCTTCTTCCATAAAGGGCATCATGACCCCAACAACACATATTTAATTGAATAAAAAGAGCGAGATTTCATATGTACCAAAATGAGATATATGCAGGCATTTCTAGACAAGAACACACTTTGTGTGTGTTTTGTACTATGGTGCACGGTACTTTTCAAAAGCGTTTTTCACTTTAAAATACATCAAAATAATTTATTTTTTTCAAACTTGTTTTTTATTTTTGACATTAGCACATCAAAACCATCAAATAGCACTAAAAGAAAGCATCAATTTGATGATTTTTCCAGTGAAACACGCTTTTGAAACGCACCCAAAAGCAGAAGCTAACGCACTCCTAAACACTCATTTCATAAATTAGCAAGTCCATGTTAGGGATTGTGGTTCAGTTTTTCAATTTAAAATGCAGGCTCATAATCCCAAATGGGTCATTCTAAAAGCCATGGTTCGGAATTTCAAGCCACTTAAAACCATTGTTTTGAAAACCCAATCCAGATAACATAATTTTTAAAGCCTCAATCCTTGAATTGGTTGCATTCTAAACAAGAAATTAAATCCTTTAAAATATTTAACTATTGCTTATCTCAATTTTTTATTACAGTTTTGTACTCTTGGAAGTGAATTTATGCTTTTTTCAAAGACAAGTTTTTAGGCAATTCTGTTTGCACATGGATTATTCAATTTTTGTTACACATTACTATATGAGTTGCTTTATATTTGCGAATTATATTCAAAATATTAAAAAAATATATATAACATCCATAGCTTAAAATACTTAAAATTTAAAAAAAAAATCAAAGTCTTTTATTTCTAATAGCTAAAAATATTATGGAAATGATAGAAGCCCTTTTTCAAAATTATAGAGGGGCTGCTGAGCAATGTATTCTTCTTTTTATTGTTTATTGAATCGAATATAATAAGTGGAAGCCATAAAATTTAGTGAATAAAGAAAAAAAGGGTTTTCCTAACATGGATTGAGAAAAAAAAGAAGATTCTATGATGTTTTGATGCACGCTTAAAATCATAGGTTCTACTACAAAAGTGTTTGGGAAAAAAAGCTTATGGTGCTATAAAAAAGGCATATTGAATGTGTTATATAGAAACATGAGATTGGATACTAAATTAGAAAAGGAATATAGGAAACATGGTATAATTAGAAAAACAGGAATAAAATTATATAGGAAACACAAATTAGAAAAAAGAAAAATAAATAGAAAACACATATTCAAAAAGTAATATAGAAATATATATGTATTAAATCAAATGTGTAGAAAAGGCATTTAAATGATTTAAAGGCATTAAAGACTTTCAAAAGTATTTAAGGGTAACATAGATAATCAAAAGTTTTTACGCACCTTGTGCCTTTATATATAGTTATAGATACATGCAAAAATATGTAAAAGAAAAGCATTAGGAGATTATTGATCATTGAAATCTTGAGAAATTAGTGGAAATAAGTTGTTCAACAAATTCTATTCTTTTTTCAGGTAAATCTCACTAAAACACAAGGTAGTTTCAACTAGTGAAGTGAAAGCAGTTGATTGCACCCAATTCACAAATGTTGGCCAATACAGCACTTGGAATAGGAACAAGGTATAAAGATGACATTTGAATCTTAGCTCGTGAAGTGACTGTTTATAATGAAGTAATATGAATAAAAAAAAATGACATAGGAGTTTACAAAAGGTTATGGTGAGAGAGTAATGGCACTGTGTTTTTACTTTAAAAACTTGCGTTAATAGTTAAAAAGGATTACAGTCAGAGTAGAACCACAACGTTTTCAGTTTGGAATGGCAAACTTTGGTTTTGAAGGAAAGATAAACATACAAACCACGCCATATCCAGATTGAAAACATAAGAATCAATTGGTAACTCTAAATAGACCACACTTTGATCCACAATTAAATTTTACAATGATGTATATAATTTGCTGCACTGAGGCACTACAAGCAAGCATCAATTTCAGAAAGAACCCACATCAGTTTTTATGCGAAATCAACATGTAAATCATCAAAGTCCCTATGTAAGATAGTGCATCTCACAGTCCAAAGTGTGAATCATATTCAAAATCTTGTCTGGACCATCTGGTTTATTGACTAACCAAAGACAAGCTTGTAAGAGGATTTTCAACTTACAGCTTCCAGAACAAGTAAAACCCTCGTGAATAAGCAATAACCTTACTGAAAAAGGTCGTCTTAAATAAGAACGCCGTCAGGCAGACCTCAAATTCTCAACTTCTAATTGAGAAACTAAATACAAAGAGAAATCGAAGCCGTACCAAGAAAAAAAATGTTACATGACCTATTGAAACAAAACAACAGGAAATAACCTAATACAATCATATCTCTTCAAGTTCGTCTCTATACCCTCCAAGTGTTTTTTGGTAAACAACAACAACTTGGGAGCTCTCTATCCGATAATAGGTTTACAATATCACCAATCTCCTCCCCCTCCACTATATTAATACTCGATAAATATAATTTCAAACCCACACCATGTTATCCGAAAACGCACCATATTGAAAAGGACACTCACAGTCTTAAACGACAGAGAAAGAGGGGAAAAGAACCCAAAATTTATCAAGAATTAATTTCACGATTTATAATCATTTCAACAATAAAAAAAAAAAAAAGCAGATCAGATTGAAAAAATAAAAGTGTATGATGATACGAAAGAAAAGAAAAGGAGAGAGTAAAGCAGTGATAACCTTACAGATGGGGCAGGTAACCTTGAGAGCAACAGCTCGGGCTTCAAACTGAGATCCCTTAGATTTCTGATTCCTTTCTGCGTTTTTCCTCTGGGCTTCGATCTTCTGCTTTCCTCGAGTCATTTTCTCTCTTCTACACAGTCTATCCTTCTGATTTGAGACGATCTGTTATTAAGGAAAAATAAAAAGAATGCTGTGTGGTGGGTCCTCTCGCTTTGTATATGTGACTGCGGGCGTGGGCGGCCATTGGTTTTTGCTGGCTTTTTGCCTAGCCATGCCATGTGTTTATGGGCAGGATAGCTGTGCCTTTTTCTTCGTTTTGAAACATAACACTCGAAATATTTTTTTTAAATCTATTTTTTCTTTAATTGAATAATAAAAAAAAATTATAAAAAATAAAAAAAAATTATATTTTATATTCTAAATTATATTTTTAATTCATATAATTTTTATTTTCTTTTAAAAATAATATTTTTTTCATTATCAACATAGTTTATTGAATAAAAAATAATAATCAAAATATTTTTTCTTATTCATGTATTTTTTTGTCTAGATAAGAAATATTTTTTAATTAAAAATTTATTATGATCATGGAAATAAATCTTAACTAAAACATAAAAAAATTATGAATTGATGATTTGGATGCACCTAAAAAGTATAAATATAAAACAAATCATATAAAAATTATAATAAAAAAATATTTTATTCTTTTTCTATATTTAATATTAATTACAGGTCACATAATTTTTTATAAAATAATTTTTAATATCATTATTGAAAGTTTTAACCTTGACATAATTGGATAATTTTTTAGATACTTAATTTTTTTGGAGCAAACTCATATTTATTCTAGCAAAAACAAAAACATATAGCTTAACAAGTTTAAAATATTTCAAATGATTTATAAAAATATAATTTAACTAAAAACATTCAAAAAGATATCTTTAAAAAAATTAAATTAAATAATCCTAAATATTCAATAATCCTAAATATTCAATGAAAATATATTAAATAATCCTAAATCAACTTATAAAGTCCATATCTTTAGTTACGAGACTATAATTTTTTTGTTACAATTGGGGTTAAATATTCAATTAAATTAAATATGATAAAGCTGATCTAATCAGATTACAATACAAGTTACAGTAAAAATCTATATGAAAGTCATTAAGAGAAATTGAAGATTTATTAAAAGAATTCCTAATTAAATTATAATTAGTTAGCTAATCTGTCACTGAATATACTTATCTGTAGATATGAATCACTTGAATATCATATTTTTTTATAAGAAAACCATCACTTGTATGATTAGATTATAATTTTTGTAAATTATAATCTAATCTTTAGTGATTAAATCAATTGCTGGTGATGAATTAGATTCCAAAATAATTTTACAAAATACTTCGAACCAACCTAATTGCAAGCCATTAGTAATTGCTCATAATTCAACATTTATTAATGTTCAAATTCTGATATTAATAGTGAAACCAACAATCTATCTACCCATATCATCTCTAATGAGATTATGATAATTCTAAAAAAAAATTAAAAAAATTATAAATTTTAATTTTTAATCAACTCAATAATGAATAATTAAATTAAATATATATATATATATATATATATATATATATATATATATATATAAAATCACTTGAGTCAACCTTAGTTAGTTTGTCAAACTTACGACTGAGTTTATGAGAGTAAGATAACCTCATAGAAATTAAATAAAAATTAAATTATTAATTAATCAAATGTTAAATGATAAAATTAAAAAAATAGCATTAAAAAATTCAAGTTAAGATAAGTTATAAAACTAAAATAACCTTATAGGAAACAAATTAAAAAAAAAGTTGGACTAACTTACTAAACTCTAGACTCGGGACATGAGGTTAGTATAACTCCATATAAAGAAAATTGAGATATATTATTCAATATTATTCCTAATAAATCTAATTTTGAATAATAAGATTAAAAAAAAACATCAATTTAAAAAGGAACGAAAAAAATAACCTGAGTCAACTCAAATTAACTTACAAAACTCGTGACTTGAGTTATGACATGAAATAACCTAGTAGAAAGCAAATAAAAAAATTATAAAACCTAATTTCAAGTTAATAAAAAATTAAAGGATGAAATTAAAAAAATAGTCAATTAAAAAAAAAACTCAAATCAATCCTGTATAAAAGCAAATTGAAATAAATTATAAAACTTAATCTCCAACAAACTAAATGTTGAAGAATGAAATAAAAATTAAAAAAATACATAGATTAATAGAAAAACAACAAAGAACTACCGGAATAAATAGTGATTTGTAAGGTAGTATATGGTAAAAGCATTACCCTTTAAGTGTTTTGTAAATTTTAATAAATTTATAAAGAGGATTTTATTTTATTTTTTTTAAAAAAAATAAGAGACATTTAACAAAAAGTTCAATCGTGCCTAGGCCTTAAAGGATGGGTCTGTGAATATGGACTTAAAAATAAAGCCCATACACGTATTAACCTGGATTGTAAAACCTGCATGTTATTTTTTCCAATGTATCCTAATTTATCAATAAAATAAACAATACATCAATTTCTAGCTCAAATTTCAATCCTCTCTAATGGCTAAAAACTTAGGTTCCAAGTTTTTAGATTTTAAAAGTCCAATTTTTAACTTGTTTTCATAAAAAAAATCCCATAAACATAATAAAAAACTCAATGACTCAATTTTTAACCCTTAAGACATCCTATAATCATTCTCAAAACAAAAAATTCACTCGAATCAAATTAAATTTATGGGTTCTAATATTTTTCTTCCAACATGCTTTAAGAGAAAAATCATATTTATTGAACTTTTATCTTTAATACAAACTCATTAACATTAAGATTAATTTTTCTGTGATTGAAATGTGGTTAATCAAATCTTTTCTCTTGCTTTTCGTTTTTTTAGCTCATTTTGTTATTATCTCTCATCATTCAAGGAGTAAACCATAAAAAAGTTGAGGACTCAAATATACAATGTTAAAACAACATGGATAAAATTTTAAAAATAACAAATTTAGGGACTAGACTAAATTTTTTACATCCTATGAACAATAATAATAATAAAAAGGTTTATATATTTTTTTAATGTTAACTTTGGTTCTTGTTATTTAATTTTTTAAAATAACCTAAAATTCTATTTTATAATATTGACCTTTAATTTAATATTTATATGTTTCACAACATCTAAAATATACCAAAGTAAAAACTACAAACTTAAAATCATACTAACATATAAGGATGAAAATAAAAAATATAAAATCCAACTATTGTTTACTATATAATTTTAAATTATTTATTATGGCCTCTTTTAGGATATGAGTCCTATATAATAATGCTGGAGTGACCAAAAGGGTTAGTGGCATAATAAAAAACAAATGATATAATAAGATATGTTATAAGTCAAAACTTTCAAAGATTAAGAAAACTATAACTAAAAAAAACCACTCAAAATATTTAATTTTTAATTCATTAAAGTCTCACTTATAGAAAGGTTATCACAACTCTTTTTACATAGAAAAAAACACAAAACTATTTTTTATATTAAATGAAAAAATAAATTAGAAAAAAAGTTTTCCCTTTAAATAGGAAACTAAAAAAGCCTAAAAATACTGAATATATAAAAAAACACTTTTAAATTGAATAAGAAGAAATAAAAAGCAAAACTTTATTAATAAAAAATCATCTTCTACTTTGAACGCATTCTTTATGACTTTTAGTCATAATAATTATAAAGCTTAATTATTGAATGTAATGTTTTTTAGATAGAATCTTCGCATTTGAAAACCATCTTGCTTTACTATCAACATGTTTCCTCTACTTTGATATTAATTGATGTCCTAAAAAATAAAGGATAACAAAGTTTGTTATAAATAAGAACCTTTAATTGAAAATTATCCTCCTCCACCACAAACATGTTCTCTTACTTCGATATCAATTTACATTGTTTAATAAAGGTGAATTGCGGATAATTTTTGAGGGAGTGCCAAAACTAATATAACAGGACATGTAATTGTTTTTTTGATATATCATACATGAATTATAAACACAAAAGGAATGCCTAATTTAGTTTTGTGCCAACAAAAACATAGAATGATACAAAATTTATTACAAATAAGATAAATAATATAAAAACTTATTACAAATATAGAACGATATTTGTATGAGTTAAAAGGCTAAGAGAATTACTAAATTGAATCAAAATTATGAATTAATTTATTTTTCATAATACATTTATCACTTTAATTTTATTAATATTCATACCTATAAAAAATAAACACATAAAGTCTATAAGAAACAATATCTAAAATAAAACATTATTTTTGTTAGCTAATTTTTTTGAAATAAAGTACAATAACAATAAAATATAAATAATTTTTTTACATATTTATTTTAATTGTCTTTGTTATTCTCTCATAAAATAAAAATTATTGATTATCATATTTATTAAGTATCTTTCAATAATCATTTTTTTCTTCTATATATACAAATTAAATAATCTGCAAAAAAATCATCCTCCATCAGATTACTTGTTTTAACAATCTTTATTGCTGAAAAATCTCATTCATTGTGTTTGTTGAAATAAAAAGGGTCACATTAACCCAAATTAATCTATCAATTAATGGATAAATTATTGATTTTTCACTTTCTATCAACTTTGGCGTAAATTAGAAATTGGTGATAAATTCTTTACTCTAGATGATTCATACTTTACCCTTATAATGTTACAACTAAAATCTCTACTAAAATTTTTCTTGGTGAGAAAAATTTTAAGGATAAAATTTATCAACAAAACTATATATATCTTCAACATTGAATAGTTTATAGACATCCAGAGTCGTGCTTAATATAAAAAGCTCGTCTGTATGCTCACTAAATCTATTATTTAACTCTTGTAGTTATTAATCAATAATAGCTATGAATATATTATCTCGATAGTAATTCTCAATTGTTACTGATTTTTTTTAATGATGAGATCATCCCACAATAAAAAAACAAGCATCTATATTATAAACTTCAATGTCTTAACATTTACAAAATAATGTCATTTTTAAAAGAGTTTCGTAATTATTATCGTTTAATTTTTGAATTAACATCTTTGTGGTATACACCAAATATATAACATTTAAAATGTCTTGAATTAGCATTCTTCATCAAATATAAAATGAATGAAAAATCAATTGTTTTAGCAGCATAATTGCAAAAATTACATCATCATGATGAGAATAAATATATCCATCTAAAATAATTTTTCCAAATATCAAGTTATCCCATATATTTTTAATAGATTATAAATTAATTTGAAGTGCAAACTTCATATACCAATTTTAGGTCACTACAAACCACTTACTTGATTAACTTTTTTACCCATTGCAATCTCACTAATAACAATTAAATGTTCAATCTAAGCTACTTAAAAAGCTTGTAATTTATCATTACACTTGCAAGAAGCGCTAATAATGGTGACAATAAATATCAAATTCTAAAAAAAATATGAACATTAAATACTTCTCCAACTACAATGATAAGAGCAAATTATAATTAATGGGCTAAACAATATATGTAATATATATAACAGTAATCTTTAATAAGTAAAGCTTGCAAACCATTTCATTTTCCATATATATTACTAACATTATTGTAACTTTATCCTATAATATTTTAAATATTAAGATTATGATGAGATAAAGTATAGAAAATCTCAACCAATAATTGTATCTTTGACATGTATGATATCCAAAAACCATTCATGTATAAATTCTCTTTTATAAACAAATCCAATAACAAGGGTTATTTGTTTTTTTTTGGGTTCATCTCGAGCCTTATCAATATTCAAATAAATTGTTACATTACCAATCTATGATGAATTAAAGACCAAATACTTCTAGCAAAGATATTTAAAAAATTCTTTTAAGTTTGGTATAAAGTGGGTGATGTGTATTTAGCTTTTTGTAAAGCATTACCCAAAACAAAAGTACTATTTATTCATTGTATAATGCTTAAAATTTCACCATTTCAAGAAAATTACTCTACTTTTTTTTTATTAAGATCATTTATCATGTCTTCTAAAATTACAAATCACATGTTTAAAATGTGAGTTAACAAATAATATCTATTGAGGTTTTAATACACAATTGATTATTTAGAATTTCTTGAGAAGTACGCCTTTCAATCACCTTCTTAATATGACATGATTGGTTTTTTACATTCTTCAAGCATCTAACAACAAATTTATAAGTTCAGTTTGAATCTTTTCTCATACGAGTTAAAAAACACATTGTTTCCATCATTAACTTCTTTTCAATAATTTAATCCTTTAAAAGTAAATATGTTTGATCATGAATTTCCATTTGATTTACTTGAAAATAAATACAAATAAAAACAAAATACAATACAATATTTTTCTTTGTATATTCAAGCTAAAAAAAACTTTTGAATCAATGAGATTGAAATTAATAAAGAAGTTTTTTAGTAGTCAACAAATATTTAGACATCAAAAATTAATCCTAGATTAATATATGCCCTTTATATTTCATATTTTTTATTAATTGGATATTTCTAAATTTATGGTCGATTATTTGGATCTTGAATTAAATGAGCAATGTCAATAATTTCATGTTTATTTTTTATATATATAATTCTAGTAGAATATTATTCAAAAATCAATGCAGGATCTTTGTAAACTAAAATAGGTTGCGATTGCTTAACCATAATTTCTACATTATATGCTAGAATTGATTCACTAAGTTATAAATTATTAATATTTTACATTCTTTTTCTAAAAAAACCATTTTTTATTTTATTGTTCATGGTTAAATTAAAACATTAACATAAAATAAAAAAATATAAATTTTCACTACTTTCTCAAACTAAGTTCAAAGAATCCAAACCATTTCGCTCTAAAATCTCTTAAGATATATTGATTTTCAAAATATATTGATGTTTTTTTAACTTTTTTAAAATTATTTTATATCAATTTTATAAAAAATTCCTCATGCATCATATTCTACCATGGATTATAAAAAATAAAGATTAACAAAATTTGTTAAAAATTAAAATATTTAATTTTTATTCATCAAGTTTTATTAGCTAAAAAACTATTACAACCTTTTATATATATATAAAAAATATAAAATAACAGAAAAAAAAACAAAAATATTTTTATATAGACTACAAAAATGTAATAATATTGACTAAAAAATTTCTTAAGTTAAAAAATAATAAATAATAAATCAAAATAAAAATTTATTTAAAAAATCTCATATTTGTTATATCAATTAACATTAATGATAGATTAACCTTGTTTGAAACGAAACTTTTTAATGGAAAGGAAAGAGGTTAATTTGTAAGCTCTGTTGTCCTCCGAGTCTTGTCCCAAAGTGTCCTCCCAAAATTTATAATTTTTTCAAATTAACTTACTATTTTAATTTCATTTTTAGAAAAATCCGATATTATTCCTTTAATAATTACATCCTTTCAACTTTATTTATGACTTCATCCCCATTCAAGTAAAAAGATATTAATGATATTTAATATTTATTACTCTCTTTTCTCTTTTCTATCCAAATAAAAAAAATATTTATCCTTCATTCCTCATTCTTTTTCTTTATTCAAACAAAAGGATAAAACCTTTCTCACCACATCCCTTCCTCTTGGACTCTCATCACAATTTCCCCCACCAAGAAAATAAATGTAAATCTTTTCTCAAATTATATATAATAGCTTATAGATAAAAGAGTGATTCAATCATAATATTTAATGATAAACCACTAATTTATCAATATGAAAAGGGTATCATTTTAAAAGAGAATTAATTTTAAAAAATCTAAAAATTAGTATTAGCGATTCGAATTTTCATTTGTGATAATATCAAAAAGAAATATAAATGTTAACGTTATTCAATAATGGTAAATTCATATTCAATTATTATTTAACTAGTTGCTACTAAATATATATTTGAAATTACGGTAACATTTGCTTTTAGTTATTTTTAAAATCATATTTGTTTTAAAAATATTTTTTTTAATATTTTTTGATAATTTTAATATGCTGTTATTAAAAATATAAAAATCTGTAAAAAAATATTTAATATATTTTTTAAAAAATATTTTGAATCACAATAATAAACATACAAATGTTTAGAGAAAAGAAATCAGTAAAAGAAGAAGAAGAAGAAAAAAAATTCTTGAAATTTGCAGCCTCGTTTATCTGGGTCTATCTGATCAGTAACGGGCCAACTTTCCATCTCTTTTCTTTCTTTCTTTCTTCTATCTGATCAAGAACCCCTTGACCAGCAAAGAGCACTATGACGGGTCGACCGCATCGCCACCATGCAAATGCTTCCTCAAGAAACAAGAAGGGGAAGCCGGAAGCCACTGAATGCTATATATCAAGGCTTCCTGACGACATGCTCAGGGTCATCTTTTGCAAACTCCCAATCGGAATGCTTCTAAATGATTGCAAGTATGTTTGCAAGTCATGGAGAGCTATTCTCCGAGACCCTGATTTTGGCAATCTTTACCTATCCCTTAAAGAACCTTCCGCCTTGTTTCTCTGCATGGAAGACTACACAACCCTCCACTGGCTTGAATTTCAAGGGGAACGTTGCTTCTTTAATCCTGTTGCCAACTTCATCAAGAAATATCAGTTTGTCAATTCTTGCAAGGGATTGCTTTATTTACGTGAATATAGATCTAGAAATCCTTATTTTGACGATCTCGTAATGTACATTTTGAATCCTGTCACGGGGGAGTATATGTGTGTCCCACCTGCTGAAGTGGGGAGGGATTTGGAGACGGAGTTAAGTGGACTTGGTTTTAGCCCCCAAACCAATGAATTTAAGGCTATTAGAATTTACAAGCTAGATGTCAAGAACGGTTTGCAAGCCGATGTGTATACACTTGGCAATGGCAGTTGGAAAACTGTTGGGACTGCCCCAGATATTTTGGAGTCTTGTTTGTTTTACCATTGGGGTTATATGAAAGCATTTGTCAGTGGTGCGTTTCACTGGCTTCTCGTGGGTATGGATGATGATTTGGATCAAATAATCACTTTTGATTTTGAAACTGACCAATTTGGGTCGATTGCATTGCCTGAAATTGTTGAATTCGAGGGCTATCAAGTATTCAATCTTGGGGTTTTGGAAGACTCTATTTATTTCTGCGGTCATGACAAGATTGAAAGTGCAGAGTCCAGGGAGATATGGGTAATGCGACAGTATGGTTTTGTGGAGTCATGGACTAAAATGTTTATCATTGATAACGAAGTTGGGGTTCAGAATCCGTTTATTTTCAGAGCGATAGCTGTCTTCGATGATGGAGATATTTTGTTGTTGTGGGATAAAACTCTGGTTTGGTATGATCAAGAAACTGATAGTTACACATTGCTGAGTATAGAAGGAAGAGCAATTGTTCATGAACTGAGGTTTGCTTTGCTCAAAGATGATGCAAAGGGAGATGGCCCAAAGGTATCCAGAGTCTGAAGCAGGAGAGTGCGAGATAAATGTGTGGACATCTCCTTTCGGATTCAAAATTTTGGCTTGCAATATCTTATACCCATCTATCACTGCTAATATGGATGTATATCAGTGTTTTGGTTCCAACTCAAAGCAATTGTTGTTGTCAATCATTTTCAGCGTGCCGTGTCTTGCTTGCTTATATATCTGTGCTTTGGTGATAAATATGAAGAGTGTTATTAGACATCACACCAATGCACCGTGCAATAATCACAAAATTTTTTAAAGTTAAATTTACTAATTTCATGCCTCAGTCGGGAAAGATTCTGTTTCACAAGTTGTGGAAAGAACTTCAAGAGGTTCGCTGTGAACCAGAGAACGTCCTCCTGCCTCTAATCGACGCACATCGAGAGAAAAGGCACAAGAAGTTAATGGATGAAGGAGAAGAAAGCATTTTGTCCTATGTTGCACCTTGACAGATTTTCAGTTTCCACATGGTGGAAGGAAGTATTCGGATGAAGAATTGGTGAGTTTGTGTTCGAGTTTTTTCATGGCGGGACAGACAATTCAATAACTACATTGCAAAGTGCAATGGCTAATATTGTTAGCCACCAACACATACAATAAAACCTTGCTTAAAGAAATCAATGCTGCAGTAAAACCAGTAGAAGAAATCGAAGAGGAGGGTTTGAAGAGAATGTCTTGTTTGAAGCCTGTAATTTTGGAAACTCCTTGATGGCCCCCCTCAGTACACTTTACACTACGGCATCGGGTCACGGAGGATACAAAATTAGTAGGTTACGATGTACCCAAAAATTCGATTATTAATTTCACGGTAGCAGACATTGCATGAGATGCAAATGTGGGGGAAGATACAACGGAATTTAAACCACAGAGGTTCTTAAAAAATGGGGACAATCGAGAAGTAGTTTATGATATGAAGGGTAATAAAAGAGATCAAAATGATACCTTTTTTGTGCTGGTAGGAGAGCTTGGCCTGCTATTACAATGGCATTGCTTCACCGAGAATACTTCGTGGCCAATTTGGTTAGAGACTTTGCATGGACTGCTGAAAGTGGCTGTGACAATGATTTGTCAGAGAAACGCGAAGAATCTGCCTCGTGTGCACATTTGTCCAAGATCATGTTAATATCAAAGCAATCTATATCTTGCTGCTTGCTGCTTGCTCCTTGCTCCTTGCTCCTTGGTTTTTCTTGGCGCTTAAACTAGACTTTTTAGATCTGATTGAACAAGATAGAGTGCATGCACTAAATTGTTTTTATATGACAACTGATAAGCCTTCATTTCATCAGATTAAAATCAACAGTAGTTTAGTCCAATGCTACTTATTCCTGTAATTAAGAGGAAAAAAAAGATTAAATCATGAGGGCATCACGTATACAATAAGTGTATGATGCAAATAGAAATGTTAATCACATATTAACTGAAATGAAAAAAATAATACTAAACTTGTATGAACATGCACCATTAGCTCCTACTAGCAAGCTCTAGGTTTCAGAAAATGCCAACCCTGCAGAAATTGGCGAAGGAAATCACATATTTACAGATACGGGTTCCTTTTTCTTTTCTTGGAAGCCTTAGGCAGATTGAAATGAAAACTATACAGGTTTTGTGCCAATCTGTATCCTATTCCTAGTAGAAGTTACCTAAATTTAGCAGAGTTGGAAACGGGTCATAATCGTCTGCTCTGATCGCTTGGCCAGCAAAGAAATCCAAAGGCAAAGATGAGGATGAGGTAGATGACGAAGCATGTGTTGAAAATGTTCAAAGCTTTCCAATCATTCCTCACTTGATGAAGATATCCAGCCTTGCAAGTTCCACAATCGTAACATAGAGTGTCATGGCCGTTCTTCCATGAAAGGCATCGATCACCTTTAGAACCCAAGCCTGATTTCGGAGCATCCCAGAACGTCGCATTCTTGAACTTGTACCCACAATTACTTGGTGGCATGCAGCAGCCTGACTGGAAAAGGAACAAAAAGAAATCGAGAAAGCATATATGTAAAACTTGAACATATCATTAAATTTAACAAACAATGTGATCATAAAGCCTTTGGTAATCAATAATCAGGCTGAGACGGAGATATTATGATACCTCAACAGGAAGCAACATCCCCAACAAGACATCGGGAGGTAAGGCAGACAATTTCTTGGCATACTCCTGACAAACTCTGGCCTTGATTAAACACTTCTTGATTCTGACCCATTTTTTTTCATTTACCATATGACCTTGCAACCATTCTGAAAAATCCTGAAGCCTACTCTGATCTGTACCTGAATCTGTCTCCTTGGGACCCTTATCTGTTACGAGTGAGGAGAATATTGTAAAACCTAAGAGAACAACTACAAGCAAAAACATTGCCCACAGATACACTCGGTGAAGAGGCGATGCACGACAAAACAAAGCCATCAATCCGAGGACCGAGATAACCAAAAGAGCCACTCCTAAGATGAAGACTGGTACTTGTAAGAAGCTTGCACAATTCGCATTGCCATAGAGAGTGATGATTTCCCATGTTTTAGAAATTTGAACCACGATAGTCATTGAAATCAAGAGGGTTAGAATGTTTAAGAAGCAAAGAAAATAATCACCTTTTCTTGCCATTCCAATGACATTGTAGAATGAAATCCTGAAAGAAAGGAAATAATATAAGATGATGCTTGCACATTTGAGGCATAAAAAAAAACTGGGAAAAAGAAAGAGAGCTGTAGGCTGATGGACAGGGATTTTTTGAAGGATTGTGCTGGAATAGATTGTATCTATGACCTATATTTGAACTGATCCTGTTAGCATTTAGTTTTCTTTGTTTCCAAAATCTAATTTTGTTGTTGGTGGTGTTGCTCCGTTGTCCACCTCACCCTATAAAAAGCACAGAGCCTATTTGTGGCCGTCCTGTCAGGCATGTATGTAGAAGTATGAGTCCGGTTCTAGAAATACTGCCATTGTAATGTACGTAAATGGCACCATCCATTCATCCATCATTTGTTCATCTCTGTCTCAAACCCATTCCGAGGAGTTCTGCTACATGCTCACCTGAAAAATATCATACATAGAGTGATTGCCTCTTCTCTCTATCCAATTTCCATTCAAGATTTGGACGAACACTAATCATACAGTCTTGGTCCACGTGAGCTTGTTCTTGTGAGATCTTACCTAGTCTGCCGAGGAAAATTGATTGGTAAAATTTAAGACTCCACGATTATTCAAAGAAATGTGGTAGTAGGAAAGTTTTTTTTATTTAGAAATATATTAAAATAATATTTTTAAAAAAATTTATTTTTAACATTGATATATTAAAATGATTCAAAAACATAAAAAAAATAAATTTTAAATAAAAAAATATTTTTTTATGAAATATTGTTTCAGTGCAATTTGAAATTTGAACAATGTGTTTTAATTAGGATGCCCTCCAATAGAAAGTATTTTTTGGCATTTTGAAAATCAATGTAGAAGGTAGGAGGTTAATTTGTGCAATCCTAATTACTCCCAATTTTAGAAACAATCTAAACGAGGAATCATAATTTCAGATTTAAGGAAAAATCTCGACTGTTTCGCACTGAACTAGTCAGCAAGTAATTCAAAATACCAAAAGAAAAGCTTCCTTATTAGGAGGCACTAACAAGGGAAGAAAGAATGCCATTATAAACACGAAACCCTAGCCACCATATTACCAGGCAATGCCATCAACTAAAGGGGTCTTGGATCCTCTCATGTTCTTAAGAGCACAATAAGTTTCGTTCTTCAAATCTAAGCCCTTGGATCCGAAATCAATGGCTAAAGGGCCATTGCAGCTATACCATGAAAAATGAAGAGGAGAGGAAACCATACCAACCCCAGTCCCAGGGGTAGCAGAGATGATGCCCAAACTAAAGGAGGAGGAGATGATTTCCGGTCCATATCAGCATTACCCGTTCAAAACCTCGTCGATATACTCTCTAGGCTACCCTTCAAAACCATTTTCAGTTGCATGTGTGTCTGCAAGAAATGGAAGGATCTTATATTAGCCCCAGAATTTGCCAAACTGCACCACACTAGAGCACCTGCCTCTCTCATTCTTCGATCCCACAGACATGGACGTCGACGCAGACCTAGAAGCCTTTGCTTGCTCGATCTAGAAGCCTCGGATATATGCAGTCCTGATGCAGCAGTGAAACTCAGTCCTGACTTCGGTTTCCCAACTGGGAACTTTGAAATTGTGAACACCTGTAATGGATTGATATGTATACGCCATTTTCATTCACCAAATGATATTAGCATACTCAATCCCCTTGTTGGTGATTATATCACTCTACCCCTAACGAAGAAGAAACACAAGTCTTATGTTTTTTCCTGGTTTGGGCAGAGTCCTAAGACTGATGAGTACAAGGTGATTCAGTTCGTTCAGCAGCCATCGAAATTGGAGGCTGAGATACACACACTCGGAAAGGGTACATGGACAAGCATTCATGGAGGTGACCTCAGTCCTCCAATAGATATGAGATGCCATAATGCTTTTGTAGGCGGGTGTCTCCATTGGATTGTTGATGATCCTTCCAAATCAGAATTTATATACTGTCTTGAATTTGGGCGGGAGCTGTTTCAACCAGTTTCAGCACCTCCTCATCTTGGCCCTAATGACAAAGACAGGACTGGGGACATGATGCTAGGGGTATTAGGAGGATGCCTCTACCTCTTTGATTATCCTCTGGGTGACAGTTTTGATATATGGGTGATGAAACAATATGGTGTTCAAGAGTCCTGGACTAAGGAATTCATTTTAAAGAATCCAAGCACAGATATCATATGGTACTGGGACATGTATCGACCAATAAGTTTGCTGAGCAATGGCGAAATCTTGATGTCACATAAATCCAAGGCTATGGTTTCCTATAATCCAGAAGACAGGAGCTTCAAATTTCTTAAAATTTATGGGATTCAAAACTTTGAAGCCAATCCTTATGTACCAAGCTTTCTTTCACCCAGGGAAATTGTTAAGGGAGAAAACACAGGTGCGTCAAACATCTACTCAAGATAAGCACATGCTCTGCAAAAGGATATATAACCGGTTCTGAGTTAACCAGTACCATGTTATTCATTGTAATTCTACAGCATTGTGCCTGCACCTTGTTTTTTTATGGATGCAATCTCTTTTATTAATATGCACACCATGTAATCTTTCCTTTTGCTTGAAACCCTTGTGATAGCAGATTCAAATTCCTTTCTCTGTATATCAACAATGGAGAGACAGAGAATCCTCAAGAAAACATGAAAAGGCTTGCACAAATTAGGAATTTCAAAAGGAACCCCATGGCCATGTAAAATTATAATTTTATAGTAAACCCTTTACAAGATGAGGAAGGCCATCGACGTATTCAACCTCTCTATAATGGGTTTCGGTGCAAGCGTAGTAATCGTTGATATAATTAAGCAATTGTTCAAGACATGCAAGAATCCGTTGGCAATTGTTGTGAGCACGGAATCCATAGGTCCAAATTGGTATTCTGGCAAATTGATAAAATCCATCCTAGAGAGATTGAATGCCTTTATGTCCTTTTCTGCTCAGGTTTATCTGGAAACGTGGCAAATTATATTGGTCAGATGGCCATGGCCATGGTATCCTTGAGGTAGTACACAGCATTTGCTAAGATCTCAATACATATTTTTTTGTTTAAAAATTTTTAATTTTGATTTTGTGTTTATTGGTTAATTTTTCAGTTTAATTAGCATGAATGAATTTCGATTGTTGATGTTCTTTCCTCAAAATTTAAATTTAATGATGACCTGACATTTAAATTGTAATTTCTGATTGGGTATTTGTAATCATTAAAAGTGATTTTTTCCCTCCCAATTAAAAGTATACGTTTTTTTTTTTTTGGTTTTGCGTGGGGTGTCCGGGTCAGCTTGCGCGCACCACGACTAATTCCCATGGCCCATTGAATACCCTGCAAACCCAGTAGGCATGTAAGGCACCGCGGGGGTGACAGGCGTGCACGCCAAGGCTTGAACCCAGGTGCGGTGGAAGGAGACAAACCCCTTTCATCGCTAGGTCAAGCCCTGGAATGCAAAGTGTACGTTTTTTGTTCTCTAACATGATAACAATGTAATTTGTTATCCCATTATACTTCTTTTTAGTTGCCATATTATACTAAATTATTTATAATTATCACAATTATAAATAAGATAAATCAGTGAAATTATGAGATAAGATAAATTAACTAATATGTCACAAGAAATTATATGAAAAAAATTAATTGCACCGAGCACTATAATTATTTATTTCATTGTATTTTTATTTTTTTAGAAACTATATTTTACATCCTAATATCCTAAAGTTTTACTTTACATTTTTATTTTGACTTGTAAAAAAAAAGGTTAATAAAAAAAAGGTTAATTATTATTATTATATTTTATTTTATGATTCAAAAGCCCTTCCAATCTTAATATTAAAACTTTACCATCAAATTAGTGTTGTAAATTTGATAAAATAAATATATAAAAAAATAAACTAACATTTTTATACTTTTATTTCATCAAACGTGTTATCTGCAATACAAAATCAACTTTAATTTTATAATTTCATTTGAATTTTGGATACCTAAAAATCAATCAAAGTTATCTTCTTTTTTTTTCCGTTCTAGTCCGATGCTCTTAATCAAGAAACCAACTCCAACAAAACCACATTCATTCTTCAAGCTTGATGTAAATATACCCTGTATAAATTTGTTTTGATTATAAAAAAAAGTTTATTCATATTTTATATTGCTTTTAAACAGTATATATTTCAAGTGTTCTCGTGCAATAACATTATAATTCTAAATGTTCTTTGGATACCTATGAAGATTTAGTTCTTTCCTACACAAATGGTAAATATGTTATACTGACACTTAATAATAAATCTATATATATATATATATATATATATAGAGAGAGAGAGAGAGGTTCTTATATGACCATGTTAATTGACTTAATTTTTCTCTCTCTGTCCCATCTTTTTATCTTTATACACAATTCTTATAGTATTTGTATAAAAATACTATTAACATTTTAACGTTATCTCTTTTAATTTGATGATAATATAACCAATCAAGCAACTTTCTTTATAGCAATAAAGAAAGGATTTTTCCTTTAAGGCTAGTTACTTACTCTATAAGGTAAGCATATTGAATAAACTTTCACTATTTTTTTAGTTGTTTAGCCACCTTTGTAAATCAAGTCTTGCTAGCTTTGTCGCCCTTATTATAGTGAGTTATATTTCTTATTTATTTTTAAATATAAATTAAGGTATTTAAATACCGGTATATTTAATGATATTAAAAAAAAACATAGAACTCTATTCTACACATTACTTGTTTATCATTTCTATTAAAACTCTCTCACTAAGTTCTAAATTAACTTAAGCATTAGAGAGTTTATTTTGCTGGTAACACCAATCCACTTCATATCACTCTAGTTCAATTGTTGGCTATGGAAAAGCCTAGAAAATTTATTAAAGTTTTTCTAAGACTTTATTGGTGACGTTGTCTGTGGAAAAAAAATAAACATAAATTATGTTTATTTTCACATTCTATTCATTGTTTCTAAATTTTTTAATGGAAGAAAAATGAAAACTCCAGAAGTAAGAGTAACTTATCTCCCACTATCTTTGCAAGCTTTCATGAATCTTCAACAATTGGCTCAACAAATGAGAGAACTTGTTGAGGTTGTTCTAGGTGCACAAAAGCAACTTAAAGATATCTTTTACAAATTATATAATTAGCCGCATAATATTCTTATTATGTATAACTTGTATATAAATAAATTCATTTTCTAAAAGAAACTGGACAAGATGACATGAAAGAGAACAAACAAGAAAATCACTATATCACTACTATGCCAGGAAATAGATCTAATTATCATGAAGAGACAATTTTATCCTCTTCATGGGACCTTCACAAGTTAATGGGCAAGGCCACAACTACTCATAATCTTGAGTATAAAACGCTACAATAAAAAGAAAAAAAAAAAGAGATTCATTATTGTACTAGGATGTATTAAATACTTATCTTCCAAAAATTCTGTAACTATAAAAATAAGTCTAGAAAACTATAATATTCTCATTAACCTTAAGGAACACATATTGAATGTTATAAATAGTTTAGAGTTACTGATACAAAATAATGATGGGATGTATAAGATTCTTTTAATAATATTTTATGGATTTGTTCGAGCCTTGTTACTATAGTTTAGAACTAAGTTCCTTACTTAGTTTTTTGAATTATACAACAAGTTGATTTCTCATTTTAGTACACAAGCATTTCTGCTAAAAAAATTCCTATCAAACTTCTTTCTATTACCTAAAAAAAGGGAAAAAGTACTAAAACTTACCTAAAAGGATTCAACAAAAAGCTAATGAAAGTAAAAGGCTTGTTATAGCCCATTATTATAGAAACCTTGATCAATGGGTGACATAACTATTTTTAGTTGGGATAACTTTATACACTCCTTGATAAGATTGTTTTTAGTGTCAAGCAAGCAATAAAAAATCATATTATTGTGGAGAAAGCAAGTATGACAAAACAAAAGCACCTGTGTTTTCATAAGTGGAGAGAAGAATATTAAAAACATAGGTGACCACCTGTTAATTCTTTACCGTTCAAAAGTAACGTTAAGAGCTTAATATATATATATATATATATATATATATATATATATATATATATATATATATAAAAAGAGAGAGAGAGAAGGAAGGAGGCTTAATAATCACTTCTCTAAACATTATCAGAATACTATTATTGACAGTCATCAAAGAAAAAGATAATATGATTGCATCTATCACTTATGAAATAAGATGTTGGTAAATGAAATCTAAAGAATTTTTTATAAAAACAAAGGATATGACACAAAATAATATTATGCTCCGAAGAAAAAACATGGAGATAATTATTACTAAAAAGGCATCTCTAATAATTTATCAAAAAAGAAACAAAATATCAAAAGTATAAAAAAGAAGTTAAGGCTCCTTAGAAGTCATTGCTAGAGATCCATGTAACCCTGTAAGGAATATGAGTATGGAGATTCTAGTCAGAAAAGCCAAGCCTATAAAAAAACATGTACTTTACTCGCGACTCCAAAACTCCTATCGTGAACCTATCATATTTAGTTCAAAATATGAAAAGAAAGTGACATTGCCTCATAAAGATTCTTTAGTGATTATCATAGTCTTATCAAATTATAATATGGACAAAATGTTAATGAAACATGAAAGGGATGTTAACATTCTCTTCAGGTAAATTATGACACAGATAAATATAGATCTATATAAGTTGAGTCAGTAAAGACACCATTAACAGGGATAGAAGGAAGAGGCATGTCAGTAGAAGGTGCACTAAATATACTTGTCATTATTATCACCTACTCCAAGTGTTGTATTCTTTAACAAACATTCATAATGATCAAGATAAATTTAGCATATAATGTCATACTAGAAAGACTTTTTTTTTTATAACACTCATACAGTGATCAATATAATATATTTAATAATGAAGTTTCTTATCAACAAAATTGTCGTGATGGCAAAGGGAAACCAATTGGTGTTTAGGAGATGCATATAAACCTATATAAAAAGGAAAAATACCTCATAAATATATTAGATGACCCGTATTAAATAAAAAGTTAAAGCGAAGATATAAGCCATAAAACATTTGAATGAAGTTATTATTTATGTTAGTATAAGTGTTATCATCAAAATTGGATTCACTCTAGATCATAGACAAGAAAAAATTATGCTAGAGCTCTTAAATATAAAAAAAATATAACTTTGCTTTGAAGACATCTTACACAACTGGAATCAACCTAGAGATGTCCTGTCACCATTTAAATAAGTGTTTTTTTCTCCTCGATGTGTCAAAAAAGAAAAAGAAATTTCAATAGAGAAAGGTAAAAAGCTATTTTAGAAGAAATAAACTAGTTGTTGGAGGTCAAATTTATTTATAAAATGATATACCTAGAGTAGCTAACAAATATAGTGTTGATAAAGAAAGCAAGTGAAAAAAAATATATCTATATGGACTTCATAGACATTAATAAGGCATGCTCCAAGAATAACTTTTCATTACTTAAAATTGATAGGTTGATTGACTCGATAACTAGTTTTGACCACTTGAGTTACCTTGATGTTAATTTTGGGTGTCACCAGATATTCACTAATATTAAAATAAAAAAAAACATTATTACAAACAAAAAACTTTTTGATATCAAGCTATGACTTTTAGCTAAAATAATACAAGAAATATTTATCGATGAATAATAAATATGGTTTTCATAGGTTAACCGTGTAGAAATCTAAAAGTTATGATTATGATATACTAATTAAATATATAAACTTTAAGCAACACCTTTAAAACTTGAAATATGTTTTTTTATGTTTTGCACTTGCAACAAATAAAATTAAATTTACCAAATGTATATTTGAAATGACAGGAATATTTCTACTATTTTTTGTTATTAGCAAAAGATTTGAGTCTAATTTTAAAAAGATTCAATCTATGCTAAACATAATCACTTTTCAATATATCAAAGATGTACAAAGGTTCACATAAAAAATAAAAAATAGAAACATTGAATAGATTTTTTTTTTAACCTATAAAAGTATTGATTTGTTTTTTCAAGAGTCTAAAAACACATTTCTAATTTTAAATAGATTCTAGAATGTCAGCAAGCCTCTAAAAAATTAAAGATTCATTTATCCTTTTAAAATATCTTTTTTATAAAATAGAATAAGATATTATATATGCATTTACAGGTTGCAGAATTGAAAAATACTGTAGTGCTTGTAAGAAATGAAAACAAATCCTAGAATCCTAGTATTATACTAATAGGATTCTCTATAATGTAGAAATAAGATACATGAAAATAAAAAAAAATAATTTCTGTCATAGGTAGTACTTCAAGAAAAATAAAACCATATTTTCAAGCGTATTAGATAATTATATCGATAAATTAGCCTCTGACATAAATTCTTCATAAACCATATAATTTTATTTTCACTTGATTTTTAAATAAAAATATAATATATATCTTTAATATTAGTATATGTTTTTTGTACAACTTTATATAGTATTTTTTAATTTTTATAAATGTTTAATTAAATAAGAAGTTGGTTTTAAAAAATAAAGTTTTTAAATCTATTTTGGTTTATCCCTCGTATTGCAAAATTATATATCTCGGATTTATATGTTTTTCAACTTTTCCGTAATGTTTATAATATTTATCTTTATAACACTTATTAGTATATATTTAATTAAATATATACAACAACTTTTCAATTTATAATTAAAATTATTTTTTAATATCAACTGCCTAGTCAATTCCAAAAATAACAACAAACCATCTCACTTAAACCCCAAATAATAACAATAAAAATATCGTCTTTACTCTTTATCCCTCCTCACACGCGCACTGAAACCCTAGCTATCTACCTCGCCGCGTGCTCTCTCTCCCAAGCAAACAGCGTTGCCGGTACGCAATCTTCCTTTAATCTCTGTCAATCATTAGTTTTTACTATCTTCAACTATCAGTATCTCAATCGAATCGACTCTGTGTTTATTCGTTTTTTTTTTGTGTTGTCAATTGACATTTTAATTCAGTTTATCGGTCTGTTTATCAGGAGAGGTTTTCGACTCCTTTGAGAAGTAACCAGTTGAAGCAGAGGAAGAGTCAAGATGGCGCGGAAAGGTTTGATGGAACAAGATTTAAGTAAACTGGACGTGACTACGTTGCATCCACTCTCTCCTGAAGTTATTTCGCGGCAGGCAACCATTAATATAGGTTTTTTTTTGTTTTTGATTTTGGAATTTCCTTTCGGTAGCTTAGTTGTTGACCGTGTTCGTCGAAACTGATAGTTTTTGGTGTTAATTATTTGTAGGTACTATTGGTCATGTGGCACATGGGAAGTCTACTGTCGTCAAAGCAATTTCCGGTGTTCAGGTGATGTAGATGGTTTTGCCTTTAATTTTTATATCTGTTTCCTATCAGCAGTCTCTTATGGTTATATTATGTGGTATTTACTTTGGGGAATGAAAGGCTTAAAAAAAAAAACAATTTGTCAGTGATCTCAATTCCTTTTTCTTTCCTTCCCTCTCCTTTTTTAATACACAATGGAGGCCCATCAAATAAGTCAGTCTTCCCTCTCCCTCTCCCTCTCCAACCCTCTTTATTCCCAGTGTAAATAGGATGTGAAATGAGTTCAATTCATCTAATGCAAAATGACCTTGCTGCTTAATCCACCGAGCATTCATATTCCTGCAATATATAACACTACTGCTAACTATCAAGTATTGAAGTGTTGCTGGATTAGGTGCGTTTAGAAATTGATCCTTGCTTTGATAAAGGGAGTTTTACCTCCGTCATGATAGGCAATCCTCCCCCACAATATGTTATATTATCACATGTAGCTAAGCTAGTTGTTTTCTTTTTAATCATGGTTCCACATAGTAGTTACCATACGTGCACAAGTTTTTGCCAAATGTTGTTCCCTGGTTATGATTATGGAAACTTGTATTTTGATCTATCCATACATAACAATCAGGCGGATTATTTTCAATTTGTTATAATTATGAATTGTACAGGTTTGAGGGATGCTAATTTGGTGGTTTGCTATTCATTTGCAGACGGTTCGTTTTAAGAATGAGTTGGAGCGTAATATTACAATAAAGCTTGGATATGCAAACGCAAAGATATACAAGTGTGAAGATGAGAGGTGCCCTCGGCCTAAGTGCTACAAGTGAGTAAATGCATAGGTGAAGCATTACTATTTAGGTTAAATATTGGCCTTTTGCCTTTAATGTTAGAACTGTTCTTGTAGGGCATATGGAAGTGGAAAGGAAGATAATCCTATGTGTGATGTAGAAGGGTTTCAAAACTGCAGGATGAATTTGCTGAGACATGTCTCTTTTGTTGATTGCCCGGTAAGGGGTCCAGGTGCTGTATTTAATTATGCTTTTTCACCATGCAGACTTTTCATATTTTGATTGTCACCCAGTAAGGCTACCTAGTAAGTGGTTGAACCAGGTCTCTATTTAATTGTGGTTTATTCACTGCATGTACTTTTCATATGTTGATTGTAACACGTTAAAGGTTTGGACCCAAATGTCCCTTCCTCGAAGTTTCTCACACATCAAATGAATTATGGTTTTGGTTGATTTTTTTTATTCCCATTAGACTGCTTAGATATTAGCAAGAAAATGTTGGGTAATCAAGGCCTCTTCTTAACTGGCGTTGCTGAATAAAATGTCTTAGCTGCAGATTATTTGTGTACATCTATGCTCTTTGTGATGAGACCATCCACATTACATGTTTTTGTACTCTCCTGTAGGGTCATGACATTCTTATGGCTACAATGCTTAATGGAGCAGCAATTATGGATGGTGCCTTGCTGCTCATAGCTGCAAATGAGAGCTGCCCTCAACCACAGACTTCTGAACATCTTGCTGCTGTTGAAATTATGCGTCTCCAACATATTATAATTCTTCAAAATAAAGTGGATCTTATTCAGGAAAATGCAGCCATCAACCAGCACGAGGCTATTCAGAAATTTATTCAGGTTTGCCTGTGCTATTTTTACACATCTTGTTAGTTGAGTGTACTTGCATTGTATGTTCTTTTTCCTGATGATGCTCATTTCTCCAAAAAGAAAATGGGAGACCCACACCCTACTAATTCTTTTCAACATTTTCTTTTCAGGGAACTGTTGCTGATGGTGCACCAGTTGTGCCAATTTCTGCTCAGCTAAAGTATAACATAGATGTTGTGTGTGAGTATATTGTTAAAAAGATCCCAATTCCAGAGAGGAACTTTATCTCACCACCTAACATGATTGTTATTCGATCTTTTGATGTCAACAAACCTGGATATGAGGTTGATGAGATAAGAGGTGGTGTGGCTGGTGGAAGCATCCTCAGGGTATGTTTTTAACTTGTGTTTGGTTAGTATTGTCGTGCATTTTTTTTCTTAGTTGTGTCTATACTTGGTGCAAGATCTTGGTTAATTTGTGCAGAGTTTCCATGCATTTTTTTCTCATTCAATTCAATTCAATTCAATTCTGGCCCATTTTCCACATCAGGGTAATAATAGCCAGTGTAAATGGAGAAATGCTTGGTTTGGAACAATTCTGACTGCATGCTAAGGTTTATGGGGTCTGAGTGTTACTTATTTGAAGCCTTGTGGACTGACAATGAGAATTAAAGTTTGCTTTTTCCATGAAGATGTTGTGGTCCAGAGAGAGAGATTCATGAAATAGTCGTGCTGAGAATCTGTGATGTGCGAGTATCATTATTTTGGTCTATCTTGTCCATGCAGGGTGTTTTGAAGGTCAATCAATTTATTGAAGTCCGTCCTGGGATCATTGTTAAGGACGAGGCTGGGAACATGAAGTGCACTCCAATATATACTAGAATAGTGTCATTATATGCCGAGCAGAATGAGCTACAATTTGCTGTGCCTGGAGGTCTAATTGGTGTTGGCACAACCATGGACCCCACTTTGACACGTGCTGATAGACTTGTGGGTCAAGTTCTTGGTGATGTTGGCTCACTCCCTGAAGTTTTTGGTGAGCTTGAGGTATGGAGCTGAATCAATAATAATGTTTTGTAGTTTTATACTTTCATTGAATACATTTTGCATTGAAACTGCTTTCCATATCTAAGTCATGAATGAGCAAGTCCTGTCTATATTTATATATGAGTATGTGATTTGCACGATATGTGCAAAGTTCTCCCTGTTGGGTTGAATTCAGTGCAGCTGAATGGAGTTTCATTTTTGGTGTAGACTGGAAATAGTAGACACCCTGTTCGCATTCCAATATGCATGTGATGATGCTTTTTATATATGGCTTCTAAAATATAAACTATCTTGAAGTAAACATGTAAACATGCTTCTCTATGCAAGTTACTTTGTCATTGGTTTCAATAAGTGCCCATTTCTCTATAGGGGCATGGATTTATGGGCTCTTCATATTGTGATGCAGGATTCTTGCACGCCTCTAGTGCTAATGTTGTGCCTTTCTTTTCTTTGTGCAGGTGAATTTCTTTCTTTTGAGACGGCTTATTGGTGTCAGGACAAAGGGCTCAGAGAAGCAGGGAAAGGTTTCGAAGCTGGCCAAGGGAGAGATTCTTATGTTGAACATTGGGTCCATGTCATCTGGTGCTCGAGTTCTTGCTGTGAAGAATGATTTGGCAAAACTACAACTTACTTCTCCAGTCTGCACCAGCAAGGGTGAGAAGATTGCATTGAGTCGCCGAGTGGAGAAGCACTGGCGTCTCATTGGGTGGGGTATGATTCAAGCCGGAACCACCATCGAAGTTCCACCTTGCCCCCTCTGAGTGTTTTTAAACAGGTAGACAGCAAGAGAATATCTGAGTGAAAACAGTATAAGAAAGGCTTATCTAATATGTGGGAAGGTAGGCACCTGAATGGATCTTTCTTTTTTCCCGTGGAGAAGAAAAAACATGCTCTGAATGGCGCCTATCATTGTCCGTGTTCTGTTTTTTCCTTATTATTCCAATTTTTTTGCACGAGTCATGTTGAATTATATTATTCTGGCGGGTTCTCAAGGAGTAAAGATGAAAATACAATGTTTAGAGAGAATTATTCTCTGTTTTGTCCTTTTCTTTTTCTTTTTCACAGTTTTGGAGAATGATATTATGGCGTTAGGCATCTTTGGCAAGGTCAAGGTAATCTGGCCATGAAAAACATACGAAATTTGCTTTATAGACTTCAATGCATTTAACATCTGTATTTTCCAGATTCAAGATGCATCTTGGAACAGATTGGAAATTTAAGCTCGGTTTGATGAACTTGCCAATTCCAATAGTTGTGTCACTGACATATTCAACAAATCAGGAAAAAGTAGCATACCTAACTCGGTACAAATCGTGTATCAATCAAGCACTTTGTGTTAAAAGAATTGTTCCTGCTCGGTTCAGCTTTTGCGTGTTAGTTCCCGAAAACCCCTGTTTTGTGATTTTTTTTCATTTGATTGTTGTCTCTGAATTTTAAGCTGATAAAGTGTGTGATTAGCATGGAAAAAAAAAATTGTGGAGTAATATAGGGTGAAAATTTTTCGGTGAAATAGCATTATGTTAGATTTATAAACCCAATATTTCAATGATATTGTATTTATTTATAACTGTAATATTTTTTCAAATGTTGCTGTCATGAACTGCAATATTAATTATAAATGATATACATTTATATAATCTTAGGTTGTATTTTTGAAGCGCAATGTGTGGTAATATTAAATAAACATAATATTTAGTAAATATTGTATTTTTAAAGAACCACAACATCGAAGAATATTATTTGGCAAATACTTTCAAATTTTCAGAATTTTACATTTACTGAGCTGTTTTGTTTTGTAAACAATCCATTCTAAGCAGTATGACAATGAATCTCCTATCTCATACGTCCTCCATTTCCACCCCCAATGGGATGGGAGATGTCATTCAGAATCTTGAATTGTAAATGAAGCTCAAACCACTAGGGGCATCTACCACCACTGCGAGGCATGAGTGGGCCTACCTAACGATTTCATCCATCCTCTATTAAAATAATATATTTTTTCCAGACATCGAACATCTGAAAAAGCATTCAAAAAAGCAAAACAAAGATGATGTAATTCCATGTGAAAAGGGGCTGACTCAGACTTGGAGGAGTTCACCGCTGTTCAAGAAAGACGATGCATTTCATGATTGAGGAACACTAAAAAGGGCTCTCATGCGGTCATCACGACCACCAGGTAAGGCAAAGAAGAATCAAATACTCGAGTCTCAAGGGACCCATATCACTGAGTGAGTGGTGGTAGCATCTGCTGTGTTCTAGTAAGTGTTTGATGACAACTAAAAACTTGCTTTAGTGACCGTTGTAAGCTCCAAAGACCCTTTTCACCCTTCAACACCTCTGGTAATCGCAGGAGGTCCCGGTGGTTAAGCTTCGTCAAACAAGGATATCATCGTCATTCAGAGTTCAGCAATAATGGCTGCTGTCTATGTGTACGGAGGAGTGGCGTGTGGAGCCCCGGAGGGGGGCTGGCACCCCCCCATTATCCCTACATCCACCCCCTTGATCTTGATGCCGTGGACTGGACACGGGACCGTTTCAAGTGCACCCTGAAATGATTTTAGAGGTGAACAAATAACCATTTCATGTTAGAGCAGGCTATTGAGAAATTACTTCAAATAAATTTTCCATGAATTTATCGATTCGGGCATCAAACAATTCTGTCTGATATTCGGCTGCATTGTTGCATGAAAGCCTTTTCTTTTCCTTTTTAGTTTCATTTCAGTACGCACTGTGAATTTAGGGACAAAGAAAATAATTTCGTTGATGGTATTAATAAAGTAAGGAGTTTTTTTTGTTTTTAACTCTAAAATAGTGTGATTCAATTATCAGTTTAAATTTTATAAATTTATATATAGTTATTAACTTTAAAATATATAAGATATATAGTGCTTAAAACATCTATATTAATTTAAAAAAATTAAATTTTTTTATTAATGTCATGCTAGATGGGGCCTATGAGCCCATGCATTATTACTATCTCTCTATCAACAGAATTGCGTCCACCTTTCATGAATGAATCTGAGCTTCTTCTTTTTTTACATTGTCACGGGTTTTCTGTTTGCCTCGAGTACGTGACTAGGAAATGGGTGAGGGTTATAAATTTAGCATGAAAGTAATAATCTCTTGTTGCAAAAAAACATGTGAACAATTCATATTCCAGCTTTAAGGACAAGGGCATGTCTAAAAGCTATTTAGAATATGATGACTCTTTGGTATGATAATCTAAGTTATTTATTCATTAAAAAAGAAATCAGTTGTATCAAATATCATCAATGTTTATTTTTCCATCCAATCGTAGAGGACAACTAGGTAGCTGCCCGCGATCTAGGGTTGGAGAAAAACAAATTGGAGGTCTTTGGAGAATTCCTCGCAATATTATTAATCTTGATATTTAAAACTTGTTTGTTTTTTTGTTTGATTTAGATTTTAAATTAAATTGTTTTTTAGCTATTTTAATATGATCTAATTAATTTGATTTATTTAAAAATTATTTAAATCACAAGTAAAAAATACAATTTAGTTTAAAAAACTAAGTTGATGTTTTAAAAAAACCATTACAATTATATATTAATTTATTAAACTCGTAATTTAAATTATAAACTTTAGTAAATTTAATATTTTTTATAAAATATATTTTTTATTTAATTATATACTTAAAAAAATTAATGCTCAAAAAATCAAGAATTAAAGTGTCAAAAAGTTGGTTTGAGCAACTAAAAAAACTTATAAAAAAATCTTACTATTTAACAACAAAGATAATTTAATAAAAACAATTAATAAAAAAAAAAATTAAGTATCAATGGGTGAAGGTCACGTGCTCAGGTCTAGAAACCTAGCCTCGTGTCTAGTTTTTTTTTGCTAAAAAATGGATGATGCATCATCCTTTTTTTCAATCAAATGGGTGTCGATCATATGCTTTAAGATTATTTCCCCAAATTCGATTATCATAGTAGTTAAAAATTTAAATGAGAGTTTTTTTATTTAAAAATCTATCCTCAATCCATATTCACCTAAAAACACCATAAACCATATACCAACCCTTTAACACCAAAAATAAAATAAAAAAATAAAAATAAATTAAATAAAAAATCCAAGAGAAAATCATAAAAATAAACATGAGAAAGACAGCTATTAAGTAAAATCTTAAGGAAAAAATTAATAAAAGGGTGTAAAAAAATTTGTCAATATTATAAAAATAATATACTATAATCTTATTCCAAAACTAACAAAAAATTAAATGATATTTAATAATACAATATCCTTAATATATTTTTTATTGATTAATTTCGGTGAAATTTAATTAAAATATAATGAACTTTTTTTTTATAGAAAAAAGCTATTAAGGCCATAGCAAAAAAAGATCAGGGCCTGCAATGCCAGACTCATTCTCTTGCCCATCCTCTTCTTTTATTTTAAATAGGCATAATTGGCTTCAGAAAAACAGAGCAAATGGCATATCATATGTAGTGGCGACTGTACATCGTCTCCTAGTATGTTTTCCAAAGTTTAGTTCTGTCTCATTTGATAAACAATCTATTTACAACCATTTTGTTCATCTAAAAACACCCAAAATACATACAAAAAAACTCCAATATCTAACATTCAGTCAACATTTAATTAGTATAAAAAAATAAATTCATCCCATCAAAAAAAAACTTTTCAAGCCCTAATATATTTTTTCTGGTAAGATAAAAATTAAAAAACATACCAATAAAACTCTTTTTATTAAATAAAATTGATCATATTTTTTTATTTTTCTATCATATTTAGCGATCGTGAAAAGAACAATTAAATATTAAAATATTAAAACTAAAGTGGAAGAAAACTTTGGAAACTAATTTTTAAAAGCCACACCTCATGTTTTCTCTTGCAGGCGACATGTAAGCAATTTTTGTTTTTTTTATCTTAATCCTAATTAATTAACAACACTTATTTTGTACCGAATTTATTTTTGTTTTAGAAAGAAATGAAAAAACTAATTAATAAAAGAAAAAAGAAAAGGAAAAGGAAAGGAAAGGAAAACGAGCGTCGGTTGGCACGTATGGAAGGTCGACATCACACGTGCAAATCCAGTCCACTCTGATTGGCTGAGCTAAATGTTCCTCTTAATTCCAAGCATCTATTCCGCTTCACTAAACACACACACACACACACACTTCCCCTCTTTCTCTCTCTAGAAAGCAACAAAAAAAGAACCAAAAAAAACCACTTTTTCTAACTCTACAGTGCAATCACACACATCTCCTAGAGAGAGAGAGAGAGAGAGAGAGAGAGAGAGCGAGAGAGGTGTTTTTTAGTTTTCGGGTTTTATATATTTGTGTTTTGTTTTGTTTGCTTATGGTCTCACTTGACAGCTCACAGTCTACATTATTATTCTTCTTCTTCTTCTCATTATTATTCACCAGATCAAATCTAAGGTGTGCCTGTTTGTGTTCTTGCCACTTCAATTTTGTTCTATTTCACAAAATATCTTGTGGGTTCTTGTGTTTTTCCCATTTCAATTTAGGCCTCATAGCAAAGTTTTCATTTTTAGTGTTTTTAGCTGTGTAAAACGGTAATTAACAAACCTTTTTGGTCCAAAGCTTATAAACTAAGATGGTTACATAACAGTGTCTTGTTCCTAAGATCCTTTATTCTTGAAATGGGATTGCTTTCAGGTTGTTTGAGCTGGATGGATTACACTCAATAAAGGAGCCAACTTTTGTTATAGATTTGACCTGTTCAGCTTGAAACTTTGATGTCTGGTAAAGTTTGCGATTTTGAGGTCCACTTCTTTTTTTCTATTTTTTCATGGATTCATTGCTTAAAAGCTCGTTTCTTGTGTGTAAGTTGTCCATAAAGATTTTTTTTTCCATGTTTTGTTGGCAGTTTGTTGCGAATTTTCTTGTTTATTAATTAACCTGTTTATGATGAAGTTCTACATTTTACTAATTTTTTTTTATAGCCCATCAAAGAAAAGAAGTTTATTTCATTGTGAGTGTGCATTTCAAATGGCAGTGCTGCTAGCAGAGAGAGATTAGGTTCTATTGCGCTTGGAGTTGTGGAAACTCTATCAGTGAACTGGTTGTGGATATAACTCTTCTTAAATGCTTTATCCGTGTTTCTAGCATGTTCATGCGTGCTACAGATGTCTGTGTCTTAGGCTTATGAATTTTGTTCGCAATGCAATTTGATTGTTCTGTTTGTAGATGCATGGTTTGTTCATTGCCGTTTTAATTGTTGCTCTCTCATATTTTTCAGGCAATCTTTTCCTGTCTCTGCGGCTGCTATACGGCATAATCAACCAGATAACCATTCTGGAGCAGCAAAGCATTCTGGAGCTTGGGCTATCAGATGATTTATAGCTGCTATATTATGCTTGATCAGTTCTGTCATGGCCATCTATCCAATGAGATGTCTAAGGCCATGGCTTCTTTACATTCTACTGCTATATATTCTCATAAACAGAAGTGGAGCTATCAGTCCTGATGGTACGGTGGTATTTGGGATTATGCACATGTGCCATTTCAACTTAATCATAAGCTATATCAAAGTAGCAAAGCTGCTGCAAATAAATCTATGGTCCAGTCCATTTACTTTGAAAGAAATACTTGGTTTTTTTATTTATTGTGAGTTATGAGTTGTCCAGTCTTGCATTCGAATTTCATTAATCTGAACACAAACCTGGGTGATTTTGCTTTCATGTCAAAACTTGTTTTATGAAATGTGAAATTTAGTTTGATTAAAAATATAATGATTAGGGATGTTTGATGATTGTAAGCGCACCCTACAGATGGACCACCAAGTTCTTCTGTGGATAGGATGGAGTAGGTTTTTCTTTCCAACATCAATGTTTGAGTAACCTGTAATTTTTCAAGAAACACGAACTTGCTTGCCTTCTAGAATCATTTTTCCTTAGTTATGTTTGTTAGTGTCCATAGGAGTATGCATGCTCAAGTGCACTTGTGATATATTAGAATTTTGAAATTCAATTTTTTTGTTTTTGTAGGTGAAGCACTATGGAGCTTCAGGAATGCAATTGTCAGCTCAGATGGTATCCTTCCTTTGTGGAGGCCAGAGGATGCTGATCCATGTAATTGGAGGGGAGTGACATGTGATCTGAAAACCAAGAGAGTAATATATTTGTGAGTTCACAAATGATATCCAAATCTCAGACTTGTTTTCTCTTTTCCGCCCATAATTGGTTTGCTCCCTGTAAATTAGTATGGAGCTGTGGACCTTTAAATAGCCTACATGTTTTGTCTCTTCATTTGGGCATCTCTCTCTCTCTCTCTTATTTATTTATTTATTTCACTCAAATCTGTTAGTTCAGAATGCAATATGAAGTGCATTCAACATTTTTTTGATTGTTTATCCATTATCTTCCAGGAGTCTGAAGAACCATAAATTAAGTGGACCCATATCACCTGACCTTGGGAAGTTAGCGCACTTGAAAATTCTGTATGTATTTTCAGGGCTCTTTTATTTTTATTGAAAATTGTCTGTTGTTTTCTGTATTAAAGGCATGGTGCTATTTTTCTTATATGTTTTAACATGAATGATGTGTTGCAGAGCTCTATACAACAACAGCTTCTATGGAACAATTCCTTCAGAGTTGGGAAATTGCTCAGAGTTGCAGGGAATGTAAGTGCATCTAAATCTAATAATAATTTTTTTTTTATCACCATTACTTCATGTTGTCCTACATTTTCTTTTTATCCTTTTGAATAATGCTGTTTCCATTCTATTGGTTGAATACAAGCAGAACGCACAAGTAGCGACTGATTATTTATATTTTCCTTTGTATAACTTAGCATTACTGATGATGGACAACATAAATACAAGGATTTTTACTGAAAAGGATTCTCTCCCACAGAAAAAGCTTTGAGTATCTGCTTTTGAATATAGTGATGATGATTGAAAATTACTCATTCAGAATGGAGTAAAGCATTCTGAACTTAGTTTGCACCTTGTGAATTATATTTTAACTGCAACCAACCTTATATTTTGCCAGTGAAGAAAAGTTGCGAAAACCTACCAGATAAATGTCTGATGGCCCAGACGAGTAACACTAGCTCTGGTCATAGAGGATTGCATACTGGGAACAAATTTTTAACCCTTGCACATGGTCCAAGAGCCACCTCGTAATCTAAACAATTAATTCAGCTTCTCTTAGAAGTTTGGAATTATAAACACTAGAGAGATCATGTTGGCATATTGCCTTTCATTTGAGTTTACAATTCAGGCATCTTAACAACAAAAGATTTCTTTTCATGTAGGTAACTATTTTCTGTAATGTGGAGCTTAAGTAGCTCAGTTGCTGTTTTCCTGTAAATTGCTGCTACCCCATGACCCCATGGTGCCTAAATTTGTAGTTCTATTTCACTTTCACTAGCTAAAAAAAGAATGGGTGTTAGAAATTATGGCTTTTGCGATAACTACAGCATTAGCTCCCCCTTGTTTTTAGAAATTCATGATATATTTCCATTCAAACTAGGTTTACAGTTGCCGCTTTAAAATCTAATTTCAACATCTGTATTATTAATGTCTGTTCTCTACAGATTCTTGCAAGGCAACTACTTAAGTGGACCAATTCCAAGCGAAATGGGAAACCTAACTGCACTTCAAAATCTGTGAGTTGTTTTCCTCATGATAAATTTCAGTTGTATGCATGTTATTTTGTTTTCAACTAAAACAAATGTAGTTCCACAATCTTTTTCTATGAGTACTGAAACACCTTTTGTCATATATGTATACACATTAGTGACACATTGCAAACCTTTTCCAAAAACAATTTAGATGTTATTCACCTGGGCTTGAGCAAGTGTCTCAAGGGATATGATAGGGTTGCTGTCTTCAATGCTCAATTTGTTGTGTCTATTGTAGAAATGTATGCATCTCCACCAATTGGCTTCTTCCTACTGCAAGATAGATGAGGATTCAAGTTCCATGGTTAACACCAAATTACTTCTGTTTGTGCCTTTTCAGAAGTGAAAGGATCTATGTCACACCTATATGGAAAAAGAATGAAAGTAAAAAATAAACACTGAAGCCTCCACTTAATTCCGAGCTATTGTATATGAGAAAAAGGTCTTTGAAGAATATTGACAGGCACCTGTGCTCACTAATGTGCTTTAAATGACAAATACTAGTTCTAGAAGTTATCATCATGCTAGACAGATGAAACTGATTAGGTATTTCTACAGGGATATCTCAAGTAACTCTCTTAGTGGTTCAATCCCTGCATCTCTTGGAAGGTTAAATAAACTCATAACTTTGTGAGTAGCCTCATTTGCTTTGAATTGAGTTATTTTTTATACAATGATGTTACCATGAAATTGAAATTGATACATTTACATCTGACATTTATTATGATCACAATGTTAAATTGAAGCAATGTGTCGAACAATTTTCTGGTCGGGCCGATACCATCTGATGGTGTGCTCATCAACTTTGCAGATAACTCGTAAGTCCAGCTTGCCCAATATGTGTCATATTTAATTGATTTTGCATCAGCCACTGTAATATAGTAACTCAGGTGTGCCTTGATGAGCGGCAGCTAAAATCAAGTTCTACTATTTTACAAATTTACTCCTCAGAAGCCAAAGAAGATCCTTAATCAATAAACTGAAACATTATATCCTGTAGGTTCACTGGAAATCGTGATTTGTGTGGAAAGCAGATTGAAAGAACTTGCAAAGATGACAGTGGAGGGCCCAGAACTGATGGGCAGTCTCCTTCAGGTAAACTAGCAGTCTTATCACATATACAATTCTCCAATAGTTCATTTTACCAGGTACAATGTTTGCCATGCTCGATGTAATACAGTATCAACATTTAGGATGATAATAGATTTACTACTTGTATTCTTACAGCATAACACTATCAACATTTAGGATGATAATAGATTTACTACTTGTATTCTTACAGCATAACACATACTTAAAACTCCCACTGTTCTCATTACTAGAATCTGACTCCTGGAAGTAGTTGAAGTTACCATTGAAACTGAATTGAATTGTTAAGAGAGAACCTATTTTTTTAACAACACTGATCATTTCCTGATCTCATATGCTTTATGGTTGTTGCTTAAAATTATTCTTTGCTTGCAGGCCAAAATCAAGGAGGAAAGAAAAAATACTCTGGTGGATTGCTTATCAGTACTTCAGCAACCATTGGTGCACTGCTTCTTGTGGCACTTATGTGTTTTTGGGGATGCTTTCTATATAAGAAGTTTGGTAAAAATGGAAGTAACAGTATTGCAATGGATGTTAGTGGAGGTAATGTTCTCAACTTGAGTTATTTGTCCAAATTGTTTTTTAATTGGATAAACTTCTAGTGAGTTCTTAAACTCAGCACCTCATGTTATTTTTCTTGTTACGCCAGGTGCATCAATTGTAATGTTTCATGGGGACTTGCCGTACTCTTCAAAAGACATCATAAAAAAATTAGAGACTTTAACTGAGGAACATGTCATAGGCTCTGGAGGTTTTGGAACCGTGTACAAGCTTGAAATGGATGATGGCAGTATATTTGCCTTGAAGAGAATTGTAAAGATGGATGAGGGTTTTAATCGTTTCTTTGAGAGGGAGCTTGAAATTCTTGGAAGCATAAAACACCGCTACCTTGTTAATTTACGAGGTTATTGCAACTCTCCCTTGTCAAAATTGTTGATATATGATTTCCTATCTGGTGGCAGCCTTGACGAAGCACTCCATGGTAAGATTTATGTTTTTGTTTCATTTAGTTTAGATATTAGGAAGGCCTAAAAGTTTGAGGTGTGGACACTTTTTCATAAGACAATGTAGTGCCATCCATTTTCTGTTTCTTTTTTTCTTTTTCCTTTTTTCTTTTTTTATGCTGATGGTCTTTGGACAATAAAAAGAAAATCCTACCCATTGGCATGAGCAGTGACAGAGATGCCTCCAGTCTAGAATGAAGTTTTGATTTTTATAACATTGGTTATAAATTTGCTATTTTTGTTGTGGACCTTTTCCTTTCATTTTTTTTTTATTCCGAATCTTTCATTGAGGCTTACCATTCTATCTATCAAGTTTCATGTTTACGGATTCAACAAGGAACATTACTTATTTTTCATTGATTGTACAGAAAGATCTGAGCAACTGGATTGGGATGCACGGCTAACCGTTATTTTGGGGGCAGCAAAAGGACTGGCCTACTTGCATCATGATTGTTCCCCTAGGATCATCCACCGTGACATAAAGGCAAGCAACATTTTGCTTGATGGCAACTTGGAGGCTCGAGTGACTGATTTTGGACTTGCCAAATTGTTAGGTGATGAAGAATCACATATTACTACAATTGTTGCTGGAACATTTGGTTATCTAGCTCCTGGTAAGCAATGCACATTTACTGGAACTTGTGCTACTGATTTGACAAACTGGTTGGAATGGACATTTTAGAAATATGTTTCACTCACAAAGTCACACTCACAACCTTGAGTTTTTTCCACTTAATTGGGTTTTGAAAATGGCTTTGCCCTTTTCTTAGGATATTCTATTTGCTCTGATGGAAAAAAAAAAAAAAAACTCCAGAATAGAAAGAGGAATATCTACGCTAAGTGCAATAAATGGAATACCCTTTTTATATATCTTTGACAAGGCTTGTTACCTGTACTATCGTTGAAGACAGTATCTTAATAGTATACCTTGACTAGCAATGTTTCACAAAAGATGTTTAGCGTCCAAGGTAGCTGTTAATCTCTTTAGGTTATGATTTAACAAGTTATGATGGTTCTTTTGCTGGCTGATCTCTGCATTTGTAATATCATGATTACTTTCACATTATCATTCCATTATTATTTATGATGAGCCTGTCTGATTCCTTTGGCAGAATACATGCAAAGTGGCAGGGCAACTGAAAAGACTGATGTTTATAGTTTTGGGGTCCTGGTGCTTGAAGTGCTAAGTGGAAAGCGGCCAACAGATGCATCATACATCGAGAAGGGCCTGAATATTGTTGGTTGGGTATGTTTCTTGATGAAATTTGTCCCAGTTGGGCTAATCTCCTTTATTCTTCCTTGATGAATTTAGCATTATTCGATGCCATGATATAAATTAAGAGGGGCTTTCACTATGAGTAAAAAATGTGACTAGAAGATGTTAATTGCCTGGATATGATCTCTTTCGATGAAGGGACTGGTCTCTAGTTTATATCTATTTCTTTCCATGATTGCCTAGTGGCACACATCTAATTCCACCGGGTAAATCCTAAGGAAATGTATGTGGAACTGTCATATTTAATGGAGTATACAAGCTGGTTTCTGACTTTTTTTTCTGTCTTGCAGTTAAATTTTTTAATCACGGAGAATAGACCACGAGAAATTGTTGATCCTAACTGTGAGGGGGTGCAGGTAGAAAGCCTTGATGCCCTGCTTTCAGTTGCCACCCAATGTGTTTCTTCAAGCCCAGAGGATAGACCCACCATGCACAGGGTGGTTCAAGTACTTGAATCTGAGGTCATGACCCCATGCCCAAGTGACTTTTATGATTCCAACTCTGATTGAAACCCTTTTAGTGACAGTGAAGACATGTTTGAGTTAACATCCATTACTGCAGCTTCTGGAAAAAATATAGAAGCAATGCACAAGCATGAAAGAGGGCTTAGAATCTGCGGTGGTTTTGTATCTTCATTTTATTCGTTCATTTTTTCTGCAGAAGTATCACATTTCACTAATAGAGGAATACATGATTTAATCTGGTTCTCTCGGTACCAAATTGATTACTCACCGGCTGGAATTTTCATGTCCTCATCTTGCATGGGTGTGCAAAAAGACTTGTCTCTATGACAATTGAGTTTCGACTTGTGGTATGGGCCCTTTATTTATCAGAAGTTGTATTTCTTTTTTTTTTGGCTCTCTCCTCTTCCCTTCTCATGTTGTAGCCCCCATCTTACATCTGTTCACCCAAATTTCAAGTGTATATGAAATTTGTATAAAATTGAGAACATCATCTTGCCTTTGCAATAAGGATTCATGTTTTCACCATTTTTGTAAGATATGTTTCATTGCAATAATAATCAATCAGTTCCTGAGTGAATTTTGCATTTCGCTAATCGTATTATCCGCCATGCAGGACTTCACTCTTATTTGTTTTTATTTTTTCCTTGTCAATGCCCTCAATCTTGGCGCTAGTTTTTCCTCTTCAATTATCCTCTTATTTCTTAGAATCTGACAATGTCGCATGGACAATGTCTCCAAGAACTCACACCTAGTCAAAGACATCAGGTGGATGTACTTCAGCAAGAAGATTCGTTCCCAGTTTGGGCTTGCATTTGGCGAGCTCTTTTGGGACACCAATGTTGGAGGGAGTTGCACCAGGGATTACCTCCTGTTTGAAAGGCAGTGCTCTTGCAGCTTGTAAGCGGAGCTCTATTATTCATGGATTAGAGATGGGTGGTCTTCTAGTTTGGCCCCGTATCTGATTAGTTTCAAGTCTCTTGGCAGCTGGGATTGCCTGCAAAAATGAAGAAACTTCTGAATAAGCGTATGCTACAGAATACAGAATGCTGCTGTCGTTCACAGTTGGTAAAGGGTCAATCACCATGGCCGGTCTTGATCTTCAATTGCATCACCAGGGCATAGCAGGATCGTATATTATACCGCCATGGTCAATCCTTTTACAACAGTTGATGGTTAAATTAAAGAATGACAAGATTTTTGAATTTGAATTCAAGGAACACGGGAAAGTGAGTCGATTACACAAATGAATCAGAAAATACCCACAAGCTAGTTCTAGTCTTGGGAGAAACAACTGCAACGTTGGACATGCGCTTTGAAAATGGGAAGAACATCACTATCCCACCCCACAGCAACCCATGCTAAGTGTTTTCAGGGAGTAAATGCTGTCGAATAGTCGAACCTACATAGAGCCATTAAATCCGAATATTAGGAGTAATACTTTTCAGGCCGCGACATTTCTTATATATAAAATCCAGGCTCCTACAGAAAAACCTTAAAGACAATGTAAACTAAGCCAACCCCTCATTTACCTCCAAACAATTGAAATATAAATGAAAATTTCAAATTGTTTCATTCATACCTTAGCAAACACCCCCCTTAACTTGTTTCCCCCCCTTCAATTATTTTTGTGGTCTAAATTATTATCAACCAAGATATTTTTTCCTTAACATTTGAATTCAATAACTTTCTTCCTTCTCTCTCTCTCTGTTTTTTTTTTCTTTCAAATCAGAGACTAAAAAATAATAAAAATAAATTTGTGGATGAAAACTAGAATGTGAAAAAACTGAAGAGGCCAAAAATTAATTATTTGGAAAGTAAAAAGACCAAAGTAGACTTTTAACCCTAATTTTGATATTGCCACCTATTTTCTCAGCCATTTACACTTTAATCTTGTCTCTAAATCTTCCCTTTCCTATTTTTTTTTTTAAATTGGCTATTAATTTGGGCTATAAGGATGAAAATAAAAAAAAAGAGATGGATAAAAAAATTAAACATTATAGCAATCCATACTGATTTTTACTAGTTATGGGGCATGCTGGGAGTTGCAAGCAAGCTTTTCTTTTTTTGAACTGGAAATGGAAAAATAAAATGACTAATAAATCAACACTGAAATCTCCTGACCTATCTTTTTATATTCAATTATAAAACAAACATTTTATATTTATATTTAATTTAAAATTATCTAAACTTGCTCCCAATTTTGAACGTTTAGGATGAAAGTGTCGAATTTTCAGGCTTTAACTGGATTACACAGAACGGAATAGCAAAAGGAGCAACTAAAATCTTTCTTGTTAAAGCTTCGTCAATGGCTGAAAAAGTTCAAAAACTTGCAATTACTTGCTGGAATCTAGAGGATTGCTTAACCCAAACTGTAACTAATCACCACAGCGTCTGCTTGAGAAAATGAGAGGAAAAGAATAGCCAGGCATTTTATTATCCAACAAAAATTACTGCAAGGGGAAAGGTACACAACATTAAAAGCTGCTTACTGGCCTTATTTTCGTCAACACAACAAATAGTGAGATGCGAAAAAGAAAAGGAAGGCTAAGTTAGGAGAGCACAATCTCATCACACATACACTACCACGTCAGAAGGAACGGCCTTCGATAACATACTGTAACCACTGGTGCATAGAATTGAACTATAATATAAACAAGACATATACAGCTTTTGTACATAAATAATTTGGATCAAGGAGTTATGCTTTCTTCCATTATCTTGCTTGCAGGTGCTTTTTCATGTTTTTCTATGTAAGCAGAAGGAAACCATCCAGCCTTGCCTTTGCATTCTCCTTCTGACCACCCTGTCGGAGCCACCTTGTGATATTATCAGCAAAAGATTAGGAAGGGGAATTAGAGGGAAAAGGAAAACGAAAAAGATTGAAGTTCGAGTTGCCTCTTCTGAAACATATATTTGCAAACACAAATGGCGTATTAAAAACACTCCCCCAAAGTCATTTACTAAAGACGAAGACAAGGACTTCTGAGCTAAGGATGTAACAATAAATATATTTGTTGTGTGTGTGTGTGATGGTGTTCAGCAAAAAGATTAAGAATTCACAGATTTACAACAGACAAAACTGCCAGCTGCAAGCACCACACCCATGCTCATACAGGCATTGGTGCACAATCATTTTACAGGCTGAGCTCGATGGTAAAGGGATATACAATACAACTATATATTTATGTGAATATGCATGCTTAATATAATTAATGCATGCATGCATGCATGAGCAGGATTAATAATTCAAAATCATTTTCAATGATGGCCTATAATGGAACAGTCTATAGGTCATCGGAGGCATTATCAGTAGAGAAGGTACCTTCCGGACCACAACAAAATCATCAATAGATAGACTTAACTCCCCTTCTGCTTGAGCATCAAATGGGTGTATAACCTGCAAAGAGTTAAAAAATAAAATGAAATGAAGACCAAAATAACAAAAAAAAGCAGTGAATCTTAAGAAAAGAAACATCTTTTGCACTGGTAGAAGATTCCATGACAGTAAACAGCTAAATGTGGATCCTTATTTAAGTAGTGTGGCATACAGTTGTAAACAAATAAATCAGTGAGATAAGAACATGCTTTCAAGGGTAACACCTTTAAATAACGGTTTGAAGAACAATTTTGCTCCACATAAAGAAATTCTTAATCTGACTATGATTGTTTAACATTCAGATAGCAGGTTTAATTAGTTTACTAACGCTCATGCATCTTTGTTACTTTCAGGTCTTTTTAGATATTAAATCTTAGGTTTTCCTTTTTCCTTAAGTTATCGTGTTTACTTCCAGCTCTTCAAGCATCCTTACTATTACTTGAGTAAATACAACTTTTACAACCCACAAATAAAATGGTTGCCATAATTAGGAAAAAAAACTCATGTACTTCCCATGATAAAGTTTGGCATAGTATCTCTTCAAACTCAAGTACTTCCCACAAATAAAAAACTCATGTACATGCAAGTTTTTTCTCAAAGAAAAATATCACTAAAGTTGTATTTTAATGGGGAAAGATAACAGGTTATCTTTTACTTATAAAAGAAACATCCACCTTCAAATCACAATATCATTTTGAAACAAAAACTTCTTCTTCAAAAAAAAAGAGCAAATAGGTGGAAAAGTAAGGTCCAAGTATCAACTTTTAACTTCCTTTTCATTTGACTACTAGTTCATGACTGCTTCCATCACCAACTGGCACTGACACCCTCACTGTGCACAATAAAAAGATCAGTGCCATTATTTCCACCACCATTGACCCATTTCTACTGCCACTACCTATAGTATTGCAGCCAGTAGGCCTATCTTCTTCATTCCACTACTGCCAAAGTTTTCTTTCGTTTTCCAGCTCTTTTAAATTAAATAAATTAACTATTACCAACATTAAATACAATTCTTTGTTGGAGTAGTTGACGAAACAAATTAATTATTGTCAACATAAAAAACAATTAGTTGTTGGAGTAATGCAGTCGACCAGCAAACTGTTTGCATGGCATTGGACCCCTAGTGACATGCTATCCAATGAATATTTGGCCGTATATTTGGAGGTCCCACAACCTACTCTATCAAAAAAGAGTTGAAATTAAACTAATAACTTTATTTCAAGTACAAGGAACAGAAAGATGCTGCATCCACAATGGAAAACGAGATGATCAAGTAATCTTGCACATGTCATTACAAGGAATAAAGATATAGTGTGATAGTTTCAAGAGAAAAAAAGGAATCAAACATCATGACATGTATAGGTAGTTTTAAGCAAAAAACAAGAATCAAACATCACGAGCTGTGTAGGCACTTTCTCATAGTTCAAGTCAAAAGCTGTGAAAGAGGAGATACGATGGAAGAAATCAAACAGTGTTCTAAAATATTTAATTATCTTTTTCTTTCTGGTGTGGCAGGGTTTGAGAGAAGAGGTGGGATATTCAAAGTGATCAAACATCTTACTTTTGCTATGTAAAGTGCATCCTTATGATTCGGGTGCATGTGATTTTCAGATCCATTTGAAGTGTTATTCTTGGGTTCGGGTGGGAAAATCACATCTCTCTGTGTTGTTGCCGACTGTAATGCAGACTCATTTAATTGCTCCTCAAGAATCATCTACATCAATCATAAACATTTTGGAATTGCACCAGTCATAATCTATCTCAAACATAAAATTAGATTATAGTAAGGTAATGTTTTGAGCACCTGAAAAGTGAAGAAAGCATGCATGGAGTGATAAAGAGAAAATGATTTTCAAAAAACTATTAAGTGATATATGTGTGCACATGCACATAAACATGCCAGGTCCAGGGTTGCAAAGAACAAACCTCTGCATGTAGCTTATCCAAAATAGTAAGAACGTGTTGATGATAACATCTCTCAGCATCTACCTGAAAAAATGATTTGAATTTTTTTTAGATCAATGTGCAGAACACAAATAACTTTTACCTAAACCAAATTTGATAAAGCAGCACAAATTTCAAATACAGTAAACCCCTCTTAACTTTGCAATCATGAAATTAAGCAAGATATTTATGCCAGGAAAATGGGTGGGGAACTCTATCAGGACAAGAAAAATTTTGAAACGGTAGAAGGAAGGATACATGGCTGGCTACAAAGAGAGATATGCAGAAGCAAGTGCCAAATTGAATTTGCTGAAAAGGGAGATGAACCATAAGAATACCTTTGCCCAAATTGGCAAGGAGTACATGAGGTAACATCACTCCCCAAACCCTCCAAACTTCCCTAATTCTTTATCCCAATTGACACCTATGTTGTCACATATCAACAAGAGAAAAGTACTGAACCAAAACGAACATGAACATGGATAAAATGTTTTTGGCTTTAGCTACGCCAGTCACATGAATGCTTCTTTAAGAGTCTGTTGAATTGCTATACTCCATTCACAACAGGTGTTTAGATGGTCAAGTTGTCAAACACTATAGATCGTGGTCCTGGAAGCCAAATGATCATCATAGGCAGAGTGAGTCATGCACCCAAATGTACCCATACACAGGGAAGAAAGAAGAAAAGCATGCAATACCATACTAAACAACCGCTGAGCAGTAATCTCTTGCTGTTGATTTTCAACTGAAGACATGGCAGCAGTTGCTTCTCTCCCAAGAGCCATCATTGTAGATTTAAGTTCAGTCAACCTTGCCTCTGCAGCTTGAAGCTTCATCCAACTCTCTGCAGATATTTCAGAATCCCTGGTTTTTGAACGCCGTCTCAATACTTCTGCTCCCTGCCAAGAACATATCACCATGAATCTACCACAATTCCTGCAACTGTCACACCCACGAGACACCAAAGCTTACCTGGGCTTCAACCTCTTGACGGAGTTTGTCATAACGGTGAGTCAAGTGGCGAGCATCCTCCAAAGGAGCTCCAGTTATTAAAGCCCGAAGTGGCTTAGAAACCTAAATATTGAAATCCTGTAACACAATTAGGAACATAAAAGGAGATGGAAAAACCTTATTTTTTCTTAAATGACAGCTTACACTAAAAATCCCAAGATACCCATCATTAATTCTTGGCAATATACATGTAGGGCTTAAAAACTAATAACAACAACAATAATCTCGTTTCTATCATATCAATTTGTCTATCTTACAATTTTTTCCTTCATGCTTTCATTTAACACGCTTGATGAAATAACAATTGGATGGTAACTTATACAATGCAGAGTAACTAATTCTAGGCAGGAACTACAATTACTTATGACATCTGAACTTGGCAGAAAAATTCAAAAGAAGCAATGATCTCTGAATATATAATAAATGGAACACATTTACACTAGCATGAATATATGTTTAAGTATTCCTAAACTACCACCATTCAGTTTGTATTGAGATTATTCCTAACTGGCAGTAAAATTACCTGATCATTAAGAACCCCAAGCAAAATTTCCTTCTCATTTTCCATCAAATTATGCGAGGCACCAAACTGAAGAACAGTCCTTGCGACATAATTATTCTCGCTCTGGTTCTCAGCTCCGTATTTACAACACTCATCAGCCAACTTTCGCACTAAGAAAATCCCAAAGCCAAAAATCTCACATATCAACCTCAAAGAAAACAAATCATAACAAGGTAGTCGCAAAGCAAAATCCATACTCACATATTTCCATTTGCTTCGAACTTATAGATACAAAACCTTCAGCACCGCGAACGATATTCTTCTGAAAATGCTGGTATTTTAAAGTGAAATAAAACACCAAAAAAAATCAAAATTTTGCCTCAATAAAAAATGGAAAACCAAACCAAATCAAATAAATAACTGCACCTTGGCAGCTCTGGTTGAATTGTAGAGATTTTGAAGATGTTGGTGGCATTGTAATTCTGCATCGTCAACAATAATTCCTTCATTACTAAAATGTCCCAAATGCTTCAATACTGCCTGCAAACAACCAAACAAACACAAAATTTGAAAAAAATAATAAAAAAAGAACAGCAAAAGAGAATCTGAACTCAAATTAATTACCTGTTGCTGCTTTGCAACTTGCTCCCGAAGCCTGGTAGCTTGCTTTTTTATGGCTTCCATTTAAATGAAAAACTATCAACTACTCACTGTACAACTTCTATTCGTGCAGTTAAAACAGTTACAAAACCAAACTTGGTTTGTAGTTAAATCGCCTGAGGCTGCTCAAATCGAGGAGGCGATTAAGCAAGAAAGTGAGTTTTTTCCGGAAAGAGAATTTTGATTTGTTTGTAGTTAGCTTTACAGGCAACACCGAAAGGGAAAGGGAAAGGTGAGGACAGATAAATGGGGGAAAGTGGAAACTGTCTGTCGGGCAAGAGTTTAGAATTAGAAAGGTCTTTTGTTCCTGCAGCAAGTAAAAAAAAATTAGTTTATTTTTTTTAAAAGTATAATGTAAAAATCATCGCAACGTAAAAAAGATGTATTGATTTATATTAATTTATAAAAATATAGTTGTTATTGTTTTTAAATATTTTTTTTATTAAAATATATGTAAATAATTTTTTTATTTTTAAAAAATTATTTTTAATATTAACATATCAAAATAATTTAAATATATAGAATACATATTAATTTTAAAATAAATTAAAAATTTTATATATTTTTTAAAATATTTTTAAAATATAAAAATAACCGGCCAACATCTTTTTACCCGTTTTGACTTGGGTCGGTTAGGCGGAGAATATTCACGTGGTGGCTGCTCTGCTGATCGGGTGGTTGTTCGACGCGTTGGAGAACCGGTAGAGGCGGAAAATGAACTTTTCAAAGGAGAAATATTAAACGACAATTTCTAGAAATGGTGGTTAGTTTTCTTGCTATTGTATGCTAATTACATGTCTGCTGTCTTGTGGGTTTGATTAATTTTTTTTAACGTGATAGAAAAAATTAGGTCAGAAAAGTTATTTAATATTACTATTAAATTTGATATAATAAATTAATTTTGAAATTTATTTTACGTGACTCTTTATCTAGTTTAAATTTAAATTTAAAATTATATGAAAGTTATAATGATACGTCCAAGAACGGATCAATGCAGAGGACTGCCTGGGCAGATTTTTTTTTTTAAATTAAACTTTCAGGGCAGAGGAGGGTTTGGGACCAAGTCGTAATTATGGAACATTTGAGACAGGAGTGTAATAAGCTGTGAATGCCTTCTTCCGCAAAACCATTAAGTCCAGCCACCGTGTGAAAGGGTGTTTCTATTTAATTAAATAATAATAAAATAAATAATTACGGAGAGTAAAATTAAAAAACAAAATCATGTAGGGTTGGAAAAAAAACAATACATGCTAATATGAGATTAAAATTCTATAATTCTATTTGAAAATCAAATAAAAATTAAACAATATTTTATTAAAAAGTCTTACAAAAATATTTATAATTGTCTTATTTTAATTAATTTCAATTAAAATTGAATGCCATATGGCTGGACAGGCCACGCTGTTTAATTAACTAATACATTTTAAGTTTCATTAATCTAATTTTAAATTGGATAAAAAAATAAAATAGATAGAGCATGTGTTATTCGTTGGAGTTGTCCAACCACTACAATGACATCATAAAAAAATAATTTAGGTCAAATTTGTACTAAAAAACTTAAATTTTAATTCAATTTTACCTGAAATACATTGTAATTTTAAAAAATAATTTTTTTAAAAAAAAAACAAAAAAAAACTCACAAAATCAATTCATGAATAAAACCTCTCTCAACCCCTGTCTATTTTTTCCACTAACGTCTCAATCACATTCATTTTGTCAAGAAGAATATCTTGACAATGATTCTAGTCAATTTTATCATTTACATCCGGTCATCTAATATTTTTTTATTTGTATTTTTTAATAAATTTTTTTCTCATCTTTTAAGTTAAGTTACTATAATATAAACAAAATAAAATTTTACATCAACACATATAATTATCAACACATATAATTATAAAACTAAAAGGGATAAAAATGATGTTGGATAATATTCAAGCCCACAGGGCATTGAAACTATTTCCTAAAAAGTTTATCATATATATTTTTTTTAATTTTATTTTTCTACTTCAAATACATACTTTTAAAATTTCATCAAATTTTAAGTTTTAACCAAATTATTAGGTTATCTAAATTAATTTTTTAAAATAAAAATAATATTATTTTAATAAAACAAATTAATAGATTGTAATTGAGTTTTTAACTAGGTAACACTAAATTTTTTATTCCTTTATTTTTTTTAACTTGATCCAATCAAACTGGTCAAGTTTTAAAACTATATTAAAATATTTTCTAAGCATCAAAACTCTTTTTTTTCTTCAAAAAATTGATAATCAATAGATAGCTAGGATATAAAAATATAATAATTCAATATAAATAAAAAAACAAATTTTGAAACTTAATAAAAAATATAATGTCAAATACCTAGAATGTGTTTGATACATTGTGGTGTATAGTAATTTTTAAAAATATTTTTTTATTAAAAAATATATTAAAAAATGTTTTTTGATATTTTTAATATCAATAAATCAAAATTATTAAAAATAAATATTTATTTAATATTATTTTTAAAAAAACTTTTCAAAAAACTTGCAAACTCACTCCCAACTATCAAAAAAAAATTAAATCATAAAAAAGCAGGTTACTAATCCACGGTGTCTTGGGATGAACAAATTTCTCAAGAGGAGACATAGATTTCTTCTCAATCTCAAAATTAATTAATTCCTGATGTGTAATTTAATTTGTTGTCCTCAAAATTTTCTAGATTTTACCACATTTAAAATAGGACAGGACTAGAGGAGTTACATTGGAAAATAAAATGAAAAGGGCGTAACTGACAAAACAATACATTTTAGAGATCAAGCTGAAAACTACACAAACTTAAAAGGCCTTTACCTCTCCTTTAATCATCAATTTCTTTTGGCACCAAGGACGCTTAAAAAACCCATTTTTTCTCTCTGCTATCGCTCTCCCTCTCTCATGGAACCTCCCAGCAGCAGCAGCAGCCGCGGCGGCGGCGGCAGCGGCAGCAGCCGCGGCGACAGCGGCAGCAGCAGCAAAGTCAACAACGGAACTGAAAACTCAAACAACGAGTGGAAAGCCGAAGAAGCAATTGGTGGAAATAAAGCGGCTCTCGAAGCTTTAAGAGAGCTCATTACTTTCCCTCTTCTCTACTCGCGTGAAGCTCAGAAACTCGGTCTAAAAGTAACTAAAACCTAATTTTACTCAATAACTACATTTTGTGATTGATTATGATCATGCTACAGCTTTAATTTCAAGTTAGTTAATTAATTAATTTGGTTTTTGATTCTAGTGGCCATCAGGTTTGCTTCTGTACGGTCCACCAGGAACCGGAAAGGTAAGTAGCTTTTAATCATTTTATTAATCCAATAAATTGTTCTCTTTGATTCTAAATTTATTTATTTATCTTGTTTTTTTTTCTTCCGCAGACAAGTTTGGTACGGGCAGTTGTGCGCGAATGCGGGGCGCACTTGATTGTCATTAGGTACTTTGATTTTCTTTTTCTTTTTCTTTTTTTTTCCCGGCTAATGATTTTATGTATTGCTGAATTAATAGTTATATTTATTTATTCATTTAATTTTTGGCTTGAGTTTGATGGGATTTGTGAGAATTTTTTTGTAGTCCACATTTCGTTCATAGAGCGCATGCTGGAGAAAGCGAGAGAGTTCTACGTGAGGCTTTTTCTGATGCATTGTCTCATGCTGTGGCAGGCAAGCCATCAGTTATTTTTATTGATGAAATTGATGCCTTGTGTCATCGTCGTGATTCAAGGTATTGGAGAAAGGATGGTTAGATTTTGCTGCAGCTTTACCTGTTCTTTAGATTTATACAATTGCTTTGTTGTACCTTTTGTGTTAGTTTGTTTTCTTGGCTTGCTGTTGTCTTGATAAGAACATAAAGAGGTAAACTTCTCCATTCATATATTTAAATTAGGCCTTCAAATGCAGACGGGAGCAAGATGTTCGTGTAGCCTCTCAACTATTTGCTTTGATGGATGCCAACAAGCCCTCATCTACATCTTCAGCACAAGTTGTTGTGATTGCATCAACTAATAGGTTAGCTTGTTGCTTTTTGTATGTTTGAGGTTTTGTTCTATTGAAATGAAGTATAATCAATCTGACACAGAAGCTTTTTATTAGCCTTTTTTTATGGCTGTGTTGCACACATTGTTTGATTTTAACTAATATATATATATATATATATATATATATATATATATATATATTCTGTATAAAGAGTGGATGCAATTGACCCTGCATTAAGAAGATCTGGTCGTTTTGATGCTGAAATAGAAGTTACTACACCTACAGAAGAGGAGCGATTGCAAATTCTCAAGGTAGCATACAAATCTTTCAATATCTCTGAGCATCGTAAGAGTCAATTTTTATGAAACATATATCAGCCTATCTGAGTTGCCAGTTGATGTTATTACTAGAAGTATGATCATGGCTCTTCTTGTTTGATGGAATGTTGATTAGAAAAAGGTTTGTAATGTGGCAGTAGAGGCATGATTTTATCATGATTTTTTCTTTGTGATTGTTCTCAGCTCTATACAAGGAAGCTTCATTTGGATCCTAATGTTAACTTACATGCTATAGCTGCATCTTGTAACGGATATGTTGGGGCTGATTTGGAAGCTTTATGTCGCGAAGCTACCATGTCTGCTCTTAATTCTTTGGATACAATTGAAGATGCTGGTGTGCAATTAACAATGGATGACTGGAAGCATGCTAAATCTGTGGTTGGCCCTAGCATAACAAGAGGTGTGACAATGGAAATCCCCAAAGTGTCTTGGGAAGATATTGGTGGACTGAAGGATTTAAAAGTCTGTAACTATGCCTTAATTTTGTATAAAAATTTTTCCTGATGACTTTAAGGATGCTCAACTTTATATATGTTAGCTCTGCACTTCAATTTGGTATTGAAACTGACGCAGAAGTTAACCATACTTCCTATATTGTTAGAAAAAGCTCCAACAAGCTGTTGAATGGCCTATCAAACATTCTGCTGCATTTGCAAGGATGGGAATATCACCAATTCGTGGAGTTCTTCTGCATGGACCTCCAGGATGCTCAAAAACCACTCTTGCTAAAGCTGCAGCTAATGCTGCTCAAGCTTCCTTTTTTTCCTTGAGGTATCATTGTATTGCATTTTCATATCTCGTAAAATTGAAGTGTTTTTCATGAAGAAAGGATTTTTTTTGAAAGCTTTATTATTCAGATTTTAGTGTACAGACTTGATAACTGGGATATTAGAGCTGGCCGTTTCAAAACTGATTTTTGTTGATAATCCATGCTGAATTTATAAAGAGAGAGAGGGTAAGAAGGGGAACCAAAGATTTATATTTCTTGAAAACTCATAGAGTATAAATCAGTGGTGCAGAACTCTATTCAATGTATGTTGGAGAGGGGGAAGCATTGCTGCGCCATACATTTCAGAGAGCTCGCCTTGCAGCACCAAGCATAATATTCTTTGACGAGGCTGATGTTGTTGCTGCAAAAAGGTTAGTATGGAGGTTTCCTATATGTTGCTGCTGAAAAATGATTGTTTCTCTTAAACTGTTTCTGCAAATGTTTTCTGTGGTAAGTGTGTAATTATTTCATTGAGCTTCTTCAAGTTGGTGTATAATAAATGCAATCATGGGCACATATGGAAATATGCATAACATTTTCTTCATTCACACGTACAGAGTAATGCAGTTGTTCTTATGATTGATTTTTTAAAACAACTGATAAAAAAATGGTTCTCAAAGCACTTCCATTCAATGGCAGAGGTGGGACTTCAAGTAACAGCACTACTGTAGGAGAGAGGCTTCTGTCAACGTTACTGACTGAAATGGATGGTTTAGAGCAGTCTAAAGTAGGTGCCAGTCACATGATTGAGTTTATCATTTATCTTGAAACTATAGTTGTGAGGATTTACAGATAACATCTAACTCTTTTTTTGTGGTTCAAACATTTGCTTAATTCCATCAGGGAATTCTTGTGCTGGCTGCCACAAATCGTCCTTATGCAATTGATGCTGCACTTATGCGCCCTGGACGCTTTGATTTGGTAAGGAGTGCAAGTTTAAAAGTTTTCCATATCTTGTACCTGTTACCTTCTTTTTGCTGGCCTTGCAAATGGTTTAACAATCATTTCCTTAGTTTGTCTTTTTGTCTGCTGCATATTTGAAGATGCCCCTAACATCATAGTTATGAGCTCACTATTCCTGATTACCTTGTGATCTTTTGCATGAGATGGTGCCAAAATCACAATAAAGCCATTCATTCTTTATGCAGATGACATGTTGTTTAATTTCATTTATATGAACCTGCAGGTGCTATATGTGCCACCACCTGATTTAGAGGCTCGATATGAGATACTTGGTGTTCACACACGTAAAATGAAAATAAGTAATGATGTTGACCTGAGAAGAATAGCAGAAGATTCTGAGCTCTTCACCGGGGCTGAGCTGGAGGGCCTTTGTCGGGAAGCTGGTATTGTAGCTCTGAGGGAAAACATATCTGCCAATGTCGTATGCAATCGTCATTTCCAGAGAGTAAAGGAGTCATTAAAACCAGCTTTAACAAGAGCTGAAGTTGAAAGATATTCATCATTTATGAAGACTAAACAAAAGAGATCTGGCGCCATTGAATTTGATCGGAAACCCAATACTGAGTGCAAAAGGAATTTGTTGGATTCAATGCTTTCAGTCAAAGCTGGTGTTCTTAGCTTAGTATTACTTGCTGCTTCTAAATATTTTCTTATGTTTACCAAGTCAGCCAGACCTGATGTACCAGCAACCTGAAAAAGCTGGTTACCTATCTTTACATGACTGTTGGGGCTGTGCTTTTCTTTCCAGATTCTCATTCTTTACTAGGGAAATTACGTTTTGAGCTGTTCTCGTACAGATCGCCTTGTAAGTTTAGTGTTTCCTTGAAAGTAATTGTGCCAATGTCTTTGGGTAGCGTGTATCGGGATTTCTGCAACCTGGCTAGTAATTTTTTGTTTTTTTGAAAACTAGTACAATGCTAAGGTTTTCAAGACAGCAACCGTAAAAACAAATTCTGTGTTAATCCAAATAATCTGATTTCAAATTCACTGTGCCATCCCGGGGAAGAATTAGCCTGTTATAGAGTTCACCTCCATGGAGCTTCCAATCAAAGAGTTAGTTTTATTACTTTGCACTCCTGGCTCCCAAGAGAGAGATTCTGCGCTGCTAATGGAAAGAGAGGAATATATTCATAATTTTATTAAGAAAAAGAACTTCAATTAACATATAAAAAAATAATCCCAAAATGACATGCATAGAGAACAACATATTCAAGGCATTGCCAGCCTATTATTGTGTACCATTGCCAGATGATTTTGTATAACTGTATCAACCTTTACAAGACAAAATCCAAGCCCAAAATATACTAGTATTAGGGTAAAAAGCAAATATGAAGGGAAAAAACATATACTACTATAATTCCATCACATGCATAACATGAAACAAAACCAAAATCATTAAATCCATACTCATTTAGCATTTCTCATCGTCACTTAGCACATCATCAGTGCCATGAAAACTCATCCTCGCAGATGCCTGCTTTGCCCATTTCACAATCTTCTCTGCCTCTCTACTCATCTTCTCTTGCTCTTTCATTGCCTTCTTTAGTCTTTTCTGCTGCTCTTTCACTGAAAAGGTACTCAAATCAGACAAGTACTCATCAAGATTATTGCTTTCCCAGTCAAGACCCAAACTTTCCTTGCTTTGCTTCTTTTTAGGAGAACACCAAAAGCAGCCAACTTTTCTAGGAGGAGAAGGTGAATCCATGAATGAATTTGATGAATTGGAAGACCCAAATTTTGATTTTGATTTCATACTCATTTTCCTCTCCGGTTTCTGTTTGGATGGTGAGAAAATCACATCTTCCACCCATGAGTTAGAATGATCAGACCCGTGTAAAGACTTCTTCTTTAAACTCCCTTTCCCATCTGGGTTTTCTTTCTTCGGAGAAAACATCTCTTCTTCCATTGACGATTTTGAAGGAGGAGGAGAAACACGGCCACTTTTCATTTCCTTTTCTAAACCCGATTTCCATTGTGGGTTTTCTTTGTTGTCCCAGAAAACTTCATTTTGCCCCTTTGAAGATCCCATTTTCTCACCTGGGTTTTGCTCCTCGCTTGAAAAGTTTTCTCCTTTTTCAGAATCAGAAAAGGACCCATCATCATCTTTTTTACCCTTCACTGAGATGTTGTTCATATCAGTGTTAGACCTTGAGAGAGATTTACTGGTAGTTGGGGTTTTAGATTTAGTGGGAGGGAAGGATTTGAGTTTTTGAAAACGGGTTTCTAAATCAGTAGGAAGGAGCGAGTCGGTGAAACCAGAACAGTTGATTTTAGAAACTTGTTCAAGGACACAGAGTTCCTGTGTTTGAGATACAAGTTCGTCTACCGCCGAGTCATCAGTGTCTGATAGGAAGCCAAAATCTGCCATTTTTCGAGAGAGAATTGTGAGATTGCACCGTTAACTCTTTGTGTATCTTTCTGTAGTGTGCTGCTTAGGAGAGTAACAGGAAGGGCTGTCCTCCTTGTGGTGACTCGGGTTGTGGGAGCTTCTTCTAGTAACGGCTAGCTCATGCTTTCGGCATTTTGTTCGATTTTTTCAATCGTGGGGCCCGTTCTCTTCCTGGGCACAGACGTGTGTGTGTATATATATAATGGGCGTGTAGATTTGACGTGTGAATTATAAATTAGTTTCTTCAGTTTTGAGAAACAAATTAATTGTCTTAAAAAAATTATTTAATTATTTTATCAATATTGTTATGCTTAATGTAATATATGATACTTTATTGAAAACGTTGCTTTGGACTTCATTATCACAAATCACCTTTTGGACTTTTAGTTTTTCTCTTTTCTATATCAGAGGATTTCTTCATTGTCGAGAAGATCTCATTGAAAACTCTGCTGTGGACTTTATTATTCACACACAGTGTTCTAAAACATGTTTAGATTTAAAAGAAGACAAGCTCATGTCAATAGTGATTTAAATTGGCGATTAGATCATTCTTGACGTTTTTTGAAGTAATTCTACAATTAGTTATCTTATAAAAAGCATCTTATTACCTTTTACTTGTTGTACCATTAGATCTCTTGAAAGTAGTAGTTTTATTTTTTTTTTAGAATTGTTTTTCAGATTTATAGTTTATTTTTGGATTTTAAATTATTTTTCTTTATATTTTACAACTCTAATTTTATTTTTCAGTCCAGATCATTTTTTTCTAACGTAATTTTGTTACATCTTCTCCATCATCTTAATTCTCAAACCGCTTTATTAATTGATTATGAAACTAAACAATGGAGGTTAAATTTTTTAAAAAATTCAATGATAAAAAATAAAATTAAAAAGAAAAATTAATATAAAAAAATCAACTCGATTAATACACGATCCAAGATATAAGATTGAGGTAACCTCATATAAAAAAAATATAAAAAATTATGAAGCTCAAAGCCTAATAACATAATGTCAAAGAATAAAACTAAAAAAAATCAATTTAAAAAAAAAAGACCAAAGAGAAATCAATCTAATCTTTAAAACTTACTGATTAGTACTTAAAAGTGTATTTTTATTATGGTTTTATATCATCATTTTGCACTTGAAATATCAATAACTTCTTAATTAAAGCATGTTTTATAATAATATATCTAATAATATAAGATACCTTTAATTTAACTTTAAGAACTTAAATTGCAATGGCAAAGAGATGACCAAAATTAGAAAAGAGATGTCGGTGCAATTCAAACCAGAACACTGTTTGGTAATTGGGTCATATTTGGAGCTATAGATCTCAGATTTAGGTCTACTTTATATGGATGGAAAGGTAATACATAGGCCTATAACTTTCATATGGAGCCCAAGATCTAAAAAAATCATTTTCAAGTCTAAATTATAGTAACAACAAATAAGCCTGAATCTATCCTCTAGCTTGAGCATTGTTCAGTATTTTGGCCATATCTAGAGTTCTAGAAGTCCAAATAAGCTGAATGTTTTACACAAGACAATTGAGACAATTTCCTACAACTTTCATGTTTTTGAGTGGCTCAAATTCTGACGTTATCAATGACGTTTGAGCAGATAAGAGAAGATAAAGATTGTCACCAAATCAAGAGTTGGTCACGCACTTATCAATTAGTCATCAAATCAATAATTCCCAATTTTAGCCTATAAAAGGAGACTTTTGCCATGCATTTAGGCATTTTGGTGTCCAGATCAAGATCATGCTCTTCCTTTCTCTCTTTGTATTTTTTGTAATGTTTATACTTTGTTTTTATTAATATCAAGTTTATGCCTTTCATTTCCTTTCACTTATTTAGTTAACTTTAATCTTATTCATATTCTTATTTTGTTTATTTATTTTTCTTTCCTTCATTATATCTAGCTAAGTTTATTATATTAAGGTGAAAAGGTTACACTAATGGTGTAAGAATAAGTATAGTGTAAACTTAATATGGACTTTAATGTTTGATACTAACGTGTTTTATATTTATTATCTTATTCACTCTTTAATACTTTGCTTGTTAAATGACTAATCTTGATTTATGTTGTATAACACTTGGTACAACAAATGCTTGGTACTTTCATAGCCCATGCTGTATGGTATAACCGACACCTGAGTTATGAAAAGAACTTGATTTATTGTTAATATAAGTTATAGTCATGAATGCTTGATGAGATTTACAAATATTAGCATTAATCGAATAAGATGGCTAATGTAATCATGTTAACAATCTATAATCAGATTGGAACCTCCTTTGTGTGTGGTTTTCAATTAAATAATAAGAGTTTATACTATACTTATTTGACATACCATTAGTAAAACCTCTAACCTTGATATTTATTATTATCATTGTTTAATCGTTACATTAATATTCCTTCTCAAAGTTCTCATCTTCTTCTTCTTCTTTTTCTCTACTACTACTACTACTACTACTACTACTATTGTTATTATTATTGTTATTATTGTTGTATTATTGTTATTTATAATTTGTATAATTAACTTCCCTATGGTTCGACCTCGGTCTTGCCGAGTTATTTATTACTTCGACATTCCTGCACTTGGGAGAAGATATCAACCTTTTAGTTGTGTCACTTACGACTCGAGTTATAAGATCGAGATTATCCAATATAAGAAGAACAATAAAAAATTACAAAACAAAATTCCTAATCATTCAAAAAAGAAAAAAGAAAACAAATAACAATGAAAACAATAATGATCAAATTTAATATAAAAATTAAATGAAAGAAAATAAGAAGGGCTAAATTGAAATATAAAATAAATTAAGGAAAATGATAAAAAAAATAGCAATAAAAAAATAAGGACTAAATTCAATAAAAAAAGTTATATAAAATAAAATATCGAGGAAGAAAATTAAAAAAATATTAAGAAATTAATAAAAAAATAGCAATAAAAAAATAAGAATCAAATAAGATAAAAAATAAAATAAAATATTAAGAGATGAAATTAAAAAAAAACTTAAAAAACATAAGAAAAATAAATAATAATAAAATAATACAAATTAAATTAATACAAATAAAAATATTTAAATTTTAAAAAGATTATCATAAAATTTGAGGTAAGGACAGAGAAAAGAAGAATAAAAGCCTACCAAAGCCTAATCGTTTCTCTGTCATACATGCACGCTTGGCCACCAGGAATACAATAACACGACGGTTCCACCATCATAATGAATGACAATGTTTGACTGCTCGGAAATGTAGCAACGACCATTCAAATTGCACAGGTGCCTCCCATTGTTGGTATGTGTATAACACATGTTTATTATTTTTATTTTTTCAAATTATTTTTATATTTATATAAAAAATAAATTTGTCCTTTATTTATAAGTAAACACATGATAAAAAAACAAAAAAAATATCCTAGACATCAATTTTATTTTTTTTGCTTTTATAAGCAATGTAATCATTTCACTGTTCAATCAAAGTTTTAAAAAATTAAAAAGTTCATAATTTAATTTTTTAAAAATGAAATAATAATTTTACTATTAATTAATCTATAATAATATATATACTAAGGTTTTTTAGTTTTTTTTATTTAAAATTAATGCTATTAGTCTCGTCAACTCATTTTCATAAAAACTCACTCTTAGCACACAATATAGAAGAATTCACAGGAATGACTCAAAAGCTCATTTTTTTTATTAAATTTGTGTTTTAAAATGTTTTTATAGAAAGATATTAAAATAATTTTTTTTTATTTTATAAAATTTATTTATCATCAAAACAATCTAAAAGTAAAAAAATAACGTTAAACAGTTTTTTTTTTTTAAATTTTGCAACCCCCCATTTGAGCAGTACTTCCAAAACAATAGCTAATTAAGAGCACAAAAAATGGCCATGGCTCATCCCAACATCAGCTGCCCCAACAGCTTCTTTTTCTTTGTACTGATTTAAAATTTACAGAAAAAGATGGTTCTCGAATTAACGTAGGAGGCAAGATGCTCTCTCCCTCTCAGCCATGTGTTATTGAAGCCTGTTTTTTCTTTTTTATTTTCATGGCGGCACTAGTAGAAATCCGTCTTTCTCTTCCGTTTCCTCTTTCTTTCTAATTAATAACCTCCAAATCCAGTTTCAAGAATTCAAATAATAATTATGAATTTAAATCTATGTAATTTAGTTTTTTACCCTCAATCACTGAGATTTTTTATTTTTATTTACATCTACAAGTTTGTTCAAGAACTTACGGTGGATTGAGGAACAAATTTACAATAATGTTTAGATCTCAAGTCATGGAATTATTGAATATCTCTTGTTAGAGAGATGCTTCAATATTTGATTGCAATCTTGGTTTCTCTATTAATCTTTGTTTCGAGCTTTATGAGAATTATAATAAAAATGTATGCTGATTAGTTAGTATCAATAAAATTGAATTTTTCTGTATATAAAAAAGCAATTAGAGTGAGGAATTAATCTAAATTACGGACAACAATTTAAGAAGAAGAAGAAGAAGAAGACAAGAAGCTGATTTTGCAAATATCCGTTGTTGCATATTTGTTTTCATGGAAAAGGGGCCTGTTTTTGGGATCACACCAAGCACACAAATTTTGTTTATGATTTATCGATCATAACGCTAAACAAGTTAGGAGGCCCCAACACCAGAGTCAGAGAATGCATGACACTGTTTTCGGAGAGCATCAAAGATCAGTGGGGTATGGAGCATGACAGAACGCATTTGTCTTGTTGCTGTGGTGGAGCAGAAACAGATAAGAAATGCAGACATCATCTCATACCTCAACTCCAACTGCTCCAATGATATTTCGTGCTTAAGAAACCAGATTTCACCACTCATCACTCTCAAACACTTCAGCTACTCATACATATCCTGCCTGCTTTCTGTGATTTGAAATATGCATATGCAAACATTCAGTTAGGTGGACAAGTGGTGAAGTTATCTCCTTTTTAATTATCCAAAACAACGTTTCCTTATCCAGTTTCTGAGGGCAGTTGGACATATGCACTTAAAAAATCCATACGTGAACTGCAAGTATTTTCATAGCCACTGCTGTTTCCTTGCCAAAATTCAGAAAAGAAAATGTGACGTTGCCCTCAAGATGTTTCAAATCATTTTGCATATAGGTAGACGCCAAGAAATGGGGTTTTCTTTCTCATAATTACTCGACATATAGCAATTGAAGCCAAGACGCCATTTTAGGAGTGTTATCATTTTAGAGAACTTGTAACTGGGATGTTATTGCAGTGCTTGCCAGGGTTCTAAATTCTTAAATGCCCTGCAGGCTCGTCTTTGGCCTGCTGTAGCCATGAACCGACATCTTAATGGTGCTTCTATTAGCCCACAAGGGTATCCTCCATTGTTACTCCTCCCCTTGACATCTGGCTACTGTTGCAACAATTAATTGCAGCCAAATGCCATTAAGATAATAAAATATCGACACTTTTCTGCACGAGGACATTATAGTAGATGACAAAGCAAATTCCAAGAAAATATCCGTGTTAAGCGAGATAACACAGAATAAATTACCCGATTTAGTAGAGTGGTTAGAGCAGTTGAAGAAAGAATGCCCTCTCTATTATCTTTTTAATCAACTCTAGCTTTTAGATAATAAAACCGCAGTTTGTTTATATTACAAAGCGAACACACCCACCACTCCATACCACACAAAAAACCTGCTATACTACTATTTCACTAGCAATGAAGGAATCTTCACAGCCATGGAAACCATTCACAGCTAAATATTGCTGTTCAGTTGAAGATCAAACATTCTTTGGCAACTTCAGCAGATGTAGGACATCAAAATCTGACATTTCCAAGAACATCAATGCTCCGGCACCGTCATTCAGAAGATTGTCATTCTCTGATCTTAGCCGTTCTTCGTCAACACGTATTAATGAGGATCTTGCACAATCTTTTGGGCCTGACTTGTATGATTTTCAATTGAGTGAGTTACGTTCCATAACACAGAATTTTTCTAGCAATTTCTTGCTAGGAGAGGGTGGGTTCGGGACAGTGCATAAGGGTTATGTAGATGATAATTTGAGGCAAGGTTTGAAGGCTCAGGCTGTTGCTGTTAAGCTTCTTGACATTGAAGGCCTGCAAGGTCACCGTGAATGGCTGGTAAACATAATTGATTTTCTCTTTACTGTTTTATGAATAACACTATTATTTTCATTATTATATATATCATGACAAATGGGAGATTATAATCCTTACAAGTGTTGACTTCCGGCTACATGCATAGTATTTTTAATTAAATTTTCTCAACTCCTTGCATAGTGGGCCTTCACTTGTACCTCGTTGAATTTGGTGCCTGGATAGGATCATAGGAACAGGAATGCACAGAGCAGTACCAGACGACTTCAATTCTATGTTTTTGCTGTGATGTTATATGCAAATTTACGATTCATTTCTTTTGAAGAAATAATATTTATTTATCTTGTCTTTAATCATGTTTAGTCTCATTTGCACTCAAGACTTATCCAAGTAATAATCCAATAAAGTTTGATTGAACAGAGTTTTCTTTATTTATTGCAGGCGGAAGTAATATTTTTAGGGCAACTTAGACATCCAAATTTGGTTAAATTGATTGGTTATTGCTGTGAAGAAGAAGAACGACTTCTTGTCTATGAATTTATGCCTCGAGGCAGTTTAGAGAATCACTTATTTAAAAGTGAGTCGATCAATTTTATGCTGCATATTTATTTTTCGAGTCATGATTTAGATCAACTTTCTAATTTGTGCAATTCAACCTGACTATTTCATATGGTAAAAGTCTTCTGAAAAGGCTAAACCTTTGACCTGATTCCACTTCACTGGTAAAAATGAGGGAAATGGGGCCGTGTACAGAGAAACATTCAGGAAGACGATGGGAAGGGTTATTTACTTGGTTTTGTTTCATTCGTTGACCATCACAGGGATTTCAGTGTCCTTGCCATGGAGCACGAGGTTAAAGATAGCAATAGGAGCAGCCAAGGGGCTAGCCTTCTTGCATGGTGCTGAGAAGCCTGTCATATACCGTGACTTCAAAACTTCCAATGTGTTGCTAGATTCTGTGCGTAAACATCTCTTTCTTTTCTCATTCTGATTAGTAGATAAACATACTTGACAAGTCAGGTTTTCCACATGATCCTGCTGTCAGGATTTTACGGTTAAATTATCAGATTTTGGACTCGCAAAGATGGGACCTGAAGGATCAGACACGCATGTTACCACCAGAGTGATGGGGACCTATGGATATGCTGCCCCTGAATACGTCTCAACAGGTATTTTCTTGTCTCAAAGCTTTCTCTTGGGCCCATAATAGACAGGTTCTGTGATGTTTATCCACACAAAACATTACAAGTCTGTCAGTTGCTCTAGAGCAAGCTAAAGACTACTGGGCTCAAAGCCCGATTCGAGGATTTGAATTGCATAAGCCATCATGGATAGATTTGAATTAATAAAAATATATCAAGAATGTGTATTATGACATGTAGCAGTTAATGTGAAATCTGACCATTGATAATGGCTTCTGTGAGAATGCATTACAGGACACTTGACAACAAAAAGTGATGTTTTTAGCTTTGGGGTGGTCCTACTAGAGCTGCTTACAGGGAGGAGAGCAACGGATAAATCAAGACCAAAGAGGGAGCAAAACATCATCGACTGGGCAAAACCTTACCTGACAAGCAGTCGCAGGTTGCGCTGTATTATAGATCCAAGACTTGCAGGCCAGTATTCTGTCAAGGGAGCAAAGCAGATGGCCCTGCTAGCACGACAATGCGTAAGTTTAAACCCCAAAGACAGGCCCAAAATGCCATCCATTGTCGAGGCTCTTGAAGCCCTACAACATTACAAGGACATGCCAGTGGCTTGTGGGCAATCGCAAGCATCGACAAAATCTGCAACGAGAAATGGAGTTTCCTCTGGAGGAAGGTTGGAAGGCAGAGGTGCAAGTTATAGGAAATCAGCTCCAGTTACATCAAGCAAGAAAACATAATTGATAATCTGTAATAATAAAATAGAAGGCTAAGTGTAATTTATTAGCATGTGTGTGTATGTTAATGGGATACGACCTGTGTAGATATCGAGTATGCAAATGGTACATGTCCATGGCCAAAATACATTACTACCTAAAGTAAAATCTGATATTTATCAGAGCATGAATATGTAATTAGTATCATTTTTGAGATATTTCATCTTTCTCCCTTTTCTTGCCCCTGCAGTGATAACTCTTAATCGTAAAATGTTTATAAATTAAATCAATATATCTATATTTAAAAAGATATCCAAACAAATGAGATGAATTTACTAATAGAAATATGTATATTTTTTAATTCCATCGTTATATCAAATTAAAATTTTACAAGTAGAATTGATTCTATAAAAAAGTTGTTTTTTTTATAGTTATTTTCATACTCTTTTCCAAATTAGGTATGATGGTTTTATTTAATTCATATTTTATCAGTTAATTTACTATTTAAAGAGTTATGTATAGTAGTTGCATTAGACTCGATGATACTCAGAATTTTCCCTATAGTTTACTTGCAATCCCAAGGTTTGTGAGTTTTTTTTGGACACCCTTAATTCACCTCACTGTTTTTTTACAAGGGAAGAATTCCAAATTAATTTCTAATACAGTAAAAAACCGATATTATGAATTTATTTTATTGTATCATTTGTTCCAAGAATTTATTTTTGAGGCATCGTTTGTCTTCCCCGCTTCTCCTGGCCTCTGCACTCTGCAGTGTTAATATTTCACCGTCATCTGACGTTGAACGTGTAAAAAGAATGTTTATAAAGTAGATCAACGTATCTAAATTTAAAAATATATTCAAATAAGTTTGATGAAATTACTGATAGCTATAAATCTGTATATTTTTTCATTTATTTATTATATTAAATCAAGATTTTACAAACATCTTATGTAGACTTGATTCTATAGAAAAGTTAGTTGAATAGCATCCATTGAGGTTGTTTTGATGTTTAAATTTGGTCTGAAAGTTGTTGTTTGAGCTTCTTTTTTTTTTAATTTTCTATTTATATTTAGACTTCTTTTCTAATTAGATTTGAAAACTTTATTTAATCTATATTTTATTAGTTAATATGGTCAATTTAGTTTTCTATTTAAAGAGTTTATGGTATTTGCATTATACTTATTGATATTCAAAATTTATTAAATCAAGATTTTTTCTATAGTTTAGCTGTAATTTCAAGGTTTGTAATTTTTTTTTTTGGACACCATCTCACCAAACCGAGGAACATTGGTTTTGGGGTATTTTAATCTTGGGTATTTATTTCTTTTCCATAATTTTTAAACATCTTGGGTATTTTAAATTTCTCTATTTTTTTATATTTTTTTATATGTAGTTTTTTTGTTCTAATAATCTATGCTATATGTTTTAAAATTTATTTATTATATACTTTTCAAGTCAAGCTGAGGATCAACTTTTAGTAAGTCTTAAGTTTGGTTGATTGAATTAGATTAACTCAAATGAATTATTTTTTAATTTATAAAATATAAAAATAACACTGTTTTTTTTAAAACAAATAAAAAAAGTCTACGCATTTTGCTAGGTTTTCTCACGAGCCCAACTTTTTGTTCTTTCTTTGCACTTACAACATTTAAACATTTTACACAAATATTGGAAAGGACCCATGAAGCAGCAAAGTCCCCTCTTTAGTTTCTTCTAAAAGCAAAAGATAATTGACTTTGTAAATATTTAACACTCGTTTTTCTTTTGAGTTTATGCTCTTTTGTTTTATCTTAGAGGTTATTTTTCTCATCAAGACAAATGATTTTTTAAAATGCATTATATAGTACACTTTATTTATATCAAATATAAAATTAAAAAAAATATAAATATAAATTACAACAATCTCTTTTAAACATTATAAAATTAAAAAAATAAATATTATTTTAAAAAAATTTAAACTAATATTTTATTTATTGAGAATTAGATTTCTTTATTTTTTCATATGTAGTTTTTCTGTTCTAATAATCTATGCTATATGTTTTAAAGGTTATTTATTATATACTTTTCAAGTCAAGCTGAGGATCAACTTTTAATAAGTCTTGAGTTTGGTTGATTGAATTGGATTAACTCAAATGAATTATTTTTTAATTTATAAAATATAAAAATAACATTGTTTTTTTTTAAGACAAATAAGAAAAGTCTACGTATTTTGCTAGGTTTTCTCACGAGCCCAACTTTTTGTTCTTTCTTTGCACTTACAACATTTAAACATTTTACACAAATATTAGAAAGGACCTATGAAGCAGCAAAGTCCCCTCTTTAGTTTCTTCTAAAAGCAAAAGATAATTGACTTTGTAAATATTTAACACTCGTTTTTCTTTTGAGTTTATGCTCTTTTATTTTATCTTAGAGGTTATTTTTCTCATCAACACAAATGATTTTTTAAAATGCATTATATAGTACACTTTATTTATATCAAATATAAAATTAAAAAAATATAAATATAAATTACAACAATCTCTTTTAAACATTATAAAATTAAAAAAATAAATATTATTTAAAAAAAATTTAAACTAAACAATTTAAAAATATGAGAGAGGAGGTATTAGTTTAAATTTAAATAAAAAAATAATGCAAACTAAAAAATACATACAAAAAATGAGGTATTAATAAAAAAAATTGTAAGAAAATAATAAGAGAAAGAGAAAAGGATATATATTAGGAGTCTATAAGTATGGTAAGTTAGGTCCTTGTACTTAGCCAACTATCCAAGCCTAAAAATGTTTGGGTTTGGAAATCTAGTCCCACGCTATATATATATATATATATATATATATATATATATATATATATATAAAACAAGGGGTGAACAACATGATGATTGCTATTTTTTATTTACAAATTATTTTTAAAGCAAAACAACATATTGTTTGACGTGGCAACATTGCCTACTTCCTAATTTTTGAACAACTAAAGTGGCTCGAAATTTGTTGGAAGTTGGGTTTTGACTTTTAAAATAAAAAAATTATTTTAGTTATTTTTTATTTTAAAAAATAAAAATTATTATAGAAATCTTAATGAACCTATTTATGACCTTAAAATAAAATAAAAATTAAAAAAAACCTGAAATAACAAAACTTTTCAATGATTGATATATTTTTTTGGTAAGATGAAGGCCATAAATCCTTCGACGCCAATCTTGTTTACTGTGGTTGTCAAAATCATGACAAATAATAATTGTTTTTCGTTGTTTCTTGCCAAATTTCTCTTTTATATCTCAAACTTATATATTAAAAAATAAAAAAAAATTAAATTTTAGATCAAAATAAAAATTATTGTGAATTTAGGATTGATGATGTATTTTCTCTTTGTTTTATATTTTTATTTTTTATCTTTTATCTTTTAATTTGATAATTCTAGCGTAATTTTAAATTTAATCTCATTTAATTATTCCATGAAAGGATTTAATAAAAAGGAAAAGGAAAGGTGAATTTTTTATTTTTAAAAGGGAAGATGCCATTGTAAACAGTGAAGTAGCCGGGAAACCTAGTTCGTGATATTGATTTTAAGAGTATAATTAAATAAAATTATAAAATGCCGTTATAAAATTCTGATTGATAAATAAATAACAGAATTACGCACATATCTTCAAAAGCCTAACATGCGCCGCTGGGACAACAAAAAAGATTTGCCATTTAATTCCTAAGAACAAAGCCTATTATAAAATACCGGGGAATAAAAAAAGAAAGAACAGGAAGAAATGATGCTTTGTCTGTCCAATTGAGAGGCTCACACTCTCAAGGTTCCCGCACTCAGACGACGGTCTACCATATTTTTCCTAGTCAACTCGTGGTGCTCGACGTCCCTTGTCAAGGGAGAGGAGAATGACTTTTGCAGCAACAAGGAAGAATCCCCTCTTTATTTTCTCCTCACTATTTCTGGTAAACATACTGTAATATAACTCTGCTATCCTTACTTTCCATGTGTTCATTCCCTTTCTAACACTAATTTCAAATGGGCAATTCGCTTATGCACACCTGCTTATATTTCCTGCTAAAACTCTCTGTTGGACTCAGTTTGTAACTGACTCGAAGCTTCTGTCTTGGACTCCAACAAAAAACTGCTGCTTGTGGGATGGTGTGACTTGTGACCTTCAAACTGGTTATGTTGTCGGTCTAGACCTCAGCGATAGCTCCATTACTAGTGGAATCAACGGCTCTACCAGTATCTTCAGTCTTCATCACCTCCAGTATCTCAACATAGCGGGAAATGAATTGTTTTCCTCTCCCTTTCCATCAGGATTTAGTAAACTTTCGAGCTTGACTCATCTCAACCTTTCATGGTCAGGCTTTTTTGGTCAAGTTCCGGCTGAAATTTCATTTCTTAGAAAGTTGATATCTCTTGATCTTTCTTCCTATCCGTTTGGATTAGAGGAACCTGTAACACTCCAAAATCCAGATATTGAAACACTTGTAGAAAACCTGACTAGGCTGAGGGTGCTCCACCTTGATGGAATAGACCTCTCCATGGCTGAGAGTAGGTTGTGGGCGGTCCTGTCAACAAAACTTCCTAACCTTCGTGTCTTGGGTTTGTCAAATTGTAATCTTGCTGGGGTATTGCACCCTTCTCTTTTACAACTTGAGCAACTTACCGATCTCCAGCTAAGTGGAAACAACTTTTCATCAAGAGTACCTGACTTCTTAGCCAAGTTTTCTTCTTTGAAAACTTTGAATCTAAGATATTGTGGGTTGTATGGAATTTTTCCAAATAGTCTGTTCTTGATGCGCACTCTGCGTTCTCTTGATGTGTCGTACAATTCTAATCTCACTGGAACTTTGCCAGCAGATTTCCCATCAGGCAGCAGACTTGAAGTTATTAACCTCTCAGGAACAATGTTTATGGGGAATTTACCGCATTCGATAGTTAATCTTGTCTTCCTACAAGATTTAGAAATTTCTCAATGCAGTTTTTCCGGATCAATTCCTTCCTCATTTGAAAATCTCACCGAGCTTCGTTATCTTGATTTTGGAAGAAATAATTTCAGTGGTCCAGTTCCATCTCTGGCTTTATCAGAAAAGATCACTGGATTGATATTTTCCCACAATCATTTCTCAGGTACCATTTTTCTTGTCTTTGGTAGGTTTAACAAAATAAAAATCTCTATATTCATAGCAGCTATTTTACAGGATTTATTCCTTTGTCTTATGCGAATGGGCTGAACTATCTTGAAGTTCTCGACTTGAGGAACAACTCATTGAAGGGAATGATCCCTCCAGCTCTTTTCACGAAACCCTTATTGAGGTGGCTAGATCTTAGCCAGAACCAGCTTAATGGACAGCTAAAAGAATTTCAGAATGCTTCATCTTCCCTATTGAGGGTGATGCACCTGAGTGAAAATGAATTGCAGGGTCCAATACCAGTGTCAATCTTCAAAATAAGAGGGCTTAGTGTCCTGGGGCTTTCTTCCAACCAGTTCAATGGCACCATAAACTTTGAGATGATCAAAGATACTAACGAGCTTACTACACTCGATCTCTCTGACAATAACTTCTCCTTTGAGGTTAGTGGTGTCAATTCAACCTTGTTTTCTCATATTGGAAAGCTCGGTTTGGGTTCCTGTAATTTAAAAGAAATTCCAGGTTTTCTGACAAACCTGATGAATTTGTTTCATTTGGACCTTTCTAATAACAAAATCAAGGGTGAAATACCTAAATGGATTTGGAAAGTAGGCAACGAGAATCTGGTATATCTAAACCTATCTAACAATATGCTATCTGGTTTTGAAAAACCAATTCCAAATCTTTCTCCTGGTAACTTGGCTGTTCTCGATCTTCATTCCAATTTGCTGCAGGGGCCCTTCCTTATGCCACCACCTTTCATCATCCATTTAGATTACTCACACAACCAGTTTTCATCCTCCTTGCCATCCAGGATTTTCGAAAACCTGACCTATGCTAGTTTCGTGTCCCTATCAAGTAATCACTTCAATGGGGAAATTCCGTTTTCAATGTGCGAGACGCGGAACTTATTTGTCCTAGATCTGTCTAAAAATCACTTCAATGGCTCCATTCCAGGGTGCCTGGGTAATTCCAACAGTTTCTTGAAGGTGTTAAATCTGCGAAACAATGAACTACATGGAATCCTGCCAAAAAGGTTCGCAGAGAATTGCACTTTGAGAACTCTCGATGTCAATCAAAATCAGTTAGAAGGGCCCCTGCCAAGATCACTGGCCAACTGTGGAGATTTGGAAGTCTTAGACGTTGGCAACAATTTCTTGAATGGTTCTTTCCCATTCTGGTTGGAAACTTTGCCCCTGCTACGAGTCCTTATCTTGCGGTCCAATTTCTTTGGTGGTTCAATCATTTATTCTCCAAGTAAAACTTCATTCCCTCTGCTACAAATAATTGATCTAGCTTCCAATAAATTCCGGGGCAATTTGTCGTCTGAATGGTTCAAGAGTTGGAAGGGGATGATGAAGCAGGAAAAGAAATCACAGTCTAGCCAAGTTCTCAGATATAGTTATTTGGTGCTAACTCCATTCTACTACAAAGATTCTGTGACATTGGTAAACAAAGGGTTGAACATGGAGTTGGAGAAGATCTTGACAATCTTCACCTCTATTGATTTATCCAACAATCTGTTCGGGGGTGAGATTCCTGAAAAAATAGGAGATCTTGATTTACTCTACGTACTCAACTTGTCAAATAACCATCTCACAGGCCAGATTCCTACTTCATTTGGAAAACTCAAGGAGCTTGGTTCTTTGGACCTGTCAGAAAACAGACTTTCAGGTACGATTCCTCAACAACTCACCACATTAACCTTTCTCTCAGTTTTAAAACTCTCACAGAATCTACTCGTGGGAGAGATACCGCAAGGCAATCAGTTTGGGACATTCACATCAGCTGCTTTTGAAGGGAATATTGGACTGTGTGGCCCTCCATTAACCAAGAACTGCTCTCATGGATTGCCTCCAATGGAGCCGAATGCCGACCATGGAAATAGCACTTGGGGTATTGATTGGAACTACTATTGGATTGGATTTGGCTGTGGAGGTGGACTGGGCCTAAATATTGGTTTTGTGGCAGGAACTTTTGCCATCAATATCTTTATGAAGAGAAGGGGAAGAATAAGAAGAAGAAGAAGAAGAAGATTTCCAGTACTTTCGATGGTCCAAGAATTGTATTCTGCAGATATGATATTGCAATGAAACGAATCCCAAGCCAAAATGTAGCAAACGTTACGCTTCAATAAATGATAAAGGTTAGACTTTCGATTTTACGCTTCAATAAATGATAAAGGTTAGACTTTCGATTTAATTATTTGTTCCAATCCATCACAATAACATACTACTCCTTTTCAGACATCTTACTAAACATTTCCAGTGGACCGGACACAAAATCTCAATGAACTTGAGCCACTTTAAGTTTTAATGATACTGGGATTCAGACCTAAAAAATCTCAATACTACGCTTGTTATTTTCAGTGGATTAAAGTTGGGCTGAAGGCTTATTACGCTTTGGGAAGCTGGGGTGAACAGCATAAACCATTGCTTCAAATCCAAGCCCTAATATTCCAACCATATTTACGAGCACCATTTTCGGTAAAGAAAGCAGAGGTTGCAATCAAGATGCTTTGAGCCCAAGCAAAGATCACTTGCAAGTGCCTTAAATTGATGACTCTACCATTAAGACAATGAAAAGAGGTCTCATAGTCCAAAAAGCATTTAAAAGAACTTCGTGCATCGCAAATCACCCGAAATCCGCCTTGAAGAAATTGTGACTAGCTAGCTTGCTTTGTTCAAAATCAAGACGGGAAGGCGTCTACTTTAAACTATCAAAAATGGTTGACTTTGCATGAAAATTAGATCCGGTCTTCTGCTCATGGCCTAACATAGGTAAAGTTGACTTGTCTACTGGCTAAAGAAAATGGGTAAATCTTCAATAAAAAGAAGAAAAATATAGAATGATAAATTGAGATAGTATTGTCCCTCTTCAAGGTGAACTCAAGTTCTAGCTTTCTGCTTAACAGATACGGAACAGAAGTAAAAGTGACAGCCAGGACATTTACATAGTAAATCTTGACACTAACATGTTAAGAATGGCAGAAGATACAAGCTAGCCAAGGGAGTGGAGGAGGCTTCAACATTACAAAACGTAGCACATGGAGTAAATTCGTCCAGGCCCTGCAAATATTATATGAACTGCCAATAAAAACAAGTATATATTATGGCCACAAGAAGAATCCTCTTTCTCTTGGAGGACGCGTGAGAACTGCACTAGCTAATAAAGAAGAGAAGAAAAGAAAACAACATGCACTTGTTTAAGAGCGTGACCACATCACCTCAATACTTTCCTTCACTTCTCAGCATAAATATTTAGAATTCATTAATCTTTGCAAATTATTAAGCACCAAAAGCAAACGAAACATTTTACTAAGTCCCAATCAAAAAATGGCCTTCAACAGCAAGCCCAAGAAACCTTATGCCATCCCATCTCAATCTAAATCCAATCTATGCACCACACTTTTCTTCATTGTTCTCTTCACTATCCCAGCCCTTTTCCTCCTCCATGCCCCAACCACCTCCATTTGCACCACCTTAATAGCCAACCATGCCAGGCCTTGGTCAGGTGATCTACGCGATGCAGAATTTGCATGGAACCGTCTTGCCTTCATTGAAAATAAACCCCCTCCAGTCAAGCTCAAGATTGCTGTTTTCTGTCGCAAGTGGCCTCTTGGCACAACCCCTGGTGGCATGGAACGCCATGCCTACACTTTACACACTGCCCTAGCTCACCGCGGCCATCAAGTGCATATCTTCACCTCTCCTGTAGATGAAAATAGCCCATCCGTTTCTCATGCTAGTGTAATATCTTATCCACAAATTCATTTTCATGAAGGGGAACCGGGCAAGTGGATACATAACAAAGCATGGAAGCAATTTGAAGAGGAGAATCAGCGTGCAAAACCATTTGATGTGGTTCACTCGGAAAGCGTGGCTTTGCCTTATTGGTTAGCTCGCAGAGTTCCAAATCTTGCAGTTTCTTGGCATGGTATAGCTCTTGAAGGCTTACAATCAAGTATTTTCCAGGAATTGGCACGAAAACCAAATGAGGCCATCACTCCTTATTTCAATAGAAGTCTACAAGGTTTTGTCCCTAAAGTGCTTGATGAGATAAGGTTTTTCAAGAAATATAAGCATCATGTTGCTATTAGTGATAGTTGTGGTGAGATGCTTAGGGATGTGTACCAGATTCCTAGAAGAAGAGTTCATGTAATTGTCAACGGTGTAGATGAAGATGATTTTGGAGAAGACGTGAGCTTAGGCCACGAGTTTAGGTCTAGAATTGGCGTCCCAGTTAATGCTAGTTTAGTACTCGGTGTGGCTGGAAGATTAGTGAAAGATAAAGGGCATCCACTTCTTTATGAAGCATTTTCCGAGTTCATGATAGAACATCCTGATGTTTATTTAATTGTGGCAGGGTCAGGTCCATGGGAGCAAAGATACAAAGAATTAGGCCCTAGAGTCTTGGTTTTGGGATCTATGAGTCCATCTGAACTGCGGGCATTCTATAACTCCATTGATATCTTTGTGAACCCAACACTTAGACCTCAAGGCCTTGATCTTACACTCATGGAGGCAATGATGAGTGGGAAGCCAGTTATGGCATCACGATTTCCCAGTATTAAGGGCACCATTGTTGTTGATGATGAGTTTGGTTTCATGTTTTCTCCAAACGTGGAATCATTATTGGAGACCTTGCAAGCTGTGGCGATGGAAGGATCTAGAAGACTAGCTCGAAGAGGGAAGGCATGCCGGCAATACGCTGCTTCGATGTTCACTGCCCGTAAGATGGCACTGGCATATGAGAGGTTATTTCTCTGTATCAAAAATGAAACCTTTTGCACCTATGATTAGTTAGATTATAGTTTTATTTATTCTTTTGATTTTAAATTTTTATTTTTATTTTTATAACAAGCAGTGTGTTATGCATTTAACACACTGCTTGAGTTGGTTTACTCTACAAAATCATTTAGGATCATTTTAAGGAGACAGGAAAAAAGATTTATCCTTCTTCATGTAGTTTCAGATTCAATAAACCTTCTAATGAAAGGAAACAATCAAACTGTGAGGTGAGCATCTTCATGATCTTGTGGTCTACCAATGTTAAATTTGATTGACTTGGTTTCAGGTCAAAATCTTTGATAAAAAGAACATCCTCTTTATTCTTTTGGTTTTAATTTTTTTTTTTTATAACAAGCTGTGTGTTATGCATTTAACACCTTGCTTGAGTTGGTTTCCTCTATAGAATCATTTAAGGAGACAAGAAAAAAGATTTATCCTTTTTCATGTAGTTTCAGATTCAATAAACCTTCTAATGAAAGGAAACAATCAAACTGTGAGGTGATCATCTTCATAATTTTGTGGTCTTCCAAAGTTGAATTTGATTGACTTGGTTTCAGATCAAAATCTTTGATAAAAAGAACATCCTCTGCTGCAAAACTAATTTTTCCCCCCAGGTAGCAAGTACAAGTAAACATTGATAAAGCTAAACAACTGCCTCCCATTGTCTACTTGAACCTAGCCACGCCATAATCTTAGCAACCTCTTAAAACAGCGGTGTCATGCTCGAAATACGTTTTGCTTCAAACTGGTCATAGGCATGTCTGGTTCTCAAGAATAACAACAAGCTAGAAGTTAAGCCCAACACCGATAAGCATCCCCACCACACAAACGTTAAGAAATAGCACTGCCTTCCCATGCACACCGCGGAGTCAGTGATGATGCTTAGGCTAGAGCTTACATGAGAATCATACACTATAGCTGCTAGAAAACCATAAACAAGTGATCCTATTGGGATATTGGTGATAAGAATGTTGTGATTGACACCTACACTATTTGGCCCAAATAGCTCAGAAGTTATTGAAACTGCTGCGGCAAAGATGAACCCAGAGCTCAATCCAACTAATGCAGTGCTTATATGCAATGCTACTGCATTGCCTGATGCAACGAGCAAGAAGAAGGCTATTGGGGTTGGCACAAGGGCAATGGTTAGCCACGCGGTCCTTGCAAAGTACATCTTCCTGCAGAAGACATCATTACTGTTTAGCTTAATGTAATGTCTAGACTGCAACATCTCAAGGATTTTGCAGCACTTTGTTTAGTATTATGACTGCAAATCAATTGAAGGTGAAGGCACCAGTGTTTATGCAGTCTGATGCAGCTGAAATTAGAAGTTTAGAAACAAAACAATGTACGATCACTTACGCTCGCATGTAGTCTGGTGCTGCTGAAAGTAAGCGGCCAAAAAAGGAGAAGGATGAATAGAGAGTTACAAGAGTTGTAGTGTTTGCACTTTGTCCAAGTGATTGTGCTATTTGACCTAAATTGTTGCTGTACACAAGGCCAATGGTACCCCCACAGACATATGCAGTGTAGTATAGCCAAAAATCCAACCTGCTTACCAGCAACGACACAGGGTGCTCTTCCCCAAGCATTGCTAATCGATCTTTCTTAACCATTGAATCACAGCACCCTTCTTTTTCACCACTGCTTTTCCGCCTTTTAATTTCATACAGAGTTTCATCTCCATTTTCATGATAACTCGACTCACGGGTAATGAGCTCTTTGTGAAGCTCGAGATCATCAACATCTACAAGAATGAAGCCAGAGCCATGAAGGCTGAAACTAGAATGGATGGTCCGGTGAAACCATTCTCTAGCATAGACAATACCAGGGATACATAATGGGAAAATTAGTAGAAAAATTGCTCCCCCAAGGAGTAGACGAGCTCTCATTCCATCAGATGAACTTGAACCAAAGAGAAGAAGATAAATTCCTGTGAGGATGGCTAAGAAATTCAATATTAGAAATATAAGGGAATCACGGCGGACTCCATCAGGAGGAAGGGGGTCTAAAGATGGTTGACGAATAATGGGGATCAGTGATACAACGGAAGTGATGAGGGGAATAAAAGCATTTAAAAGAAGATATATGTCGTTTGATGATGAATCTATTGCATTGCCAGCGAGAGTGTATAGGGCTGCACTCACACCATTGAAGGCTATCGTGAGGGATAAAGCTAGGGGCCGGTTAGCTGGGAAATTTTGGATGCAAAGAACAAAACATACAGTGTTGAACCAACAAATACTACATCCAGCCAACAAACAAAGAAGAAACACCTGCAAACAATTTTTCACTGATCAGAAAGTTTTTATGATGATGGATGGCTTTAGAAGAAGAAAATTTAGGAAAATATAAGCACACTCTACTATACTTCATCATATACTTCAATGAAATTATAATCCTATGTCTATTCCCCATTGAAACACAGAATGCATTTACAGTGAGAACAGCGAACAAAGCCTAAGCATCTATACTTGACATTGTTTTCTGTCCACAACAGACTTGCATTGTTTCTCTATATTATTTAGATAACTGCGCTTTCTCACACCACCATGCCACAAACAGCACTCCAGATATATACCCAGAGGACTCTGGATCTTAATTCTTAATACTGCAGAATTTCACAATCTTGAAGAACAAGCACAGAGGAGCCACAATTTTTTTCAGCTAAACATTTTCTATTTTTCTCTTTATCGGGTTGAGGTCTTGTTCTCACTGCCGTAAGGGGGGGAAAGACAAAAAAGAAGAGATATCCGTAAGAGCAGGAAAGAGTTCCCTTTTTCTTACTTGTTACTTGCATGTTGAAATCGTCTTTTCCTTCTGCCTTCTTTTTTTTTTTTTTTTTTAATTAAGAGATACATATATTTAGAGTTCATCTTTTACTTTGCAATATCAAGCTTTAGTCAACAAGGATACATTTCCAAATGGAGAATTTCGTTCCCCTCCTCTGCTTTTCAATGGAAAGTGCTACAGGACTAATTACGTGCCCCTTTAATCTACTTAAAAGGGAAAAGTACGTGCTAAATCGTTTATCACATGAAGAAACTCTAAAAGCAGTTCCTTTTCAAAAGTAAAGGCAAGGTCCCCTTAAGAAGGTCAAATAAATTAGTATGGAAAAACTTCAAGAGGAAAAATTATGCTGAAAGAGAAAACGAAACATTCGTAGTACAGATCACAGAATTTCTAATTAAAGACAGGCACATATTCGTGTATCACGTTCCATAAAGACAGCTAAACATATTCATCTAAAACATGCCATCACGTCCAATAGACTTGAGGAAAAACAACTTTAATTCATCATATCTAGTGTTTTACATGATGGGATTTACGTGCCACCCTATCAAGTATTTACATCAGAAATCATAGTAGCCACCAGGTACAGATATTTTTCAAGTTTTGGCACAGCCAAGGGAAATCAAATAAAAAAGTAAAGGGAAGAACCAATGGAGATATGAAATCTACCATATCCCGCCAGGCGCCACAAAAGCAAGGAGAGGAAGGATGACAAAAGGACAAAATCAACTAGACAAGCAAACAAACAATCTCTATGACAACTACCTGTTGTTGGGCATTTGGTGCAATATTCTTATCAGCAGTATATGGTAGAAAATTTGTGGCATAGATGAAGAAATGAATAATGAGGTTCGAGAGAGTTTCTACATCTAAATTGGAGGACAAAGAGGTTCCTTTTCATGGAAATCGACCAGAGGCTACATGTTGTCCAACATCAACACTTGAGACAGTTCATGGTTTTCGTACATAAACAAAACATTGTAGATGGTATTCTACTACGCCTTTTTCCCAAAACAATTTCCCTTCTTTTCAAATTACCAGAACAAATGTCATAAGTTCAATGTCGTAACATTTGACGCAGCAGGACCAGTACAGTACGTGCAAGTGCATTCAATATCCAGCAATAATTTCTAGTTACTTCTGTCGAGTGGCCTCTGATATGATTATCTAATCTCAGACATCAGACTGGACTTTCAGCTTCTTTACTGGTGTTGTGGTTCGAACAATAGTCAAATTTGGTAACACCTGGGACTCCTAATTTATAAATTTGTGATTCAAGTTCCAAAAGGATGGCTCCATTTTATTATTAACAACCTGTAAGGCTTTGTCACCATATTTGACCTTATGCTATTCCTGTTTAAACGTGTTTTTTCATAAAAATAAATAAAATAAATAAATATATATTATTTAAATAAAAAATATTTTAAAAAACAATTATTTACACTAACAATAATATCCGGTGTTTAAATCTTCTGGCCACGAACATCTGAAAAAAGAATTCAAAAGGGAAAAAGGTTGATGATTGCTTTCCGGAAGTGACAAGGCAAACAATGTTGGACCGTGATTAACTTGAAAGGTGGAAATCTTGATAAAAACCGACGGCTCCCTTTTGTACTTGTGTCTATTTTCGACTTTAGATAAAAGCAAAATAATTGCTCTTGACATGATGATATGAAATCAAAAAACAGCATGCCTGTTCCCCGTTGAAAGAAAGGAAAGGACATATATATATATATATATTCTCGTGTATTTCCTGATTGAAAAAATAGAATAATCACGATCAGTGATTCAGATTTTTCTTTTCTATTCAATTTGAAATTCAAGCATACGATAAATAACTTAAATAGTAATTTAAAAAGAATTATTTGACACTGGCAACTAAAGTTGTATACTTTAGAAGGTATTTGTAACTGTAGTTAATTAGTTTTTAAAATATATTAAAACAATATTTTTCATGTTTTAAAAATTATTTATGACATGCAATATAAAAATATAAAAAAATTCAATTTAAAAAAAATATCATTGAAAGCACAATTCTAAATAATGGTTGGTGAATAAAATAGTAGTATTTTTTTTCTATAATATTTTTTCTTTAAGAAGTTCGTCACCGACGTTCTGGATGATTCTATTAATATTTTATATTTAAACTCACCAATAATTCACCTTTTCTTTTTTCCAATAATTAATTTGAAAAGGTTATGCCATGGAAAAGAGAGGATAGAAAAGGCAAAAGAGATGCGATGACGAATGTTACCTGGCATTTTGCATCATTAATCATATCGCACGTATTAAAATATTCGAGAGCACTCTTTCTGGAAACTGGAAAGGAGAGAGCCATGTGGAGGGCTACGATTCGACCTAATAAACTCTTCTTATTTGCGTTTCCATGTCCCTCTTTTAGAGCATATTTTATTAATATATAATGAATATTACTTCAGATTTATTTTCAGAAAAGTTGTTAATTTCTAGTAAATAAGAGTATAAAAAAATAAATTAAATATAAAAAATGCCTCAAATGCTGATACGATCAGGAGAGAGTGGGTATTCCAGCAGGGGTAGCAGGCAACAGAAGAACTAGGCAAATTATCGGCTATTAATAGAAACTTGCAGTGTATCTTCAAGAAATTAAGACTCGTAAATGGAAATTAAAACAAAAAACCCAACATTAGAGCCATTATACTCGCAAATTCGATAATCATACCGCTTAATCTGAGACGCAAGTTCAAGAAAGATGGAAAAAACCTTGAAGCATGAGATTGGTTTCAAAATCGACTCCATGAAAACAACAGAGATCCTATTGCCATAAATAAATCTCATGTTAGAGAAAGAACAAGGGAGAACATACCAGGATATAAGGCAAGGAGATGATGTCCCTCATGACAAGCCATTGAAGACCGTAACCAAACAACCCCATGAAAGCAGCCATGAAAAGAACTACCCATAATGGAAAATACAAGAGAGCCAGCCCTGAAGACCATCCAAAAACCTTTCCAAGATCAGAGGCAACAGCCAAGTAATTCAATTGCACCTGAGAGATCCCGAGAATGGATTTTAAATCAGATGAATAAGCAGAGAAATCGAAATTTGTTCCTGTAAATGCTTGAATCCATACAGTTGCCACCAATATCATCCACTTCCTTGACTGTCCTGCCATGGACACTCTGTGCTATTAATATATCTCCAAAAAAAGACGCCGGAGATAACAAGTTGCGGCGGCGGTTGGAGCCTGATGGCCTTGTCGTCGAATGTTCTAAATTGTTTGAGAAATCGCGTCTCTCAGTACCTCTACGTGGCCGCATTTATACATAATCAGTTTTTTTTTGGTGCGAAAATGATGTCAGTGGTGACCCCTGGAGCCCGATACCTTTCGTCCTTTGCTTGATAGAAATGTTTTTCTAACATTTTACCTTATTCACATTCGGAATTTATTAGCTTTTTTTCTTTTAATCCCATACGGAGATCAAGTGCCTAATTACTTTATATTAAGTAAAACAATAACTAAAACAACTTTGAGTCTTACTGTTAATCAAATACTTCAGTGCTAGAACCATATTGCCATGGATTCAGTTGTTCATCATAAATAATACTTTTTTTAAATTATCATGCTTTTAATTTTATCTTTTAAAATTATAACATCATGTATTTTTTTATATTTATTTTAATTTGTGTTATCTAACATGGTATGAGTTTTAAGAGGTGTTTGGTGATGAATTGATCTTCAATTTAGAAATAAAAATTAGATTGGTGATGGAAATTAAAATTGAAAAGAAAATATTATTTGAAAAAAACAAAATATGTTACTTTAGATTTTGGTTTTGATAAATTTATTTTGATCTTTAAAATTTTAATTTTTCTATTCTTTTATCCTTATTATTTAAAAATTTATACTTCGATATCAAATTTTATTTTTATTATAATTCAATTCTAGATATTGAGAAAAAAGAGAAATGAACACTGTAAAATTTTAAAAGGAAAGAAATGCTTGGATAGCCACATTCTAATAACATAAAAGGTCTATATTTGTGTCTATAAATTTATTTTCTAAAATATAGTGCTTTTCTATAACAATATTAGAAAAAATAGATCTCCATCTAGTTCTTTATTAGTTAAATTTTTGTTTTATAAAGTGATTTTAAGGTATTTTAGGTTTGGAGATTGATTTATTAAAATTAATATAGTGTTTTTTAAGATATTTTCAAGTTGAAACAAGCTAAAAATTAAAGTTTTTTTTTAAATATAAATCTCAATTTCTCAATAAAAAAAAATGTCCAGAAAACTATTCAATAAGTGATATGTCACTTGATTTTAACAACTATAGTAAATGATATATCCTTGCTTCTTAAAAAAAAATAATTAGTGCGAACCAAGGCATTTTTATTATAGGCTGAATATGTGGGCCCAACCTATTATGCCTATTATTTATTGCATGGACTTTTTGTATTTTTTCTTCATATTATTTTTTATTTAAATATTTATTAATTTCTTTTTTCTTATTTTTAAATCGTTTGATTTATCTTTATTTTTAAATAGTGATTCATCTTTTAAAAATAAAAATTAGTATCATAATAATTTGAAAAAATTAGTTTAATTTGTCTCCAATTTTTTTTCTTGTTATATTTTATATAAATTAGTTATATTTATATGGTGTATTTATAAAAATAAAAATCATTTGCTATTAGTAACAACAATTAATCTTTAAAATAAAATAAAAAGAATAGCAGTGTAAAACATTTACACATGCATCTATTTTTTACTTATACCACGAGATGAGCTCTCTATTTTAATATCTAATCAGTCTCAATAATTTTTTTTTTAATTTATTAATTTATATATTCTTTAAAATTTCTTTTGTAAATCATAAAAAAATATCCTTTTATTTTCCGATTAAAAAAAATTACAACACATAAAAACACATTCATAAGGTAGTTGTGTCTTTATTTTATGTTAAAAATTGACTCGAACCCCTTTTCGTATAACTTTTCTCTAATTTCACAGTCGACAAAACTATTCCTGGCAAAAAGTGTTTGTTATGGTTTTTATTAGTATGAAGATGAGTGAAAAAAGTCACTAGAAAAAAAAAAAGTGAGTAAAAGCATCAGGTTGGTTATATTCCAATAAAAAATGATTGATCTTTACGTTGATGGTGGTTTTGTCTTGGAGAAAGGAGTTTGAAAAGGGATATCTTTTTTTACTTATGTTGGGAAAAATAAATCAGAATCTAGAAGGGTTTTTGTTATTTTGTTTGATTTTAAATTTATAAATTTGTTAAAAGGTATTTTGGGATTAGAAATTAGCTTTTGTAATTATAATTTTTTAAAAATAAATTTAAAAAAATATAATTACTTAGATTTATATAAGTGTTTGGTAAAAATTATAATTGAAGTTTAAATATATAAAAAACATGTATAAAATATTTGGGAGTTACATGACTGTGGTTGTTTTTCAAAGTAATTTTTACTTAAAAATATATTAAAATATTTTTTTTATTTTTTAAAAATTATTTTAGATATAAGTGGATCAAAATAATCTAAAAATATAAAAAATATTAATTTAAAATAAAAAATAACTTTTTAAAAATAACTTTTAAAATGAAAAAACAAACAAAATTTTAGAAAATTCAATTATAAAAACTCCTTCTCAAAACTGTATTTTAAACTTAATTTTTTAATAAATCTCATAATAAAAAACATAATTTAATATATTACCAAACATTTTACTGCAATTTTTTACACCACTTCCGTAAAAGTTGCAAGATAACAAACGCAGCCTGAATCAGTTATAGAATTCAATGCTCGATGACATAATGTTTATTTAAAAGCTTTGTTTGCCATTTAAAATCTTTTTTTTTTGTCAGACGAGAGAACTACATAATTATGTAGTGTACAAATTGGAGTAGTTCTTTAATGTCATCGTCGTGGTTTCTTTGTGAAGTCACTAACCCACAGATTTTGTTCTCTCGATTTTGGAATTTACTGCATGATGACATAACTATGTTTAACATTTATAAGCTCCGTTCTCTCGATAGTAAATAATTTGGTGTTTTTTTTTTGTACCATTGTAGTATTCGGCACTTCAATCTAGACATTACCCAAATTGTTGTCGTTTAATCAATGGCGAGTCATGATATCACTGTCATTTTAGCTTCCTTTTTTTTCCTAGATTACATACCTTACGCTTTGTCATATGTTAAACAGGTTTAGGGCTGACTGTACATTGCTCTACCTCCAATGATAGCTAAGATTAACAAAACCAAAATTTCTTAGCTTCAGTTAATTTGGAGTGTTTAGGACAAGAACACACCATTATGACATCATGGTGGCCAGCATATTTGATGATAAGTTTAACGACAACCTTGTCAATATAGTTGAGCAGGCTCCATTAGCCTCTCTTCCTGTTTCCTTTGCTGCCTCTGGGATTTCATCGAGCTCGTTCACACCCCCACTGTATAATCCTACAACTTTAGGAAACCTCACTTCAACATGTACAATGGCACCCAGTTCCTTCGGAGTGCAGCGGCTTGTGAGCTGACAGATTAAAAAAGGGGATATGTTAATTGATCAAAGAAAACTAAAACCAAAGAAACTCACCAGGCTCATGACCTGAAGATTATGGGTTCGAATCCTGCCCCATCAATGAATTCTTTATTCCATTATGCTATCTCTGCATAAATACCTCTTGAAATAAGAAGACAATTGCAGTTCTACAGTACTGAGGACGATCAAAGCAGATTTGCTACACCTTTCCTTTGAGGTGCCTGCCATATTTTTTTAAGAAAATTTCGTAGATTTGCTACACCTTTCTTTCATAGAAGAATCAAAGAGATGCCTCTCGGGTATGCTTTTGAAATTTACGCATTGCACACGTCAAACAAAGGACACATTCTATTTTTCTTAAAAAAAAAACTTTTCTATGATGCTGCACCGTAAAAATTATTGGTTTCAGCTTCATTTTAGCCAACTCCACCCTGTTGTTATTGACCCAATTAGTGTTGGATATGAGGGCGATTGAAATGAGGACATGATTCGCTAAGGGGATGGTGAGGATCCTTTAAATTTTTTTTGAGAATCTCATGATCTTCCCATGCAGAGGTAACTAAATATAGAACCCATAACAATAAACACATTGCTTTTCATTTATTGTCAGAGCTGATTAGTTGATCGAGTTGATTTCGTTCTAATGTTATTTGCAGTGCTTATATAATGTCATGTTGTTTACGTTTTGTTAATATTTGCAGCTATAATCTTTAGGTTCGAGAATACGTTTTTCAAAGCTAGTTATTCATATATGGAATGAGATTAAGAAGTTGTATCTAAAAATAGGATTTGATTTAGAACTGGTTTTGAAAATGTTGTATAGTATGGTTCGTGTACATATATGTTCTGTGAGGGATCTGGAGCCTAAGTTGCATTGATTTTTTTATTTTTTTTCTAAGATTGATTCACGAAATAACAATGGATTTGGAAGAATATGTCGTGTCTTTAAGTTTTTCTTTCTCTCTGGTTGTTCGTGATAGGATTTCAAAGGTGCTCCTTAAGAATTAGTATTCCTTGATTAATTGGCCTAGATAGCTAGGTAAAAAATGATTTGCTTAGCATTTCCTGCTACCCGATTAGCATTTCGTTTTGCTTTTATTTTTTTCTTGGTTCTTTGCGTTCCATTTCGATTGAAATCTTTTCGCTCAAAATTATCATTTTCAGTTATCTTTTATATCAATACCAGATTTAAGAATTCTATCAATAAAATATTTTATTTATATTAGCAGTTCATCAATATATATATTATTGACAAACTTGTAAAAAAAATAATATATTAAAAAAAATCTTACCGGTAATTTATGAAGAGTTGATGAATCCATCAGTAATAAATATACTAATGGATACAAAGTGTGCTAAAAAAAAATCTACGTGTTTTATTTTATCAGTAGTTTCATTGATAAATTTGACACATCACCAATAGTAAAACTATATATAATGCTATCAATATTTTAATTTGTTTGTTAGTATATCTATTAATAAATATACCGACATATCATCAACAAAATATTATCTGTAATTTTATAGGTGTGTTAAAAGTAACAATAACATTTGCAGTCCAACTCTCTAGAATATACAAATAATCTAGTTATATCGGTAACCTCATATGTAATAATGACATTTGAAATAATTTTTTTAACTCTCTGTAATTTACCAACAAAGTTGTGTCATCGGTAACCCTATTAGTAATATATTAATTATTTTAAATATATTAAACATAAGTAAAAAAAAAAAAAGTATAAAAATCAATACCACAAAATATTGAGGTCGACTATCAATAAACTACGTCGTCCAATCTGATTTGATCTGATCTTATTGGTTTAACATCGCTGAAATTGATTTTGAGCATCCAACGGTCAAAGCATTAAGGGTGATGTGTAAGCTTTCAGTTGTAGTGTTAAAGAGTTCATACACCCGATTTTTATGGGGCCCACTAGACAATCTTGCTTCCAATCACAAATCTAAATCATTATTTGGATAGATTGAAGGCTCATCATTAATTGTATCTCTCATTCATCTGATTGTTATATATATTTAAAAACAAATTCATCAAATTCAAAAAAATAATAACTTAAGAAAAAAATTGTTGAAAATCAACATACCATAAAGTGTTGAGCTCGGCTATCAATGAACTGTTGCATCTTTTTTTAGCAGTCATCACTCTACATATATGTTTCAACAAAAAGTTCTATTGAACTTGGCCTGCATCCAAGAAATGCCTGTAATAAAAAAAAGTTGTAAGTTAAATATATTTGTAAAAAAAAACAACTAATAAAAAAAATAGATATAATAATAAAAAAATTTATCATCCACTTTGAATACAAAACGAACAGAACAAAGCTATCGATTTGCATGATAATAGAATAGTGAATATGTCGATTCTAATTTTTTATACCAAACAGTGATCGTTGAGTGAAACACATGAATATTAGATATTGAATGCATTTCATCCATACTTCTGAGATATATAATATTTTGAAATCTTTTCAAATCACAACATTCCAACTTATAACTTAAAAGCTATTTTTCTTCCTTATATTTTATATATGAGTCGTGCTTAGGTTTTCTTGTCTTCAAATTATGCAAGTTCAACCATGGATTTCAAAAAAATGTTAACCTATCAACGTTCGTGGGGCCAAACTATCTCCATCTTGCGTGTATATTTGTACATAACGTTTGGCCATTAAAAAAAAAGAGAAAAAACAGAGAGAGTACTCGAGCATTATTCAAATCCAGTCTTATTTTTTAAACGATGAAACAACGTTGGAAACCAGTTCAATGCACAAATCGTATCCAAAGCTGTGTGCATAGCGCGGACACCGAATCTAAGACATATCGAATTGTAACGACACTCAAAATAGGGATATAAATAAAAAATTTGGATTGTCACTCAAGGATTGCGCTTATGCAACGTGTGCTGTTCTTGACTTTTTCAATAATATTTTGTTTTCGTCTTGGCATTTTATAAGCGTTTTTGTTTCCTTTTTTTTTTAATTATTGAATTTCTAGTAGTGTTGAAGAAAGAAAATCGAGCGAGTGATTAAAGATGCATGTTTCATTAGTTGATTTTATGGGTTTATAATTATATCGTACGTAGGACTATATATTAAGGCTCAATGAGACACTCTTGAGGAAGATGGATGTTAGGTAGGAGGTCATGTGCGAAGGCATACCAGCGCATCTAATGAAACTAGACTGCAAATGGTCCAAATTCTTTAATGAGGTGCATTAACGGAGGAATCTCCTGTAAATGCTTGATTCGTGGAATGTTACTTCTTTACTAAGATGCAATGACTCTACCAACAACATGGTGGATGGGATGATTTGGATAGCAGAAGGTGCCACATGCACTCTTCTAATGGCACGTAACTCGCTCACATGCTGGCGTATGGTGCACTCTTCTAATGGCACGTAACTCGCTCACATGCTGGTGTATGGTGTTCATGCTCCTATAATATTTTTGAATAAAATCCTAATTAATCAAGGAGAAAAATACCAATCTGCCCATAATGACAATGAAATTAATTAATTATATATATATATAAAGAAACATATTTAAAAGACATACTCTATTGGGTCTATGTTTAAAAACAACCTAAATAATTAATAAAAACTAAACTTAATTTTTAAAAGAATTTTCCAATGATAAATTTTTTTTAAAATATATTCAGATAATAATATATTAAATTAATTAGTTCAATATCCTAGGTCTACGGGTTTTAATGGATTAATATCTTAAATTATAATAATCTTATAAAAAAAACTAAAAATATTATGAAATGGAATCTCCAATAAATTTAATATTAAATGATGAAATAAAAAAAATTAACAAGTTAAATTTACAAATTGGATCAACTCATTAAACTCGTGAATAGGTTAATGAACTCCATAAAGTTCAATAATATTTTTTTTCTAAGATTATATTTTTAACTATATGATAAAAAAGATAATCACAAAATTAAGTTCAATTAAAATAAAAAATTTTACCCCACTAAAATTATGAATTAGAAAAATATTGTTTATCATACCAAATTTATAAACTGAGTTATAGAATTTACAACGTTTAATAACTTAATTTTTTTTTGAAATCATATTTTATCTAACTATATATTTAAAAAGCTAATGATTACAAAATTAAGTATTAACCCAATTGTTAGGATGCTTGTTTGATATTATGATAAATTTATAAAAATAAAATGAAATATATTATAAAGTATAATTTTTAATCAAATTAATATTAAAAAATAAAATAAAAAATTATATAAGTGAATCAAAGAGATTCTAAGAATTAAGAGACTAAACTAAAATAATAAGAAAAAAATATCTCGCGTTTGAAGAAGGCTCGTAACCTTTAGTTGTTTTGTTTGATATTATTGGAATAGTCGCTACATCATCTTCTTTAAAAGATGATGTGGGTTACCTAAAAAGATTTGATGTGATTTAAATAATTATTTTTTTATTTAATTTTTTTCTTTCCTTACCTTGGTTTTTATTGATGTTATTCATTCGTTCACATTTAATGGTTTTATATTCTTTAATTTTACTTTCTTTACTTTCAAAAAAATAAAAAATAAAGAATCCGAATAATACCTCCCAAAATTAATCACTAATCTAGTATCAGAATATCTAGCTAATATTACAATACCCTTATAAAAAACATTAAAATAAATCATCAAATCAAAAACCCAGCAACTACACAATTTAACCACTAAATTAAAAATAAAGAATTCAACAACCGAGGCTAAAAAGAAGAAGACCAAGAAAGAAAGAAAAACAGTTAGGGGCCGGATCACAACGTGATCACACGTCGGTTTTCAGCTGGCAAATGCCAAACGGCAGTACTTGGGTACCTGGGGAATCAATTTGTCTTTCATTTTCGAAATAATTAACGATCGTAACGTACGTGATCACACGCTGACACGTTGAGACCTGTTCCCATGTAATTGCATGACTTGGCACAGATATATAAAACAGATGGTAATCACTCCACACAGATGCATATATATATATATATATGTTTTCTTCTGTTATAATAATAATAATAAAAATCACATCCATAGTATAACATCATTTTATATGGAATGATTATCGCCGCATTTTAATCACGACCGAAGCTTATGATATTTTTAAGGTCAAGAACATAGGTTTACCAAACACTATCAGCTGTGATGGATCGATGAGATTAAAATTCTCAATTTTACGAGGGAGCTTTGCCTAAGAATATGCTACTTATCAGAGCTAGCACATTTACTTTCTTGCGAGGCCGTGAAGTTTCTGATTGCCTATTTACCATCCATTCCTTTTACCCAAAAACCAAAAAAAAAAAACAAAAAACGATTTTTAAAGCTGTTATTTCTAGGCCATCTATTTCATCTAATAAAAAAAATAAAAATTGGTGGCCAATCTCTGCTAATTCTGGCACCCGGAAAAAAATAACCTTTCGCTTGCCGACAACACACACACACAGATATATATATCGTACATTTTATGAATTGACGCAAGGCTGTGCTGTCCATGCATTTAATATCGATCGAAAAAAGGACTCGAGTTTCTTTTGGTCGTTTTCGCCCCCGATGCGTTGGTAGTATTAGATGAACGCTAGAGACGTGACCCCGTGGGATAGCCGGGTTAGTTTATTATTATTATTTTTTTAATGTAAAAGAAGTTAATATTCTGAGAAAAAGCTGAACTTGTGATTACAAATTTTCTAATAATAAAAAATTAAAATATATAAAAAATAGTGATTAAAATAATGGGATTAAAATATAGTATAAAAACAAAATGAAGAAAGACATAAAAAACTAAATTAAAATACAAAATAATAAAAAATAAAGACCACATTAGATACAAAAATTAAATAAACTAAAATATTAAGGAATAAAATTATAAAAAATAACATGATACTTTTAATATTATTATAAAATAAGATATTTGATTGTCAAAATACGTCACATATATTATATATATGAACCTTTTATTTATTGGTATACCTGCATTCTGGTTTTAAAATTTTTGTTTTTAAGATTATTTATGCTATTTTACACGTTAAAACATTGAATTGCTTCTGGTAGCTAATTAAATAATTTTATATGTGAATAAAGAAATAGTTATTACAATGTACTAACCTATAGTATAATAATGAATATAGGGGGACAATGAAACGATGAATGAGCTTAAGCATATGTAGCAATGCTAATCGGGAGGTACCAGAAGCCATGTGCTAAAACAGAGATCATCAGGTGCTGTTTTGTGAATACATGTGCCCAGCTAATTGTCAATTCACCACCCTAATAATTCAGCAAACCATAGGAATTACAATTGAAAACATAGCTTTTGATTCCCTAAACAGTTGTCATGATCCATGCTTGTTTGTTTCCTTCCTTTTGTTTACTTTCTTTCTTTCAGAAAGAAACAACCTTCCTTCTCTATTTCACCCCATATATATATATATATATATATATATATATATATATATATATATGAGCGGCAGGAAACCGCTGGCTCAAGCAACTGAGATTGTATTTGCTCCATCTGGTGATCTTAGATTCAAGTCCTCGTGGCCCGGGAACACCAACGAGGAGCGGAGCTATCAAAGGCGGGAAGAAGCCATGGCCCCCCAAAGTCTATTTTAATACCTAAACTATGTCCTTTCCACACATACCCTCCAAAAATTATAAATTCGCCACATTAATAAAGAACTACATCTGGATAGAATCCTAGTGTCATTGCCTCTGCCAACTTCCAACTTCCAGTAGATACATTTCTAGAACAACCTCATGTTTATTCTTTTTATAAGCTTGATTGTATGGTTAAACAATCACAACTAGTTTGAATAAAGTTTCATTAGCTAGTAATGACTATCTATAACTATTTATGAAGGCATGTCCTTTTATCAAAATATAAATATATCTAATATTGATTTAAGGATTATTTAACTAAAAACAAAAAATATATCATCCTCATCACTAAGTTTAGTTGATTTATGAAAATATATGTTCATTGTATAAAAACAATATGGACAATATTGTTTATATACTAAAATAATATACTATGTGTCACACCTGGATATCATGGTGACATAAAAAAAAAATTAAATTGAAGGAAAGAATGGATTTTTTGTATCTTATTGTTTAATGGTAGAATGATCTTGTTTTAAGGAGTCGTCACCTAGTATTATGGTCACTAGAAACCCTGACTGGTCAGCAGAGATTTATTGGTACGGGACTGGTTACGTAAAATAAAAAATACTATCACCCCTTAAACGTTCTACTTGAGGCAGACTGCATTGCTAATTTTATTTTAAATTGCTAAATATTTATTAGTTTACTCTATGATAATTTGCTTATAATATTCCTGACTCTAACGTCAGTGAATATTCAACTGTGAATATCTCCAACTCTAGTGTTCGTAAATATTACATAGCTATAATATAAATTCTATTTCCTATTATAGCGCTAGTAAATAAATAAATAAAAGTAAGTTTATTTTTTACGCGTGCATATATTTTTTATTTAAAGTAAGTTTATTTTTTACACGTGCACATATTTTTTATTTTTCTAGCTAAATAAAATAAAATACAACGAATAAAAATAATATAAATTTAAATCGGTATTTTTATTCCTGACTCTAGCATCAGTAAATAAACCAATAAATTTATATTATTTTTATTCATGCATACATATTTTTTTATTTTTTTATTTTTATTTTTTTGGGTTGGTCAGCTCAACCCATAGAGCTGGGCTAGACCCAGCAGGCCTAGTCGGGTCACAAGCTTGACCCGACTAACTATTGTTTTTTAATTTTTACCAACAAGCATGCGTGAACTGCTCACGCATGTCTGCTACAGGAAGTATGTAATTAAAATGTAAGGAGGGAAATAATAACTTATCTGGTGCTGCAATTGAAGATGATAATGATAGTGGAGGGCCGACCTAATGCTATTTTCTCTTTCTCTATTTTTCTCTTGGTGTCCCTCTAGTCCTCCTTCTCTCTGTCCTTTTTTTTTTCCAGCATACTCCTAGTAAACACAATAACCAGTTAATTATTTTAGTAAGAAAGGAAGAAAACTTACCTAGGCGTGTGGTTGTTGAAGGCGAAGTCGAGGGAGACTAGGAAGAAAAAAAGGGTTGCGGGGGGCGGTGGCGGCTAGTATAGGGTTCGCTGTCCTTTTTTTTATATTTCTCTCTTTTAGGGTTTGTGGTAATAACCTTCTTTTGAGGTTTCTTCTTTTAGGGTTTCTCTCTAATCGTCCTCCCCCTTTTTCTCTCTCTCTTTTTTTTCCTGTATATTGAGATCAGTATTTATAGTGCAAGAGTCTCATTGCTTGCGAGAAGTAAAGTATTAATCAAACTCATTCTCTTTTTTGAAGTTCGAATTAGAATCGAATTTGAAAGCAGACAACTATCATTATCTCAAGGATTATCTTGAACAAGGTAAGGATTATCTTGAAAAAGGTAAGGATTAACTTGAAGGTAAGGATTTTCTTGAAGAAGATAGAGATTATCTTGAAAATAAGGATTATCTTGAGGATAAGGATAGAATGACAAAGGCACCTTGTAGTCCTTAGTTTTCACGCAAGTAGACAAATCACACTCTTCATCAAAATAAATCTCTGATCTTTTAATTTTACATTTTAAATCCTGTAAAATTAAATTAAAAGCCAATGAGCTAAAATTGGGTTACAACGCTATGTTTTATATGATTAAGAGAAATATATGCTCATTTTATAAATCAATAAAGAAAGATGAAACCGACTATCGACGAGTGAAAATAATTAAAATTGAATATTAACCAAGAACATAAGGACTCTAGTTATTATGCAATAATTGAGAATTAACACTGATGGGTGTCACGGTATAATTAGAAGTTTTAACATATATAATTTTTAAAAAGATATATGCTAAGAAGAAGCACAAATCATATTAGGATTCTTATTATAAAATCCTTATCTATAATAGACAATTTGTATAAGATATAATCTATAGTTATGTGAAACTCAGTCTTTGTAACATTATAAATAAGTCTAAAATTTAGCAGATGGAAATAATGGTCAATCCTATATATACAATTTCTTTACGAGCTTTCTATAATTTTTTATTTTTTTTATTTATTGCAATTTATAGCTTTCTTCTATAATTTTCTTTCATTTGTCATTATTTTTTTTTATGTATATAATTTATAAATACATTGGGATTATATTTTCAGTTCTTAACCTGTTAAACCAAGTTAAGACCTTCCCATTCTATTTAACTTATGAGGTTATTGTTTAAACCCCACTTGAGATTAAGTTTCTTAATGATTAGCTTGTAATATATTGATGAAAGATCCATTGATCAATAAACATATAAATGCTAGTAGGACTCAAATTGATCAACAATTTTATAAATAGTTCATTTGTTCTTTTAACTCATATAAAACTCTTATTAGTTACTATAAAATGAACATCTAGAATAATAGTTAGTATACTAATTTTATAACTTTAAATTTACTAGAACCTAATTTATTGTTAAACATATTCCAACAAGATTATCAAAAAATAAAAAAATAAATAAAAGAATTGCCAATGAAAAATATTATATTGTTATTTACCGATAAAAATTATTGCAAAAATTCTATGTCAATATTTTTCAATGAAAATAGTGATAGAATAAAAAAAATTAAAAAATTTATATTAGCATTTCCATCAGAATTTTTAACATGTCAAATTGTTGATGGAATTTCCATCGGTGATTTTAAAAGAAAGTAAATCTAAAAGTTCTTTCTTCCCCTCATGTCTTCTCCCTTTTTCTTTTTAATTCAAAATTTAAACCCAAATTTCTTCAAATTAATGGGTACACTATTTTTTTTATCAATTTTATGGTTAAGTTGGAAATTAAAAAAAAGTGTTTTTTTAGTAGAATTGATAATAATTAAAGGTATTAATTTAGGTTGAATTTGTTTGAATTTAATAAATAATGGATAATTAATTGTGTCCCAATTAATTTAAGTCAATTGTAGGTTTTGTTGAAGATTTAGGAAAAATTAACTTAATATGTAATTGATAACAATTATGTTATTACTTGATGTTATTTATTCTTTATTTGAATAAATGTTGGGTTGTTAGTTGGGTACCAATTTATTTCATTTATTTTTATCAATTTTATGGTTTTGTTGAGAATTAGGGTTTAGTATTAATGTTTTGACATATGAAATATTTGGTAGTTATTGGATAAAAAAATTTATTTTTAATAAATAATTGAATTTCTTATTGATAGTTACATTATTAATAAACATTATTTATTTATTTTTAAGGTGATAATCTTTATTAAACTAAAAAAAATGTTATTATTGATATTTTATATATATTTTATAAATAATAAATGATTGTTCTTAGAGATATCGAGAGTCAGATGATGGATTGTACAGGCAAGATTATTTTGATGAGGTTGAGGATTTTATTAATTTTATTCCATTTAATCTAAAAAATATTAGTGAAGATGAAATTAGATGTTCATGTGTAAAATGTAAAAATAAAAAGATTCAATATAAAGATGTTGTGACAATGCTTTTACTTAATAAAAAAATTTATTGAGAAATACTTAAATTAATTTACATATATTGAAGCCTATATTCTTTACAAAACCATGTTACAATGTTAATGAAGCTCAGATTTTTTAATCTAAATGCTAATAAAGCTTAATAACATGAATAAAAGATTGATGTCTTATTTTAAATGCAAGAGTGTCGAAGTAATAAATAATTAGGCATGACCGGGGTCGAATCACAAGAAAATGAACTATATAAAATTATAAACAACACATGAAAATGAGTTGAAGAAAACTTTTGAGAAGTGATATTGATGTGAGTATTAAAGTATAAACTTTTTTTTTAATCAACTGAAAACTACACATAAAGAAAGTTCCAATTAGATGATTTATCTTTAATAGTTCATTTTAAATTTTTAACATGATCATATTAATTATCTTATTTTAGTAACACCATACTTTTAAATATTGTCAGGAATTCTTGATGTTAACAACAAATCAAGTTTCTTTTATAACATAAGTGTCAGTTATACCATATAGTAGACTATGAAAGTGTCAAGTATCTATTGTACCAAGAGTTGTACAACACAAATTTATATTGATCATTTAATAAGCAATGTATAAAAAATTAGTAAGATAAAAATATAAGACATGTTAATAACAAATTTTCTTGTATATAAACATTGAAGTCCATGTTGAGTTTATATTTTACCTATTCTACCATCATTAGTAAAACCTTTTCACCTTAACATAATAAATTTAGCTAAATATCGTGATGAAAAGAAACATAAATAAACTAGATAAGAATATAGTTATGAAAGTATACACAAGAGATTAATGACAGCAAAATTTAAACATTATAAAAATATATAAAAAAAGTAAAAATATGTTCTTGATCTGAAAACCAAGATGTCTAAATATATGATAAATGAATTATTTTATAGGCTAAAATTTAAAACTATTGATTTAATAACTAATTATTGAGTTGGTGGCAAGCTCTTGACCTGGTGACAACTATTATCTTCTTGTTTGAATAAAAAATTATTGCTAACATCAGAATTTGAATAGATAGTCTACATGAAAATTCTGGACATTTATCTCAATTTTCCAACAAAATAAGAATGGGCTTATTTGAACTTCTAGAACTCAAGATATGTGCTGAACACTGAACAATATTTGGACTGCAGAATAGATTTCGACTTTTTTTTTGTTGCTACAATTTGAACTTGAAAACAATAATTTTGAATCTTAGACTCTTCATGAAAATTTTAAGCATATATCTTAGCTTTTCATCCATATAAACTAGACTTAAATCCAAGTTTTACAACTCCTTTTATGAACCAATAACTAAATGATGTTTCAGTTTGAATTAAACCAACATCTCTTTGTCTTTTCACTTTTAATTGTTAAACACATCTATCAATCTTTTAAATTGTGAGACATGCCTGCATTTAAAATGACCATTTATCATAAATTAAAGATTATGTTATCAGACTTGTCATTATAAAACATGTTTAAGTTAGGGAATTTAATGATACTTTAAGTGTAATATAATGATATAAAACCTTACTAAAAATATAATTTTAAGTACTAATCACTTAAATATTTTCAATTATAAGATGAATAATTTTTCATATTGTTTAAAATAGATGTAAGTGTTTAATAATTGGCAACTCCTAAGTTTAAAGTTAGTTATGTTTTTTCTTCGACTGTTAATGGTTGTTAACAATAACTACATGTCCAATATAGGAGCCATAGAATGAGATTTCTTTGTTTTGGTCTTGAAAAATTTCAATATTATAATGACTATTTTATTAGTGAATATTTAATTCATACAAAACAACATGGTAGGGTTAGAAAGATTTAAAATAGCAGGGCTTGTGTACATGATTTAACTTCCAATTAGTTTGAAGTTGATTATTATAACTAGTTGGATGAGGTTATTAAGTTGCAATATCATAAGTGCAATATACAATGTTTTTTTATTCAAATACTGTTAGTATGATACCTATAGAGGAATTAGAGTTGATTCTTACCATGATTTGATCGAAATAAATAAAAAAAGGTATATTCTGCAATGTCAATATTATTTTTGTTTTTGCTAAATAATGCAAACAATTGTATTATATATACCTTTTTCTTTAGAAATGATCATAATATAATTGATAGTTATCCATTATCAAGACAAAACCTAGAAGTCATGTTTAAGTAGTTGAAGATGGTAATGATGAAGTAATTAGGAGAGATAATAGTTTTAAATGGACGAGTTACTCCATTTATCTGAGTTTGAAAATCTAGATTTTCATATTATTAAGAATACTTATATTGAGATTAATGTTGATGAATTATATGTAATATTTAGTAACAATGTACATAAAGAACTAGATGAAGATGGATAAGATAGACTATGGATTCAACAAAAAAGATGATGTTGGACATGATGACGACAATGAAAAGAAGAATTCTGATTAAAAGGTGTTAGATTGATTTAAATATTACCTTCCATTGTGTAATAAAAATTAAAGAGATGTAAGACATTTGTTAGTGCTTTGTAATGCATTATATTTATACTTGTTGGATAATCTTGTTGTATATTTTTTTAATTTGTGTTTATTGTTTTAATAATTGCACAAAGTGTTTTTTTTTTATATTGTGATTATGATTTTATTGTGATAAATTATTAGCTTGAAGATGCATATTATTGCTGTTGTGCTTAGTGTGATAATTGTTAGCTTAAAGATTATAACAACTAAACAAAAATTAAATGTAGAGAAAATATGGAAAAGTTATTTCGTCAGTATTTTTATTGGCAATCCCTCTAGAATCTTGGAACCTATTCTAGAACTTTTGACAAAACTTATAGAATGTTAAGGACTTTACAAGAGAATCGGCAATAGAATATTTTGTCTGCAACTTAGGTGCTTATGAAGTTTTCGATGGAATATAGACTGTGAAATCTGATTTTATTGTCGACAAAAAATTTCAATGAGAAAAAAACCCTAGCAAGATACTTTCCAATGATGTTTGGCAATAAATATCCAAGCTCATCCATCACAACACTCTCCAACTACTGCAAGCTGGGTCTGCGTATTCTATAAGAGTATAGATTGGAATATCAATTCCAGCAATCATTTTATGTGAAAGTAAATTCATTGAAAAGCATACACAATCATTCCTCTTGGAAATAGTTATATTCGTAGAGTGGTTAATAGCGTGAGCAAATTTACCAGGGTGGTTTTTTCAATGAATCAAGGCTGAAGATCCAATAACTGCAGGTTTTTATATATATATATATATATATATATATATATATATATATATGTAGTTATAATAATAAAAAAAAGGAGGGATCATTAATTTCCATTACATAACCCAGGATGTCAATACACAAAGAAAATAAGAGTGAAAATATATAGTTTTTTTTTGTTTTTTTTTATACCCAATATTTTACCAGGATATGAAAATACGTTAGCTTGACACCAGCTACACGCAGTTCTCAGGGAATATAGAGAGCATCAATACCCAGTGCTTGTGAAGGGAGCCTCTCCATGGATCTCGTATGAGACACTGGCTTCATGCGCTTTCTTGTTTTTGGCCCGTCGTCTGCTGAATTGATTAACGAAGTGACATTTCGCCTTCGACTTTCTGGTTGATTCTTGAAGGAGATGAATGGCGTGGCCAAATCCCATTGCATCTCGGTTATGTGACTGTAAAAGATATATCTCCTCCAAACAACCGGCGTCCACTGCTTTTGTTGAAAGCTCCTCTCTTTTGTGGTGGCCCCGGTTTCGTTTTTCTGCTTGAAATTCTCTTTCTAAGAATTTAATTGTTTTTCAAAGTTAATTTTTTTAAATATTTTTAATATGTTAATTTTAAAAAAATATTAATTCTAAATAAAATTTATTTTAAAAAATAACCCTCACCACAAAATCAAATAAATTTTTATATGGTATTGCATAATTTTTAAAAAAAATATATTTTAATTAAAAATATAGTAAGATAATATTTTTTTACATTATCTTATTAAAATAATGAAATAATAGATATTAACAACAATAAGTATCCCTTCCATAGGTATATCAAGAAAATAGTTTTATGTTTCTTTATAAATACATGGATATAAATATTAACAATTATTTTAAGATACGAGCAGTAAAAAATCTTGATTTTAGTATATAAAAACAGTTACTAAGATAATTTTTATTTACATTCTTAAGAAAAATATTAATCTTTTGGCAGGTGACACTGACCACACCGTGGTCCATTTTGATCACACACAGGACACGTATAAATCAACTACAGAGAAAGGGACAAAGAGCTGAGGGCCTGTTATGCTGTCATCTGGAAGAATCTATGGTGTAACAATTGGTCAAGCATTTAATTTGCACTATACCTTCGATTCCTTATTCGACTCCCTTTCTCATCATCACGGTTACGTGTTTTATTTATTTTTATATTTTAAATTAATTTTTATAAATTATTTTGATGTGTTAATATTAAAAATTGTTTTTTAAAATAAAAAATATTATTTTAATATATTTTTAAATAAAAAAATATTTTAAAAATAATAATTATTATATTTTTAAATATCACCAAAAACCAAAACCTTGAGTACTAACCCAAAAAATGAAAACAAAAGAGTTATTTATTAGAAATGAAAACAAAAGAGTTATTTATTTTTATTTTTGTATATAATCCATTGTATTTAACAATTTTTTTAGGCCGTAGCAACACGCGAAAATAGATACCCCCTCTCTCTTTATATATAAACTTAGCTAATATTCTCGATTATATGTGAAGTTAATGTTTGTTTATGCAATTTTATCATGTTTTTTTGTTAAATGTTTTTGAATTATATTAATATGCTGATATTAAAAATAAATTTTAAAAAATAAAAAAAATATTATTTTAATATATTATTAAATAAAAAACACTTTAAAGTTATTTCTATCTAAACTCCTTTTAAAATGAATTGTGACAGGCCAGCCCTCAATCCAAAAAAATAACCCAATCTAATAAACAATGCTATTTTTAACTGGATCCTAAAAATGAGTATATAATTGAAGCTTAATTTGGATGATAAATTAATTAATTTGTTATCCATATTATCATGTACAATTTAATTTTTAAGGAGTGACCTATTGAAAGAAAGATCTTGTGATTACATTTATTTAGGCACATATGACCTATTTAAAATCTTCTTCTTTTTATTCATTAAATGAAAGCTAATCTAAAAATATTTTAAACATTAGAATTAAAAAAACACGAATGGAATCTGCTATAAAATATCATAAACTTAGGTTTTGATGCATGTATCCCTCAATATTTGTCATAGAAATCAAATGTTAGATTTGCAAAAAAACCTTGTAATCAAACTCCAAAACCAGTCCACTTCAATCTGAGAATAACCCAATTCAGATCTTGGTATTCTATAAGCCCAATTGGTATTCCAATTCTCTTCAGGCCAGTTGCCCAAGAAACCCCATCTCTCTCCTCCACCCTCTCTTCCTCTCAAGTCAGCCCTTCAGCTTCCGTGGCTGGCGGGGTCGCTTGGGTCACCATTACAGTCAATCAAATTCTCCTGAAACATTAAACACCAAACGCTCGTTTATATATACATGAACTGTCCTGTCTCTTTCTCTTCCACATCCTCTCTTAAACTTCACCAGAAAGAACATCATAGCCTCTTACACACTATCGTTGATGGATATGAGAAAGCTAACAATTACCAACACTATCTTTATTTACACACCAATTAAACGCCTTTTACCTTGTGTCGCAGTCACGCTTAAAAAACAGCACCAAATGCACCAACGAGACCCTCCTTCTCCTCCACATCCAGTATTGCAGCCACAGACAAATCCACAACTTTAAATCAGATTTTACTCATTAAGTTATCTGCTATTCTTTCTAACCCATCTTTGGATTGCGCTAAATGTAAAGAATTAGTGCTCCATTTGTCTCCTCAAGAGTTTGATAGTTGTTAAATCAAATGTGAATCTATAAACAGCTTTAATTTTTTTCTTTTTTCATTTTGTAACTGAGACTTGTAAGTTTGAAGGGGATATTTCCCAATTCAGTAGTTGCTTTGAATTCGCTTATGCAAGGGTAATAAAATGGGATATGCTGAGAGTGTTGTAGAGGAGATGATACCAGTAGGTTTACCAATAAACCAAGGTCTGTTTGCTTTGATTATTAAATGGTTGTGTGAAGCGGGACAAAAGGAGACTTGAGAAGAAGAGGATAAAGGGAAAAGAAAAGGAGAAGAAATAAGAAAGAAAAGCTAGCTAAGACAGGGAATAAGAAGAGGCTGGCCAGAGGAAGAGGGGAAGAGAGAATGGAGAATGAGAGGAGAATGACAACTCTGTAATTTTACTTTAATTCATATGTAAGTTATTTATAATGTGAAAGGAACACTTATAAATAGTAAAACATAACACAGTCACAATTAGACCAAAGGCCCATTAAAATTACATGAAATCCAATAATTAAATCAAATCAAGCACAATCACATAAGCCCAAGCCTGATATTTTAGTCCAAGAGTGATGAATTAGGCTATCATTTGTTGCCTATTTCAGTGTACATTATTTATATTTTAAATCTAATATCCTCATCAATTTTAATTTTTTTGAGGTTGAAAGAACTCAACCTTATCAAATATAGCTTTAATGGCTCTAATAATACTCTAAAAGATTAGGATCAAGTTGATGCAATATCTTTGTAGTTATCCAAATATAATTTTAAGCAAGTTATTTGCTCATAAACTATGATTCATTGAATCTTACGATCCTTAGTAAAAAGAAATTTGTATATTCAAAATATATTGATTGTGCTCTGTGAACATATCTATAATGATTATTGTTTTAATTCTTACCGACATTATAATGCTTTATTTTAGGAATCTTTAGGGGCTTTATTCTATTAGAAATGTTGTTCATCCGGGTTTGCATGACTTATAATTACTCTTAAATGGTTCTAATTATTGCTAACGAAAGTTCTCTAGACTCCAGGTTAGACACTGTAAAACCTTGCACAAATTAGAGATGCAATTGAGATTATAAACATGCTTTGCAAGTAATGATACAATAAATATATTGATTTTATCATTAGAAAATTTTTAAACCCTCGATTGAAATTATTTTTTCAAGTATTGAAACTTGTATTATAAGTATAAATATAGAGTTTTTTTATATAAAGAAATTTTTTTTTAAACATTTGAATATTTTAATTAACCATTATTTTAAATACTAAATAATATTTTAGTTACGGAACATCTTTAATTTCATTGACTTTTTTTTTTAAAAAAAAGAATCCTGATGAATTATATTGATCCTTCGGAGATATTTGATTATTCTCGATACCTATTAAAGATTGATTGCGTGATTTTTGTGCAGACAATGGGAGGTGTTAAAGCTTCGCGAGAGACTGGAACAATACTATCCGTTTATCATGGATGCTTTCTTTCATGTCTTGCCCTCGACAGCATTTTTAGCTCCAAGGTTCTGTTTCTGAAACTCTTCAAGATATATTGTATTCTTGCTTTGATATTCGGGTTTGGGAAGGCAACTTGGTCCATGTAGTGGTTCACACATAATCCCACTTATTTTATCCTGCCTGAAAAGCACCAATTATATACGAGAGGGATTCAATGCTTGCTTCCTGATGATTTTTTTTATTCACAGTGATATTATATAATTAAGTGGGCCCATGCCCTTCTGTTTTAGCCCATTTTCTCAATAATTGAAATAAGATTTTCCATGCGTAGAAAGGTCTCTATACTGCACAACATGGCAGCTAGTTCAATGGTAGCCTACCCTTGATTTCTAGGCAAGGGCAGGGTTTAGTGCTTGAAACAATGCCAAGCACCAAGCATAGAGTAAGCCAACAAACATCATAGTCGAAGAAGGCTCGCTGACATGGGTAGAAAAATCGAGTCCGACTCCAAGGCAGCAGCTAGTTCTGGCCACAGGATAGCTGAAACAGTCCATGAGCCGTCGTTTCTGGCGCTAGGCCTTTGGTTCATGTAGCCAACTCCAATTTTTTCTACCGTTGTACAAACCGTGCCCAACACTGGACCACCGAATCCGAAGTCCAATTCAGCAACTGGAAACCTCCTCCCTGATGACAAAACAAGGGCTGGACCTCCTCGGCCTAATACAATGCTAGATAGCATCAGACCAGGTCTATGACACTCGATCCAATCTATCAAATCCAAGAAATGTGCCTCATTAGTCACCTTTGATATGGAATCATGAACATTGCTAGCAACATCTGATATAGACCCTTGCTTCAGTTCTGCAACAGTTGCTTCTGCAACAGCAACGGATAATACATTCCCTATGTAATTTGACATTAAACCCTCAGCTCCATGAACTCTACCACGTCCATCTACTAACCATCCCATCTTGCACTTTTGATGCCTTTCATCAATGGCTGTAACCATTATCTTCCATACATAGGCTGAGAAGGCCTCAATTTTAGTTCTCTTATTACCGCTGGCACAAGCAAGTTGTTGCAGCCTATTGATGCTGGAGACATCAATATGATATAGGCGCTTGAGCAAGATCCGGGTTGTGGGGATGTTTATTATTTCTTCTATGGTGCACTTTACGAAAGTTTGATCCAAAGAAGGATGATAAGTTGGAGGACAGCGTGCTAGAAGGTTTCTCCTGTGATCTGGCGTGCAAGATATTGGCTTTCTTTGAGCGATTTCTGACCATGAAACCAAGAATTTACCGAAGGCACTTGCATCGCCGAGTGCATGATCAAAGGTGAATGTTATTGAGATGCCTCCACATGAGTAACGGGTGACTTGAACTTGTAAAGGAAACCCAGTGTTGAGAGAAACGAGTTTCCCTTGCAAAAATTGATCAAGGTTGTAGAAGTCTAGTTTCTTCAGAGAAATGTTGGCATGACCTTCTACAACCAGAGCACCATTATCGTCACATATAATCTCAGGCTCATTAGTACTTGGATTTTGTACTATTTGACCGGCAAATGGGTAGTAGTAACTAAGAGTCTCAGCAAGGGAACTCTTTAGGGACTCCATGATGGAGGAAAAGCAAACCTTTTCGGGATTATGGTAGAAATAGAAGTATGTGACAGGAAATCGGCCAGAAAGAAGGTCAAGATTTGATAGAGTGAGTCTTTGTGGCTTTGGCAAGGGATTCGCGGCCTTGACTACACTTTTTTCTGTGAAGTTCACCGCAAACTTTCCATGCTCCGGAGCTTCTTCCATTAAAACTAGAAACTCTAAGCCTACTTAGTGAAAAATAACTTAGTGAAAAATATTTTCAGTAGATTTTTCACCCCTCTTAGTGGTATCTTTGATAGTTACTTGACTTGCGGGTTACAAGCAAAACACACTTATATAGGCAGAATTTGGATATTGATCAGATAGAAACCAGTTGAAGTTTTATATAGTAACTTGAGAAGACAAGTAGATGTGCTTCCAGTGTTTTTCTTTTCTTTTTGTTCCAATATATATTAATTGACAAAGGTTGGAACTTGAATTGGGACACTTTGTAAGGATTCATTGGTTTTAATGGATTAAATGTTGACTGGTATATATTAAATCCCCAATTTATTTGGTGATTAATTGGGGAACAGTTTAGGCACAAATATTTTCCTAGAAAAAAACAATGTCATTAAAAGAAAAAAAAAAATTAACACAAAACAGAGAATAAGCAGAATGATGGATCCCAGATTGTTTGTGCCAGCCACCACGTACCAAGCATCTACTTTCATCAAATTTCATCAATACTAAGCAAGTGGTGATCAAATTCGGCAGGCAAAATCATTTGGGAGGAACTTAATGGTGAAATTAAATTGGGTAAATTATCATCACTAGTAGTGGTGGCTAATAAGGTTTTTGAGATTGATTTTTAAAATATTTTTTGTTTATAAATACTTTAAAATTATATTTTTAAAACATTATTTTTATATTAGCATAATACAAGTATCCAAAAATATTAAAAAATAATATTAAATTAATTAATTTTTTTTAAATACAGATACAAACACATTCCCAAACAACTCCTCACTTGGCAAAATCACTTAGGTACACATTCCATGATTTCGTGCATTATGAATTAAGGTATTGATTCATTAATATATATATATATAATTATGGTGAAAAGGATCACATTATAAATTCTAATTTAAAATATCGAGGATCAGCCATCTCATCACTTGGTTAAATGCACGAACAAACACCATCTGACTACCCACGCATGCAAGTAGTAGCATATGTAAGTGGAGGATTGCCATTCCCGCCTTTTTATTATGTCTTACTATAGCACCAGCAATTATTCACGGTTCGCATGGAGCCTGCCTATCTAGTGCAAGAAATTGTTTAATAAGAGAGGGGGAGGGAGCTAATAGGAGAGTGTACTTTTAATGAAAGAGCCACTATCACAAGAGGTTTGGGCTAAAAGTGGCTGTGGAATTATAGCTTTTTGACTAGTTATGATAGCAACACTGACTTGGTTCCTATTACTTGGGAAAATCACCAGGGACCATTAAGGCATTGACTGCATATGCACCGTCGGAAGTGCATGTCACTGCAAGGCATTGCTTTTGAGGGTTGGCAGGAGTGGAGGCACATCAGCAACTTGTGAATTATTGGAGGCAAAACTTAATGCTAATCGCCGCAACATTTCCCTTTCTAGCTTGTTCAGATCGACTCGACTGGACTCGACTCGACTCCTGCTCAATCCCCACGACTAATCAGCACAATATCACCCTGATAAATGCAAAATCTGCCTTCAAATTAATGTTCTGGAAATCACAGTCATCCCCGTGCCTGTCACCTAGTATTTTCTTTTCAGTATTTCCATGTTTTTGACCTGGAGGAAATCAAAGGGAACCACGCCTGTCACCACCCATTACCAAGCATCACAACCTCACGCATGCTAAACATCTCCACCACCTCCATCTTTACCTGATTCCCTCCCACTTTTACTTGTCATCAAGAACTCACTGACTCATAGTCAAACCTCCCTGTCATCCTCCATGATCATTCCTATATATTTCCTTTATTGCCTCTGTACACCTGAGATTTTATGCTTCTTTTCTTTTCTTTTTATTTTAAAAAAAAACAACAAGCTCATATTTTTCTTCAATAATTATAGTGCAAATTCGCACAATGTTTTATGCAAAGTAGAGGCTTCATTTTCTTGCCAACGATTATTTCTTGCCAGATGTATCAAGAACTCTTACCAATTTTTCAACTAATAATAATGTTAGACACTAACCAACAGTGAGTATTAACATTTTCATTAATTAATCATAACACTTCTCATCATGTTTGAGGTGAGTCAATATAATCAAGATATATAAATATTTTAAAACACCAGACAAATAAACAAAAAAAAACTTCTTATGTCACAAGTTTCTACTCAACATTTCTAATATTTTCCGTCAATTTTGTGCAAGACTTTCTCTTACATTACTAGACTCACCATTTCTTCTACATTATACTTACTCTCATTTTCATTTTTTTTTATTTTAAATTAATATAGATATCCAAATCAGTTTTCGTGCAACACGATTATATTTTTATTTTCATTTTATATTACTTTTCTCATAAATTTATTAACTTAAATATTAAAGAATTGCATGAAAGATTTCTTTTCTTTTCCCAAAAATACTCAAGTTCATACACAGGTCTAACCATGAAGCTCGGCTCACACATTGACTCAGTTTCACAAACAATGAAAAGATTGATTTACATGTGGAGTTTTTTCATAACTTCATGACTAAATGCACCTGCGTTATGCAACCTTTGCCTCTCTATACTCAACCCGTGAAAAAAATATTGTCAACGGTCAAGATGTTTCGTCCTATATGTGTTCTGTAGCATAAATTTATTTCCTGAATTGATCTTCAAAGTCAATTATTATTTTGTCCTTCAATTTCTTTTTTTTTTAAAATGCAAAAATAGCAACATATATATTCCCAGCAATGGCAACAGGAATTCGACCACCACGCCGGTTTTTTTTTTTTTTTAAAAAACCAATCTCATCATACAAATTTATTGTTAAAATTACAAAACACGAAGATTTGAAGTTTTTAAATATAAAAAATACAAAATAAAACATTTTCATCTTTCTTGCAGTTTTTTTCTTATCAAATCTAATCATTTTTATTATTATTGCTATCTTTTTACTTTATAATTTTTTAAACTATTTTATCTTTTTTTATTATTATTATTGCTATCTTTTTACTTTTTAATTTTTTAAACTATTTTATCCTTAATATTTTAATTAGTTAAGTATATAGCTTTTTATTGAATTTATTTTTAAAATTTAACGGTTATAAATTTAAAAGATTGAATTGGTACAACTTTGTCTTTTAAGATTTTTTTCCATCCTCCAATATTTTATAAATTTGTTTTTTCTATTTTTGGTTACAGATCAGATCCAGTAGCTAAAGATCACAAGGAAGTTGTTCTTCAGTATTACGGCGATGAAGCAAGGGATACCCGATACTTTCCTTCCTTAATTGTTGTGTATTCCTGAAGGACTAATTCATGGAGATATTGTGGATATTTGGCGCACGATCATTGCTTGCAGAACAGTATTGGGTGAATGGAGTTTTTTAATGGGCAGGATCGCATACAAAGTTTGGGAATTTTAAAGCGCTCCTTGAATTTGACCTGGATAACGATGTGTTCCAAGAGATAAAGCACCAGATTATTGCGAGCCAGCTTCTGGTAGACTTGTATTATATGATGACTCCATTGCTTTCTTTAATGTTCACGAGATTGAGAAGTTTCTTGATATGTGGACATTGAATGAACGGTGTTGGACGAAAAAAATTCACCATGGGGCCTCTTCCTGGAGTTCAGAATGTGAGTGGTGATCGTTGGAAGAGGAATAAGGTCAGTTTAGAACCCGAGTATGGCAAACTAATCTTATGTGAGCTTAGTACTTAAGAAATAAGGGATCTTGACTTTCGGAGGTTTAGTTCGTGCGAGGGAATTTATGTTTATAAGGAGAGTCTTGTTTCGTTCAAGGATAGAAATGTGAGATCTGCCTCGTTCAATCGAAACGCTTAAAACTTGCAAGTATTTTCGATAGGCGAATCATTTTAGTACCCGCTACCATGCTCTTAGAGGAGAAGTGGGTAGCAGAACGGAGTCAGAGGTTGGAGGAATTGTTACCTGTTATGAACTAATGTTCTGATGTTTGGAATTTAGAAATCCCAGTTTGATTTTTTGAGTTTAAATTCGTTGACAGAAGCATTTTGAACTATGTTATCTATTCAAATTTCAATAAATCCTTGTTGAGGCAATGTCTTGCTTGTATATTTGTACTGACTTGTCAATCCTCTGCCTCTTAGTTTTTAATGTCTGTGATTTCTGTTCAGATTAAAAGAAAATGATTTCTATAAGCTCAAAGTAGAAGTCTTTTCTGCCATTCTAAAGCGCTTTCTGCTGATTATGTTGATGATGAGCTAAACCACTCCCTTTTAAGTATTCTGCTATTAGACTCATGTCATCTTCCATAAATTACATCCTTAGTGAGGCAAGAGCATTCAGCTATTGTTTTAGTAACTTGCCGGAAGCAATTATTATTGCTAGGAGAAATACTTGTAGTGGTTTTAAAATACTTAAAGGAAATAAAATATATGGTTTTATTATAAAATAAAAACTTATAAATTACAAAACTTACAATCTTAATACACACCCTCTTTTTTTATTGTGTTTCTCTCTACTCTTTCTCACACTCAATAATACAAACTTAACAACTTATTTATACATAAATTGAGAGGCTAACAGATAATGGTGGTTGATAGTAGGTGATTATAGGTGATGGTTGGTGGTTGATTGAGTTTACTATAATAAATCTCTCTTTTAAACTCAATTGAGAAATGTTATACCAAGCATGAACTTCAGTCTAATAAATATTTTTCTCTTCAATGACGTTGTATAGATTTCTGCAACTTGATCATTTGTTTTGTAGGATATTAGTTCAACTTTTTTATTCTTCACACACTCTCAGATAAAATGATGACGTGTATCAATATGTTTATTTCTTTCTTGAAACACTGGATTCTTGGCTAATGCAATCGTTGATCGATTATCAATATAAATCTTTGTAGGACTTTCTTGAGAAAATCCTAAAAACTTTAGCATATTCCTTAACCATATTAAATGGCATACAATTGAGTTGACAACAATATATTCAGCTTCATAGCTTAATAATGTTACTATCGATTGCTTTTTAGATGACCATGTGAAAGATGTATCTCCCATTATTGCTACTCAATTTTTTACCCATGTTTTCATAAATTTATTTAAAAAATAAAAAAAATAAAAAAAAGGGTTTACATAAGGCGACAACATAGAGCATCAAGGCTAAGGAAGCAATATGTCAAGGAGATAATTACTAAATCATATATAATTACTGTAATATAAAATACCATAGATATATGATTTGATTCGTGCTGGTTATGAAAAATAATCACTGCAATATAAAATACCATATATATAGCATTTGTTGGTGCTGGTTATAGAAGATAATCTCTGCAATAATTATTGCAATATTTCCTTAAATAACATATGTAGAGATTTTCTATATAAGTGAACCTTCAGCTCTATACACAAGGGGAGAAATTTTATATAAAAGAATTCTTAATGAGAGAAATAAGGGGTACCCAAAAAAAAACAAACCTAAACCTAATTTTTTCTCTTGGCTGAAACCAAGTTGTCGCCCCCATCTTTCTAAATTTTCTCTCTAAGTCAGCCACTAGTAGCCCCCCCGGCTTTGGAGATTTTTGGTCGCAGAACCCCCAAAGCCTCCAACAGTCGTCCCCATTCCTTTCCCTCTTATTGCCTCAACAACACAGATTTCCCCTTAATTGACCAAAGAGCACATCAACCCCTCTGCCTTTTCATCTTCTCCTGAGTCGCCACACCCCCTCAGCCACGATCTCCCTCTCCCCCTCACAGGCGTCGACCCATTTGGCCTTCACAGAAGCCAGAGGAGCTCCCCCCATTTCAACAGTTCTTCTTCTTCTTTGGTCTTCTTCACAGCAACCGGCCAGCAGCAAACCTAGCTCATCTCCTCCCACGATGGCTCCCACCACAACACCATTCTTTCCTCTCCCAGCTCACTAAGACCAAAAGGACCCGCCAACCACGGTCGGCTCTCCATCTTCCTCGATCTTTTAATCTCACAACCCAAAAGAAACCCACCAACAACGTTTTAGGATTTAATAACTGATTTATTAAAGTCTTAAGAATTTAATTAATTTGTGGTTTTTTGACTCTAATTATGATTTAAATGTGATGTTTGTTTTTTTTTACAAAGAAAATATAAAAAGTATTTTTGTGTGTTGCATACGACCAATATTCTAACATGTTTTGAACATTCTTTTTATATAAAAAAATATTAAAACTTTTGAAAATGTGTTTTCGTATGGATTTCTTAAACACAAAAATTATTTTCTTGCATTTCTGGATTTCATAACATGTTTGTAAAACTCCAAAGGGTGTTGGTCAATATTCCAAAAAAATCTAAAAATCTTATTTTGAAGAAATTCATCTATTATTCATCACTAATGTTTGGATAAAGAAATCCAGAGTGGTAAATATCCAAAATAATTTTCTAGGAATAATAAATCCGCACACATCCTTGAAAAAAACCTTGATTATAATCGAGGATATTTTTTTTTACTTCACGATTTACGAGATGTGAGAGTATAAAACACTATGATAAAAAAAAGTTAATAGATTTTTAAAGCATTCTAGATTTCTAAAATTTTGTCCCTCCTCCTTGCGATTTACGAGTCACAAACTCTTGAAATACCAAGAAAAAAATAAGCTTGTAAAGCACATTGAATCTCCTTGAATTTCTATCTTAATAAATTTAGTTAGAATCTAACCGAGAAAAATTGATGGGATTAGAAAACACTAACACTATAACAATTATAAGACAAACCAAACACGAAGCAGCTTACCTTAGGTAGGGCGTATTAGGGGTGCTAACACCTTCCCTTCACGCAACCAGGCGTTTGCCTTAAAATCTCTAAAAGACCAGTTAGGTTTTTCTAGTGACCATAATACTAGGTGATGACTCCCTTTTACACAAAACCAAAACAATAAACCCTGAAACTAATCGATGGTCGTCACGAGGGTGCGACACCCATGAAAAAGACAAATCCAGTTGTGCTTTTCTTTTTATTCAGATCTCTACCCCAATCATTATTCGAGTAGCTAATAAGATTAAAGTTTTAACTTGAGATATAAAACATACCTTCATTTATTGTTCCTTTGAAGTAGCGAAGAATTCTCTTGGCTGTATTCATGTGAGATTGGTCTAGTGTCTCCATATATCTACTGATGAGTCCGACTCCATAGAGCATATCCGGTCTAGTAAATGTCAAGTACCTTAAACTTTCTACTAAACTTTTGATTTAAGTTGGATCAACATTTCCAACTTTACTCTTTCTCAATTCTACTTCATTCTCAACTGGAGTTAATACCGGATTGTTGCTTTTCATCTTGAATCTTTCAAGAATATCTTTGACATAACCGTTTTAGGATACAAAAATTCCTTATTCTTTCTACGTTACTTCTAAGCCAAGAAAATGTGCCATTAGACCAATGTCTGTCATCTCAAACTCTTGTATCATGCTTTTCTTAAAGTCTTCAAACATGGTAGGATTGTTGCCGGTGAATATCAAGTCATCAACATATAGGCACATAAATAAAATGTTGTCATCTGCTTCTTTCTTCACATATATTGATTGTTTATATAGACATTTTTCAAATCCATTGTCTTGAAAATACCTGTCAATTATGGTATTCTAAGCATACGGAGCTTGCTTCAAACCATAAAGGGCTTTCATCAACTTGTATACTTTGCCTTCATTTCCAGCTTCAATGTATCCAAGTGGTTGTTCAACATAGATCTCTTCTTCTAGGAAGCTATTCAGAAATGCTGACTTCATATCAAGTTGATAGATCTTTCATCTATATTGTGCAGCTAGTGAGATCATTAGTCTAATTGTCTATAGCTAGGCTACTGGAGCAAATACTTCTCCATAGTCAATGTCTTCTCTCTGTTTATAGCCTTTTGCCACTGATCTTACTTTGTATCTTTGTACTTCGCCTTTTATATTTTTCTTCATCTTATAGACTGACATGACTAAAAGATTGATGTGTTCTCTCAAATGCAGGAGTGTCGAAGTAATAAATAACCCGACAAGACCCGGGGTAGAACCATAGGGAGGTTAATTATATAAATTATAGATAACAATAATACAACAACAATGACAACAACAACAACAACAACAACAACAACAATAAAGAAAAAGAAGGAGAAGAAGAAGAAATAGATGAGAACTTTGAGATGGAATATTAATATAATAATGATAATAACAAATGTCAAGGTTAGAGGATCCACTAATAGTATGTCAAACAAGTATAGTATAAACTCTTATTATTCAATTGGAAACCACACACAAAGGAGGTTTCAATTAGATTGTTAACATGATTACATTAGTCATCTTATTCGATTAATATTAATACTTGTAAATCTCATCAAGTATTCATTATTATAACTTATGTTAACAACAAATCAAGTTCCTTTCATAGCTCAGGTATCGGTTATACCATACGGTATGGGCTATGAAAGTGGCAAGCATTTGTTGTACCAAGTGTTATACAATATAAATTAAGATTAGTCATTTAACAAACAAAGTATTAAATAGTGAACAAGATAATAAATATAAAACATGTTAGTATCAAACATTAAAGTCCATATTAAGTTTACATTATACTTATTCTTACACCATTAGTGTAACCTTTTCACCTTGATATAATAAAAAAATGCCTCTTTTTATAGGCCAAAATTAAGAAATATTGATTTGATGACTAATTGATGAGTGGATGACCAACTCTTGACTTGGTGGCAATCTTTATCTTCTCTTGTCTGCCCAAAACGTCATTGATAACATCAAAATTGGAGCCACTTGAAAGAAGAAAGTTGTAGGAAATTATCTCAGCTTTCTTGTGTAAAACTTTCAAGTCATTTAAACTTCTAAAACTCTAGATATGGGCCAAACACTGAACAATGCTCGGGCTGGAAGACAGATTCAGACTTCTTTGTTGTTGCTACAATTTGGACTTGAAAATGGCCTTTTTAGATCTTGGGCTCTATATGAAAGCTGTAAGCCTATGTCTTACCTTTCCATCCATATAAAGTAGACCTAAATTTGAGATCTACAGCTCCAGATATGAGCCAATTACCGAATAGTATTCCGATTTGGATTGCACCAGCATCTTTTTTTTTTAAATTTGGTCATCTTTTTATCCTTTCAATTTCAGTTCTTAAATTCATCAATCAATCCTTTTATTTGTGTGATATGCCTACATTTAAAATAAACATTTACTATAAATTAAAGGTATCTTATATTATTAGATATATTATTATAAAACATGCTTTAGTTAAGGAGTTATTGATATTTCAAGTGCAAAATGATGATATAAAACCTTAATAAAAAATGCACTTTTAAGTACTAATCATAGACCCATTTGAAACTAATTATTTTTTTATTTTCTGGTAGATTAGTCAACTTTCAGGTGTCATTCTTTTCAATGACATGTATTTTTGTGATAGCTTTATTAAAGCTAAGTGGGTCACTATTTGCAAAGAAATAAAATAGAGTTGTATCTTTCATGACTTGAGTGGCATCGTACAACTTTTCTAGATTTCTCATCCTTCTTGGTCCTTCTAATAAGGATGCTGATGGTGGTGTTGATAATGATTTTGGTGTGTTTCTTCTGCTGAATACAGGGAATCTGTGTGCTGGACTTTATGGCTTATTTGTTGGACCTTCTGCAAGTACTTTTGGTACTTTTACTTTGTCTTTAAGGATCAAATCAATACTGATCCATTTTACTTCTTCTTGATCATCATTCCACTACCAAGATTTATCTTCTTCAAAAATAACATCTTTACTCATGATCACCTTCTTTGTGATGAGATTATATAGCTTGTATCCCATCTTTCTATCATTATATCTAATAAAGATACATTTCTCGCTTTTATTATCGAGTTTAGTCTTTCTTACATCTGGAATCTTTGTATATGTCACACAACCAAAGACTTGAAGATGAGTAACACTTGGTTTGTGACCACTTCATGCTTCTTCAAGAGTGACAGCTTACAAACTTCTAGTTGGGTAACGATTCAGTAGATATACTACATATGATATAGCTTCAACCCAGTATTGTTTAGGCAACTTTTTCACTTTGAATAGACTTCTTGTCATATCAAGAATTGTTCGATTCTGTCTCTTAGCTATACCGTTCAGCTGTGGTGTATAAGCTGGTGTTATCTGATGTCTGATACCTTGTTGTGTATAAAAGGCTTCAAAGTCACTTACTGTATATTCTCCACCTTGATCAGATCTCACAGTTCTGATCTTGTAACCACTTTGCTTCTCAATAATTTCTTTAAAATCTTTAAAACAATTGAATACTTCTGACTTCCACTTCAGAAAGTATACCCATATCTTTCTACTAAAATCATTAATAAAAGTAAGAAAGTACCTATTTTTTCCAATTGACATAGGCTTTATAGGACCACACACATCTGTGGGAACTAACTCTAGTGGCTTATTTGTTTTTCAATTGACTTCTTTGGCAAAACTAGATCTATGATGTTTGTTGAGGACATAACTCTCACAGACTTTATCTGGATTATCAATGTGGGGCATACCTTTGACCATCTTCTTAGTTGCAAGCATCTTTAAACTTGTGAAATTTAGATATCCAAGCCTTAGGTGTTAGAGCCACTTTTTATTGTTGGTGATGCCACTCAAACACTTTATGATAGTATATTGGATGTTTATAGGAAACATCCTATTCTTGGACATCTTTATACGAACAATTAATCTTCCAATATAATCTTCAATTATTAGATTGCAGTTCTTCATAAAAAGAGTGTAACCTTTCTCTAGAAGTTGGCCTACACTCAACAAGTTAAGCTTAATAGCTGAAACATAATAAACATCTACAATGTAGCTATGATCGTCATTTTTCAAACAGATTGAGATGTTGCCTCTTCCTTTCACTAGAACTTTAAAGGTGTCTCTAAAAATGATATAGCCTTTTATAGTTTTATATAGATCTTTAAATAGGTCTCGTTGATCACTGATGTGAATGCTAGCTCCAGAATCCAAATACCATATATTCTTCTAATTCTCACATAGTCCTTGTTGGACTAATAATGTAATTGGTCCTCTGATAATGACATCCTTCTTTGTATAGTTGGCTTGTTCACGTACCTCTAATGGAGTTTTCCTTCGACATCCAGTGCTATAGTGCCCAAATTGATTGCACCTATAACACTAGATATTTCTCTTGTTATGATTATTGTAACCGCCTCCTCTTCCTCTAGGAGTAAATGCTTGTTGTCCCCGGTCTTCTCTAGTGGTGTTTTTATCTTCTCTTTCTCTGAATCCTGTATGCCAAGATCCTCTTCCTTGAAACTGCTGAAATCCTCCTTTTCTTTCTTGACTCCTTCCTTAAGTGGTATACCCACTTGTTGAAATCTCTTTTCCCTCCTTGAGTGACAACTTTGATTGTAAGACATGCTCAATTACTTTATCTCCATTTCTTTTCATAATCTTTTACTCATGAGTTTGTAGAGAACTCATAAGCTCATCCAGCATCAATTTGTCTACTTCTTTGAATTCTTCAATAGCAACAATAACATAATCAAATTTTGGATCTATGGATCTCAAAATTTTCTCAGTAATTCAAACATCTGAGAGGACTTCTTCATTTTTTTTATCTGATTGACTATCACCATAATTCTTATGTGATAATCATAAATAGATTCTGATGACTTCATTTGCACTGATTCAAATTCACCTCGCAAAGATTGAAGATGAATCTTCTTAATTCTGTCAGCACCTTTGTATTTTTATTGGATAGCCTCCCATATTTCTTTTGAAGTTTCTACGGAAGCAATGATCCCAAAAGTGGCTTCATCAAGACCTTGATAAATAATTCTCTTTTCTTTGTTTTCTTTCTTTTTTATTGGCTCTCAGGAGTTGTTTATGTGCCTCTTGTAATAAATCTTCTGCTTCTTTGGACTCTGGTTGATCATAGCCATATTCAACAATCTCTATATATTCCTGTGAACCAAGAAATGCCTTCAATCTGATACACCAATTATCATAGTTGTCTTTGGTAAGCTTCGGGATGAGTATTTATGCATTTTATGTAGTTATTTTGCTCTTTGAATGACTAAATCACCTTTTGGGAGCTGAATTTAGAGAAACAGACATTATAGATAGATCCAAAATGCTCAAAATAGTAGGGAACTAGTCTGACTTGGTTGAAAATAGGTCAAAAATGAGTTGAATCGGTTAGGAAACCAATTCTGGACATTGGGTGGTTCGCTGAGGCTAAATCAGGAATATTCTGGGGGAATATTTTATGCGGCTCAGTTGAGGCTCAGCTTGGCGGCTTGATGGCATGGCTTATAGGACTCAACTTGTCTCAAATATGACGCGTGTGTGACTCAGTCATTGTCTACCTTAGGGGGCGTGAGCTGCATGTGGGCTATAGTGGCAGAATTTCAGGTGGCGCGTGTGGGCTATTGTGATCTTCGATGAAGCTGATTTTTGCACTAGTGAGTTCGTATGGATGAATATTACACGATGGAATGATCAAAAATAGTTTTTAACAACTTTTAAAAATTGGATATATCCCAAGAACACTTTTGTTTTTTAACCAACGGGGCTCTGATATCAATTATTGGTGGGAAAAACCACTGGTGGTGGCTTTAAAACACTTAGAGGGAATAAAACACGTGATTTTATTATAAAATAAAAGCTTATAAATTTCAAAACACACATTTTTAATACACACTCTTTTTCTCTCTTGTGTTTCTCTCTACTCTTCTTTCTTACACTTAATAATATAAATTTAACAGGTTATTTATATATAAATTGAGAGGTAGAAGGTGATGGTAATTGATAGTACATGATTATAAGTGATGATGATTAATATTAGATGGTAGTTGGTGGTGATAATTGATAATAAATAACTATAGATAACGGTTGGTAATTGAACAAGTTTACCGGAACAATCAAGGGACATGAGCTAACACATTGGCTGATCCTTACTCTCTTTCCAAGTTACTCCACCCTTAAGATGGCACCAATCTGCGATTACTTCAGGTAGCTTCTCCGTTTGTGCTTGCTATTAGAGTTGAGAAATTTTGGGCTTGGCTACCCAAATGTTAATGAAATCTAGATCATGATTGCAAGGACGAAAATGTAAAGCCCTCTAGCTAGAATTGTCAATTGGTTTCTGCTGTCGGTATGATCTTGTCTTTGTTTAAAATATCTATAAATTTATTCCTAAATAGCAAGACTCTGATAAAAACATAATCAAAGTCTCATTACATCATCAAAGAATGAGGCGCAGCAATCTTTCAAAAGTGTTTAACTCTCAAAATGTAACAATAAATATGTAGATCAACAGTGCTAAATAAACATGCATGGCAACAGTAGAGCTGCCAAATAAAAATTCCAACCTTTGTTTTTGACTCTTAGAAGCAAACATTCAGCTTGACAGCATTTATTCCAAGCAAATCCTCAAACTGAATTTTTTTGTGATCAATCCTGATATCAATAAGATGCCCATGCCAGTCTCCCTGAACTCATCTCAGCAAGACGCACAGGGACAGCTTCTCCTGACTCGAACCAGCCAAGCTTTTCAATTAACTTTCTGGCAAGGTCCCCTACGACGTATGAAACTCCTGAAGCCATAATTCCAGTAACAAAATATTGCAGCACAGTCTTGAGGTAGTGTTTGGGCGGCTTCTGGATGTAAGCCTTTCCGATGGCTAGTATGGTAATGCATAAAAGAGAAGCTACAGCCACTGCTGCTAGCTTGAAATTCTTGTCATCAGTCTCCATGAATGTGAAACCATAAACTGCAGGCGGTACTAAACCGAAAACAAGAAATGATAACAAAGCAATGGTGGCGTGAAGTAAGAAATTTTCTCTCCGTCCCAGAAGTTCTTGATAGCGATCAACTTGCTCATTTGTTAGACTGGAGGCCCCTCTAGGCTGCTCACTTTTCAAGTCCGAGAGCTGTATTTTTACATGTTACGGGAGTTCTTAGTTTAAATTATAACATCTTTCACTATTTTACAAATGTTCTGGAAAAGCTACATACATTGTGAGCAATAGTGAAAATTCCACCAATCAAGTTCGCCAGCGACAAAGATATAATGCTCACTGTAGCCAGAAAAATAGTTAATATGTAAGTGGGATATAATTTATATAATTATCTAATATATTTTATTAAATGAAAGTTTTTTAAATTTGAAATTTATACAGTTACATATTATTTTATACTTGATTTTTATTGAATATAATGAGAGTATCTTATTAAATAATTAATTCAACTTAATAGTTTAAGTTATTAGTTAAAATCTCATAATATGATTTATATAATTCTCTAATAATAAATACAAATACAATACAAATACAGACCACTAAAATAATTCTTTACGGGAAAAGAAGTGATTCTCATCAAATTTAAGCATGCAAGCCCAAAAGAAATGAAACATAACAGTTTGAAGAAACTAATGTGTATTAGACCAGAAAAGATAGAAATTCTGATGTATTTGAACAGTGGAATATCCAAATATATAGAAAAAATTGAGAGAGTAATTAATTTACGATGATAATAATCCATTTATAAATATCAGATAAGAAATAAACAAGCAAAGGAAAATGCGACAAACAAAATTTGGGGAGGGGTGTTAAAAACATAAAACATGACTCTGAAACTTACATGTGGTAGCTTCAGCACCAGCAGCAGATGTCACAACACTTAGACTTGTAATAGATTCAATTAAACCGCCATAGACAATGCTTTTCACTATTTCCAATTTCTTAGCACCTCTTAGTTCAGAATCTGTTGTTCCCTCAGTTGAATCAGCAGTGACTGGCCTGCTCAAAGGAGGTTCTGCTTCCGGCCCTGATGCAACAAGTGCTACATTAGATTTTCTCTTTCTTTTTTGTTCTGAAATATTTTACATTCAAGAGATGATCTGTAAATTCAAAGTATTTGTACACTTGCATGAGATTTACTATGAAATTTATTAATGAAAGAATTATATAGCAACAATGAAATCAGAAATCAGTATTTTCGAGGCTTAAATTGAAAAAGAAAAAAAACAGATATACTAACATTTTTACGGGATAGTGAATACTAGGCATTGACACTGCTGCTAGACTGGTTGCGTAAAGCTACAGACTGCAGTGTGTGTGTGTGTGAATAGCAACTCAAATTGCCAAATGAGACAGTGTTAATAACAAATTTCTTTATTCACGCGGCCATTGATACCATGCACATTCATACCTGCATCATCTACTTTTCTTCCTCCAACAATTATTACTTCAAGTGGTTCAGAGCCTTGCTTTGAGGAGGCTGCATTATTCCTGTCAGCTTCCTGGGGACCAGTAGTTCCATAAATTTGTTTTTGATTTACCGTTGTCGCAACAGGTGATCGAATTTGGTTCATCACTGAGGCGTTGGTATCTTCATCATGTACCGTTTCACTTGATGGAGCTTTGGTTTGATCAAGTGGTGGGGTTCCACCAGTTGGAGATTTGTACGTCGATGAATCGGGTGATGGAACTTGCACAGTGTCTGCAGCATTAGCTCATTAAGTGAAACATATTGAGGCACAAGGTAGAAAAAATGAAAATGCACGTAGAGATAACGGAGACAACAAGAGCACATGGTCGTGGAAAATAGGAAAGAAAAATCTGATTGCATAATAGTAAGAAATGGAAGCGGTATCAAAGTTTTAAAAGATTGCATCGAGTATATCACCTTTCTCATGCAGTGTATCTTCTTCACCTCTCGGTACCAAATTAGGGAAGAACCAATTGCCTGTTGGATGAAACAAAAAGGTAAAATTGGAGCATGTATCATAGCTTGGGAAGAATAGAACTTGGAAACGACATTACATACGAAAACTATACGAAGAAAAACGAGTAGACAGGTATAAAATCTTTGATAAGATTGCATGAAATACAAAATTAAGCATTGAAATTAATCCAATCAACACCATCATCATCATCTTCACTAGCCATTGGTCGAAAATATATAATGTCAAACAGTGGCCATATTGTGGCATAGGATATGGCATACGGATCGACCTGCAGGTTATCAACAAGGATAAAGGAAGACGCATTAGTCATTACCTATTGGTATGAGAAAACTGAAGCATGATGTGCATCTGAATGTATCAACTGGCTCAGGGCGTTGTGCATCTCTACTGCCCTCTTCATTACCGCGAATGATAACCTTCTTAATGCAAGAATTACAGTTAGGACAGTAGAATTCATGAGCAGCAGGCTTCTCAAAAACCCTTTCAAGATACAGTTCTGCGACTTCTTTGATGTGGCTGATATCTCCATGTCCTGTTGTCCCCTGGTTGGTGGAACTGATCGGTACGATCATTTTGGAAGGAGGAAGGCTTGATACTTCCGGGGAGAACCTTTCAGGCTTTGAATAGACAATATCAACAATGGCATCTTTCAATCCATGGAAACCGTCAATAGATTCAGTGCCTGAAACCATAAAGACGTGCAGTAGACAAAGCATTTCAATTACTAGTGTAATATTTATAAATGTGCTTTAAAATTGGATGAGCAATCATCCATTTGATGAATGCATAAACTCATCCTTGTGTTCACCTATAAAAACTTCAAGCTAAACTGTAACGTGGTGAGATACCATCATAAGCAAAGGAATTTTGGCACCGACTTCGATAATTTTAACAATCTTTAATATAACTAAACTCTTGATTCTTATTCTAATTGCCAATACTGATATAATTGAAAGACCTATTTAATTCTCTGCAGCTTCATATTGTTAAGAGAGGAAGAATGCATGTAGTTTCAACATTGGGGTGTCCCATGAAGCCTTGGTCGGCTTCCTCTTCAATGACAACGTTGTCTAAAGGTACGAACATAGGATTCATTCAATTATTGCCTTGGGACCCCGACATTATTTATATATAAACAAACATGGCCTTTGTAATTGTAGATTATGGGTTTCAACCTTCTCTTTAAATGAAATTTACTAACTTCTTCAACAAAACAAAAAGGAAAGTTAAAAAAAAATGCATCCATGGCTCATGCATGCATGTGGGGCAATGTTTTGGTAACGAAAATCCGTCTTCAATTTTATTTTGTATGGCTCATTAGATTTTAATCTCTAAATATCGCAATGTATGCATGATTATGATTGTTGGTGTCAATAATCAGTCAGGAAAAAAATTATAATTAAAAAAATGAAAGGTCAGCTCAACAAAACACTTCTAATCTGTGTATAAAAACGTGTTTTCCCAGGGAAAAAGAAATTTATCTCCATCCATGTATATATGGCTCAATATGCTATATGCGTGTGCTCTTTCAGTAAATTTGTTAACCAACATGGTCATTGCATTAATTAATTTTAATTAACATATAATAAAATGCCTTGTTATTTTACTATAACAATGCAAAATCATAACCATAAATTTATTATTATAGATTTAACAGGTTAGTTAGAGTTAACTTAACTTATATTTTTAGTTCTTTTTAGAAGGTTATCAAAATCTTATTATTTAAGTAATAAATTTGACAAATTAAATCAGAGTTAATTTAATATATTTAATTTAATTTTAATATTTTTTTATAAAAAATATTATCTTCATTGTTTTTAGTTAAACTATATTTTAATCAATTATCTAAATTGTTTTTAGATCCATCAAGTTAATCAGGTCATATCAAATCAATTTTAATATATTTTAATTTTTTTATTAAAAAATATTTTAACAACACTCAAATATTTTTTTACTTAAAAAAATTAATTTAACCTTCCTATACCATGTTTTACTTGGAATAAAATCCTTCTTTTAGATTTTGTAGTTCTCCATCCGTTAGTTAACAAATTTCGCATCACATTTTAATCGTATTTTGGCTATTATCCGATTTTATTGAATAGAATATTATTTTTATAATATTATAAAATATAAAATTACTAATTTAACAAAGTAGAATAAATTAAAAAATAAAAACCCATCAGTTTGGAATTGAAATATAGTTCAGAAAAGTCAAATCCTAAAGTAGGAGTTGATGAATTGGCTCTCGACTTGAAGCTTTAGAGGAGATGGCACCTAGTTTTTCCAGAAAGATTACTAGATTCGAATTTGAAATTTATTAATCCAATGATCATCAACATTTGAAGAAATGTCAGTAGCAATAATCTTGCTAGACTTTTTCGCTTCGACCTAAATTTATAAGTCCATGGTTAATTAAGTGCGAACCGATCGATCGGGTGGAGATATGAAAATAACAAAGTCAGGAAATGGAAATAGGAAAACCAATCTATCAAATTACTTCTTAGAGACTTACAGTCTTTAGCAGCGAAAAGAAATTAAATCACTCCATCAAATATCGCTGCCTTTAATTTAAAATAAAAACTGAAAGAATTGTGTGTGTGTGTGTGTGTGCAGGAAAAACAAGTCAGAGTTTCTTATGAGTAAGTGAACTAGTCAAACTCGTATGTTGTAGCATTAACCATTTAAAAGATAAAAACTGTGCACTGGATCGGATCGCTGTTGTAGTATCCGGTCAAAATTTCCTTCCTGAGTTGTAGCATTTCAACCCAACTTAAACCTGTTGTTACTAAATCGGTGAAAAGCGAATGAGCAGCTATATAAACAAGCTGGAGTACGTAGAAACACAGAAAGCATGCATTTACGTTGTCATGAAGGTATAGTACTATAGTGTTCCTGAAGACAGTAGCAAAGCTGTGTAGCATGTTGACAAACTAGCCCGCTTTGAATATTACGCAAGAACGTACCTTTGTTAACGAAAATGGAAGTCTCCTGTTTTCCATTTTGCTCTTGATTGATTAATTCAGCCGATCCATTTGCAGCCGTGGAGGAATCGACAGCATCATGGACTTCTGTGTTACCATTAGTTGATGTTGTCGATATGGTGGCGGAAGACTGACTGTCTTGGCGAGGACGCCTCCCTCGCAAAGCCACTTCCATCACCTCATCCTCCATCACTCTTTCCTTGTCCAAGAACTTGTCTGACTTCTCCCCCTTTTTTTTTCTGTGAAGAGTGGCCTTCTCCCTGCATGCCTCTCTCAGAGAAGGATCTATATGTATATATAATACTGGTAAGTGGATGCCACTACGGATGAATACAAGTATAATCAAATCATCAAAATTCAAAAGCCGGTACTGGAACCTAGCTACCTAGCCTGCAGATAATAAATTTTGTTTGGTTGAATGAAAAAAAAAAGAATCTCAAAAGATTTCAACTCCTTCTAATGAAAGGCTTGCAGAGATCTTTGTAAGATTGGGTGAGTGTTGCGGTGCCACCTAACTTCTTGATTTTCCTTCTTGAAATCAATAAATGCACGTCCTCACGACAATATTTTTTCACAAGACCTCGCGGGAACACGTTAGTTCATGCGTTCGTTCTGCTCAAATCACATCTGTACTCAGCACTAATTAATACCTCACGATGGACTTCTCTTCTCTTTTTTTTTCTTTTTTTTCTCTCTCTCTCTATTTTTGATCGGTTACAACAGTAATATACAGCTGTACACTCTTTATTGACAATAATAATAATTACATCTTCAGAGTCGTCGTCCTCGTCAACGCTATCTTTATCATCAACATTATTATTATTCTTTTGAGTTAAAAAAACAAAAAAAGCCCCTCTCCCATCGCACATCTCCAACTTCCTTGCGACCATGTCATGTGATGCATGCCGTATATGCTGGCTAGGTTCAGAACAGGTATGATTATTTTCTCTATTTTTTACATAAGATGTGTATAGATGAATTCATCATGCATTCAGTTTGGAATATCATGTTATTCTATCATACCTATGCTGCTGGGGTGGAAACTCACCATGGAATGGACTCGCCAGTTTTTTATATGTTTATATCTTATAATATACTAATGATAAAGCTCAAATCTTTAAGAAATGCTGAATGATTAGCTTGTTCATCGTGAACTCCGAAGGTCCTTTTTTTTTTTTGTTGTGTGCGTGTGTGTTCAGTGTTATTAATTATGTGTGTTTGGAATTATGTTAGCTTTTGTAATTAGGGTTAAAAAAATAAGATAAAGAAAAATATTTTTAATTATGGTTTTAAGAAAGTAGATTAAAATTTTAGTTAAAACTGTTATAAAATGATGTTTTATATATAAAATAAATGAAAAAAATATCTTAGAATATTCTACAAAATCAAAATTTAAAATAGAATCCATGGCAAAAGGCAACATTTTTTCTCTGTGGGTGAAAAGAAACACAAAACTATCACAATTTAGAAGGAAAAAAAAATCTGAGTTTGCTTACTCTTTTACTATATTCTATATTACTAAATGTCATGCGAGGCTTGTGGTATATTTGTATGTTGTAGTGGATTTGTACAAAAAATAAAAAAATTATATAAAAAAATATTGCAATCCATAATGTTTTTAAAGAAAAGCTATAAAGCTAAATTTTTAACTAAATTGATATTTAAAAAATAAAATAAATAAATAAAATTTTAAAAATAATCATAACAAAAAAATAAAAGGAAAAACATTATGCATAGAAATACTAGTATTCTATAATGTTTCATGAGAAAATCTATAATTGTAATTCTCAGTCAGCTCAATATTAAAAAATAATAAAAATAATAAAAATAATTTTTTAAAAAGTCATATTAGAGAATACTGTAGTAATCCATAATGTTTTCTTTTTAAAAACTACAAAAATAAATTATCAATTAGTTTAATATGTAAAAAATAAAATCGACAAAAATAATTCTAAAAAAAATAAATCATAAAAAATAAAGCATGTGAGAAAATAGTATAGCAATCCACAATATTTTAAAGAAAAAAAACTACAAAGCTAAATTTTCAACCAGTTTCATATTAAAAAATAAAATTAATAAAAACAATTCTAAAAAAACACAAAAAATTGAAAAAAAAAGAAGAGGATTTTGAAAAAATATGGCAAAAAAAAAACATGTGGAGAAAGTTAAAATTGAATTCTCAACTAGTTTAATATTAAAAAAAATAAAAAAAATAAATTCAAAAAAATATATATAAAGAAACACTAAAGCAAAATAAAAACTATATGGAGAAACATTGTAATAATCTGCAGTGTTTTAAAAAAAAAACTACAAAGCCAAATTGCAAAGCATTTTGAAAAACAAAAGAGAAAAATTGATGAAAAAAATCATGTAGAGAGACATTATAGTAATCCATAATATTTTAAAAAAAATATCATGAAATTTTCAACCAATTCAATAATAAAAAAAGATACAAAAATGATTAGTACTTAAAAGTTCATTTTTATCATGGTTTTATATCATCATTTTGCACTTGAAGTATCAATAACTCCTTAACTAAAATATGTTTTATAATAATGTATCTAATAATATAAGATACCTATAATTTGTGGTAAATGTCTATTTTTAATGTAGGCCTATCACATAAATGAAAGGATTGATTGATGACTTGAAGAACTTATATTGCATGGATAAAGAGATGGTCAAACTTAGAAAAGAGATGTCGGTGCAATCCAAACCGGAACACTGTTCGGTAATTGGGTCATATCTGGAGCTACAGATCTCAGATTTAGGTCCAATTTATATGGATGGAAAGGTAAGACATAGGCCTACAACTTTCATATGGAGCCCAAGATCTAAAAAGACCATTATCAAGTCCAAATTATAGCAACAACAAAGAAGTCCGAATTTATCTTCCAGCCCGAGCACTGTTCGGTATTTTGGCCATATCTGGAGTTCTAGAAGTCCAAATGAGCTGAAGTTTTTACACAAGAAATCTAAGACAATTGCCTACAACTTTCATGTTTACAACTGGCTCCAATTTTGACGTTATCAATGACGTTTTCGGCAGACAAGAGAAGATAAGGATTGTCACCAAGTCAAAAGCTGGCCACCCACTTATCAATTAGTCATCAAATCAATAGTTCCCAATTTTGGCCTATAAAAGGAGGCATTTGCCATGCATTTAGGCATCTTGGTTTCCAGATCAAGATCATGCTCTTCCTTTCTCTCTTTGTATTTTTTGTAATGTTTATACTTTGCTTTCATTAATATCAAGTTTATGTTCTTATTTTGTTTATCTATTTTGCTTTCTTTCATTATGTCTAGCTAAGTTAATTATGTCAAGGTGAAAAGGTTACACTAATGGTGTGAGAATAAGTATAATGTAAACTTAATATGGACTTTAATGTTTGATACTAACATGTTTTATATTTGTTATCTTGTTCACTCTTTAATACTTTGCTTGTTAAATGACTAATCTTGATTTATGTTGTATAACACTTGGTACAACAAATGCTTGGCACTTTCATAGCCCATAATGTATGGTATAACCGACACCTGAGCTATGAAAGAAACTTGATTTGTTGTTAACATAAGTTATAATCATGAATGCTTGACGAGATTTACAAGTATTAGCATTAATTGAATAAGATGACTAATGTAATCATGTTAACAATATATAATCTGATTGGAACCTCCTTTGTGTGTGGTTTCCAATTCAATAATAAGAGTTTATACTATACTTGTTTGATATACCATTAGTGGAACCTCTAACCTTGATATTTGTTATTATTATTGTTTAATCCTTACATTAATTTTCCATCTCTAAGTTCTCATCATCATCATCATCTTCTTCTTCTTCTTCTTCTCTTTCTTTATTTTTATTTTTATTATTATTTTTATTATTATTATTATTATTATTACTACTATTGTTGTTGTTGTTATTGTTGTTTTATAATTGTTGTTTATAATTTGTACAATTAACCTCCCTGTGGTTCGACCCCGGTCTTGCCGGATTATTTATTACTTCAACACTCCTGCACTTGGGAGAAGACATCAACCTTTTCGTCGTGTCAAGTTTTTGGCGCCGTTGCTAGGGAGGTAAGTTCTTGTATAAATTATAGTATTTATTTTATTTTCTCTTTTCACTTTTCTTGTATATAACTTTGTTTCTTTTCTCTTGTTTCTTCTTCTTTTATTTTCTTCTTCCTTTTATTTTATTCCTGCACGTGCATGAGAGTGTGGTCACGTACATTAAGTGGTAGACTTTATAGGGTATCCTCATCATTTTCAGAAAATATGGCCGAAGAAGATAATCAATCACTTTATAATGAGAATAATGAGAATAACCGTGCTAGAACACTTAGAGACCACATGAATCCCACAAGAACAAGTGCATCATCATGCATAGTTTTTGCTCCCGATGCATCTCATTTTAATTTTAAACCAGGTATTATTCAACTTTTACCTTCTTTTCATGGTTTAGAATTGGAAAATCCATACTTACATTTAAGGAAATTTGAGGAGGTCTGCAACACATATAATAACTTAAATTGTAGCATGAACACCATTAGATTAAAGCTTTTTCCTTTTTCATTAAAAGATAAAGCTAAAACATGGCTACAAAATTTGAGACCAGGATCCATTCGTGCTTGGGATGAAATGCAACAACAGTTTTTAAAGAAGTTTTTCCCATCTCATAGAACAAACTCTTTCAAAAGACAAATCACCATTTTCACTCAAAAACCAGGAGAAACATTTTACAAATGTTGGGATAGGTATCGAGACTTGCTTAGTACTTGCCCTCATCATGGTTTTGAAACATGGAGATTGGTTTCACATTTCTATGAAGGGTTAACACCTAAAGATAGGCAAATGGTTGAATTGATGTGCAATGGAACTTTTGAAGATAAAGACCCTGATAAAGCAATGGAGTACTTAGACTTGTTAGCTGAAAATGCTCAAAATTGGGACACTGCGGGTACATATGAGGCACCGAGTAAAACTCAACCTCATACATCTAGTGGAGGTATGTACAACCTTAGGGAAGATCATGACCTTCAAGCCAAGTTTGCATCTTTAGCTAGAAAAGTCGAGGCACTAGAATTAAAAAAGAGTGGTCAATTAAAATCTGTTGAAAACATTATGTGTCAAATCTGTGAAATAAATGAACACTCAACCAACGATTGTCCAACCTTGCCTTCTTTTAAGAAATGTCTCCATGAACAAGCCCATGCTTTAAATAGTTTCTAAAGGCCCAACCACAACCCATACTCCCAAACATACAACCCTGGTTGGAGAAATCACCCAAATTTCAGTTGGAAGAGTGAGAACAACAATGCACAAACTTCACAACCACCATTTCAAGCACACCACAATTTCCAAAATTCTTATGGATATGCACCTTCTTATGCTCCACCTCTTAGAAGTAATTTTGAGGAAACTTTGTATGCATTCATTGAAAAGCAAGAGACAATCAATACTCAACTTACTCAAAGCATAACAGATTTTAAAGACACTCTTGCAAAATTCACATCTGCTCTCAGTTTCCAAGAGAAAGGTAAGTTTCCATCTCAACCACAACAAAATCCCAAGGGGCAATACAATGCAAATACAAGTAGTTCCAGAAGCCAACACATGGATCAAGTCAAATCAGTCATTACTTTTCGCAGTGGTAAGGTTATTGAAAAACCCTCTCTTGAACCTTATGAGAAAGATGATGAGTCAATCTCTAAGGGTAAGGAAGGGGTTGAATCTGAAAATTGCAAAGAAACGACTGATTCTCCGCCAGCACTTCTATTTTCTCATGCCATGACCAATCAGGAAGAAATCGAGGATGAAAAAGGCATCGAAAAGGTTGATGCGAATCTTTTATCAAAAGTGACAACAGATTCGACACCCGACATCACACCAATCGATGATTACTTTCCTGATGAATCTCTACTTTCTCTTAATTCAATGTCTTGGTTTGCTAAAAATATCAATTTTCTTGCTTCAGGATTTTTGCCAACTCATTGGAGTATTGAAGACAAAAGAAAATTTTTGAGCAACGAGCAAAATTTTTATTGGGATGACCCTTACTTATTCAATTATTATCCTGATCAAATATTTCAAAAATGCATTCTCGATAATGAGGTAAGTAATTTCATTAAATTTTGTTACTCTAAGGCATGTGGGGATCATTTCTCATCAAAAAAGAGGATTGTAGAAATCTTACAAAGTGGATTTTATTGGCCCATCATATTCAAGGAGTCAGATGCATTCCGCAAAAACTGTGAAAATTTTCAGAAGGTGGAATTTATTTCAAAACACAGAGAGTCTTTAGATAATCTTCTATTGACTCTTAAGTCTCATCATAGTCGAGATAAGCATCATGTAATTCATGACTTAGGAACCCATTTTCATAAAGAACATGCTTGGCATAGTCTTGGAAATCTGACTAAAAAAAGACCATGTTTGCCAGTTTTTAAGAAAACTGGATGGGAAGCCTATCCTCGACCCATAGAGGGCGTTTAAGTCGTTCTTGGACGTAAAACCAAGGGAAGATGTGAGCCACAATCACAACTGCGATTTGAGTCTTAGCTTGTAAAAATTTGTGTCTTTTCTTTTTATTAATAGCATAATATTTGTGTTTTGTCATTTCTTATTTTTTTCAGTGTATTTCAGGTTTGTCAATGTTTGTTATTTCAGGTGATATCTTCTATACTCTATCTTTCTACCTTAGAACATTGAGGACAATGTCTCGTTTTGGTTGGGGGGAGAGGGTAGTAGTTGATAAAAAAAAATTATTTTTCATTTCATAAAGCATGTGCATAATTGTTGTTACTAGGATGGCAGAGTAAAGGAGTTCTTTTGTTAAAGTGACTCTTGAGACGCATCTTAGTAACCATTCTTAACAAGGTCTATTATAATACTTCCTGAAATATTCAGGTTTACAAACTCTCGTATTGTTACCACTTAATTCTGCTCATATACTTATTTAACATGTATTTTTAAACTTTAATTTACACACACACTTTAACATATGATTGTGGGTTGCATATTGGATTATTACATTATTTATGTTCTTTTGTTAAAGGTAACAACTAAGGGAAAGGGATTGTATATAATTAAAAAAAAAAGAAAAACATGAAAAAAAAAAGAAAAAAAAGAAAAAAAATGATGATAATAAAAATGTAGATAAGTTTGGTTTCGTAGCCTCCCTAACCTAAGCAATTAAGCTCGAAGGGGTGTTTTAACACCTAATACCCTAAAGTCAACTGACTTAGGAGCTATTGGCCTAACGCTTGTTACATGGGTTGAGGAGAAAAGCTTAAGGGAATCAAACATTGCACTATCTACATATCAATATCTGCGACCTGAGTTACTAAGCTTGTAGGGGTGTCTTAACACCTAATGCCCTAAGACCAACTGGTCTGGGAGTCATTAGCTGAAAGCTCGTTACATGGGTTAAAGATGCATGATGTTTTTAAATTATATGTATATTTTAAAAAAAAAAAGACAAAAAAAAGACAAAAATAATAATCCCAACCTAAGGAAGTTAACCTTAAACATTAGAACAAAAATTTTGTTTTCTTCCAAGAAAAGCCCCATAATTAGGTGTTGATACATTGAGCACAAAAGAAAGGTTTATTAATATCTTGTTAAGTGGTATTGAGCAGATATATAAATTTAATGAGAGTTTGTTTATTTGGATAGATTAATGGAAGTTAAATGATGAATACCTTGCTTTGTGAAATTTGCAAATTATTGTAACGCTTTGATTACTAGGGACTAGTAATAAGCTGGTTGAGGGGTGTGATTAGTACTTAAAAGTTCATTTTTATCATGGTTTTATATCATCATTTTGCACTTGAAGTATCAATAACTCCTTAACTAAAATATGTTTTATAATAATGTATCTAATAATATAAGATACCTATAATTTATGGTAAATGTCTATTTTTAATGTAGACCTATCACATAAATAAAAGGATTGATTGATGACTTGAAGAACTTATATTGCATGGATAAAGAGATGGCCAAACTTAGAAAAGAGATGTCGGTGCAATCCAAACCGGAACACTGTTCGGTAATTGGGTCATATCTGGAGCTACAGATCTCAGATTTAGGTCCAATTTATATGGATGGAAAGGTAAGACATAGGCCTACAACTTTCATATGGAGCCCAAGATCTAAAAAGGTCATTATCAAGTCCAAATTGTAACAACAACAAAGAAGCCCGAATTTGTCTTCCAGCCCGAGCACTGTTCGGTATTTTAGCCATATCTGGAGTTCTAGAAGTCCAAATGAGCTGAATGTTTTACACAAGAGAGCTGAGACAATTACCTACAACTTTCATGTTTACAACTGGCTCCAATTTTGACGTTATCAATGACGTTTTCGGCAGACAAGAGAAGATAAGGATTGTCACCAAGTCAAAAGTTGGTCACTCACTTATCAATTAGTCATCAAATCAATAGTTCCCAATTTTGGCCTATAAAAGGAGGCATTTGCCATGCATTTAGGCATCTTGGTTTCCAGATCAAGATCATGCTCTTCCTTTCTCTCTTTGTATTTTTTGTAATGTTTATACTTTGCTTTCATTAATATCAAGTTTATGTTCTTATTTTGTTTATCTATTTTGCTTTCTTTCATTATGTCTAGCTAAGTTAATTATGTCAAGGTGAAAAGGTTACACTAATGGTGTGAGAATAAGTATAATGTAAACTTAATATGGACTTTAATGTTTGATACTAACATGTTTTATATTTGTTATCTTGTTCACTCTTTAATACTTTGCTTGTTAAATGACTAATCTTGATTTATGTTGTATAACACTTGGTACAACAAATGCTTGGCACTTTCATAGCCCATAATGTATGGTATAACCGACACCTGAGCTATGAAAGAAACTTGATTTGTTGTTAACATAAGTTATAATCATGAATGCTTGACGAGATTTACAAGTATTAGCATTAATTGAATAAGATGACTAATGTAATCATGTTAACAATATATAATCTGATTGGAACCTCCTTTGTGTGTAGTTTCCAATTCAATAATAAGAGTTTATACTATACTTGTTTGATATACCATTAGTGGAACCTCTAACCTTGACATTTGTTATTATTATTGTTTAATCCTTATATTAATTTTCCATCTCTAAGTTCTCATCATCATCATCTTCTTCTTCTTCTTCTCTTTCTTTATTTTTATTTTTATTATTATTATTATTATTACTATTGTTGTTGTTGTTATTGTTGTTTTATAATTTTTGTTTATAATTTGTACAATTAACCTCCCTGTGGTTCGACCCCGGTCTTGCCGGATTATTTATTACTTCGACACTCCTGCACTTGGGAGAAGACATCAACATTTTCGTCGTGTCAAAAAATAATTTAAAAAAAAAGATACAAAAACAAAAAAGAATAAAAAAAAGACAATCTTGTTAAAAAAACATATAAAGCCCAAAAAAAGGAAAAAAACCAAAAATAATATAGGGAGAAAACAAATATATATATATATATATATATATATATATATAAAAACATGTGACATGAAAAAAAATATAATATTTCCCCTATAATTTTTAGAGTATTGTTAATATGAAGCAAGGCTCAATTCTTTTTATGGGTTCAAGTGTCAATATCAATTTGTACGGTGATAAATAATTTTTTTTATAATAAATTTATTAATTTATATTTTTTAAACAAAAAAAACTTGGAGCAAGGGCCTCTTTGGTTTTTTTATCTTTTCTTAACAGTATAACCACTTAAATTCCCTTGGAATTTTGTTTTTCTTGGACTTGCTTATATTTTGTTTTACAGTAAATATCAAATTGAATTAGGATCTCCAAAATCTTTGGGAGTACTTTTTGATAATCTGAAGAAAGATCAATAAAAAAGTAATCAAAGCCCCATCTCCCTTTTATTTCTGTATAATTTTATTTTGGATCGATGCCAGCAACTTTTGTCAAGATCAACAAAATGGAGGCACTGGTTTGAGAAAACTATGGGGTGCAATTTAGGAGATATTTCTCCTGCCATTGGAGATGAATTCAGTAAAAGGAAAAATGGACAAAAAAAATAGTTTCTTTATATCAATTAGAAGCCTTTTTAAAAGGCCTTTCAAAAGCCTAAGAACAGTAACAAAAAAAACCAAAAAAATCTCAAAAAAAATTAAATTAATTAGTTTTGATTTGGTTGGTGGCATAACGCCCCGTCCGTCCCTCACAAAGAAAGATCAGGGACCGGAAAGTTCTTTTATACTCCAAAGTAAGCTATCATCAGAATAAATGGCAACAGGGATGATGAAAACGGACTTTTGCATAACGTAATAAAAGAGTTAATAATTATAAATCATCTTAACCCCACTTATGATTAGTCGATTCTAGATCTTCACTTGGCTCATGAGGTTTACTTTTAATTTGGTTTGAAGGTGGAAGTTTTTTTTGCGAGAATATTTATTTTTTAAAATATTTTTTATTTTAAAATATATTAAAATAATATTTTTTATTTTTTAAAAATTATTTTTAATATCAATATATCAAAATAATTTAAAAACATGAAAAATATATTATTTAAAAAAATAAAAAATCTTAAAATCTTTTAAAAAATATTTTTGAAATGTCAAATACCATTTCAGTAAACTCAACTCATTCGTCCATATTTGAATGAGATACTGTTAAGTCTATTCTAAAATTTTATTATTTTGATTTTTTAAAAAGAAATTACAATGTTTTAGTTTTTTAGAAGAGAAATTTATGCAAACAACTTTATAAAAAAAATTGTTAAACGATATCATTGCATGATTCACCTTAAAAAACTAAGAAACCTAGCACCTAAGCCGCAGACTTCTGATAAATAAGGTCACAACCCTTCTCTATATATCAAAGAAAGGATACATTAATTCTCCGAGCACCTGTTGTTCTGTGCGATGCACCACATAAATAAACAAACCGTAAACCATCTTGAAGGTGCAAAATTATTCTTAGACTAGCTGTAATATAAACAGATTGGATTGGATTTATATGGGCAAAATAGTACACACACACACACCCATAGACAGACTCGTTTTGGCTTTTATACAGTGATCAAAAGACCCATTTGCAGCCTACTGCCCAATTATTCTTCTCCTACTCAAAATTTTTCAAAGAGATTGATTAATCTTCCCTTTCTCCTCGTTCACTTCTCTCTTTATTCGCATTATCTGCCTAGCTTTACTCTTCCACGGATTTGAAAGGGCAAAAAGCCCTATGCCATACTTTGCAAAGTTTTTCCAAATAATTGTGAGAAAAGAAAAGGACAGATAATTTTCCTTTTAGTTTCAATTTCTCCATTATTTTCATATAATTTGGTATTGAACACTTAGTCATTTCTGTGGAAAATGGACTTGTAATGCCAACCAAAAGAAATCTTGTGACCATTAATATCAAGTCAACGAGAGATTTGAACTGAAAACTACCGAGAAAGTATACATTTCTTTATCAACTCAGTCACCCATTATAGCTTAAAAATTAAGCAAGGTGGTGACCTCTATAATGTTAGGTTGGTTGTCATTAATGTGCAACAACCATTGACTATTGCAGCTGGAGTTGTACCAACTATGTGCACCCAATCAAGATGTCAAAGGTTGGCAGCCACCATTGTTGAAGAAGAGCTAGAGTTGGCAGCCACCTTTGTTGAAGAAAAGCCTCCATGAATGCCTATAAATAAAGGCATATGTGAGAGAGCAAAATGAGAGAGAAAGAAAAGAGCCAAAGATATGAGAAATGTAGGAGAGAGTGGGCTGCCATTGTAGTACTAAAAGGAGAGAAATAGAGTGAGGTTGAGAGTTGTGAAAGAGGGGATGATTCCTCCTCCTCTATTGTTGTAAATCTTGTACTCTCCCTATATAATGCAATGGCTTCTCCCGTGGATGTAGGCGGTTTTGCCGAACCACGTTAAATATTGTGTCAGTGTGTTTGGCCTCCTATGAGCAAGTATCAGAACATCACCGGTCGGAATTCTCAACAATTGGTATCAGAGCTTTTGGTTTAAAGTGATGTTTGATTTTGCTCAAAAAATAAAAGTTGTCAAAATTGTGTTTTGACCATACCACTTGTCGCTACACGACGTCGGGCGACGGCTCCACTCCTTTTTTTTGTTTGTTTTTTTTTTTAAACAAAAGAAATTTAATTTTTATTTGATTGGGGGGGAATAAAGATTTTATTTGGAGTCACCATCTAGTAATTTGAGGGAACTAGAAATCCAAAATTAGACACTGGTCCTACAGATTCGGATACTAGGTTAGTTATGATTAAGGGAAGGTAGACACCAGCCTTAAAACATCCTTTCAGAGAAAGGTTACCTTTACTTGTGTGTTTTTCTTATTTGATTCAAATGCTATTATATTTTGAGCTTATTTGTAAATTTTTTAAAATGGTTAACGTCGGTCCCTAAAAATAGGAGACGCGTTAAAAATGACATCAGTCCCTAAAATTAGGAGACTTTGTCTAAAATATCAACGTTTATCCCTAAAAAGAAGAGTTACGTCTGATTTACCAAGATAAATAATAATGGACATAATCCATATTTGGTATTTAAATTTTTGACATCGGTCCTTTTCTATAAATAAAAGAGACGTGTCGACAAATAATATTTATTTTATAAAATAAAAATTATTTTGATATCATTGATAAAGAGATATATCAATTCTTGAAAATTAGGTTTTTGACCCATAAACAGTGATATGATAAAATGGGTGTTGAACCCGCGTCGTTATTTATTTTTGTTTTTTTTTGTTTTTTTTTATATGCAAAAATTTACAAGCATTTATATATAAAAATATCATAAAATATCATAAAATATCATAGAAAATTACCTGAGTACCCCTGTATAGGTAAAAGACTGAAATACCCTCGGATTTATCAAAAATTTACGAAAATGCCACTGGCGGCGCGGTTACTGTTCACGCGTGGTTACTGTTCACACAAAAAGATAGTCGATTCTGGTAGATATGAGGACGAGGATTCTGATGGTGGTGGTCTCGTTGGCCGTTGATGGCTGAGGAGGGAGACTCGACGACTTGAAGGTCGATTGGTCGATGTCGGTCGCGGCTTTTTTCCGGCCAAATTAGCCGGTGAAAAAGTGTGAAACTGCCGGGGTTTTGCTCAGGTGGAGGCGATGCACAATTCTGTGGCGGTTTCACAGCTTGAGACGGCCGGAAATGGGAGATCGGCGGAGAGAGAGAGAATCGCCGGCGAGAGGAGAGAGAAGCTCTAGGTTTTGATCCGGTGTGGACGAGTGTATGGTGCACTCGTGCGTCTGAAGGCTGTGAACCGCTGGATCTCGGATGAACAGATCGTGCGGTTGTGATTCGTTTGATCTTCAAGTTGATCGGACGGTCAGGATTGAATGGGCTACGATCTGGTGTGGCGCGGTGTACCGAGTGCTCGGTATACCTGCTGACGTGGCGAAACCAGATCGAAGGGCAGATTATTTGAACGGCTGAGATTGATTTAGGTTTTAATCTGGTGTGGTAAAGCCTATTGTATCCTAAGAAATCAAAGGCTCAGATCTAAATACTATTAGATCTAACGGTTGGGATATTTTTGGTATTTTTCAATTTATTAAAAAAAATTAGTATCTTACTAGGTACAGAAAAAATATAAGAAAAATAAATAGTACCCAAATAGTAACCCAAACAGTAATTCCGAATTCACAATTGCAAATGCAGAATGAATTTTTTATCTTTTTTTTCTCCCCTGGTGTCTTGAATTCATTGGCTATTTATAGCCAATGAATTCAGACAACAATTCACGGATGAATTGTTAACAATTCACGGATGAATTGTTAACAATTCACGGATTGTTAAAATTTTCAAACTTCCACCGATTACTATTTGTCTTATTATATATAATAATACTAAATAATAATAATAATATTTATTTATTGGGGTAAAAATTAAAAATTCAAATTAGTATTATAAAAAGTTTTTTTTTCACCCGCTAAAAATCAATTTTAAATTAAAAAAAACTTTTTTATACGGGTATCAACTCGGTGGACCGGGTTTTTTTGACCAAAAATACCAGTTTTGACCAAAATAGTCCAAAACTCATTTTTTATCGCGGTCGACATGGTGGGACCCGTATTAACTCGATGGACTCGGTTTTGACCGAAAATGACGGTTTTGACCCGAAACAGCCCGAAACTTATTTTTCATCCCGGTCGACATGGTGGGACCCTTATTGACCCGATGGACTCGGTTTTGACAGAAAATGACGGTTTTGACCCGAAACGTCCTGAAACTCATTTTTTATCCCGGTCGACATCGTTTATCCCGTATTGACCCGGTGGACTCGGTTTTGACAGAAAATGACGGTTGACTCGAGAAAATATTTTTTAACTCTTTTTTTTCTTTTCTTTTTCTCTTTTTTTTTTATTTTTTTGTCATGAATAATAAGATAAAATAATATTTAAAAAAAATTTAGTGAATCCAAAATTGGGTTACAACACCACTGTGTAGAGGAGGAAGAGACGAAGCCACTAGTGAAAACCGCATCGAAATCGGACGTCGAAAACCGGCGCACGCGCCGGCGGGGTGACTGTTCATGTCATCAGCCACGTCATCAGTTCTGCACAGTCATCAGGCACGTCACCTGACATATCAGTACTCTGACCAGCCAAACCGCCACGTTAGCTCTGCCATGTCAGCACCAGTCATCAGCCGCGTCATCATTGTGGGACCCACTGCCACGTCACCAGCCGCGAGCCGAGCCGAGCCGTGATCCGAGGGACAGGATTCTGTATGGTGGAGTCTACGTGCAACCGGTTCTGAGATTGAATCTGGGCCGTTTATCAGGCCAGAATTGTTTTGATCAAATCTTAGCCGTCTGAAGTGTGATTTGGACGATTTCAGACTTGTTTCCAGCTAATTTGATCATTCCGGATGCAATGGTATGGTCCGATCATTAAGATTGAGATCAGAAATGGCAGTGATGAATTATTAAAGAGAGATTACCCGATGAGAAGGCATCTGATGGTCATCATGGTGGTCGATGGAGCTGAAGAAGAAGAAATCACACATGTTTGCTCAATTACATGTGTTGAACTATTATGTGGGGAATTTTAATTGCCTTGAGGGAAGGCAAAATTGGGACACTCTAAACACCCGATCATGTGGACAATTTGAGGTGGAGAGTGAAATTTGATGAAGACCAATCTTGACGAATCTAAGCACTGGTAGTCTCGCCAGATGTTGAGAAATCAAGTATAAAACAAGGATACCCCAGATCACTTGTAAAGGAAAGCCACGATAAAGCTAGCAAATGGTTGTATATACGAAAAGACAGTACGATGGGTAAATATGGCCTAAGAAGTTCTGTCTAGGAGATTGGGTTTTAAGCGGGACCATTGTGACCCCTCCAATCTTTCCTGGGAACTTGCTTAGTGAAAGGATTATCCATATGGTACTATTTTCGTATATGTGACAGTTTGTTATGAAACTGTTGAAGACTAGCAGAATGACGGCACAAAGGAACAGTTGGGTTCCGTATGATCAAGGATCTAATGGAGTGGTGATTTCTCCAAGGAAGTTAGATTCGGTGACTGTAATTTCTCGAGGGGAGAATTGATGAAGACCCTGATAATGGAAGAGAAATACAACAAAGGGATAAAGATTGGCACCCTATTTTGACTTGGATAGATGTTGTGACAGGATGAGCTGCTGTCAAACATAAGCAAGGAATAGGGAGAAATCTGGAGAACCAAAATTGCACGAGAGCACATGAAGATTGTGTAGGAGTACCCGGAGGATCCAATGAGGTACTATAATGAGACAACAGATGCAAGGAGAAGAAGAGTTCCCAAATGAAGCTCAGAGCAGAGATTGTGTGAAAGTTGTACAACAGGAAGTCTCTTGTGCTCTTGATAAAGACAACAAGCGAGGACCTTTCCAATGCATGCAAGGATGGAAAGATGAGCTGTTGCAGATGCATCTAATTGAGGGGATGAAAACGCCTATCATAAAAGGCGACCGCCTATGATGAAAGGCGAAGACACCAAAGAGAGTTGGTGTAGGTGGAGCTGTCAAGTGTAATGATGAAAGACATAGAAGCTCCAAACATAGAAATCGAGGTAGAGGATTGCGAGGAGTATACCGCAACTTTCTCTTTCTATGTGATCAGTGGCAATGAACTCTCCCAAGTCCACATGGTGATAGAGAATCTTAGTCACTGGAGACATCCCCGATGAAGGAGGATGTGACCGCTTTATGACGAACAAAGACACCTCAGACAGAAGGTGTGTGGGCCATGAAAGGAACCCAAGTATAAACCGCCGCATGACGATGAGTGGAGACACCTCAAGAGAAGGTGTGAGGACCATGATATGAGTCCAATTTCAGACCGTCTCATAAAGACAACCAGAGACACCTCAGGAGAAGGTGTGAGGACCGTTATATAAGTCCAAGTTTAGACCGTCTCATGACGACAGGCGAAGACACCTTAGGAGAAGGTGTGAGGACCGTGATATGAGTCCAAGTTCAAATCGTCTCATAATGATAGGAGGAGACACCTCAAAAGAAGGTGTAAGGGCCATGATAGGAGCCCAATTTCAGAACGCTCTAGAGCCATTGTGATGACTGGATATAAGTGGACAAGTGTATAGCCAATGAAGTGGCTATGATGAGTATGAAGACAAATGCAAGATTGACTTTCATGGATATTGCCCCCATGCTAAAGATCAATGAGCTAGAAGACATTTGCCTTGGACAATAAGTGGATGACTTGTGGAGCATTAAGACGCGACTGCTATGAAGGAGCAGAGGGCATGCGCAGGTTCCGGGAATGAGTTGACTCTTGTCAAGATGGTGAGCTCGGTAATGGCATTGTAATACTCAGAGTATGAAGACAGATATGGATCAACCTTATATGGGCTGCCCCCATGGTTAAAGGTGGAAAGCTACCTAGACTCTTGAGACTAAGAGCGAGAGACTCATGGAGAAGTAAGGCGTGGTTCCTAGGGTGGAATAGAGGGTAGGCGCAACTCCTGGATGAGTAGACTCTTGGAAGAGTGGTGAGCTTGTGATCATATTGAGATACTCAGATAATAACTGTCGCACTTGAAATATCCGTTTGAGGGGGTGTTATAAGCCTTGATGTGAGGCTTGATGAATCATTCCGGACCGAGCATGGTTGATACGCTCGAAGGGGAATGTTGTTCTAGAAACAAGCGTTAACACTATTCAGATGTGATGTGGCAGACCATCTAGTTATAGTAATCCTTTTGTGTGAGAAAAGGTGTGCTTTGGTTACTCTGATGATTGAAAGGTTTTGGCGAGTACCTATAAAGTTGGCCAAAGATGCTCTTAGAATGGAAAGCTTGGAAGAGCTGCAAGATGCAAGCTTGTGTTGAAGAAGTAAGAGGACAGTTGCCCCACATGAATGGCAAAGGGGGTGATTGTTAGGTTGGTTGCCATTAATGTGCAACAACCATTGACTATTACAGCTGGAGTTGTACCAACTATGTGCACCCATCCAAGATGTCAAAGGTTGGCAGCCACCATTGTTGAAGAAGAGCTAGAGTTGGCAGCCATCTTTGTTGAAGAAAAACCTCCATGAATGCCTATAAATAGAGGCATACGTGAGAGAGCACAATGAGAGAGAAAGAAAAGAGCCAAAGATGTGAGAAATGTAGGAGAGAGTGGGCTGTCATTGCAGCACTAAAAAGAGAGAAATAGAGTGAGGTTGAGAGTTGTGAAAGAGGGGATGATTCCTCCTTTTCTATTGTTGTAAATCTTGTACTCTTCCTACATAATGCAATGGCTTCTCCCGTGGATGTAGGCAGTTTTGCCGAACCACGTTAAATATTGTGTCAGTGTGCTTGGCCTCGTATGAGTAAGTATCAGAACATCACCAGTTGGAATTCCCAACATATAAGTGAAGAGCGAGGGTTTACTTGTGAGTAATAATGGACTAGGGGGGCGGGGTGGATGTTATTTTGTCAGCTCATTCGTTTTGCTGTTAGGATTTAGAGTGATTTTATTTTTTAAAGTGATTTTTATTTAAAAATATATTAAAATAATATTTTTATCTTTAAAATTTTATTTTTAATATTAACATATTAAAATAATATAAAAATACAAAAATATTTTTAAAATATAAAAACAAGTTGACTATAATACCAAAATTTGTGTAATGTGAAAGAAATTTCTGTTGGATCACGTGTAGCCCCCCACTCGAGTCTCCGTCAACGAAGTCTAGCTACTAAATACCAAAATAGAAAAATATGGGTCCTTTCTTGACGAAGTGTCCGTTGCTTTTTCCTGGGACTCGCGCTGTGGGGTTCCCTTCAGGCGACGACTTGCTTCTTCGTCTTCGAATCCGCGTCACCCAACCCCGCGCGGACGTTTATAGAATTTGCAGCTTCGTGGTTCGTAACACCCAGTCCAGCTCCAGGAAAGTAGTGGTGAAAGAGAGATGACAACAAATTAGTAAAATCCTCTTAAATTTATAACATATCTTGGTACGCCATCGCGCATATATATGGGCTATGGCCTGTAATTTGTGACCGCATCATCATCTTGGCAACCTTGTTTTACGACAGAACATAAGTTCATTATCAATCAAAAAAATGTCATCTCCAACATCAACGGTTGAACCATTAAATGCAGTTGAAGATCGATATGGAGGAGTTCGGGTAGATCTTGTTGAGGACCATATGGACTGTGACGTCTATGTTCCTCGGCTTAAAGCTTCAATATCACAGTGGAGGCAGCAGGTAAGTCAAACTGATCAGGACCTCCTAGAAGACAGTTTGCTAGCAATATTTGGCCATGTTTGGGCGTACTATATATTACATTAATTGTGTAAAAGCTATTAGCAACATGATCAATTCTCGTTTTTTTTTTTTCCGTGGTTCTTTAGGGGGTGAAGGGTGTTTGGATCAAGTTGCGTATTCGGCATGCTCATCTTGTTGAACCTACAGTTAAGGTAATTAAACGCTTACTAGCTAGCACATATCTTCCCAAAACGCACGTCCAGAATTAATATCTCCAGCTAGAAAAAAAACTGGAATCGGTTCATCATCTCAACTTCGGATAAGGGAATGACATAAATTGTACTCATAAAATGCACAGGAAGGATTTAGGTACCACCATGCAGAGTCGGATTACTTGATGTTGGTCTATTGGATTCCTGAAACTCCCGATACTCTTCCTGCAAATGCCTCCCACACTGTTGGTATTGGTGCCTTCGTCATGAACAATAACAGAGAGGTACTGTTTCCATTTTCTAGTTTCAACATATATAATAATTCTACCCTTTTTCCTTTGCTCCGCCGCCTCTCAGGGAGGAAAATTCCAGTTTTAGTTTATCTTATCTTTCTGGTAAATGTAAACTCTCTCGTCAGGTCCTGGCTATAAGAATAGTTAATTCAGAGATACTACTGAAAGATAAATCAGATCAGGGGAAAAGAAAAGGAGAAGGAAACGGTAAAAAAAGAGACACATTAGGTGACTTCTTATGTTATCTTCATATTGAAGTTTTAATTTTGAATCGCATAAAACCAATTGAAATTGAAATAATCATATACATATACATCTAGATGTATATGTATATGTATATGTATATATTTACATACATAAGAGTATATATAAAAAAAAATACATGAGAGGTCTAAACTATATTTAATAATAAAGACAACAAGCTTGCTAATGTATCTATCCTCTAGTTGCCGAGTTGCAAACAAATTAAGCTTGCTCTAGTCTTATAGGGGCTGAGCTAGGGACAACAAGACAATCACCATCTATCCCATTTTTCTGTTTCTTGCTACAATCTATTTTTATTTCTTAGTTTAAATGTTGATTTAACTGAATAGAATGTTTTAATTGAAATTGAAGAAAAGCTTGTGTAATTTAATTAGATTTCTAAAAAAGAGTTTCTGATGGCTAAAAGATAGCAAAACTTAGAGTTCAAGGATGTAGATGTCCACATCTAGATATGAAGGATGGAGATGTAGTTCTGTGCCTTTCCACTTGCTCGCACATATATGCTGCAAATTCGAGGTGAATTTCAAGCTAGGATAGCTCGGTAACATAATTTGATTTCTCAATCTGAGATCAAATGATTCCACTCGGCTACAGGTACTAGTAGTTCAGGAGAAGAGCGGTGCATTCGGAGCTAAAGGTGTATGGAAGTTCCCTACGGGCGTTGCTAATCAAGTGAGTAGCATAGGGGAGTCGTCGTGTTACAATTTGTTGTCTGTTTTTTTTTTTTTCCCCCACAAATGTTTTATGTTCTGGAGCTCTACCATGTTCACAGGGCGAGGATATCTGGACAGCTGCCATTCGAGAAGTGAAGGAAGAGACTGATGTAAGTTACATTCCGTGGTTTTAAATAAAATTAGAGTTGGTTTAGGCTCCCTACTAAAACCTTTTTATTAAAAATTAATTTTTTCATGTTTTTAAATTGTTTTGTATCAAAAATAATTTTTTAAAAATATTATTATATGTATTTTGAAATAAAAAGTAATTATTATTATAATATCAATCACACTTATAGTGTTTCCTTAACTTCAAATGTCTTCTTCTGGTCTAACATCTCTGGCTCTGTTTTGGTTCTCAGATTGACACAGAATTCGTGGAAATTTTAGCATTTAGGTAAGAAGTTTCCTTCGCTGGCTTCATCTTTCGTTTATATAGATATCTTTACCTTTGGTTTCATGTGAATAATTTATCACGCGAACATTTCCAGAACTCTTTAAATAACACGTGAGATGCAAACTGCATGAGGTACAATATTAAGATTCTGAGAAAACTCTTTACCTCTCTATTAATTAGTTGAGTATGAGTATCATATCTACATATATTTAAATATTTTCTTTATAACCTTTCATTTGACGAGAATTCAATGTTATAATGGAGAGAATAACCCACTAATTATGACATGAATTGATACTTCAAAGGTTTTTGTGATTTACGTAATGAGTATGTTGAAAATATTCTTGGAATTATATTTCATATATGAAGGGATTGACCCTCAAGATCTACAAGCACAAAAGGGCCCAACAAAGTCTGATCTTTATTCATGATTTTTTTTTTGAAATAATATAGAAAATGATCCATTAATTAAAGGGGTTTAAAAATATTGAGCAGCTGAAATACTGAATATGTTGAAGTTTTTATTTTCTGCAAACCAAAAAAAACTACCTTCTTCTTATATTCATAATTGATAATTGTGAAGGATGCTATATATCATTAAATACTTGGTATTAAGATGAATATGTTAGATTATTATTTTAGCTCCATAATCCCTTTTCTGTGAATTGATCTCTCTCTCTCTCTCTCTCTCTATCCACAGACAAACCCACAAGGCATTTTGTGGGAAATCGGACTTGTTTTTTGTTTGTATGTTACGACCACTCTCTTTTGACATCAACAAACAAGATTCAGAGATAAAGGCAGCTCAGGTATTTTTTTTATTTATATATTTAGAGAAATTGCTAGATAATTAAGAGTAGCACTCCTTCTCTTGTATAAGAAGTTATTAATAAATCCAACTTCCATAAAAGAGAGAATAGCATAACTTCAAAAAACTGAATATTTTTTCTTGAATTTATCCCAAACAAGGAAAAGAAGATTCAGCACGGTAGAAGTATCAGGAATTTAAAAATACTATTATATTGCAATTTTGACATTTAATGGGTCAAGAGGGGTCGATATCTGGATGCTAAAATTAAACACTGGACAGTGGCAAGATGCTATTGTTTCATGAAACCATTGTTGTCTACATCATAAAAGTCATAGCAATATCGAGGATCGATATAGTTCTCAATAGATTATATCAATTAGAAGGGATATATGTTCCCTAATGTCCATACAATTGGAGTTTTCTTGATGAACAGGCGTGGCAGTAGCTGCTGCTGCTGCCATGCGACAGCGACAAAATCGTCGAATGGTCCTCTGTTCTTGTAATTGATAATTTTTTTCATGCATATACATATATAGTTGCCAGTTGCCACTCATGATAATTTCCTTCGTTTTTTTGTTTTTACTCAGTGGATGCCGATTGAAGAGTATATAGCCCAACCTTGCATACAAGAACATGAGTCGTTCAAATATGTTGCTGAAATATGCTCAGTTCAGTCAAAGAGTAGCTGCAGCGGATTTTGCCCGGTGCCTACACTGTCAACCTCGGGCAAAAAGTCCTACACGTACTTCAACAAACTTCAGCTTCAGAACAAGAAAAAGGAGCTAGGTGGTTGAGAGGTTCAGTCATGTTGCGCCGGCGAAGCCTTTCAGGTTTCACGCAAAAACTCCACAAGCTTTCTCTTGTTCTTTGCGTTTTTATTTTATTATTTCCCTAATTTCTTAAGCACTTCATAAACGCCAATATCTAAATGACAATGCACGTAGATGTCGCCAGCTACCAATTAAGTATTGGTTCAGATGTAAGAAGATCATGTGTGCTCGTTTAGCATGAGGTCTTGCTATTAACTTCTCGACCCGAAGGAAACATGGATTTAATATATATGATTTATAAACCTATTTTCATTAAAGAAGATGATGATGATGATGATGATGAAAAATCTCAAAAAAAGGTATATGTAAACTTGATTCAATTGTAACAATGAATAATCAAAATGTCATTCTACGCACAGAAAACCAAAGCATAACAAACGTAGGCTTGTTTGTATGTTTTTAATTTAATCTCATTATTGAAAAGACGTACTCTTTGTGTGGAGACAATTGTTATCTAGCATTTTTATCTTCCTCTTAATTTATACATTAGTTGCTCTAAAAAAAAATTATTTTAGTAAGGTAATTTATTTAATAAAAAACAAAAATAATTTGAATAAATATAGAAAACACTCTATACGATCCAAAATAAAGATTTAAAAAACATTTATTTATCTGATTTTTTATGTAACTTTACTATTCCAAAATACATGAGCAGCAAAACAAATAAAAAAATTAAAAAAAAAAAAACAAAGACAAATTATGAAGGGCTGCAAGAAAATTTTTTATAATATGACATCATAAAAAAATATAAATTGAATAATATCTAATAAAATGATGTTTTAACTTTTAAGTTATTTATTTTATTGAAATTTAATTTTAAAAAAAAAAACAAAGAAAATATAATGGGTGTCCTGTGTGCGTGGTCCAAAGAAAAAAGGGTGCGGGTATGTAAGTGCAAGGCTTCTTTTTTTCAGTTGGCAACAAGAGCTAATGACAAAGGCGAATCACGTGTTATCTATTATGGCAGACAAAGTAAAGTTTGGGTTTTTTAAAACACTTCAAAATCGTCTAAAATTTTAAAATCAAATCATTTAACAAATAACCTCTCAACCCTAACTATTTTTAGGTAAGATGAAAGAGGAAAACAATTCAATAAAGTACCCAAAGTTATATTTATCATTTAAATATATTAATACCAAGAATTATATTTTTATGGCCACAGTGTCCAATAAATAAATAAATAAATAACTCTTATTTAACACACAAATATACTTGATCCTGTTTAGTTAATGGAAAATAATTTCTTTTTAAAAAATAAATTCTAAAAAAATAAATTATTTTTTTATGTTTGGTAATGTAATGAAAAACAAGTTGGAAAATACTTTTCAATATTTAGTTATGTCATGGAAAATGAACTGAAAAATAACTTATTAATATTTTATTTTACTCAAGTTTATTAAAATAATAAAAAACAAATCTGACAAATTAAAAAGTTGAATGAGAATGAAATTGAAAAAAATATAATTTCATAAATTATCTCAAATAAAATAAATAATAATCATAATAATAAAGATCAAATCTAAGAAATAAAGAAATAAAAAATAAAGAAATTAAAATAATAATATTAATATTTCATAAATTATTTCAAATAAAATAAGTAACAATCAGAAGAATGAGGATCAAATTTGATATGTAAAAAATTTTAATAAAAAAATAATAAGGGAAAAGCAAATAATAATTATAAAAATAAGGACTAAAGTTAATATAAAAATTAAATTTTAAAAAAATTAAATAATAAATATTCAAAACAATATATATATAGCAATCAAAAATTTAAAAATTAAATTTGATATAATCAGCAAATAATATGACATTTTAAATTTTTCATAACTTCTGGAAAGCATTTTTTACCTGAATTTTTTAAAAAAATACTTTATTGAATATCAAACTAAATTTTTTTATTAAAAAATATGTTTTATTAACTAATTTTTTTAATAACAAATAAATATAAAAATAATTTTTCAAAAACCACTTTTTATTAGAAAGTAAATATTACAAGCCATTTCTGTCTTTCCAGAGAACCCACCAAAGGTAAAGCAAGAAAAAGTAAAAGAAAAGGAAAAGGTAAAATAAAAACAGACACACACTCTCTGTCTCTCGAGTTTTGCTAGTGCTCGTACAATAATAGATAAACCGCATCTAGCAGACTCAATCACAAAGTTTCTCAGCATGGATGCATTCATTAGCAAAAACAGTAAGCAGGGACCGTAAGCTCGTTTGCAACAGACGAAAGAAGAGAAGATTGGTGTTGATGGAGATGTGATCGCCATTGATCGAATTCTTCAGTAACTACCGGATTTCTTGAGACAAATGAGAGTCAGAGGGAACAAGGGAGGTATGGGGATATAGTTAACTATTGCTAGGCTCTGAACTAATAGTTATCCATTTCATGCGTTAAAATGGAAGATGTGATTTTCGATACTGTTGGTACATTCACTTTTACTTCTGTGAATTAAAATGACAAAACTTGACTTTTCATGCCCTAGGACTGTCAAGTGTTAGATAAGTGAGAATTTAATAAAAATTCAAGAATATTTATTTAAAATTTACTAAATGTAGAAAGTAGTAGTCAGTGTTGAGCAAAATCTAAGGGGGAAAGTAGAAACAACATCAACAAGCATTATAAAATTTTTTTAATAGAAAAAAATAAACTCTGTCCTTAAAAATTAACTTAACATGATTTAATAGATTTAAAAATAATATAAACGACTAGAAAAATTATAATTTCACTTAAAATATTTAAAAATATACTTTAAAAAAATATTATAACCATAATTATTAAATTTAATTATTAAATTAACTGAGATCAATAAAAGTTAACCTACTAAATTGATGATACAAGTTTTATGAATATAATAATTCATTATAAAGCTTGAATTTTTAAATTTAGAAGTGATTATATCAGCTTTTATATGAAACATTTTATTTTTAATAGTCTTTTTCTAATATTTGTGAGATAAATATTAAAGATATAGACACAAATAAAAATTTCTATGCTATCTTCTGAATAACTAATAAATATTTTTAATATTGATAGGGTTTATATGTAACATAACATTGTAGTGACCAGGGTGTCCTATAAAATGATAACAAATGCTTAAGTTTATAATTTTCTGAATTTTTTATGTAATATGTTATTTTAAATTAATTATATATGGTACATGGTGTGAGTAGAAACTAAAATATAAATATGAATAAAAAAAATTACTTGTTTTGTTTAAAGTAGCCTTTTTTAATAACAAAAAGTTAATGGATCCTTCTCCTTTTTTTTTAAGGAATGGAGACAATGGCAATGTCAGGATTTTTTAAATGAAAAGACAAATTACTAATAAATATATGATATTATGCATTATATAGATATGTGTTATATAAAAAATCAATTTAAAATATATGGACTAACTCATATATATCAAATGAAATTAATTTAAAAATGCTTTTAAAATGAAAAAAAAAAAACTTATGTTATAATTGTTTTTTTCAAGTTTTTATATTTTGAAACCGCTTCATAATGACTTTATTGCCAATCTTATCAAAGATATATTTCTCAATATATATAACAAAATTGTCATTCATTCACTTATCTCTCATCTTATTTTGCAATCTACTCTTGACAATATGCATGACAGAAAAAACTCTTTTTAATATAGCAGTTGCAACCGGTAGAGGTAATGATAATTTGATAAGCATATATATCAATGAAAATATCAAATTCTTCTTTAGTTTTACCATTTTCTCAATAAAACTAGCAGTACCTTCAATACTAGAGAACTCATTATTACTACGTAGATCAATAATATACATACCAAGGTGGTCATCAAAAACCATAAGATCCATTATAAAGAATTTATTGGCGTAAAAAGAGTGAGGTGAATAAGCTTTCATTTGTTGAAAGCAAAAAAAAACAATCACTAAGTTTAAACATGCCACACACGAAAAAATAACTTTGTACTCATCTTAATAAAATAATTATCATCTAACTCATTAAGTTGTATGTTAATAATATTGTTAAATAACTCATAACTAAAATGATATAGGTTTGAAATCCCTTTAAATTTTTTTTTTGAATGCCCATGAAACTTTGATATTATAAAGGGGCTAATAAATCAAAGTATCAAAACATAAAAAGTTTTGATGATATAATCACAAATAAAAAAAATAGCAACAAAAAGTTCTCTAGGACTTTTTAAAAATTTCCAACTTCCTTCTTTATATGCATTGATTAGCTTTCATTTTCCCATAGAATAAAACCGTCACATATCCCTTTACTTCTTTATTTATTAAACAAACAAAAAAATTTATTTGAGACAACTAGCTTATAATTCAAGCACCAGAAGCAATTCTCAATAGATTTAAAGATAAGAATTTTTACTTTGTGCTTTACAAGAAAAGAATGCAGACAGTCACAACATAGCATATTAACATATTATTTCTTAATTGTTTATCTTTTGTAAAATATAACTTAAACTTTTATATTAATATTTTAATATAAAATTATTTTTTAAAAAAGTTAAGGGGCAGTTGCTCTAGTGTGGCTTCGCCCCCTGGATTCAAATATAATATAAGACAATAACTAATGATCCCATAAGAAAAGAAAAGAAAAACTAAGGATTTTTTATTTAATAATTTGATATATTTTATTTTTCTTAGATTTTAATTATCAACTCTTATTTACATATAACTTTTATTATTATATTAAAAAATGTTTTGTAGAAACATTTTTAAGGTAAGACAACATATTTAGTGTTTATCAATAAATTATTGTTAATACATGTAATGGTTTTTAAAATTTAAAGATATTCTTATCGGATCAAATATTTTAACATGAAATTTTTGTTTTCTATATAGTTATAGTTATGGATATATGATTTTATAAGTTTTTAATGAAAGAAAGAAATTACATGAATTTCATAGGACTGCTTAACAATTTTGTCAATCAAATGATTACCCTACAAGTTGAAAACATTTTTTAAGACTTGCCCATGATTTGATCTTGTGGGCTAAAATATATACAGTTTGGATGAGTTAGTTTGAGCCCGCATATCTTATACACGAACAACACCCCATCTCTAAATACAATCAATATTTTACTTGCCATGGCTAATCCAGGAAAGAGCTATATATATATATATTGTTTTAATTTTTAAAATTAATAATTATATAAATATTTAACAATTCTAAAATATATAAAACTTAAACTAATAATTTTAAAAAAAATCTAGATCCTGACTATCTCACCCTCATCTTAGATAATATATTTTATTGCATTGGCGATGTTCGATTATTTTGCCAGCTGCTTTGGATGGAAGATTTCTGCGTCCAAGTGGCAAGTGGGGCCATTAAAAATCATAAAGAAGCTCAATAAACGACAGATGAAAAGTCAAATGGTAATAAAACGCACAGAAAGTCATATGTAATAGTCAATAGGCTCTGAAATCCGACCCCCTCAAATGTGCTATAAAACAAGACTTCTCATGTACTATCCCTGCGTCAAAAGATGGCACCATCTTCCCCTCTGGTATCATTCAAGGTGAGACATAGGGATCCTGAACTGGTTGTGCCGGCAAAACCAGTCCCATATGAGCAAAAGCAGCTGTCAGATGTAGATGACCAAGAAGCCCTGCGTTATCAAATTTCATTCATCATGTTCTATGACAGTAATAGCAATCCTTGTATGGAAGGAGAAGACCAGGTGAGAATCATTCGAGCTGCCCTAGCAGAAGCACTAGTGTATTACTATCCTCTTGCTGGCAGGCTTAAAGAAGGGCCTGATGGCAAGCTTCTTGTGGATTGCACAGGTGAAGGTGTCTTGTTTCTTGAGGCTGATGCTGACACCACGCTTGAACTACTCGAGGACACTATTCAACCACCGTGCCCATATCTTGATCAACTTCTTTATAATGTTCCTGGCTCTACAGGAATCGTAGGATGCCCTTTGTTGCTGATCCAGGTTAGTGCATACTTGCCACTCTTGAAACATGCCTACCTTTTTCAGTTTTTTACAGTAAATAGCTTTAGCGAGCTTCCCTGAAATCTGGTATCTAGTAGAATGGTAGTTGGCTTTTAGCATTCCAAGTGGGGTTGGAATTCATCTTGGTCCACAGTCCTTTGGCGGCAACTGTGGCAAAAAGATGAAGAGATCCCCACAGAGTGTTCAATAAATTATTTCTGGCAGCCAATACCGCCATCCTAATTGAAAAAGATGCCTAAAAGAGAACCACGGCGACTTTCTGCCACCCACAACCATCAGGTTAGGTTGTAGAATATTTTATGCGTTTCAAAAGGACCTTAGGAAAAACAAACTTGACTGCACATTCTAGTAACTTCTACCTTCTTCAAATTTGACACGTTTGATACAGCTGTAGCCTGTAGGTGAGGCTCGGCTTTATAGGCTTGGACCTAACTAATCTTAAAAAATACCCCAAATCTCAGTTAGGTGCATTTTTGGCATCTCGTTCAATTCGAATTTAAAAGGTGATTTTTAAATTGTTTTTTAAAGTGATTTTTTCAGTGTTATAAAATTAATTATTGCCAACAAAATATTTGATCGGATTTTAAGTTGTATTTTATTAATATTTAAATTACCAATATATTTACCCATGCAAACTTGTTATTGAAAAGTTTCTCATTAGAAATTTTAAATTTTATCAATAATTCAGTCAGTAAAATAATTTATTTATAAAAATACAGACAAAACATTCACATAAAAAAAATATTTAAGATCCATATTTTTGTCAGCAGGTCGATTGATATATATTATCAATGGAGTAACCGTAAAAAATTAATTATTTAATTTTCATTTCCTTACCAAAACGAGAGTAGAATAATAAAATTAATTGCAAATAATAAGAAAATAATACTTAAAACATGTATTTTACGTTAAACAAACAATAAAAACCAATGAATCTAAAAAAAACCTTCAAACTAAGATGAAGCCTTGAGTAGTGGGTGGAGAGAGGGGGAGAGAGAGAACCATTGCCATTTAAATGGAGAGAGAACATCGTCATCGCTGATTATGATGAGACAACGCCGACTGCTAATTCTAAATTCAATGTTGCATTAAAATGTTAAAATGTGGAGTAAACAATAACTCAAATTAACGACAAGTAATCAAAACCAACTAATTATATATTTTTTTTAATTCAAACTTATTCAATTTAAATTAATATATTTAACTATTATCAATTATATAAAAATTTAATTTTTCTCAAATCTCTTAAAAATTTTAACTTAACAATAAAATTAATAAAATATCATTAACATCCATTAAATAGCCTATCATTTATTTCAAGATAACACATCTAAGTTAAAAAATTAAATTAAATATCTTCAAATTGCAAATAAATTTAATTTTTTATAATATTTAAACAAATTTTAATATACAAATCATACTTTAATATAACAAAATTTAAAAAAAAAAACACTGTAAAACACTTAAATATGTAAACAAATCATACAAAAATATCAATGAATTAATTTAAAATATAAATAAATAGGTTTACTTGGTGTAGGGAATATTTATAAAAGATTAAACCAAGACATTGATGTTAACACTATTAAGTATTGGGTTAGTTGAATTTAAAAAAATAGTCCTAGATATGTGGCATGATAGGTGAAAGGATTGTTGCTTTATGTAGTGAAAGAAAAGGAGCAATAAAAAAAAATGAAATAGAAATGAAATAGAGGATGAGATTATATTTGGGTATAATATTTTTAATTTACCAACTAAATTTTCAATAACCAATGATGATGAAATATTTTTATTGGTAATTTTATTAGTAAATAATGATGTGTTATATTACAGCAAACTTTATCAATAAAACATTTATTTATTTTTTTAATTATTTTTATTCTTTCAGCAATTTAATAGGTAATTATCAACAAAACATATTCCATCACTAATTATGTTTGGTAATGTCACATATAGTTTTTTTTTCATATTATCTATTAGCATCAATAATTCTATTGATATTTGGTAATTTTATAATAGTGTTTAAATTGCTTTTTTTCTTAGAAAAAAATATCAAAATAATAATTTTTAAGTATTTTTTTGTGGTTTTAATTTGATAATTTTAAAAAAATATAAAAAAACTATTTTAATGTATTTTGAATTAAAAAAGTATTTAAAAGTATAATAACTTTGTTTTTGAGTGCTTTTCAAGTGTGTTTCAAATCATCATGAAATGATGACATTCTGTTTTTTTTTTTTCCCAGCATTTTTTACCTATTCCCAATTCATCTTTGATGATTTATAGGTGACGCGATTGATGTGTGGGGGATTTGTCTTTGCAATACGTTGGAGCCACATCATTGCTGATGCAGTCGGTATGTTCAAGTTCCTGAACACAATTGCAGAGATGGTACCAAGTACTACTAAACCATCCTTTCTCCCTGTGTGGCAAAGAGAACTATTAAATGCTAGAGACCCTCCACGGGCGACTTACGAACATCACGAATTCGACGAGGTCAATGACATCGATTTTGGCACTATGAATGATGATACAATTATTGTTCACAAGTCTTTCTTTTTCGGCCCCAGAGAGATGAGTTCGATTCGGAAACATCTTCCACCACACCTTCGTGCGAATTCTTCGTTTCTAGTATTAACTGCTTGTTTATGGAAATGCAGAACGATCGCAATGCAACTTGATCCTAATGAGATCGTTCGCGTATCGTACATGGTCAGTGCCAGTGGCAAGGAAGGCTTAAAACTGCCTGCTGGTTACTATGGGAATGCATTCACCTTCCCGGTCGCCCTTTCAGAGGCTGGATTGCTATGTAAAAATCCACTAGAGTATGGACTAGAGTTAGTGAAGGAGATAAAGAACAGATTGCGTGAAGAGTACACAAGGTCTGCTATAGACCTTTTGGTAATTAAGGGAAAGAAACAATATAGGACAGTCAGAGATTTTGTAATTGCTGATACAACGCGTGTGCCGTTTGGAGAGATTGATTTAGGCTGGGGAAAGCCAGTATATGGTGGTCCTGCAGGAACCATTAAAGATGTTAGTTTCTTCGCTAAGTTTAAGAATGGTAAAGGAGAGGATGGGATTGTAGTACAAGTTTCATTGCCATGGCAAATCATGGAACGGTTTCAAAAGGAGTTAGCAAAGATGGCAGGGAACTCTGCAAATGATCAGTGCTGTAGAAATGCCACAGAAGTCGCACGTTCCAAGCTCTAGGGCGATTCAAGCTCTAGATAGTCGGAGTTGCATGCAAAACTGATAATTTAAGCAGGAGCTAAAAATAGGATTTACCCACAATCATGCATTCGAACATTGAAAAAATCTTGAACTGTATTTAAGTAGTGGTTAAGCGCATTTGTTTCTTCCGTTGGCGGTCCTCGTTGAATCTCTTTACTGTCAAATCTTAGCAGGCAAAAAAATATCAGTACATAATAGTTGTTCGACAAACAATCTTTAAAACAAATTAACCTCTTCTTTCTTGATTTAAAAGCACTAACACCCCCTTGAACAAAACTTGGGAAAGAAAATGAAGCCCATTACAAGTTTTGTCCTGTTTTCTTTAACCCTCAGCCTCGCCCTTTCTCCCCTTGTATCTGTTGCCAATGCGGACACCAATCTAATCGACAAAGTATGCGCGCGCACCCATAACAAGAATAGTTGTGTTGCAGTTTTCGAATCTAACCCTGATAGCAAACAAGCCGATTTGAAACAACTAGGCATAATTGCATTAACCCTTGCATCTTCAAAAGCAACAGAGACATCGCAGTACATCAAGACTCTGCTTCTTAACAAGACTTTGGACCCTGTCATTGATCAGGCCCTCTCCGACTGCTCAGACCAATACTTGGATGCCATCCAGCAACTCGGTGACGCATCGTCTGATTTGTTAGAGGACGGTACCAAAGACGTTCGTAGTTCGGTGAAAGCAGCCATTGCAGCTGCACAATCATGTGAGAACGGGTTCGAGGAAAGTTCTGGCCGTGAAATTTTGCTGTCGAGATATGCAATCTTCCGCCAATTATGCAACAATGTCTTGGTCATCAACAAACTCTTGGAAGAAAAGTGATAATCATCATCTTATGTAATGTTTAAGATTGTATGTTCTAAAGTGAGCTAGGATACGTTTACTTGCCAAAATCCATCCAGCAATCCTGCAATCAGTCATCCTGTAAATTTTCCTTTCCATTAGAGTTTCCCTGAGAATCCAAAGAAACTTTTACATGATCTCCTTTTTTTATTCTTGTTTGTATTTAACTCTCTATTTTTTAAAGACTAAACTTTGAACACCATTAATATTGAGAAAACAACCATTGTTTATCCATGATCTACGTAGATTTCTAAACAGTTACGACCGAATAAATTTCAATGATACCAGGAAAACAAATCCACTACTAAACAGCTATCTAAGATTGTGAGAAATAGAACAATCAAGTTGTCAAATTAAGGGTGCTCCCCTCCATTTTTAATAGTATCCAGTTTTCTCAAGTTTTAACTTGGATTTGTGACACCTTATCTTAAAAAAATACAGGACTCCCATAATGCCACGTTAGTTTTTCTTTCTACCTCTTTGTTCATCTGATTCCCCTTCTCTTAAAGCTTCTCCTCAAGAGTCGACATTGCCATGAATTCCATTTTTTTCTTTCCGAACTTTCAAATATTATAGAACCTTCACCAATTACATGAACGATACAAGCAGAACCCGGTTTTACTGTTTCGCGTTATAGCCTCCCTTTATTATTTATTTGTTTGTTTTGATAATTGAATTTTATTTCTTTTCAATCACTTATTTTCAAATTATACTAGTATAATTTTATTAATTGAGATTTTTTTTGCTCCGCATGCTCTCATATATGCCAAAGATCTGGTAATATTTCAGTTACCGGGAATAACCTTCCATCAAATCACAATTAGTTAAAGTAAACCGACAGACTTCGACGAAGAGATGATTTAAAAAAAAAAAACTTGCACACCAATCCATGGAAACCCTAGAAGACCGTTTCACTCTATTGCTAAGGTCTTCCAGGTTTTAGTAGCCTTGATGCCCACTCCAAGGAGCCGTTGGCCTTCTTTTTTATCTATATCCATGCACACCAATCCTGAAAGGCCTGCATCACTGTTCTTCCAAGTCTTTTCCAAGTTATAATGTGTTAATAGCCTTGATTCCCACTCCAATGAGCAACCATCTTGATCCACAAGCCTTTTCCAGGAGCCCCTCCGTTTTCTCCCCTATACATCAATCCATGGACATTCTGGAAGGAAGACTTGTTGAAATTTCGTAATTTCCCGTATAGACGTTCAGAGTTAATCTTCTTATTATTAAGTTCATGATTTTCTATATAATTAGTTATTAAATTTAAATCAGTTAGTATAGCATGTATATATAATGTTTCTTCCTCATTCTCTAAACAACAAAATTCCAGGGTACGAGCTAGTTGCTAAAACTCGTGATTTTCCTTTTTAGTCAGGACACCCAACCTCTTGATATATTTTTTCTATAGTTAATAAATTTAGACTAGCCCAATAGGTTGATCTAGTGGTTGGACGGTTCGGATTAGAAAAAAACCGACAAATATAAAAACACTGGCAAGACCCAGTCGACTAGGTAGGTTGACCCGTGACCAGGGACATCTAGGCAACTGCGGACGAGACCTGACATTTGTAATGCATAAATTGTTATTTGCAAAATCAAAACTCAATTCATGAACACCAATCAACCTAATATTTAAATCCCATAAAAATTAACAAATCTGAGCTAAACTCAAGAACGAAATACATATAACTTAAATAACAAGATCTGTGAGTTATATCTGACTCGAGGGAGTACACCTGAGTCAAAACAAAACAAAATAAAGCAAATAGGATTTGAGCTATCAAATCTTTTGTTTACCTTGTGATCTGCGTCGAAGGCAAAGGAGAGGAGAGGAAGAGATCAAATAGTGGTTACTAAGGACATGGCAATTGCTGGTGAAGGTGGGATCTGATGGTCCAGATTTAATCAATTAAATTGAATCAAATCAATTTTTTCTCGTAAATCTTTTTTGAAAAACGGATGAATTCTCTAACATAGCTCTGAATTTTTGTTTTCTTTTCTTTTTCCTTCTAGATAGAGAGAGAGCGAGGGGGAGTGAAGAGAGTTATGCAAGGGAACGAGCTTGGGATTTAATATTTGTGACTGACTTATTAATGCTTTTTTATTGGTAAGTAAATGATTTATTTAATTATTTATATCCAAAGCAATATAAATAAATATATATAATAAGTGTATTTTTTTTATATTACCCATCCATTTCATACAATTATAGTGAATAACTTGATTAATTATCGAAGCTACGTGCAGGTTCTTATTTCCATCCATTAAAATAATTATTTTAGTTTTTTATTTAAAAAAATTATAAATGCATAAAGTTTATTTTACAGTTTATAATAATAAGAAATAAACTAAAATAGAAGAGTTTTTTTCACACTTTTAATGTAAAAAAGTTATGTTTTTTAAATAAAAAATAAAAAAATTTGGTTTAAATACTTTAACTTAAAAAAAAAAAAATATTTTTTAACATGGAATTTTGGTTTAAATCATTTCATATATATATATATATATATTTGTAAAAAAAATTATGTTTTTTTTAAAATAAGATAATTTTTTAAAAAATATTTTTTAAAACTGTATTATTTATTATGTGTATAGTCTATATTCATATTAATTTTTTAAAATTTTTAAAATTTATTATATGTATAGTCTATATTCATATTTTATTTTTTAAAATAAGATAAATATGGAAGTTTGTTCATATTTATTTTACAGTTTATAATGATAAGAAATAAACTAAAATAGAAGACTTTTTTCACCATTTTAATGTAAAAAAGTTATGTTTTTTAAATATAAAATAGAAATTTTTTGGTTTAAATATTTTAACTTAAAAAAATAACATAGTATTTTTTAATGTAAAATTTGAAATTCTTTTATATATATATATATATTATATTTATAGAAAAAAATGATATTTTTTCAAAGTAAGATAATTTTTTTAAAAATATTTTTTAAAATTTTATTATTTACTGTATGTATACTCTATATTCATATTAATTTTTTAAAAAATTTTATATAAAATATTAAATTTTTAATTTTTTAAATTGATCCATCAAATTTTAGATTCAGTTTCTTAACCGAATCAATACCAGACAGGATTTCAAAACTAACATCATCCCCCTTAAAATGCTTGATTTTTCCTGTTGAAAAAGGAAATTAGACGCCATCTATCTGCGAAACACGCCACGCAGGCCTAGCAACCCGGGGCGACAATGAAGGTAGTTGTCAAAGTCATCATTCATTAATGAGCACGAGCAAAGAAGAAGTTGGTAAAGAATCGTGCGCTTTGAGTTGGCAGAAGCTGCAGCAGAGTATAATTGAATAAAATATTATTGAATCATTTTTTTAAAAAACAAAAAAAATTAAATAAAATAATATTGAATCATGTTGTATGAGTTGAGTTTTTTTAAAGGTTAAAAAATTAGATAAAATATTATTGAATCATGTTACATGAATTGAGTTTTCTCAAAGGCTAAAAAATTGAATAAAATATTATTGAATCATGTTATTTTTTCAAAAGTCAAAAAATTAAATAAAATATTATTGAATCATGTTATATGAGTTGAGTTTTATACATATGTATATGTATATATGAATGGTGCCCTTGAGTTGGCCTATAAGAAAACTCAACTCATATAACATGATTCAATAATATTTTATTCAATTTTATTCTCTTGCAGTCAACTCAAGCTTGTCATAACCCAATTTTGATCTTTTGGCTTTTAATTTAATTTTTATAGGGTTTAAAATAAAAAATTAAAAAATCAGAGATTTATTTCGATGAAAAGTATGATTTGTCAACTTCCGTGAAAATTAAGAACTACAATGTGTTTTTGTCATTCTAGCCTTATCTTCAAGATAATCCTTATCTTTTTCAAGATAATCCTTACCTTTAAGATAATCCCTATCTTCTTCTAACTAATCCTTACCTTTTAGTTAATCCTTACCTTCTTCAAGATAATCTTTATTTTCTTCAAGATAATCTTTATCTTGTTCAAGATAATGATAGTTGTCTGCTTTCAAATTCGATTCTAATTCGAACTTCAAAAAAGAGAATGAGTTTGATTGAAACTTGGTTTCTCACACATGAAGGGACTCTGACACTATAAATACAGATCTCAAAAGAAAAGAAAAAAAAAAGAGGATAGACCCGAGAATAGAAAATTAACCCAGAAAAACAGAGCAAAAGAAGGAGAGAGAAAGGAAGGAGGACAATTAGAGAGAAACCCGAAAAGAAAAAAACTCAAGAGGAGACCATTACTAGAAACCCTAAAAGAGAGAAACATAAAAAAGAAGGGGGCGGCGAACCTCATACTAGTCGCCGCCCCTCTCAACCCTTTTTCTTCCCAGTCTCCCTTGACTTCGCCTTCAATAGCCACACGCCTAGATAAATTTCCTTCCTTTCTTGCTAAAATAATTAACCAGTTACTGTGTTTATTAAGGGGGTGCTTGGCAAGCATAATTTTTATGTCTTGGTCATAATTTTTATGCCTTGGTCATAACCAGTTTCTAATTTGATATTTCAACAAACGAACCCCTTTTCGATAACATGAAATTCCAAAAATATTTGGCCCCTTCGTTGATTTATTTGTAGACCCCTCACACTTTTTGTTTCTTTGTGCTAAAAAGTGTGTATGCATGAATAAAAATAATGTAAATTTATTGGTTTATTCACTGACACCAGAGTTAGGAATAAAAATACCAGTTCAAATTTATATTATTTTTATTCATTGTATTTTATTTTATTTAGCTAGAAAAATAAAAAAATATGTGCGTGTGTAAAAAATAAATTTATTTGATTTGTTTATTCACTAACGTTAGAGTCAGAAATATTACACGTAAAACCATCATAGTATAAACCAAAAAACAAATGTTAGCAATTAAGGATAAAGATCAGCAATGCAACCTGCCTTAGGTAGAACGTTTAAGGGGTGATAATATCTTCCTTTTTACGTAACCAGTCTCGGACCATTAGAATATCTGTTGACCAGTTAGGGTTCCTAGTAACCATAATACTAGGTGGTGACTCTTAAACAAAGACAATTTCCCATCAAAGAATAGGATGCCAGAAATCTATTCTTTCCATTCCATTTATATTTTTAAGGCCTCCGCGATGTCGGGTGTGACAAAGCTCACGATATATATATATATATATAGAAGAGTTGAGTTGAGTTTAATGGAAAGAAAATTAGTGAAAAAAAATGTTGAATCATGTTGTATAAAATTGATCCTACTTCATTACTAAAAAAATTAATAAATAAAAAAAATACAAACAAAAATACTTTTATCAATAAATAACCATGAAATTTATTGACATAATATTAGCTCACTATGTTCCTTAGTATACATTGACATAGATTCTGTGTTTGTGTATACTGAGAAAATTATAATGGTAAAAAAAAATAAAAAAATAAAAAAATGATATGTCAGTATTATTAATGAAATAAGTCTGTCATTAATATCCATTGATAAATCCCTTAGTAATATTTAAATTATGACTTAAAAGAGTGATTACTCCATTTCCCTCTTTTAATTCTTTTTTTCCTTTTTTTTTTATAAATAACAGCAAAATTCTTTTTTTTATCACAAATCAAAATCTCATCATTATAAATCTTGTCATCTCTAACATTTGATTTCTATTTTGGTTTAATTTTTTTTAAGCCTCTCTAGATGGAGGAAGCAAAACTGTCAATTTTTTGTTTTAACTCATTTTTAAATATATTTTTTTTGTATTTTAATGTAGTATATGTAATTTATTTATGTGTTTACTTGTTTTTTTCTATAAAAATTTATTATATAAATATATAATTTATACATGTTAATGTTTGTTTGAGGTTTAAAAAAATTATATTTATTTGTAATTTGATGAAATTAATTTCAATTTTGTAATTTAGATTTTTTGTAATGAAATAAATAATAATTTATTTAATAAATATGTTTTATATTTTATCAGTTTTATTATAAGTTGAAAATTCCAATAAATATGGAGGAATTTGAATTTATGTAAACCATTAATAATAATTTAAGAATATTATTAAAATAAATTAAAATAAATTAATATTAACTAATTTAATTCGTTCACATACAAAAAAGAACCAATATTATCATCGTCCAACTTGACAAATGTTTATTATAATAGATGTTAATTTTTTAAATTATTGGGTTGTTGATTTAAAGTATAATTAGTTTCTTAAGTTAACTTATTTAATATTGCATGTATACTGTTACTTTCACTATTTAGACCTACGTAATTAACTATTAATTGCTAAAGTCTTCTAGGATTTAATGTATTTAAACTTACACAGGAGTTTGGTTGCATTGATTGGCGAGTGATGTGGAAGGAGATAGACAGGGATGATAACGGTTGAGACAGCCATTTTTATTTTATTTTATTTTATTTTCTCACTTTCAATGGATAGCGAGTCTCCTCGTTTCACATGGGCTTAACCAGCCACTTGAATGTTGCGTGTTCTTACTCCTTTCCAGTTTTAATGGGTAACTCTCTCCTTACACCGAAGTGTACACAAACACCAAAAGTACGATTAATTTCTCCTTGATTGAATTCTTTTACTGCAAATATCCCTTCAAATTAACAGAGCTTATTTTAGAAGCATAGGTACACAATTCTTGAATTCAATGGCTATCTATATAGCAGCAAAACTTGAAGGGAAACAGTCAAAAAATAATAATATACAGACGCAGAAATTTCTATGCTTCTGACTTTGGGTATCTATTTAAGCCGTCTCTCTCGGTAGCCAAATTAAGCACCTCTCTCATTAGTTTTTTCATTACTTCGTTGGTCTTAATATCAAAGCTAGTCTTGTGCTGCATGCATGAAAATGGCCCAACCTTCGTTTCCATATGCCTTTTATAGCATTCTTTCGTAATACTAATAAGAAAGGTGGGAATGAGACCTACCCTGACCCTGTGAAGGTCATTAGAGATGCACTAGCTCATGCACTGGTGTATTACTATCCATTAGCTGGTAGGCTCAAGGAAGGGGATAGCAGGAAGCTTATGGTGGATTGTACAGGGGAATTAGGGGTCTTGTTTATTGAAGCTGATGCAGACATCACCCTTGAACATCTTGGAGATGCAATTCAGCCACCTTGTTCTTACCTTGAACATTTTCTTTATGATATTCCAGGCTCATCAGGTATCATCGGGTGCCCTTTGATGCTGATTCAGGTCAGTACGCACATATAACCAGCTTGTTTTTATTATTTTTTTCAAAGCATTTCTCTAAATGGGAAAGCAACTAGAGTAGCTAGTAACACCGCATTTAAATTACGATTGCAAGTTCAAATCCCAAACTTGCTTCTTTTAATCTAAATCTTGGATTTGGAGATCGTTTAAGTATATATCATCTGATTTATTAAACAATTTGGTGGGAAAAAAATGGGGAGGATCCTTGGAAGGTTTATTGGGTTTTGTAGTACATAAAAGAACAACGTTATCAACGTAAAGACAAATCAATCAGCTCATCAGATGGTCAGATAATTATCATTAACATTGAAAAAACAATTATCGTTGTTGTTCTAGGTGACCAGACTGACATGTGGAGGATTCATCGTTGCAACACGAGTGAATCACACCATTACTGATGCACTTGGGATATTCTATTTCTTGAACACAATTGGAGAAATAGCAAGAGGTGCCAATGAACCATCTTATCGCCCTGTATGGAAACGAGAGATCTTGAATGCACGAGACCCTCCTCGAGTAACATGCGTCCACCATGAGTATGACACCACTGTTGGCACCGGAGCAACCATGGACACCCACGCCGACCTGATCGATAAATCCTTCTTCTTTGGCTTCCAAGAGATCAATTGCATTAGAAAACACCTTCCTTCTCACCTTCAATCAAGTTCCACGTTTGAGGTACTCATAGCTTGTATATGGAAATGTCGCACAATTGCAATTGAGCACAAACCTAACGAGATGCTTCGTGTATCATACATGATCGGCGCGGGCGGTAAGCGAGGCATAAAACTGCCTCCTGGATACTATGGTAATGCATATGCCATGCCGTCTGCAATTTCCAAAGCTGAACTAGTGTGTGAGAACCCATTAGGCTATGCACTTGAGCTGGTCAGAAAGATTAAGACCCAAATGTCAGAAGAGTATATGCGTTCAGAGCGGACTACATGGTGATCAAGGGACGACCTCATTATTCAACAGCTGGGCACTTCATAGTCGCAGATTCATCGCGTGTCCCATTTAGAGAAATTGATTTTGGGTGGGGAAAACCTGTGTACGCTGGTGTAGCTAAAGCTGCTCCAAACATGAGTTTCTGTGTGCGGTTCAAAAAGAGCACAGGAGAGGATGGGATTCTGATACAAGTGTCTTTGCCATTGCAAGCCATGGATAGGTTTGAAAAGGAGTTGGCAAAATTTACTGGGGAACGGCATTTGCATGTTACAGGTGACAAGAAGCATACAATCATCATATCCATGCTTTGAGGTGATTGCAAGTGACAGACTGCAATCTAGATGGAGATAGAAACGTATTTTTGTAAACATAAATTTCAAATCCAAAAACTGATGATAGCAGAAGTTTATGATAAGAATTTACTTATTAAATCCCACATGATAATAATTTATCCATCATATGAGTGTGTAATGTCAAGAGTGTTGTGCATTTCTAAACTTGTCAATGCCGCTACGTACCAGAATAGAGCACATACCACACAGGGCTGCAGCCCAAAGAACAACTGCATGATAAAAACTGCCCAGTATTCTATGCCTGGATTGACGACCAGGGAGACACCAATACTTTAAATTATGATGTCCGTTTGAGGACCATAGGATTTGCTCGAGCTCATAATTTGCATTTTTTCCAAATCGATTGTCGCCTAGAGAATCTTTTTAAATCAATGTTAAATTGGAAAGTAAAGTTTCAGTCACAGTGCTCAGATGGCACCCAACAGCTTCACCTTTCTTTGAGAATCACAGAACTGTGGAAATCCACATTGGCATGGACCTCATAGTTCCTGCAGGATTCAAGCTAATCAGTCCGAACATTTACAGATTACAAAGAGATCATGGTAATTAAGTATTCTGTTGTTTTTTTATAATTAAATAATGATATTCGTTCTGGAGATAAGTAAGTTGAAATGAATAACATCAATCATAAATGGAATGGATCCGATAGTTAAATTTTCATGAGAAAGACCTCTTAGAAAAGTCGTCAAGGATAAATACAATTACAAGAAGAAATTGCGTAGTTCTCTTAAGTTAATTTTCCTTCTAGCTATCAAAATAAAATAAGAAAACATAGAAAAAAAAATTAAAGTTCCTTCTTTGAAGCAAGTTTCAAGTCTAATTTAGCACTCATTTTGTTAAAAAAATAATTCTCTAATTGCATAACCAGTTCATCATTTTTTAAATAATAATTATAAATCCTAGGAAAGTCAGAAGAACAATTACACATGTTTAAAATACAAAAAGGATTTATCAATTTACGTAGAAACTATGATCATCCGTATAATACGCTGCAGTCTTTTCATACCAATTCACATTAGCCAAACCAATATTTGATTGATTTCCTTCATATACTAAATGATTTTAATACATCAGGCAGAATCAAGCATCTCTCATACTATTCTCAGCGAACATTACAGCAAGCAACACCATTTACAATAGCCTGCATTTAAATACCACAGCTTCTTTCTTTTTATGGAGAATTTGCAGGGGACAGACTTCTACAAGCATCCCCACCAATGCACCATACTCGACTTCGACTTGGTGTTGCAATTGCCGAGCTTGTTCTGGCTTCGCTGTATGAGAGTTCCTGATCAGAAATATGACTGGCGTTGGATTCGCGGTACTTTCCATCCACGTTATTCATCTCATCGATGATAAGTGAGTGTGGGACATGTAGCCCATGAACTGGAGTCTCCACGTACCCCGATGAATTTAGTCCTGGAAAGCAAAAGGTGGCCGCAGGAGAACTGGGATTGGTCAATGAATCTTCTTGCATAACGTCTGCTATCCTAGACAGAATACTGAATGCCACGTTTCCAAGAACCCGTGAATATGCTTCCAAGATTGCATGTCCCACGTCCTACAGAAATAGCAACCACAATCATACACCTTTTTTCCAGCCAAAAAGTGATTTTTCCAATCAAGAAATGGAGCTCACCTTGCCATATTGGACTTTTGTAGAATCAAGAAATGTTTGAGGAAGGTTAGGATATCTGCTCTTTAGCAGCTGTAGAAGGGATTCCGCACAGTCCAACAGCGACTCCATCTTGTCAAACTCTGACACTGGGTCCTTAACAAAGGACCATGATGTTCGAACTGGAGATCTACCACTGACTTGCGCAGTAACTCTCTCTTTCCATGCAAATATGGCAGCTTCTAACTTGTTAACAGCCTCAAGAGCACTGTGTTCTGATTTTAAATCGAGAGAATTGAGCATTTCCTCAGCTGTGTTTGAATCTGCAGTCAACACCTTGTACAGTTCCTCACCAAGGTTTGCCTTTCCAGACTGTAAGAAGGACAGCATAAGTTATAGCAAATGCCACTAGGATGGCAGCATTCAAAAACTAAATCTGCAACTCTCTCATTCATAGTGGAAAACCTGAACTATCCCTGAACAAGGTAAGTGTCAAAGGTTGACTAGCTCAAAATAGAATTCCCACGTAAACATGTTCATGTTTCCTCACCAAGGTTTGCCTTTCCAGACTGTAAGGAGGACAGCAGAAGTTATAGCAAATGCACTAGGATGGCAGCATTCAAAAACTAAATCTGCAACTCTCTCATTCATAGTGGAAAACCTGAACTATCTCTGAACAAGGTAAGTGTCAAAGGTTGACTAGCTCAAAACAGAATTCCCACGTAAACATGGCCATGTTTCCCTTTACTTCATGTTTGGCAATCATTCATAGCATGATCAAAAAACCAAAAATAACAAGCCTGGATAAGTAGATTTTGTGACAAAACTGACAGTAACAGGTTTTCTTCTGCTCAAATGAGCTGAAATTAAATTCTGACAGGATCTGTTTTCATTTTCCACCAGCTGAAGGTATCTTCAAGCTTAAATTTCACTTATTATGAAATAGATAGACCAATCTTACCTTTGGTAGTGCATCCTTGATAATAGTCGGCACAGGCATTTCAAGCAAAATAGTTTCATTGACAGATTTGGCAGCCTTGAATACTTGATACACCACCGTACTCTGATTGAGTAATTTCTTTCTTGCTGAGTCAGAAAGCCCAGTTGCTGGTACTTGTGGCAATGGAAGCCACCACCTCTTGCTCTGCTTTGCGCTCTTGGTTCTTCCTTCTGCCCGGCTGCCTACTTCTGAGTACCAAAACTCAGTATTCACCATTGCATCCAGGGTGTCCTGTCAGAAATTGAAAATTCAATGCAACTAGCATGAATATTAACTCTGTAAATGAATCTCAATTTTAGGAATTAAGAGATCACCTACAATAAGCATAGAGTCCAACTTCTGAAGTGCTGGAAGATTCACATGGATGTCTGCACGGGCTTTTGGTGTCATTATCTGCTTCAACATCAAGGGATAATTATATATCTCACCAGATAATAAAAAACATTATTTTATTCTTTAAAGTTCCGAAATGACAAAGAATACCTCTAGCATCCGACCATTGGCACAATTTTGCTTAGCAGGAACTAACTCAACCATGTAGTTTGTAGGAGAAAGCAACCAGTCCATTTCTCTTTGCCATTTGGTCTTTCTTTCTTCAGGCAATGGCTCCAATTTCCATAGCTCCCCGAAAACAGTGGCTACAACACATTTAAAGCATTTAAAGGGTTAGGGTTAGTTAATGAAAAAAGAAATTATGCACAAAACATGATCCAAGACTTAGGAGGAAAGTACGACAAAATTCAAAGCCTGATTAAGTGAAACCAAAAATCATGAAGTGAATTTTGGTGCTAGAACTTAAGACTATATCCATTCACACTTTATGTTTACATAAAACAGCATTATTGCATCTTCTTTTTCTTTTCACTGATTTGAGGACTTCAATGAATAAAATCCCCATTTAAATCATGAAGTGAATTTTGGAGCTAGAACTTAAGACTATATCCATTCACACTTTATGTTTACATAAAACAGCATTATTGCATCTTCTTCTTCTTTTCACTGATTTGAGGGCTTAAATGAATAAAATCCCCATTTTAATCTGCAATTTTTCCAGCTATATCTCCCTAATGCAAACATAACTCCTTATTTCCCAATGAAGTACATTAGTCAATCACAACTGTAACACATAGAGAGATGGCATGCTTAAACATTAACTGGTCATAGGGAAACAGGATCATGTGAAAAAAAATTCATAAAATGATAAGGATTACAGAGAGCAACTAAAGCATAACCAGCTCATGGTTGAACAAAAGGAGATTCATCATACCTGCAAGGTTTGTTATAGCATTAGATAACGCCAATGCTGTGCTGAGGCCACTACGCCCTCCTGTGATGTCTTCACCCAGTAACAGTTTTGCAAATTTTTCTTTCATTGTCTCCACATCTGAATATTGAATGGAGTAACCCAGTTTCTCTTTATCATAAAAATGTTGAGGGCTTCCAGCAAGCTCCCAATCATTCAAACCATGTTCATCCTTCTTCATTGTCAACCATTTAGATGAAAATGATCCAAAAGCATCTTTGCTGGAAGAACAGCTTGAACAACCATCATCATCGAAGGAGTCGCTTACACAACCCTCTCCTCTACTTGTCCCGCTTTCATTTTCATAAGACTGGTTATTTATAATGCAACTCTCAAGGCCATTATATGTCATCATCCCTGAAATCCATTTTACAAAATAGTTTTTCCATTAAAATGCATTGATCAATAAGAAAAGCATACAACTGAAGTGAAGCTTTCGAAAGATCGACACTTTTTGTGGGTTGCACAAGCTTGTTGGTTGTGGACATGTTAAGAATGCACCCAACAAATAATAATTCAAACAAGGTAAACTCTTGTTGAAATATGAATTCCTTGGTACAAAGGATAACATTATTGTTAAAAGTTTCCACAAGCATGCCAGCATTTACTACTCTACAGAAATAAACAAATTGTACAGGCCTCATCATGGGATTTTTTATACATCCAAACATGTATTCAACATAGATAATGCCCAGAATTTTTAGCACGAGTAAATTCCATTTACAAGATTAATACTAAGATCCAAAATCTGGTTCATTTCTTCAAGACATAGTAGAATCCAAATAAGGCTTCAATAAATCATGGTGACACATTTGCATATCAGGCTTTAACCAAGGTCAAGTCTCTTATCAGAAGTCACACATGAAATTCTGATACTGCCACTAGTTCTGCAAAGCTACTTCCATTTTTATTTTGGCATAATTCAAATGGCTTAACTACTAACCACATTTTGTGACTGTTAGCGGCACTCGATACCAAACAAGGGGCTACACTAAAAATCAAGTGGTATGCTAAAATAATGATTCATATATCTCTTTCTCAACCAGTAAAGATCTAGTAGCAACAAACCTTGAATTCTAGGCATACGAGTGTGGCAGGTAAGTTGTCAAATTTGTCTCTGTTTCTGACAATATAGGTTTCAGCACATGCAGATCCAAGTGCTTTTTATATTGATTATCGTCCCTAATTTTTAGACTTCCCTTAGATACAAGTCAAGGGTTCAGCCTCCACCAGCCAGGTGTCAGAACTTTGTCGGTATGAATAATAAATGTATCAGCTACATGATTTGGTGGCCGTACTTGATGCTTGGAAATGTTAAACATTGCATCATTGAACCACAAGTGAATTATAATATGTTATTGCAAGTGCTTTAAGCTTTATAAAGACTGCTATTTCGCTCATCAATAACAATTGCATCATAAACATGGAACATATGGATGATACATTAAGAAAAGAAGCAGGCAAGAAGGGTGTACCTCTTGTGCATACCATTCTGAAAAAAGAAAAGAAAGAAAAAATAAATTGAACTTTTGGCTTGGTCTCATATTGTAACAAGTTCTAGCTTAAAACGATTTTCTAAGGTAATTGGAAATAAATTGGAAATGAGGGCATCATTTCTCAAATTAGGTTTTCAAAATTTTACTGACAATAAAGATGCCAGAAGCTTCCTATGTTATCATTACATGGACCACGGCAAAAGGAAACTTCACAGAAATCATTCGAATGAGACCCCAATGGACAATTAGATCCAAACTGCTTTTCTTTCAACAAAAAATCAAGGATAAGAAGACATGCTCTTGATAGCTACCTGTCATAGTGCAGACCAAAATATGGAGGATTGGTGGACCGGGTTCACAGGAGATCCAAAAATATACCACGTACCATAAGACACATACATGTACAGATATTCAAAAACCAAGGGAAAAAAGAAGAGGAGGAGGAGGAGGAGGTAGAGGAGGAGGATTCCCATGTGGATGCAGATCCAAGTAGAAATTAAACCAAATTTTTCAAGAAAGTGATGTAGACTAGTAGACAAGGACATTGGCGTGTCCCCCACCAAGTTGCTTCATTGTCTCCTTCGGTGGGGATGGCAGCTTAATCACATAAACGAGTATCCTATTAAGGGTCCACAATTTGTATCAATCAAAGCAGTAATACTCGTAATAATAAGCAGCAGCACATTTGGTTAGAGCCCAGCCAGTCCCATAGAGGCATAGAGTTATCTTCCCACTTCTTTTTACAGTATCTATGATTATTGTACACTTTAAAACCGATATTCCTAAACCATCTGACAACCCAAGAAAGGTTAAGAACACGAACCCTAAAAGTTCAAATTATGAGATAAAATCCCCCATGTGGTTTTGCACATGAAATGGACCGTTAAATTGGCCCTCTTCATAGCAAGAAATCCACTCTTTAATCACAGATTATGTTTCTTTTTCTAGTGAAATTAAAACAGAAAAAGGAAAATCCAACGGTAGAATGTAATAGTAATGGTCGAGAAAATCAATTTTTGAAATGTGTATACCGTGTTATCTGCTTATAAACCGAGGGACAAGAGCATCACTTCTCTTCTACAGGCATCATAAATGATCTGCTCAAAATTAAATAGAAACACCATTGATGCATGTAGAAAGACATTTTTCGATCTACAAGCTTTAAAGGACTGGTGGGGTCTGCTACCTTTATGGGACCCCTTCATTTCTGATATAAACCCTATCTCTTTATTTTAAATTTTATACCAACCATCATCGACAACAATAAAGATCCTAAACCAAAACCCAAAAATATAACCATAGAAAGGAAACAAAATAAACAGCCTCATTGACTGATTCATTAAGCTAAAGCGTGAACCATGTTCTTCAAGTCGGGTCCAAGTCTATAATGCCCTCTTGATTGATATTATCTTGTATTCAAGTATTTCTCTCCATGTGGTGGGTAATTTCACCAACGTGCATAACAAACAAAAGTGGCAGCTAATTGAACTTAAAAGTTCATCATGATTTAAATGACAAAAAAAAAATGCACAAATCAAGGATAATCAAATTTTTAAGCACCGCTAGTGATACCAGCTAAAAATACTACTGAAGAAAATAAATAAACCTTACTCTCTTGTTTATCAAAGTCGAGGCTAATCTCTCTGTCCCTGGTGCAGCAAGCGAGCCTTCTCCTCAAGATCATCATTTCTTCTTGCAGTAATGTTTCTTTTCTTTTCTTTCTCTTATCCCTATGGATAAAACTGAACTTTCCTTTCTGGCTGGCCGGGATGCAAAATCAACTACCCTTTTAAAAGTGCTCAAGATGATCAAGGACCCAATCCAAAAAGCTTCAAACAAGGCCCTACCTCTGCATCAATAAACAACAAATACCATACTGTGACATTTTCACAGACATTTGTGCTCGAGAGAAGTGATTGTGTTTAGCGGGCTTAATGACCCACTTTCATTCATCAACTAGTACTATGAAGATGTCGACTTTTACTTTTTATAAATAAATAAACAATAGATGCCGATCTTTAAAATGCGTAGACTAGAATAGAATATGATTTATTAAAAAACTTAAGTGGGTGGGAAATGCAAGTATAAATAGAAATTCTTAAGAAAATGCTAATTAATCAATTCATTGTAATAAATGCGATTTTCATTTATGTTGATAGCATGAGTGATGTTTTTAGATGCTTTAGTTCTAAACATATGCAAACTCTTTTCTTTTCTTGGACAACTTTTGTTTAGCGTATGCCTTTTGGCATTTTAATTTCTAAAACAGTTTTGAAATTCAAAAAAGAGAAGAGAAAGCTAAGATCCCCCTTTTTTATCTTCTTCTTTGTTTCTTCCTTTCATTTCACAAGAAACAAAACGAAGCCTCAGTTGTTGTGTTTGGACTGTTAGGTAGAGAGTAAAATGGATGGTGAGGTTTTTTAAAAAAAAAAAAAAAAGAAGGAAAGAAGGAAAGGGAGAAAAAAGAAAAAGTTTCAACTTTTAAATGAATCCAGGATGCAATAGAGCTTGAAAAGTAAATTAGCGATGATTATGCAATCCTTTTTGGATTGGCAGTCAAAAAGTCGAAGAAAAGAAGACAAACTGCCATGTCTGACTTAAGATAGATTCCTTGCACTGTTACCAGTTGCATCTTAAACAGAAAGTGTCCCAAAAGTCTATGGGCATAGCAAACCGAAGGACCCAAAACCAAATCCAAATCAAATATTTGGATTACCATCTGGGAAGCACTTTTTATATACCTCTGGCTCTTATATATAAAATCAACTCCAGAGAAGAGCAAAAAAGGTTTCCTTCAAAATCCCAGATGGGAACCAAAAAATGCCTTGGATGAAAAAAGAAGATAAGCCACCACAAAATACAGAATGAGGTGGATATATAAAAGGATTAAAAAGAATTCTTAAAGATTTTACCACCACAAAAACGAATGGCTTTGAAAAGGAGAGGATGAAAGAAAAGTGAAGGGTTGGTAGAGAAACGTACCTCTGTGAAGGTTTCAAGAGCAATATTCTTGTGGAAGAGAGCAGCTAGAAGCAATTCTTCAGAGCTTGTTTCACGGGAGGCTTCTTTCTTGAAAATAAGAGTAGCATTACAGTAATATGAGAGTAACTTCACTCAAAATATGCACCCACCAGGGATGTTGCACATGCTAGTATTTGTAAGAACCCAGTCCAGAACAGTAGGGCATGCCACTATCACTGTGTGACTCTTGACTTCAAAACCAGGGCAGTAGTCTCTTGTAGAAAGAGGAAACGGTAAGGACCAATGGAGACTGAAGCATTTAATTAAATAGGAACGAAAGGGAGGGAGAAAGGGGTAGAAAGTGCGACTTTACTTTGCAGTTTGCACTGCAGCCAGGCAGCTCCTTTCCTTCCTCCAGTGGCCAGTCGCGTCCTTCATTGATTGATTGAAGATAAGTGGGACCTGTAAATTGCAATTTCCTACGACTACCATCCCCTGATTTCGACAACAGAAACATTAATTGACAATAAGCTGTGTGTTAGGCAAGGATTTGATATGTAGGGAAATTTTTTATTTTTTTATTTGTATTTAATTTAAAAAAATATTTTCATTTGTGTGTTTCTATTTAAAAACAAATATTTTTATTTTATTTTATTTTTTATATAATTTATAAATAATTATTAATTATGATTCTTTTCCTTTTCAAAATAGATCTCAGAGTATTTCTTTTAATTGGAGTTTTTATGTAGTGAATATATTATACTTTTTTTATTTTTCATGTGTAATTTTTATTTACGTGGTTGTGTATCATTATGTCCACCTAGATTATAATTCCCTTTGATTCTTAAGAATTCTACTTCAGCCAAGTTTATTAATATTAAATTTGTAGGTTTTAAAGGTTTTAGGGTGATTTTTTTTTTTTTACAACGGCTAATGGCATAACCAATCTATGATTTATTTATTTTAACTATTTTACCTTTAAGGATTTTTTTTTTAAAATACTATTAGGTATATGGGGTTTTGGGAGAAAAAAATTAGGGGAGGCATGGAGGGAGCAAATGCCTTTTGAAATTTTGGAAAATTGTAGGATTGATATTTGAAATTTAATTATGAGGGACCGAAGTGAAGCTTTGTTGAATATCTAGCTGGAGCTAAAATATAGTTTAACCTTCATAATAGGATGCCATCGGTAGGGGTTACTTTTGTTTTTTGTTTTTTTATTTACCACTACTGTTTTTTTTTTCTTTTTTCGTTTGTTATCCTGTAAATAGCAACCAATTAGTTGTGGACTGGTTACGGATTTAATTTGTTTTATATAAAAAATAATATTAGTTTTTATAAAAATATTTTTTTTAAAAAAAATATAATTCAAGTCATATGAATTTAACTGAATCAAATAAATTGATTCCATTTTAATTAGGTGATAAAATAAAAAACAATAATATATGAACTAAATAAAAAAATCTTGGAAACATGAAAAAAAATTTAGAAGAAGGCAAATGATGTAACTCAATTTCCAGCTCATTAAATGTAAAACAATAAAATTTAGTAAAAAAATAACATAAATAAATTAGTTTGGTTCAACTTATATTAACATAAACTTATAATCCTAGTAATAATATAGGTCAATTCAAGTTATTCTAAAAAAACTAATAATTATATCAAGAAATTAGACAAGGATTAAAATTAAAATATCATTGATAAAAAATGTCAAATTATATTTTTAAAAGTGTAAAAAAAAAATACTCATTTACAACAAACTAAACTATCACCACTAAATACTCTCTACATCACTAAAAAAGATATAACGAAAAAAGATATAACAGTGCTTTTAACAATAAAATAATAATAATAAAATAATAATAATATTTTTTAGATGGCGAGAAGTACTATTTGAATTACTCAAAAAATATAGATGTCTTCCACACTTGCCATACACAACTATATATTTTTATTTTTTTATTTAATTAAATATCAAATTATTCCTAACAAAAATAAAATGTTCCTTCAAGCCAGTTTTAATTTACCTATACCTTTTAAATTCTTTATTATATTTCTCTGTCCTATTTTTTTTAAAAGTAAATGTAGGGAATAACTTGTAAAAAACCCGAAACTATTTTCCGAGCAACATAAATTTCTCGCAACGCAACTCACCTAATGAAGCCCTTGAACCTTTTTATGTACTTGATTACTTAAGTTGTCATTAATGAAGTTACGAGGTCCTTTTATGTTAGGTGGTTTTATTAGCTGTGATTGATGTTGCGCGTCTCCCATGACTCAACAAGCACCTCGTCATAACACAATCGGGAGCTGCTACTATCTTTACAGGTTCTCATTGTCAATAAAACCATAGGAAGAAACTCGGATTTGTTGTTTTAGGTAGAGTTGAGGATTCATTTATTATTCACTTCGTTTTGTTTTTTTTTTAAATCCCATTTAGCAGGAATTTGTACGAATCAATCAATTTAAGCGTGTTATTTCTAGCATGAGAAGAATGCAGACATGCTGCCCATGATCCATCTTACGATCAAGCCAAGAATTTTAATATATATAGCGTTCAAGAAAATCTTGAACTTTGGACCGATAAGATAAACTCGGCATGCATCTAATCTTGGCGACTTTGTTTGCTTCCGCTCCATTTTAGTATTATGAAATAATAAAAAAGATATGATGTCTCTTGATGATGGATCATGTCGCAATTTAAATTTCAAATTCATGGGATTGAAGACCACAAATTATCAAGAAACGGTGTTCATGGCTCCCCCGCTATGCCAGGACCAAGAAACGCGCCGGTAGGCAGGGAAGTGTCTCTTGTCGCGTCCCTAGCCGCTCTCTGCCCATCATTGCTTGCCGCTCGTAGCCCACTTCTACTGTTTTTTTTTTGTTTTTAATAAAAAAATAGCACCAGTTAAAAATATTAACGGAAGAACACAGTTAAAAAAGGAATCGCCTTTTGTCTTAACTTGGCTCCTTCTATAGTGCGAGCAGTGTCACTATTGCTACCCAACAAAAATTGAAACAAGAACCTAGATCGTTAACCCCACCAGCATTGCCTTTTGTCTCCATTATTTTCGATTTAATCGAGGGAAGCATGAGAAGGGGAGATTGTGGGACTACAGAAACAGGGGTACAGGAGAATAGAAAATTGTAAACAACCTTGTGCGGCTCTCCTCTGTCCTCCATTCCCGAAGGGTTTGCCTTGTTGGATTTTGTAGCTCCCTGAATTTAAGGTTTCAGGCGATTAGGTACTTCTTACTTTGTATAACGGTTGTTTTTGGACTATTTCTTCACCTGTGGAGATAATATACTTTCTGCAATTCTAAATCCAGACTTTTCTCTTGGCATCTTCTTGATTTCAAAATTTAAGATGAATATATTGAGAGGAAGCTCATTTATCACTCAAGCCAAGCTTTAAGAGCATAGTTAGATGTTTGTTGCTAGTCGGTACAATTGCTCAGCGCATGTGGGTGCCTTGCGCTGTTCTTTTCGTTAACAGAAATGAGTCCTCCCGGAGCATCATTTTTACCGCGGATTCCTTAGCTAAAAAAAACAGTTCATGCATTGAACATTGCTTGCGATTCCGTGACAAACATACAAGAAACAATTTTGTAGCCAAATCATGACCTATAGGAGAGAAGTGATCAAGTATATTCTGGGTCATATAAATAGGACGGACTTCGTGCCTGTAAAGATCAGTCGTAATCCTCGTATATTTGACAATTTTCTTATTTAAAATTAAACTTCAGGCCCTTTCAAGTCCTTGGGTGCTCAATTGGCGAAGAATTTAAAGCCATTGCATAAAAATTGTGATTTGAGCTGCCTCTTGTTCAGTTCATTAGCAGCCGCAACAGGCCAACAGGTTTCTATGATGTCAACGTTCGACACAACTGACAAAACAAAGAAAATCAAATTAATCACATGACAGGAGGAGCGCAGCATGTTGAACGACTGATCATTTATCATGGAAGCTTTGTAACACCTGGGAAGAATAGTTGCGCTGATTGGATGCTCTCCATCGGGAGAAAACTACAGTAGCCCGGCCCACTATGACAAAGCTTTCTGGAATTCTTTAATCGGAATCCAGCACCACAATATATGTGTAAACTCGTGGGGAGCCGAGCTTGTGCACGGGCTCAAGCTTGTTTATGAACTGAAACTGGGTTGAGAGGATGCTAGAATGACAGCATCCAAGACCTGCTGCTATTCTCGAAACATTTTAAGCAGAACAAGATTTTTCTTCTTAACTAAATTTATATAGTTAAACTTAGGGTCGGGAAGCCGACATAACCAGTTTCACTTGTTTCAGTTAGATCTTTTTTCTCTACCAAATACTACGAAACTTCTGGAGCTTCATCCGCTGAATTCGAATTTGATATTATTCAAACTTAATCATTGAACTCTTTTATTTTGCTTTATTATTGTTTATATATATATATATTATTATACCGGGTTTTTATACTTTATAGACATGTTGAGCACATCGCAATCAAAGTCGTGTATGAAAAAAAAATAGTAGAAGTGTTTAAAATAGTAACTTAAAAAAATCATCGAAATTTAAGTATAAAAAAACACACAGTAAAGGTGCATTCGACGTGATAAGCTCAAAAAACTTCACTTGGATTTAAGTTCTCTTTGTGGATACTACTTGGCTGAAGACATGAGTGTTAGTTGCTAAATAACATTTTGATAGCTAAGTTAGTATAATATTTGAAAGATATTTGTTTTATAAGAAAAATATAAAGATTTTAATTGCAAATATATAGTTATGAATTAAAAAAAAAACCATCAGCTTCCCCTTCATTTTACTTTATTTATATAGCTTAACTCATAAAAAAATATTAATAAATCATTATAAATTATAGATACATAAGACAAACATAACTTTTTATAAATATGTTTTACACTATAATAATTATATATGAAAGTATAGTTTGTATAACATGACATTCTTGTTTATATATAGATAGTCAATATAAATAAAAAAAAACTAGAAAAAAAAAACTAAATTATTTAATTGAACTAAGCTCAAAATGAGTTAAACTAAGCTCAAGACAAGCTTAGTTAGATTTAATTTAACCACAGTCTATATTGAACTAGATTTAGATTTCAATGTGTGCTCATTATCACAATAGCACCCAATTCAATAATACAAAAAAAAAAACAATATTAAAGACTTAGTATTAAACATAGGTTGTTCACAGTTTCCTATCTACAAACAAATGAACAAGTTAAACTCATTAATAAAATATTATTGAATAAATTTTTTAACATGCAACATTAACACAGTTTAAAAAATTATAGATGAGAAATTTTAAAAAATCTTTAGTTGATATATTTTAGATAAACTCATAATACTCTAAAAGTTATATCCCATGTAGAAAAAAAAAAGTTTTTCTAGTGGTTTATTTAGTAAAAATATAAAAAGTTAAAATTGATTCTAAAAGAAACTCAAACTAAACTTTTGGATAGGATAAGATCTAAGTAAGGTGAGATTTGAGTTTAAACCCCTTCCACACGAGTAACTCAGCATATGTTCAGCCTGAAATTTTATTGGGCTATAAATAATTATTTTTGCCAAACTATTATAAACTTGAATTTGGATTTATAATTTTTTGACCCATAAGGAATTAATTTTTATTTTTGCCCATTATTTTGTTCAATCTAGTTGAAAGAATCTATGATCAATTCTTTTCTAGAAAAGTTCTTTCTAAACTTGAATAATTCTTTTAACTTAAAAAATATTTTTTTAAGCTAAAATGTTCATGTTTTATTATGGTTTTATCAAAATTGATAATAGAAAGAATTTATTCTAGTAATTACTAGAATTAATTTTATAACAATTTTAATTCCAAACACATCTATAAAAAGGGTTGAAGAAGAGTATTTTGGTGTCGGATTTTCTGCACGGACTCTACGTGATTTCTTACACTCTTCTTCACTTAAATTTTCAGTTTTACTCCTCTATTTAAAGCCCTGATTTTCTTCTTTATTTTCTTTTTAATCTAGAGCTTAAAATTTATTTTTATTGAAAGATATTTGAATTTATATTTATTTTTAAGTTCAATAAACTTTGTTTAGAAGTACATCTAAACTAGGAGTTGCTATAATTAGGGGTGGAGGCATGTTGAAGGCTTAGGTCGGTTGTAACCCAGATCAAGATTTTATCAATATTTTTTGTATTAATATTAAATAAGTTTATATTTAATTAAATTAGTTAAAAATATATATATTTTCTCTATAAAATCAGTTATTTTTTAATTAAAATCTATATTATTTTAGTTAAGAGAGTCAAAGTCGAACATCGTATCCCTTTATGCTAAATTATTTTTTGTTTTCCTTTTTTTATTCATTATATGATATATTTATTACTTAAATTCATAAGTCTCGATTGGGTTATAATAAAATATTGAAATTTTGTGTGGAACCTTCTAATATGATATTTTAGCTTCAATTAGAATTTTAGAAATTTTGGAGAAATTTAAAAATTTAATGAAAAATCATAATTTGATTAGTTTTATGTTATTGGATATAATTTTCAATCTGACTATCAAATTGAGCTGAAATTTTACGAGGGACCTTCACATATATTGAATAAAATCTAGTTAAAATTTTAGGATAAAGAGAATTTAATAGCACTAATAAAAAAAAGATTGTTAAATAAAAGCAAAAAAAATCATTAAGAGTAAAATAATTATTTTCTATTAAAAAATAAAATAAATAAGTTCTTTCTTTCTTTTATATGTTGCTAACTGGGCAGAAGTATAATAAAAAAATAAAGAAGAGAGAAAGATAGAAAAGTAAAGGGAAAAATAAGAAAAAAAATAAAGGTGAGAGAATAACTTTGTAAACTTATAAAATCCAACTTATAAATCACTTATCTAAGAAAAAATCAAGTGAAGAAAAGAGAAATTGAAAAAAAAAAAATTAATTATTTTATTTTTCAATTGATATTAGATTGTTATTTTATTCCGGTTAATAAGTTATTACAATATCAATTCAAATTCAATTATAGATGAATTTTATTCTATAAAATATCAAATGATATAATTTTAATAATAAATTTATTTTTATTTTTACTTTAATTTTTTACTTTTAAATTTATTTTTTAATACTTTTTGACGATATATTTGAATTAAAATTTTATAATTAAGTTCACAAATTCATATACATGAGTTAATAATAGATATTAAAAAAAATTATATATTTATTTATTAGCCCAAGACATGTGAAATTTCCTTGCTTCGCCTTTGTTGTAATGTTGAGAGTTTTAAGTGAAGATTAATAAAGTTTTAAAAACAAAAAAATTGATTATTAAAAAAATATAAATTTTAGATTGGTTAAATGCTATGTATTTCAATATTTTTTATTGTTTTTTTAAGTATGTTTTCAATATATGCTTAGAATGTATGGTAGGAGTTAATTTCATTCTTTTATGTATAAATCTAAGTGCAATTAGCCTCTATATTAGCATCGTGTTTCAATTTTTATATATGTACTTAATAAACATGCTAATCTTTTATTATAATTGTAAATTTACTCTGATCCCGTATTCAAATTATAAACTAAACATATATGCTGACTTTCCTAACATTACTCTGTTTGTGAATTTTGGACACAAGCTACAACATATATTTACTTTTAGCAGCTTTAAGTTAAAATAGCATTACTCTTAATTAATGTTAAAATCAATTAATTATAGTGAAACAACTTCCAAAAATGTTAGTACGTGGAGAAACAACTCGTTCTTTCTTTCATGATTCTCTTCAACTGAGTATAAGCATTGAATTTTACCGATGAGTTTCTGATGAACTCCAAAGATATGAGTCATAAGGCACGCCGGTGGATGGCAACAAAGAATCACCTGCAAGGAAATTGCTAACAGCAAGTTCTGAAGCTTCACATGAGTTGTTAATGACATGGTATCCGCTCCATTTTACCCGGTTTTCAGTTGAAGAACCTGGACCTTCATTCTCATACTCGCCATAGTAAAGGGTACTAAGATCAGACTCATTATTCCATGCTAACCAACCAGCTGGGTCAATGAAGTTGTCAAGGAAAGTATCAAGAAAAACTGTCCTCGAGTAATTTCTCCAAGGCCTTCCGAGAAATGTTCTTACTGAATCTTTCATCGAATTTTCGTCCGGGGCTGCAATTACTCGAGAGTTATGAATTACTATGACTGAAGTTTGGTTTGGATTAACGTGATTTTGTGCTGTTATTGTGTTAGTTCTGTGCTGAGTGATCCTTGAGTAGATGCTGCAGTTTTGGAAGACAGCAGCTGCATCTAAAGTTAAAGTCTATGGTTCCATATATATATCACAGTCCCTGTAATATTGTCTGTTTGAATGTACGTAGAGAGTGTCTTGATATCCTTCAAAGCTGCATATGTAGAATACAGATGAAACAGACCCTGATCGTAGAGCCACTGCTTGACCATGAGAAGGTCCAGCCGTGTTGGGGAATGCCATATCTTGAGCAATAAATCCATCACAATTAACGGCTGTTGCAAACTTTCATCATGAAAGAAACAGGTTAATGTAGTTAACCAATATTGCAAGACAAAGAGCAACAGCAATAGAAACAGAAATTCATCACCAAATCATTTTTCGAACTTCAAGGATTACATACCAAAAGTTGCTAACTTGAAGGTGGTATAACTTCCTTTTTTGCTATTGCTTCCTGTCACAAGTCTTCCCAATTCCATCACCAACCATTGTAGTATTCTTTCCCTTGTGTCCTATCACAACTTTCTCCTCGTAAGTTCCTGCTTTTACATAAATCACAAACCTTTCGTCTGTTTCTTATCTTTTTGATGCAACATTCACTGCCTTTTTAATTTTCTTAAAGTCTCCAGAGCCATCTCTAGCCACCACAAGATTGGCCAGCAGTGAAGTAGATCCAACATTAGTAGCCTCTAATTTCTTTCGACGATTGATATGGTATGTGGCCTTCTTCAGTGTAACTTTGTTAACGGCTAAAGCATTATTGATTAAATTGAAGACATTGATGGACAGGATAAGTCTATAGTCTCTGACATCAAGCTCAATACAACTAGCCCTACAGGTCTCAAGATTTGTTGGGGTTGCTGTGAGCCATATTTGTGTATCCAGATTGGCAGATTGACCATAATTGTTGATTTTTGGCAGAGCCTTATTATGGTGTCCTGGTAGAGCTCAAGACAGTCTGTCGAAGCCGTAGTGTTCTAATGGTGCCATGACTGTTGTGTGAACCTAGTCGTTGATTGGCTTAGTGCTTGGAGGGCTTCGTCTAAAGCAATCTGCACCGACATCTTTCTAAATTCTGGCTTTTGCTTCATGGCGAAAGAGATATAGGTGTTGCTACAGATGTAGTAATGACAGGACTGGAGATATGGTGTTTTCTTGCACCAAGATAGAAAACACCAAGATTCGATATTTGACATGACAGCGGGGAAAATGCGCCAACGAAGACAGAAACAGAGAATTTAACAAGGATAAAGCGATAAAGAGCATTTGAAATGGCATAACTGCAATTAGAAAGACATGTATACCATTTAAGTTTTGTCTCATACGATTGTCGTAATTCACAACTATAGAGCTGGGGAGGTTTACGACTCCCTTCCAACAACAAAGCATCCAAAGCAAGAAATACTTTAGGGTAATTAGCTGTTTTATCATTTTATTTCCCCGATTTTTCACTTCAACTCTTTCCTTTTTCTTTGCTTATCTTTTGGGTATCACCAACCTGTTATTCTAATTTTCTATCACAATTGTGCGTCTATGATTGAGTTTGACGGGAAAACTTCCCTTTAGGCATAGTAATCAGCATGATCCAGGACGTATCTCATACTCACTGCTGGAACAATTATCATGAAGCTTAAGACTAACAAAGACACATGCATGGTCAAGCAACATACGTCCTCAACTATGAGAGGTAAGTGGAGATTCTGTTGCCAGCAATCCATTTCACGTGGTTGCATGTCCTATATGGGAATGGGAAAATCCATTGGTTCCATGCTTTTCAAGCAGAAGATATCTGATTGAATCAAATATTGGCATCAACAAAATTTATAGAATAGAAGGTGGAGAGCAAAAGAACTCGTTACCTGTTGGGTCCCTGTGAGAATAAGCACCAATAAAAATTTGACTGATATTAAACACAATGATTTTTAATATGATAAATGGACCTTTCTTCTGAATATATCATTTAAATTTCTAGGCCAAGTGAAAAAAAATGGAATGAACGAATATTCCACCCCACGTACGGCTGACCCAACCTCAGACCACTGTTTTGACCAAAGAGATTGCCAATGGAAGTAGTTCGGTCCATTTCTACCAGAATTTGATGTCAATCATCTTCCACTGAAATCACAGAAAGATCTCCTGTACTGGTAGAAATGGGTTGAACTTCTGAGACTTTCGTCATGCTGGAGAACTTGGTGATGGCAGGAGTTACTGCGGTCATCAAGTAGCTGCTTGCAAACTGGCCACCTTAGTTCTCTGTAGGCAATGAATCAGATCTACAAATATCACCACGACAAAGCGGACATACCCTGCAAAACCATTAACAAGTTAGGCAAACACTAAAAACTGGGATAGCAGCAGCTATCTGAAAAATCACCTGTGTAGGTTAAAGATAATAGATCACCAAGAAAGCATCAAAATTCAAATGGAGAGAGCAATCTGACATTATACCGGAAGCTAACATGCAAATCATTGAATTTGGATTGATAATGTTCTCATGGGGACAACCAGTGGTTAAAAATTGGGACTTCTATGATCTCATGCTGTCACTTTATTAAGAATTTTTCTCTTACATTTTACAGTATTTGCTCGATTATACAGGTCATGCAAGCCATTAGATTTATTTTTTTCAAGAAAAAAAAACCCAACAAGGAAAAGAATCAGGCCAACCTCAAGGTTGCTATAAATAAATACCAACAAAAAATCTGTTGCCACATATTTGAATGATACAAAGAGAACTGACAGAAGCCCAAAAAAAAGAAGCCCAGATCCATTTTAAGATTTCTTGTGATCCTACAAGAACAAGATCAGAAACTACAGATTTGATGAGCCTTATGATACGAGGAATTATATAGTACTTCCAGTGCATGTACACCCTCTCTTGGATCATTTGGAACCCACTTATAAGAGACATGGATCCACAACAATGTGAAAGTGTGAACATACACTAGGAGTTCTGAAAAGTTGCTCTGATCTTGCAACAACTGAAGTTTTGGAGCAAGTCTGATAATCATGCTTGACATTCTAGTCAACAATGTGCAACCTTCAGTCAGTTCTATCAACTTATATTAGTATCAATAGTCAGTGACCCAAAATGTGAGTCATACATACAAAGGCAGATAGAAATTTGTTTATCTCAAAATTTTCAGCAAAGCTGTCATTTACATTACCTAAAAACTTTCAAGCATGAATAAACATGAATTGTAGTTTTGCTGCAAATGAATTTATTTTAGACATGCATGTATTTATAGGCTAGTTACAGATTTGGGATTCAAAAAGAATACCTGTGAATCTCCTTAAGCCACTTGTCTACACATGTTCTGTGGAACTCGTGATGGCAAGGCAACATTCGCATGCTGTCTCCTTCCTCGTATTCCACAAGGCATATGTAACATCTGTTATTTAAATGGCAAAAAGGGGAAGGAGCATAAGTAAAAGGCAATCATGATAAAGAGATAAGAACTGCAATAATTAAAATTCCAATCATACTTCATTGACTTGAATAAGAAACGCATACAACAAGGTTATCAAATAACAAGATTACATAAACAAAAATACATAAAAGGAAAAAACACTGCTCAGTGAACCTTATAACCATGAACGAACCTTAAAAAATTTACACAAAAGATTGCAGATAATAAGAAATAAGTCTCACACAAACCATGACACTTTTCTTATCCAAAAAAAGAAGGAAAAGATCACAAATGTTATTGAAGCCTGCTTTAAGTGGTACTTAATATGAAGGTAACTAACTATACATTGAATATGTCAACAGCTTAACTATTTAATGCAGGGCATCATAAGCTGGTTCCAATGGAGCTGCCCGCATATGTAGCTAAATATGTGTAACTTGTTGTATTTGTTAGTCTTTTTCCCTTCTTCTTTTTTCAGGTTAGGCAAACTCAAAAACTTTAATCACCTCCAAAAAATGGGAATTTAAAAGTTTTGACACGGAGAACTAATAAAAGAAAAGCAAGGTTGCAGTTAGATGACCAAGCTCTAAGCAAGCATTTGACCGCAGTTTACTATCTTAGTAAGCAATCAGCCGGCATCATAAAGGTTGTGGTAAGTGATGACAGGTATAGCATAATGGATGGTATTAGACAGAAAATAAATTCAAAAATTCCACTATTTCTTTAGTAGAAATTTGATTAGTAGACACAGCTACTTACTGGGCTGTCTCCTCATTCTGATGTTTCTGGGCCTTGGCATATAATTTAACAGGCAATGATTCCACTATTTCATTTGGTGCGGGTACAGATCCAAGGGAGGACATAGAAGGCCGAGAGGACAATACAACTGATTGCTGGTGAATTTCATCCAGAACCTGATTAAAGTGTATAAAAGATTCAACTTATAGAGATAAAAAAAAAGTAGGGTAAAAAAACCCAAAGACTAAAACTGGGGGATAGACAGCACAAAGCTAACAGCCAATTACCTCAAATAGAGCTTCAGCTAACATGACAATTCTTGATATGCTAGCCCTGGCACTTGTTTCATCGTTTAAGTTGGCATCTCGTACACGGCATGTGCAGCGACCTGTTCTGTGTTGTCCAGATAAAATACAAGACCTCTCATGTCCAGACAGGTTTTCAAAACGGCTTCCCAACCTCTGAAGAGCACGAACCTAAACCATTATATACAATGAGAGTAATTTGTGTAATTTCAGGCACCAAGAAGGTGGAAAGCACAAAGGGAAGAAGGCTGAAAGAGACATGAGGTTTAGCCCAAATAAATATGGGTTCCTTATACTGGTTTTCAGGAGAAAAGAGTTCCAACAGCAGGTAAGGATGCAGGAAATTTTAATTTTATAAGCAGCAACAGGAATGGCATTGACCTAAATCAATCCCAAACAAGAACATCAAATGGCATGCTCTACATGTAGAAAGCATTCGCTAGTTTAACACATACTGTTCGACAACAAATGTAATACCCATCGTTCAAAATAAAAAAACTATAAGCCACGTGCACTGTGTTCATCAGATGAAAATAAATCCTATGGAAACTTTCAATAACTGCCAAGTGTAGGGAACTTAAGTACCTGAGATCGTATTCTTCTCCGCCGTTCAAGGAAATTTGATCTATGTTCTAGCAAGTCATGATATCTGGCTTCTCTTGATCGAGAGGTTTCCACCTCATTATCTCGAATGCCGAACAGTGAGCTAGACATGCCAGATGGAGGATAACCAGGTGCAGTTGGAGAGGTTCGAGCATTCCCTTCAGATTCTGACACCCTCATCTGCCCACCCAATGCCTGTCTCCCGCTACCATGGCTAGAATCTCTCATTTCTCTCTCTTGTTGATAGGGACATAATGTAAGGTCAGATAGTGATGACCGACGAAGAACTCTATCACGAAGTCTTCCAACACTCAAGGTTCGGCTAAAACGAACATTACGATCAGCAGGTTCTCGAGTTCCAATTCGCCTATCAGAAAGTCTAGTCCCAATCCCGTCCACATCATTGAACATTCTAGGAGAATGTAAGTTTCCATCAACCCCCACTCTAGTTCCACCGCCATCTCTTCCTGCATGGAGAAAAATATTCTGGCTTTCTTGCATATTGTCTATGAGATCAGGTGTTTGACTATGCAACTGCAAACTAGCTGGTGTATGATCATGACAATGCTCAGCAGTTCTATTAACCATGGATGTAGCAAATAAATCACTACTCTGATGTGTTTCATGTCCATTTCCATCAACAGCACCACTGGCAGACTGTGGATGACGGCGAATCTGGTCTTCATTGTCCAACATTCTGAGACTAGTAGAATGAATGGGATATCCCCTTGATGACCCTAAGCTCACTGCCCTGCTCAGCCTAAAGCTCACATTACCAGGAATAAAACTAAAGCGAGAAAGAAACCGACCTGGAGAGGTCAATGACTGCGTAGGAGCAGCAGCTCGAGCAGAGCTGCTACCTGTTCTTGAGGAGGTATTCGTGATACTTGCTTGATTCCATTCATCAAGCTCAACATCAGATGATATACAAGGCATTTCGTCAGATTGCTCAACTTTAACCTTTCCATAACACTCAATTTTAACCTCTTCCGAGTCTATTTCATTCTGGTTAGCAGCCGAAGCATTTCCTTCGTAATTTCCTTTATTCCCATTATCAGAAACCTAAAAAAGCATGGGTAAAACGACTTTAGTCCTTCAAAAACCCATAAACAGTAAAGAAACTCCCACGGCATTCTTATGAATATTATGAAGATACCATATGAAAACAAGTTCTGAAAGGATACATAAGCACAATTTCCACAATTCAAGAAGAGAAAATAAACATTTTCCATTGAAAGTGAATATAAGTGAGTGAATGAACAAAAGAACTAAGCTGCATTAAAATTGAGAAAGCTAAAAATAACACGATCAAAGAAGCCGAGGAGGGAACAATGATGGAGGGACTGACATGGTCACCGCTGGTACTATCACGAGATCCACAGGAAGAACCCAAACAAGCAGACTGAAAAACCTTTCTCCTCTCTTTAGATCTTCCCTTCCTTCCACTTCCACTTGATGATGATGATGATGCGGAGGCACCACCATAATATGCCTTGCTTCCACTGGATCCCATCTCTCCAGAATATCACTCCACACAAAACGATGCCCATATTACATCACTGCCCCCTGAAAGCTTCAACATTTCAGATCTAACAATAAGGGGCATTGCATTTACAGGACCAGTGAGTGTTTGGTGAAGTGGCCTCTTAAATTTGAGAGAGAAAAATGAAATGGGTTCTTGTCAAGTTTCAATCTTTTAAAAGTGTTAGATCTAAATAGAGAGAAATAATGAGAATCACATAACGTTCAGTTTTTATTATTATTATTATTAATGTGGTTGAGTAAAGGGAAGTTGCACATGAAAGTGAAGATTAGATGCGAGAAAGAGACAAAGTAACTACTTGCGGAGAGAGAATGGGGAAGGAGACTGGTTTTTTAAGAAAGTGTTTTGTCTCAGTCAGTGAGTGAGTGAGAGGCTTGACTGCATAATTTTGAAAGAAGATGGAGAGAGAGAGAGGAGAAGGAACATGTACATGAACATGGGGCTCCTCCTTTACTGATTTGCAGGCTGCATTTCTGGGGTAGTGTAAAGTGTTTGACGGGAATCCACGTGGGAATGATAGAGCTTTGGGGGTTGATCATATTAGGAGGGAAAGTTTTGTCCACGTTATTAATGTCATTAAGTGACACCCCATCTTTAATCTTTAAAGAAAACAAATTTTAATAACGAGGCACATTCCTCCATCGAATTTTATTTTAAAACACACTCTATTTATTTCATTGCCAAGCTTTTGGTTTTTGTTACGATAAATCTAAAGAGTTGTAAGAACATTTTAACAATTACTTCTTGCATTTTTAACAATCACTTCTTCTGGATAATAAAAAAAAGAAAAAGATCATCTTTTTTAGTGTTGCCTTGGGGAAAATGCAACTTCATTGTATAGCATTCGGCAAACAAAAACAGCACTAACTCGTCATGCGGAAAGGCAATCGCAAAGCTTCCCTAACATTTAAGAAGTTGACAGGTAAAAGATTTACGGTGAAACATAGCTTGTCTGTATAAATGTAGAAACTTCCATTGTGTTATATATATATATATATATATATATATATATATATATATATATATATATATATATATAAAAGGAAAAAAAAAAAAAAAGAGGATGGGAGCTGAGAGGCCATTCTTCTAAAGTGAAGGTTGAAACTACAGTAGAGGAAAGGAGGATGGAATCAAAAGGTTTGCTTAAAAATAATGACAGATGCTTGCATGGCGCGCAACCCAAATGCAAGGAAAGTTGTGTAATCATTATTCCTGCAGCCAAGCCATTGCGTGACCCCCGTTTTATGAGGGATACAATTGGAATACAAAGGAGCTGACTTTAAGGGATTAAAAGGCAGTAAAGGGATTCTAAATCCGACGCTGGGCCTGATAATTTGTTTGAAAATGTGATCTAATTCGTATTCTTAAAAGTTTTAAATTTTTTTATTAAAATTAATATTTTTAATTATTTTTATATATTAATATCAAAAAAATATAAAAAAATTCATCTTAATATATTTTTAATTGAAAAGTATTATAACTGTTGTCACAATTAAATCCTAAATAAAAAAGGGTAAGTATGATGTTTAAATACATGTTATTTAGGATAAAAATAAAAAAGAAATGAATTTGACTTCTTTATTATTTATTTGAATTCTATAAATTTTAAAATTTCTAAAGATTTATATATTTATTAACTTTAAAATAATTATACATAAACTCTTCTGAGCATTTATATTAATAAAAAAATAACTATAAAAATACATGTTGCAAAAATAAATATATAGGGTAGGAGGAGATGTGCAGCTTGTTTGGTATTATAATGATAATTGTTTTTTAAAATATTTTTTATTTATAAATATAATAAAATAATATTTAAAAAAATTATTTTTTAAATCAACAAATCAAAAGAACATGAAAACACTAAAAAAATTAATTAAAAATAAAAATTTAAAAAAATATATATTTTTTTCACAAATGTCTTTGAAAGACAAAAACATAAACAATTCAGTATTTATCATCATAAAAAAGAGTAAAAAAACTGGTGGGGAAAAGGCATGAAATGATGCTGGAAGGCCAGGGCCCGAACAAACTCTCAGCAACAAAATCCAAGGCAGAAAAAGGAATGCTCCTCCCATGGATGAAAAATATATCGAAAAGGAGGGATGTAATTATAACAAAATCACAAAAAACGTGAAAGAATCCCATGACAGTCACGAAGGCAACACCACAGCCAGCATCCCATTACATGAACATGTATATATATAGAAGCATAGTGTTGATAAGACCTTTGCATTTGCACTCGCATTTTATGCTTCTTTTCCATGGCCCCTGGATTGTTTTCTCGCTGCTGCTTGTATGCTGAAATTCAGCTGTCATTTAGTTGATCCTTTTGGCATGCAACCATATATCCAACGCCATTTTGTTTTACCCGTTCATTTAATTGCTTTCCATCCATATATATATGACATTCTAAGCAATTTTTGTACAGGGGAGGCTGTGAAAAATAGCCGTCGAAAAGGTGCGAGGACCATTGGAACTGGTAAAATGAAAATTGTTATTGTTTTTTAATGGGTGCACTAAACAGGAATTCACAAGCATGTTGAATATCTTTGGGGTCAAGAAACAGCCCCAGAACTTGAACAAATAAAGAAACATTGTACATTAAGCCAACAAATTGATCACAATTCCGAGAAGTAGGTAGAACGACTCAGTTTTCTTAGCATGAATGAGGCTAGCGGCTGTGGGTTGTGTTCAGTGGTTATAATTGTTTTTTAAAATATGTTTTATTTAGAAATATATTAAAATAGTATTTTTTATATTTAAAAAAAAATTGACATAAACTTTTCAAATATAAAAATACTATCCAAATATTAATTTAAAATAAAAAATTAATTTTTTTCAAACATTATTTTAAAATACAGAAACAAATATGAGATAAAGCAATGATTACGTTCATTTTGACCAAACAAAAGCAATTTGCCCTTTCAATTTGTTTTGTCCAGAGGAAAAATAAAGAAAAGAACTGGGGTTTTAAAATATTCGGAAGCATGATGGCAACGAACTTAGAGACAAAATGACCACCTTTGTCTGCAATGAAGTCAAGGAGTGTTGTTTCTTGGCAGGCATGGACGGCGCATTCAAACTTTAAGGTGAATTCTGGTTGTCTGACTGATAATCCTCTCTATTCGTTTTGGTTTGAGTCGCACTTACATGGCTAAACAGTTAAAAAAAATGAGAGACAGAAGCCAAATCAGAGCAACAAAAAATTGGAGCAAACGCAGTCTGGTTTTCAAGAAAGAACCAGAAACCAAATTAGGGCAACAGAAACCCAAGTTTGGATGGGCTTGCATAGTAAATTACTGGTCCGAAGCAGCATCAAACGCCAGCCTTCTGGTTTCTTAGGGGCATCCAGCAGGGGTTCCAAACAAAGAGGAATAAGTGTGCTAGAATGTTTAATCGTATAATCTGTATCCTACTTTCAAGTTAAATCACACGACCCTAGAAAAGTGTAAGAATCGCAAGAGCAACACAAACATGAATGGAAAACAACACAGCAAAATACACAGGCATAAAAAACCTTGTATCATATTTATCTGATATTATATATAAAAGTGGTTTAACTGGAATGAACATCACCTACTTCATCTTTTTTATTGAATGATTTTCCTCTAGACTTATTTAGTGAATAAAGTTAGACAACTCTCATAAAATTTGATTTAGAACACATGCTATGAAGATAATAAAATCAAGATTTTTCTAAGTCTGAACCATTATATCAAGTTTAATAAACATGTCTGAAAATTTTAAATAATCTAAATATTATTTTTTACATTCTAAAAAAATTAGATTCAACCCACAATGAAAACATGGGTGATAAACTAGTTACTCTCTCTAAAATAAACGAAGAACATTATGGTGTTTTATTATTTATATGAACAACAAAACTTTTTATTTAAAAAATAATTTTTTTTAAAAAAAATACATTTTAGTAATTATTCTTTCAAATTTATTATTCAATATTTTATTAATTTTGAATTGATTATTTTAATTTATTTTATTTTTTATGAGATTATCATAATCTCAAATAAACACTTTGATATTTAATTGATACTCAATGTTTGAAAGTATCTCTTTTTTTATCGTATTATTAAATAAAATAATTTAAAAAAAAACAAAATTTTTAAATCTAGTCGAGTTCATAATCTAGGTTGTAGGTTTTGTGAGTTAATTCGTAAAATTTAGGTCAATCCAATATATTATTATTTCAATATTAAAAATACAACTATGTCATCTTGATTTTTTTTTTAAATCAAACCATACTTTTACTTATTAACTAGGTGCCTTTAAACTTGCTAAATTAATTGAGTCATGTAAAGTCAACTCACATGTGGGTTAATTTTAAACTTGAGGAGCTAGGTGAGGAGTCGGAGTGGAAGGCTTTAATTTAGTCGATTTTAATTTAATAACAATATCAAATAGTTTTTTTTTTAAATCTTATTTTTTATTTTTTTTCCTTTTGATTAGATCCTTTTTGCTTTTTTTTATATTAATTTTATCTTTTAATATTTAATTGATTTTGAATTGATCTTCATAATTTGTTTTGATTTACTTTTTATAAGGGTATCGTAATCTCAAAATTAGGTAAAAAAATAGTTTAAAATAAAAAATATTATTAAATTTAAAGAAATCCATATTCTAATATGTTACGGTCTTAATATTAAAAGAAATATTATTTTTATTTTTTTAAGTTAATCCATACTTTTTACAAAGTCATTCAAATTATCTCTAGATCAATTAATTTAACTAAATCACATAAAAAAATTCATAGAATTTAATTTAAAACTAGAGATGGATAATAAGCTATTTAAGTTATCATTAGATCAATCAATGTAACTAGTTTATATTAAGGTAATTTTTATAAAGTTTAATTTTAAACTAAGGTCATATAATAAGTTTGGTTTGAAGAATTTAAAATTAACTAACTCAGTTGAGTTTAATATAAATATCAAATCACCTTACATAAACATTTTCCTTTCAGGTTCAATTAAATTTTCATTAAAAAATTCAATAATAATATATACATCAAACAAATTATTAAAAAGTTGTGTTAAATTATTCAATTTGTTAAGAATTATTTATTATACCGAATGCTACTCAGGATTTATAGTTGAATAATTCTATACAACCATAACCAGAGTTAATAAATTTAATATAAATAGAAGTAACGCGATTGATGATAAGATTTTTAATATCATGTAACTTTTAAATCATTTATTTTATAATAAGATATGCATATAAAATTTGTTAAAATTCATTTATTATTCATCTTTATGATTTATAGTTATACAGTCAATCCATACATGCTTCTGATTTTTTTTTCTAGTCACTTAAAAATCTAAATATTAAAAACCAGTTATGAATGAATATTTTAGTATTATTTGTTTGTCAGAATTTTATATTTTTGAAAAAAATTTCTGTAAAATATAAATTTATAAAAAATGAATTATTTTTTATATTTAATAATATTGTAAAAATATTAATTGAAAAATACTCTACAGTATTTAGCTATATCATGAAAAATAAGTTAAAAAATTATTTATTAATATATATTTCTTTAAGTTTATTTAACGGGTATAAAAAATTAAATGCTACTATTTAATTACTTACAATAAAAAAATAAACAGAAAATGTGTAACAATAGAAAAAAATTAATTTATCATGTCATATAATTTTAAATAGTTTATTTTATAAAATATAACTATAAATATAATATAAATATTTTAAATATAATATTATAGACATATAAACTTGTTAAATATTTTTTAAGTGAATTTTATTAATATTTTATCTTCATTTTTTAAACTAAAAAATAATAATATTGAAAAGGCCAAATTAGTTAATGATACTAAGTGAAAGTTAAATATTTGAGTTTTTTTGGTAAAAAATTTTGTATCAAGAATAAATATTTTAAAATGATAACCATCGTAACCATGATTCACAAAATCAAAGTTACAAGGTTTCAAAATAAATTACTTGAGACAATCTCTCACCACCAATGTGAGAGCAAAATACAACTCTATAACAAAAAAAATTGATTAACCCATAACATTATTATACAAAATTTTATTATAATAAGTGACGAGGTTATAAAAACTACAGGAAATATTTTGGGATGAATTATTTCTAGAAATTCTCATAAATCATTCATGGAGAATTCACCTCTACTTCAAGGGCATATAGGCCTCTCATTGGAAAAATCTCCCTTTCGATAGAAATAAAACTCATTTAGAATAAATGCATGTATAAAGTTCTCTGGAGATGTTGATAGGGACTTTCCAAATATCAAGTGAGTAACAGGAAGATATTAAAAAGTTGTTGTGAATGTATAGAAAAGGTTGAAGAAGAAAATCTACAAGTGAGAAGAAGAAGCTGAGAGAGTCTTTTCCTTTTTTTTGTTCTTCTTTTATATAACTTGATAACTAATTTTGTATGATTAAAATAATATTGTTTTACTACTAATATCATCACATCTAATTAATACCACATCTAATTAATATAAGTATGAATTGCTTATTCGTATTTAATAAGATTATAATGAACATCTTAATTATTATTTCAAGATCAGGGCATGGGAGGTGTAAAATGACCCTTCAGTTACATATCTAATTCGAAAAATATTAGGTTCAATTAATTCTCAGCTCGCGATTACACCTAAAAATAATCAGAAATGACTGTATCACTACTTTAACAAAGGGTTGGGCATGGATATACCCTCACCCAACATAAATTCAAGCGCGGGGGCGACTCAAACCCAACATAAAGTCGGGCGCGATTACATCCAGACATAACATGGGGTCGGGCATGTCGAGGCCCAACATAGTGTTGAGAGCAAGAATGTCTCTGACCAACAGAAGTTAGGCATAGTTGTGCCCTTTCTCAATATTGGGTTAGGTGTGGAAGTGTCCTCCCTTGATATGCGATTGAACGTATTCTTTTTCAACACAAGGTGGATGCATATGTGTTCAAGCTGAACAGACATGGATATATTCTTGGCTAAACAAGAGTAGGGCATGAATATACCCTTACCCAATAAGAAGTTGAGAACAAATATTTCCCTTTCCAATTTAAAGTTGAGTACCGACCAAGAAAAATATAATTTTTATTTTGAATTATAATTTTTATGTGTTACTTTTTAACTAGGGTGTATTCATAAAAATAATGACACATTAATAAGCAATAAAAACCATAACAAAGATAAATTTTATCTATATAGTTGAAATTAAAAAAATAAAACCCTAAAAACAGAAGAAATATATAAAGAAAACAATTACCTATGGTTTAATTTTGCGATGGTAAAAGTTTTTTTTATTTGAAAGAGGTAGCTGAAGAAGAGTGATTAAAGAAGTGTGTATTTCATTGTTAATAGGAGGAGAAAATTATTCTAGAACAAAAACTTATTTTTTAAATTAACTTTTTATAATTCATCAAAGTGGTTTCTAAAAAAATATTTTTCAGAGGACATTCAATTTCCTTGTATTCTACGACACACATCATCCTTGGTCCAGTCTTATTACGTACTTTGGTTAATTGTTTTACGTATGAAGACGTACCAATACAATGTGTTTCTAATTTGTTCACTTCACTTCTTCAAACCTACGGCTCAAAATGTGGTGGTGTACTTGGCATTTCTAACTATCTTACAATGTTAATGAGCATTTATTTGGCACTGTGTTCTAAATAGAGATTGGATAAATTTTAATTTTTTTGTATTATTTTAATATGTGGATATAAAAATAGTTATTTAAAATAAAAAATATTTTTTTAATATATTTTTTAAAAAAATATTTAAAAAATAATAACCGGGTATTCCTCTTTGGTATGCTGGTGCGTGCGTATGGCTCCCTCTCTGGCCTCTACACTCGTGTGGTGTGAGCACTAAACTTGATTACAGGAGAAAGAATATTAATGACAGTTACGTCCTCTCCAGCCGGGAACTAAAAGGTCACCCTATTCAATGTGGCAATCTCCAAACCTCTCTTATAATCCTCACAAGTAACCATCCGCCACGTCGTGGAAGTTACAAAATGGCTATGACCTGGCTACATGTTACTGGCTACTTGCGGGATGGATGCTCACCGTACAGACTAATTAGCTTCCTACTCTCCCTAGTCCCATCCATCATCAACAAGAATTGGGAGGGGTAAAACGGTAAGATAGGAGACAATTACTGTAGAGGAGAGGAGGCTAGGGCGGGGACCAGAATCCAGGTCACGTGAGGTGCATCACGTCCGCTAATCTTTACAATCTTCCCTCTCTCTACAGCAGAATGGCACCACGCCATTTTTGATTTCACAGCAGAACAGAAACCCCCCCCCTGCATTTTCCTCCCGAGCTCTCCCCCTCTCTCTAAACAATTAATCACAAGCAGCGTTTTCTTTAAGGTTATTGTAAACGTCTCATCTTTATATCTCATTTTGTTTTTCATTTTCAACTTGATTTTCATGCATTGCTGGTGGACTTAATTGCTCTTTGGCTCTTTGTATCAAACTGGTATCGGAGAAACAATCTCAAGGAGTGACCTGTTTGCATGTCCTTAGTGTAGCATATAGACTAAATTCTCACTGTCTATTACTTTGTTTTCTACTTTTGAAGGAAATCAGAACTTTGATTTTGAATTTGAGTATTTGGATGCTGAGAAAGAAAGACGTGTTTCTTTGAATTAAGAAATTAACTTCTAGATATAGTGTTATTTTCCTCTGGTTTCTGAGAACCCAAACAGCCTGTGTTTCTGCATCTGGTCATTTTCTTTTAAAGAAGTAAACAGAAACTGAGTTTTTGAACAATAAAATAACATTAATGTGTTTTAAGTTTTCACGACAAATTGCAACTCCTTCTGGTTTACTTGGAATTAACCGGAACATTCTCGTTGAAATTAAATGCATGCTCAATGTTTGTTGTAGCTAAGCACGCAGCTTTTTCTTTCTTTCTTGTTTTCTCTCTCGATCCTTTCTAAGCTTCATGATCTTTATCAGTAGTGTTTTTTTCCCCAGTCAATTTACTTTGAAGGTCACGCATTGATCAGTACTTAGCATTAATTTTCCATTCCCTTTCGCGTCTTAATCATTTTAATCTCCACCTACAAATAATAGAATAGATTCTGCAAGTATTAGTACGCTGTTTGTATCTTTTTTCAAAATCACTTCTTATAAATGCACACGCATTACTTATCAGGCTTCGAACTCTCTGCCCCAAAACTTGCCTGTCTCTCTTGCTTTCTTTTTTGATCAATCTTCTCTTCATTTGTTTCAAATACCCAAAAATACATAATTTGACAAATCATGATTTTATACGCACACATTTGCTTCAAAAGATTTGCATGATTATATATTTTTCCTTTTCTTTAATTATGTTCATGTTGATGAACTGAAAAGATGTTGGCTGGTATTAACTTGTGATGTTGAAACGGTTTCTGTAAATGCAGAAGATCACTAAGATGGAGCTGGTTGATGTTGCAGTAATAGACCCATCAGTGAGTTGTTCTCTTTTTCTCGCACTCACCAATTACTGTTACTAGTTACTACTATATTTCTCTCTCAAATCACACGCGCTGCTTTATCTGTCAACTCCATTGAAGTCTAAAGTTTTCAAATCAAAGGTTCATTGATTCAATCACACGGCCTACGAAGTACCCAAAAAATAACAAACAAAAAAAAAAGAAAAATAAAAAAAGAAGTCCCCTGCAGTGTGTTTTGCAAATCAATACCTACTTTACAATTTACAAATCCTTAGTGCCCAAGTAAAATTATGATTACGAAAACCACGGAATTATTATGCTATGTAACAGTATATATTCAATACACTATATATCACACACACGAGGGGCTTGTGCACACAGTAATGGGAAAAAAAAGAAGAAGAGAAGGGCCAATGCTTAACAGTGAGATTTGGTTATAGTGTGAGTGGTAATTATGATACGCGATGAAAATTGTTGAAGAAGGGGCAATACTTGACAGTGAGATTTGGTTGTGAAAATGAAAACTCAGGAAATGATGGGGTGCGTAAACAGAAGGCAGAAACAGAACCCCGAGGACGCCGCTAAAAGGACTTTTATAGGCGGACAATTCTTGCACTACCCAGTAAATACCAGCACTCCAACGCCGCCACCATTTGGTAACGTCCAGACAGACGTCTATCTATATGAAAGAAATTCTCTCTTTACCTCTGTAATTAACCTGGCTCTTGTTTTCTCTCTCCTTTCTTTTGATTTTTTTTTCCAGGGTGTTTATAAATTAATAGCATTATTATTATTATTATTATTATTAAATATATTAAAATAATATCTTTTTATTATTTAAAATTTATTTTTAATATCAATATATAAAAAAATCTAAATTTTAACCAACATCCGTGTAGCGTTGCACTCGACTCCGTACGTACTCCTACTAGCTATGTCTTTTTTAACGTTAAATATTTGTGATGAAAATAAGGATTCCTCTGACCATTCTTTGTTTTCCGTGTTTAATTATGAAGACCCAGCTGAGCTCATTAAAGTAAGCTCTCTCTATGAACTTGATCGCTCAAAGTTGCCTCATAAATCCCCGGATCATCTCCACAAAATCCGGGTTGTCATGGTATTTATTATCAACATTCTTTAAAACCCCACTCCATTTCCCCCTTTTTTGTCTTAAATATTTATTAATTAACCGGTTTAAACTTTTGCTAATTATTTCAGGTGAATGAAAAGACCAGAATGAGAGTTTCTCTGAGGTTTCCAAGCATCTATTCTCTAAGATCTTACTTCAATGAGACTGAACATACTAAAAAGAAAGACTTGAGGAAGAAACTGCCAGCATTCGATGACAAGTACATGATAGGATCAGAAGTTGCAGCAGAAGCTCTTTACAGGAGAATCTCTTCTCAAGAAATTGCGGGCAAGAGTAGCTCATGGAGTTTCTGGGTGCTTAAAAATCCTTCGGTTTCACCTCAAAATGTGTCAGACTCACCTAGAAGAAGTGCGAATGTTAATGTTGGTGCAAGAAAATTGTCTCTCATATCTGAGCTTAAGGGAACCAGTATGGCTAAGTGGGGTCATGAGCGCCGGCAGGTCAGGTTCTTGGCTAAACACGTAGAGGATAAACGTGAAATTGTGGCTGTATCGAATGACGTAGTTAAAGGCGAAGAAGAGAAACACAGTGATGGTGGCGATGATACAGAAGAAGAGGAGGGTGATGTTAAGGTAGTAGTAGAGGAGGGTGATGTTAAGGTAGTAGTAAATAAATCGAGAGAAGCTAAAAGGAAATTATGTAAGAGAAAGGGTCAAGGTGGGTCTGGTGGCAAATCATCACCGAAGAAGAAAAGGACTAAAAGTGAAAAGAAGAATCAGGTTGGGGTCTATAAGCAAAAGAAGAACAAGGTCATAAAAAAATTTATTGATAGATGGTCGGCTGAGAGGTAACATAGCTTTTAGTTGTTAACAAATTAAACTCGTAGCTTGATTTATATCAATTTATTTATTAGTGTTTATATGTAGCTATCTAGCTAGTAACTAATTTGGTTGGTTGATTTACGTGAAGGTATAAAATGGCTGAGGTTAGCATGTTGAAAGTAATGAAAGAGCAAAATGCAGTGTTTCGAAACCCAATTCTAAGGCCAGAACTGAGAGCTGAAGCACGGAAGTTGATTGGGGACACTGGATTGTTAGACCATTTGTTGAAGCATATGGCGGGGAAAGTAGCTCCAGGAGGTGAAGAGAGATTTAAAAGGAGGCATAATGCAGATGGGGCAATGGAGTATTGTCTGGAGAAGGCTAATTTGGTTGATATTAGGAAAGAGGCTGGTGTGCAGGATCCTTATTGGACTCCTCCACCTGGTTGGAAACCTGGTGATAATCCTACTCAGGATCCTGTTTGTGCTAGAGAGATCAAGGAGCTCCGAAAGGAAATTGATGAAGTTAAAAGGTAATTGGTCTTTCTGTCTTGTTAACTAGGATTGATCATGGACTTTGAATTTTGTGGTCTTTTAGTTTGTTAGTACTCGGTACTACTGATCTTAGTATTGCTCATCGGCTTTTCTCCTTTACTGTTGGGGCGAGTTATGCATGCTCGTGATTCCATTTGTCGCGTATTTGTTGTCTTATTGGTGCAGGGAGATGGTGTCCAGAAAATATGGGAAGGAACTAGCCATTATGGCAGTACCAAATTCTTCTCCTACAATTCAGGACAAGGAGCATGGCAGCTTAGTAATTCCACTGGAGGTAATAAATATGAAAGTCTGACTAGATTTTGACCGACCCAAATTCTTCTGTTGACAACCCGTGTATTATTTTTGAAGGAAATGTACATTGATTTGGTGAATAAGAAGGTAAAGATGGAGGAACAACTAATGGTAGTTTCACATTCTTTGTGTGGGATGGAGGTAGGAAATCGTGAAATTTACCCTTTAATAATTATCATGTTCTTTTCGATTGAAGTGTATAAGATTTGATATGAATGATTCTTTGCACGTTTTGAATTTGTGAGTACCACAGATGTATGTAAAATTTGTTGAAGAAATTCCTGAATGATTGCACATGATTATGACCCACATCTTTCAAAGATAATAGTAATAAATTGACTATCTGGTGTATGCATCCAGTTTTGATAATAAGTTGATGGTTAAATTGCCGTGGAACCACTCGAGAAGCTGTTTACGGGGAATATTGCTCATTCCAGACTAGATTTTTGCAATTAGTATAGCTAAATTTAAAGCTGAGAATCCTACAATAAAATAGTTTCATAAATGATGAATGTTTTGGTGGTGAACTTTCGCTGTCCTTGCCAGTCCTTTCTAGTCTGGATAACATTGTATCGTAACAATGTTATGATTAATGATGATTTTAGGATGAATTGGTTATCGTATCAATGTTATGATCAATGATGATTTTAGGATGAATTGGTTACTTGTGATTGGTTTGTCCTTACAGTACAACGGGGAGGCTTGGCAGTGTTTATTGTCGTAGCATTTAATTATGTATTGAACCATGGTGTTATGATGATTGAAATGTCTAATTAACGCAGGAAGAAATGAAGAAGCTAAAAACCAGAGTGAAAAAATTAAACAGAACAGAATCAACAGAAAGGCCAGCATTATTAATGGGATCAACAGAATCAACCACACCAGCTGGATCGGGAAGAAAGGGGAAAGAAGTAATGGTTTTAGGGGAATTAGCACAAGAACAATGTCAGTCATCAGGAGGCAACATACCACCAACAACAAAATCAGCAGCACCAACGGAGGACAGGGCGGCAAAGATAGAAAGGTTGAAAAGTGGGTTTAGGATATGCAAACCCCAGGGAAGTTTCCTGTGGCCTGATATGACTACCTCAACCCCTCACCCTCAGGGTGCGGTACAACTCCAAGACCTCATTGCAGTGCACGCGCCTTCTTCTGTGTCCTCCACTTCACCAAAACAATCTTACCTTCTGTTTACTACCCATGGACCCCGCCATACTTCCCCTGTGAAGGCATCAGCTGAGAGAAGGCCTGTCACCATTTCTCAATCCACAGCTGCCACAACTCGAATTACTTCTCCTCCCCTTGATCGAATGATTCACAACCAGTACGAGAAGAGCAGCATTTCCACTTCTACTACCATCACCAACACTATCAAAACCCCTCTCATCAACCTTAATGAGCCACTGAATACCAATCAAACTGATGATTATGGGTTATTATGTTGGTCTCATTCCCATGCCCATGCTCATGCTCAAAGCTCCCCTTATCCTGTCACTTGCCAAAGAAGACATCATCAAGATTTGACTACCACTATTGCCATGCCAAGTGTATGTGTGCTGACTGATAAAATCCCAGCTTCAGTTCACACCCATATTTTGGTGATATAAACTTGGTATATATGCTGACTCCTTTTTCATGTTCTGTACGTTTTACATAGTTGGGACCCGCGAAGAAAGAGCTGATGAGCCAATGGGAGGAAGGTGATCCAAGAAAAGGAATGATTAGGAACTGTGAGCAGGCGCAGTAGCAGATGGGATGCTCCTGTGCCTCATCCATTGCATCTTCTTCCATGTCTATGGAAGTAGGGACTTGGCTAGCTCTGGCTTCTTCTAAGCCTTCCGTGGAGCACAAATCTAAAAGGGGTTGAACATGATATATCAACAATAGCAGCAGCAGCAATATTGGCTAATTACTATATAAATGTTAAATTTAAAACAATTAGTTAAGCCCTTAGTTAAGCCCCTGATAGAATACAAACAATTTTATGCATAAATCGTATTACATTTTGCTTCCCTTGTCTTACCATATATACAGATAGAAACGGCATCTAGATGCGCGCAAAGAGCTCTCGCCCAAGAGAAAAGAAAAGGTAAGAATTAATACGATTTATGCATAAAATATACTTTGGTTACCTTGATGTTATCTTTATCGCTAAATAATATTAGGAATGATTCTGTTCCATTGTGTTCCTCACCATTTGTGCACGTTTGTGGTCAATTTAGCTTGCTCCATCGCTTTTTTTCTTTCTATTAAATTACCATTTTGTAGTTTGATAATGGTAATATTTTTCCAAAAATTACAGATAAAATTTTGGGTCATTGGAAAGTTGAAATTAAAGCCTCGTATATAATTTGTAGTCATTCTCACTCACTCTTTTTCCATCCCGATATTTCTCTGTACCTTTATTTATCAAAGTCCAGAAAACCCTAACTCAAAACCCTTTTAAAAATCTGATTAATGGTTGTTTAGAAGGTATTTAATATTCCATCAAGGACCATTTAATTAGCCATTTATGTTTTTATTTAATTAGTTAGTTTTCATATCTTAAACACAAGCCTTAAGAAAAAAAACCATCAGAGTATATCGTCATTGCAGTTTATCTTCATTTTGACTTCAAGGTTCGCAAGTAGTAAGTCCATTTGGACTCGACCCACTCAAATCTTGGAAGTTATTGAGGCATTGGGGCAACTATCAATATCTTCACATCTTCTCTTGGATAAAAATAAATATGCTAATTACACAAAATAATATAAAGTGATTAATATTCGAGAATATATATATATATATATATAGAAATACCTAGAGGCTGGAGATACTATATGGGGGCCTTATTGGTTAAGAACGAAACCCAAATTTCAACAAGTGATTGGTTCATGAAAGATTGCCCTAGCAAGTTAGGAACTGTTATAGCGAGAGCAAACCTCCAGGCTTTCATGGCCCTCTCTTCACTCCTTTACAATAAGAGAAACTATTAGGTTTTGGATGGGGATTCCAGTGACGACTGAAAGCATGAACTATGTCCTAGGGTTTGTAAGGAAATCATTATAAACACAAACCAACCATCAAAACAAGGTAAGGAGCCCTGAGGAAATTTTATAATTTTTTTTTTTTATGATATTTAAGTTGTGACTTGGAGAGGGTGAAAATAAGGAGGAGGAGAAAAAAGCCACATTTAAACAAGCAAATAATAATAAAAATATCTCTCCTCTTTAATTTTTTTTTATTCTTTATATTATAAACTTAAAATTATTTTTTAACTCTTTCTATTAGATGACGTATCATTGCACACAAAAAAACGACATGTTTATTGATTTTTTTACTCAAAAAACTAAGAGAAGACCTTTTTAAATAAGAGAGAAAAAGGCCTGCATAAGGAGATATGAGATTGAAGGCCACACACCCTGTGGGTTCTTTCTTTCAAATGCCTAGTGTACTTGGCCATGGACCCGTGCTGCTTGTTTTTTTTTTATATTTTGATTAAATATATATTTATGAAAAAAATATTCAACTTGAATCTGTAATCTGAATTGTAGATTTGATGGATTGATTATACCATAACATCTAGGCTATTTGTTTTTGTTTAATGAATTTTTTGTCCTTTAATTTTAAACAAATATGCAATTCTTTGTTATTATTGATTTGCATTAGTTATCTTACTCCCACGTACTTTTCATAATTTTTTTTTAATTATTTCATACAAACAAAATCAAGATGCTTTTTATTGTCATATAAATCTATTAAATAAAAAATGATATTTAAAATAAAAAAATTATTAAATTTGGTAACAACTTAGTTGTTTGACTTGAATTTACTTGGATATTTTTTTTTAAAAATATTTTTATTAATTTTATTTTTTAATATTAAATTAATTGTAGATTCAACTTTGTAATTTATTTTAAAAAAAATTATCTCTATAAATTTCAAATGTGAATATAGGATATTAGATAAAAATCTCATTCAATATACATCTAATTTAAAATTCATTGTTATTTTTTTTTTCAGAAGATACATTAGCAATACCTAGAATTTTTATTTTTTTTACTCCCAGTGGACCATTATACACAAAAATAATCTATCGGAAAAGGAGAAATAAATAACCCTGTGATCATTTTGATGCATGCTAAAGGCTTTCTGGGATCTGGAAGTTCACTGTGCTTGGAGTATGATGGCTGTCTTTAATCGGCATGGCGAATGTGCTGCCCATTGATCACATGAAGAATAGTAGAAACTATAAAAGCCACTGTTAGATTATCGCATGCTTGCACTGACTCGCAGAAGAAATAAACAGAGATGACTAAAATCAGTAAATCTTATTAAGACCTAATGCTCAATGCATGCCGAAGGTGTAAGTCAGCATCTCATTTGCTTTGCTACAATGCTTCTTGCTTCATCATCCTTGGTCAGAAACAACGGTCTAGGATAATTTCTAGAGCCTAGCAGTTCCTCTCGAGCTACAGAGACTAATGTCTTGAAAGTTGATGCAACAGGATAGTGCTGCTGTCAGTTTCTTCAAATCATCTGTTGTATGTGTTGCGCACAGAGTCACTCGTAACCTGATTTTGAAAAGAAAATAATCGGATCAAGAAGGATTTATTCAGGTGGATAGAAAAAGTAACAACACAAGGGCATCAAAGTTGGGACCACATGTTGACGCAAACCTTGCCACGATTAACGGCATTGATTTTTCTTAGCTCCCAGATACAGTACGTTAATTTGTAAATCGAAACTAACTTGAGGTTTTGAAATATCTTGAAGAACTTTCTGACATCTGTTGGTCTGCTTAAAATAAATGACTTCTAATGTCAATTTCCTCTGCTAAAGTTTACAACCATAGGTGACAAATAAGTTCTTGAATAAATAAATCATAGCACAGTAGGCCACTGCTGACTAACACAAACTCTTTTGAGTGTAAAAAATGAAAGATGCATCATGTGTAGGCATTTTCCACTTTATAAGGCGCTAGTTTATATTTGAGCCAAGCATTATCAACCTATATTTCTTTTCTGTTAAGAGTTTGAGCAAGTGTGCATCAAATTCCATTCCCTGACGCTGAAATTGGGTGAAAAGGAGCACTGTATTTGGAATTGTGGTACTGATAGTAGTTTGAAGTATTTTTCACTTAAAAATATATCCAAATAAAGTTTTTTATTTTTAAAAATATTATTTTTCACATCAACACATTAAAACAATCCGAAAAAATTAAAAACAATTCATTTTAAGTAAAAAAAATTCAAAAACCACATTCCCAAACACTCAAGGAACAAATATCCTTGCACAAAAGAACATTCAGAGGGCCATCATGAATATGCAACGAAACCTGCATGAGTTGGGAGGCACAGTCGGGGGCCTGATTGCAGTCACGTGAAAACCAGATTTCAGCAAGTGCCTGATCCATCAAAATTATTGTTGTTAGTAGCTGTTGCAGCAGTCACACAAGGTCACAGTGCATGTGCAACAGAGAATTCATTTAGAGAGAGAGAGAGAGAGAGGAAACCGGCTGGCTTTGAGGGCTTTCTCTTCACTCCCTACAATAAGCGAAATTATGGGACTCGTGATGGGAATTCCAGTAAGAGCCCGAAACTCTTGCACCCTGTTCCAAATTGCCTTTCTACGCCATCCTTCCTTTTTCCCAACAATAACAGCAGCTGTCAGGTTGTACACAAGTTGTTACAGCAGAAAGTATTTTACCAAGAAAGCAAAGGCTATAAGACATGATAAAATTAAGTTCTACGCTAATTGTAAACAGCTACGGAATTTCAAGGTTTTTTTTCATAGACTTGCTAATTAAATGAAGAATTACTGGTATCCCCACCAAAGGCCGAGCAAACTGCGCACGAATGACCTGCAGAAAATGGCATCAGAAATCCCACGAGCTGCAAGTTCTTGTACGTGGGAAATTAACCAGATTGCATGATGTTAGGTACTGGGAATCAGTCAGAGGTCCCATATAAAAAGAAAAGGAAAAAAACAAGAAAAAGAAAAGAAAAGAAAGAAAGAAATGAACCAACAGACTAAAGTTTACCGTGGGCAGCAGCAGCAATAGGGACTGGTGAAGAAGTTGAAAATATGAATGAGCGGCCTCTTGATTGTATGAGTTGCTTCCACTTTTTGCTGTTCATATAGCATTGACATAACTTCATCAATTACTTTCATGTGCAATGCAACCTAAAGGAAACTTTAAAAGTAGAGGACAAAAGGGTAATAACAGGGTAAGTAGAACATGAGAGTTGTTAATTTAAACAAATGTTAGCAAAAACACAAATAGTCCTTCAATGTATCCTCTTTCAAAAGTTTAAGGACTATTTTAACAAGAGACAAATATAATGAAAGGTTTCGTTTTCTTGGGAAGTGAGAAACGAGTGTTATTGTAGTGGTGCATCATTATTGCTCTCCACTAGTACCTGCATGCTATAAATCCACCATGGCAACCAGCAGCCTTACTCAGAGTTCCAATGCATATGTCAACTTGCCTATCACAATTGAACTCCTCAGCCACTCCCCCACCATGTTTCCCACAGACAAAAGTTCCATGAGCCTGAAAAAACTCTAAGTTTAATTCTTTCATTATTGATAGCATATAATAGCATCAAAGTAAATTGTCAGCAGATTTTTATTTTCTTGATAAAGACTTTACGTTCTCTAACAAAAGACTATTATATTTCACGTTTGCAATCCATACCACAGAAGTTAAATCTCAGAGCTTCAGCCCTTGGACAAGATTCATGCGTACAAGACAGTTTGAAATAGCTTCTTACATACATCAGCCTTCAAGAAAACTTACATCATCAATGACTAACAAAAACCCATGCCTCTCACGTAAATTCACAAGCTCAATCATTGGTGCAAAGTCTCCATCCATGCTAAATAAGCTGTAATAAGAACAGAAAAGACACCATTGAAACCCATCTTGTCCTCACTAACAAGCACTTAAAAACATACTGCGAGAAAAATGTTAGCGGTTTATCAAGAATGCTGTCCTATAAAAGAAATAGGATAAAAATAAAATTCAAACACGCAACAAGCATATTGACAATGGATACAAGTCAGAAAAAAAAAAATGGGCGTCTGTGGTTGTTGAACAAGATAATAGCTGCTTATGATTAGCCAACAATTGCAACAAAAGAATAGAAGATGGAATGGCATGCTAACCTATCAGTCACGACAACTTTCTTCTTCAACTCACAACTTGATCTATGGAAAAAAATAAAAAATAAAAAGTCAGATATGAACTCTGTGAAGAAAAAATGCAATGCAAAGGAAAGTACCAAAGGGGTAGATAAAGGTAAAGAACCTACAACAATGAACTAAGGTGGGACATATCACAATGCCTATAAACATACACATCAACAGTATGTTGTCGTTCAGCAAGACGAATACCATCAATTATTGAAGCATGGTTCAGTGCATCAGAAAAGATAGCAATCCTATCCTCCTTCATAGGTTTTTCAGCTGCAGCTAAAAGAGAGACAATGTTTCCAAGAGCTACCATCACTGCCATATTGGCAGAGAACCCTGTAGGACAAAGAAGACAATCCTAGCATATATTAAGAACAAGCATGCATCAGTGTTTCAGTTGAATATCCCAAACATTCAAAAGAGTATTAAAACAAAGTATTGTGCTTCCTAGAAATCAAACTGAGTTTCATGGATTTTCATTACGTGACAAGATCAGGCAAGCGCCTGTTAAAGAGTAATATAAAATTATTTTGGAGCCTCACTTAACAACATAAAGTATTGTGCTTCCTAGAAATCAAACCGAGTTTCATGGATTTTCATTACATGACAAGATTAGGCAAACATCATGTTGGAGAGTAATATAAAATTATTTTGTAGCCTCACCTAACAGCTTAAATTATTAAGTGAGGCCTCAAAATATGATTTATATAATTCTCTAATACACTTCCTTAGATTAAAGCTCTTTAAGCTTGAAACTTGCACAAGCCCACAATATCTTGTGCTATTAATTAGAAGAGAAAATGAGAGTGGTGAAATTCAAACGTGTGATGGTTAAGTAATCAAGACTCTAATACCATATCAAAAAATCATCACAATCCAATAGCTGAAGCTATTAGGTGAGACTCCAAGATAATTGTTAGGTGAGCCTATATTACTTTGCGACACACACACCTCCCTCCCAAAAATGAGGGGATAAAATAAAGATGACAATAATAAATGAATGAATGAATAAGTTGACAATAGTTTTTCATTGTCTTCCTTACTTTCCTATAAATCCACACAACATGATGAAAATCCCATGACCTGAAACTGTAAGTGAAATGTATAACGATTGATCAATTTAATCATGCCAGAATTGTTCTCATATAACGTATAGCTTGATATACCATTCTTACTTTACCAATAATGTAATAATCATAACGATAAAGTGGTTGGATAGTCTTATAACAGCAATTGTAAATCACTGAACTGACAGAAGGCATTAAAGCCATTGAAGCTCATACCTCTTTCTTCTTTAAGTCCGCCAAGGAAGACTCAAGTAACCTGTGGTAATTTGTATATCCACAGATTAAAGCAGAACCTCTAGGCCCCATTCCATGCTCTTGTGCTGCCTGATATAGTATTAAATCATTATATCTTCGAAGCAGGGAAAAAAACAAATAGCAAAAGTTTTTTTTTGTAAGAAAAAAGTACCTTGGCAACTGCCCTGGCAATAGTGGGATGAGAACTCAAGCCCAAGTAATCATTTCCAGAGAACAAAAGTAGCTTCTTGAACCGTCCATTAGCTTCTTTATTGTCAATGACTCCATTGCTCGATATATCCTCGTCTCCTATAAACCTCATTACTGAAATTAGACTAGAACACACATTTTCTTGAAATGAGAGACAAGAATCTTAAACAAGGAATAAAATTTAAAAAGAAATGCACGATTATTAACAATTCTAAGAGCAACCATGTCTTTATTTCACTCCAATAATGCATAACAAATTTAAGAAATGAAGAAGAGTATACCTGAACTGGGAATGTCAAGGAGCCACTTGTGAAAGGTGGTCTCTGAAATGGAGATTTCAACCGAGGATCGATCCCAAGGCTGCATTTCGTCGAACACCTGATAATCATCTTCACAGTTTTTGTGAGGTTGAGGGGAAAGATTAATGGGTCTTAAAGATCGAAGTAGTTTTAAAGAATGAAGCTTTGCAAGTGCCTCGTCTACCCATGAGTCCCATGAGTCACCATAATTGCTATCTTTCTCCATTTTTTCTAGAGACAGAGAGAGAGGCGGAGAGGTCGAGAAGACGGAAGCTCAAGCTCGAGGAAGTAGCTAGCAGTTGTTATATTAAGGAGGTAGGTGGTTTATAAGCAGAGCGAGTCGTGTCCTGCCTGCCGGCTGCGGTCACGTTTTTATTATGTATATGTATATGTATATGTATATGTATCCATTTGAAATTGAACACCGAGTCCTAATACGAGGCAACTTCTGTTTCGGGTTTAAATTTCGATTGGATATTCACACATCTTTAGCTTTTGTGTTTATAGATTACAATTTCTTTATATCTGGGTATTTTTATAATTCCTTACATACTTTTTCTGTATTTGTGTGGGGTCTGCATCTAGCAGTGTTTCTGTCATTTTTAAATTTCCAATCGTGTTTACTTTTCATGACGCCATGGGATAGAACAATACTTGGAATTTAAGAAAATAAAAAAAAGGGATAATTTTGTAGAATATGCCTTCTTTTCCTGTATAAAATACAATTTCAGATTACAAAGACATACATGATATTATATAATTATATAAAAAGAGTTGTAAAAAATATAACATTTACAAAATTTAATTATTTTTTTAATTTTATTTATTTCAGTAATATTGTTCCACATTTACAAACTCATAAAAACCAAGTTTTGTTTGTGATGGAGTTGTAGCAAGTCAATGTTATAATTTATATAATTTTTTTATAATATATTAATAATAAAATGCATATTAATGTAATTATAAAATAATAAATTAATACATGTTTGTTTAGGTCATTTTATTATTAAAATTAAGTTCAACTACAATTTTAATCAAACATCATGAATATATTTTTTGTTAAATAACAACTTTAATTATAGTTTTAATTGAATACATATTCTAATCAAATCAACTATAATTAAAAGTGATTTTTTAAAACTTATTTTTTTATACCACAGCCACAAAAACTATCACAACACCAAAACACACTCTATTTCTTTTTCTCTCAATTTCTTATCTTTTTCATTTTCTTTTTAGTTATTTTTATATAAGAAAACTAATGTGATATCAGACTAACAAAAATCAATGTTGTGCTATAATGATGATGACATCATATAATGTTAGCATAATATAAGCATGTAAATTGACATTTTTTTTTATTTTAGAAAGTTCTTTTATCAACAACAAAAGTCTTGTGGTTTCAATAAAAATTGATGCATTTACTTTGCCGATTTATAAAGAGATGGTTTAATAGAAAGGTCAGATTTTTTTAGTACGAGGGACTAGTTGATCAAGATATTTAGGGTTTTTTTAAAATATTTTTAGTTAGGTCTACCTTTGTTTTCAAGAATTAGTACAAGTCAAGTGGCCTTTTGTTTTAGACATGGTAAAAGTAAGTTCAAGTGAAAACTCAAAAAATAACATTAACGAGAGTAATATAAAAGTTAAGTTGGAGCTCTTAGTGATAATCCTTTATTTCAAATTAGTTATGTGAAACTAGATGAAACCGATTGCCTTGATTGATCACATCCATGTTTATTGTTTATCAAAGCTTGAGAATTGTATGGTTACACTATGGGAGAATAAGTAAGGCCAATGATAAATCATGTATCATTTAATCGATGAAATTAAAAAAAAATCATTAATTATATCTTGGCTTGTTAACTTCATGTAGCCTTCTATTGCTTATGATTATCTGTTCCATGATTTTGTATCAAAGATTTAAAGTATTCTAAATCAAACATACTTTTGACTTGGTAATAATGCACAAATTTATGAGCCGTGTAAGAAGGTGCATGAGACCAAACAAGATAAGATGACTGTAGCTTAATTTTTTGCAAAACCTAATAATTTATGGAAGAATTTGGATTTCTATTAAGATTTTAAGTTGATTGTCCTAATGATGTAGTTAGATTTCAAAAATTAATAGAAAAAGAATGAGTTTATAACTTCTTTATTGTACTCAATATAAAGTATGATCAAATTAGAGTTCAAGTTATTGGTAAAAATATTTTTCTTTCATTGAAGTAAACATACACACATGTTCATGTTCAAAATAGAAAGAGTACGAGGAATATTATATTATAGCTTGTAATTCCATAAAAATCAACTATGGTTATCCACTGTTTTCAATGAAATAACAAAGGACAAACTTGATTTAGTAATCAAGGAGTATCAGACAAAGAAAAATTAAAATAAATTATTGTTGGCTTATTAAACACACTAAAGAAACCTATTGAAAATTTCACGGACATCCTATAAAGGGACATTGAGGAAAAATGGTGGGACCTACTCAATCACAAACTCATATATCTAAAGGGATTAAAATTACAACTCTAGGTAAACTTACGTCATTTTGCTATTTATAAGAAAAATTTAACAACCTATTTATAAGAAAGATTTAACAACCCTTAAACATATGATGGATCCTTCTTCTAATTCCTTATCCAACTTTGTTCATAAGAATATAAATATCACAACTCTGAATACTTTCATCATGGATGATTATGAGCCATGAGTTATAGATTCAGCACAAAATGATCACATAAATAAAATTTTCAAATATTTTTTTAATCTTATTTTCCTTTCTCAAGGAAAATAAAGTTTTATAACTTATGGTTTTCTATGTTTTTTTTTTTGGGAAACGTTTAGTTCAATGCATTTATATATTATCCTTGTCTTCAATTCTTTTTTTTTCATGTTTCTAATAATTTGTTGTCTATTAATAAAATAATAAAACATTTAAATTGTAAAATCTCATTTTCTTTTCTTAAATTATTGTGTTTTTTAGGACTTGAAGAGTAAGAAGGTGATTGGCTATGGTAAGGTGGAAAATGACTTATACATACTGATTAGTACTTAAAAGTGCATTTTTATCATGGTTTTATATCATCATTTTGCATTTGAAGTATCAATAACTCCTTAACTAAAATATGTTTTATAATAATGTATCTAATAATATAAGATACCTATAATTTGTGGTAAATGTCTATTTTTGATGCAGGTCTATCATATAAATGAAAGGATTGATTGATGACTTGAAGAACTTAAATTGCATGGATAAAGAGATGGTCAAACTTAGAGAAGAGATGTCGGTGCAATCCAAACCGGAACACTGTTCGGTAATTGGGTCATATCTGGAGCTACAGATCTCAGATTTAGGTCCAATTTATATGGATGGAAAGGTAAGACATAGGCCTAAAACTTTTATATGGAGTCCAAGATCTAAAAAGGCCATTATCAAGTCCAAATTGTAGCAACAATAAAGAAGCCCGAATCTATCTTCCAGCCCGCACACTGTTCGGTATTTTGGCCATATCTGGAGTTCTAGAAGTCCAAATGAGCTGAATTTTTTACACAAGAAAGCTGAGACAATTGCCTACAACTTTCATGTTTACAACTGGCTCCAATTTTAACTTTATCAATGACGTTTTGGGCAGACAAGAGAAGATAAGGATTGTCACCAAGTCAAAAGTTGGCCACCCACTTATCAATTAGTCATCAAATCAATAGTTCCCAATTTTGGCCTATAAAAGGAGGCATTTGCCATGCATTTAGGCATCTTGGTTTCCAGATCAAGATCATGCTCTTCCTTTCTCTCTTTGTATTTTTTGTAATGTTTATGCTTTACTTTCATTAATATCAAGTTTTTGCTTTTCATTTCCTTTCCTTTACTTAGTTAACTTTTATGTTCTTATTTTGTTTATTTGTTTCCTTTCTTTCATTATGTCTAGCTAAGTTAATTATGTCAAGGTGAAAAGGTTACACTAATGGTGGAAGAATAAGTATAGTGTAAACTTAATATGGGACCTTAATGTTTGATACTAACATATTTTATATTTGTTATCTTGTTCACTCTTTAATACTTTGCTTGTTAAATGACTAATCTTGATTTATGTTGTATAACACTTGGTACAACAAATGCTTGGCACTTTCATAGCCCATAATGTATGGTATAACCGACACCTGAGCTATGAAAGGAACTTGATTTGTTGTTAACATAAGTTATAATCATGAATGCTTGACGAGATTTACAAGTATTAGCATTAATTGAATAAGATGACTAATGTAATCATGTTAACAATATATAATCTGATTGGAACCTCCTTTGTGTGTGGTTTCCAATTCAATAATAAGAGTTTATACTATACTTGTTTGATATACCATTAGTGGAACCTCTAACCTTGACATTTGTTATTATTATTGTTTAATCCTTACATTAATTTTTCATCTTCAAGTTCTCATCATCTTCTTCTTCTTCTCTTTCTTTATTATCATTATTACTACTACTACTACTACTACTACTACTACTACTACTACTACTACTACTATTATTATTAATATTATTATTGTTGTTGTTGTTATTGTTGTTGTATTATTGTTATTTATAATTTGTACAATTAACCTCCCTGTGGTTCGACCCCGGTCTTGCCGGGTTATTTATTACTTCGACACTCCTGCACTTGGGAGAAGACATCAACCTTTTCGTCGTGTCACATACCGAATATGGATCTTGTTCATTTGGTTGGGATAAGTATAGTTAACCATGCTAAAAAAACTTTATTCTTCTACGATTGCTCAACAATAGTTATATCAATGTCATAATCATTTAGGGCATCCTTCCTTCTTTTATAGCCTTAAATAAGATCTTTATAACTTTGTTCAAATAATGTAATATAAAAAGCTTATTATATGATGCATGTGAATTTACAAAGCACATAAATTTTATATATTCACCTATTAATAAGAGAAGTATTACACATTTCTATAACTATTCATTATAATGTTTAAGGTTCTAGTCAAATTGTTTCATTGTCTAGCTTTTAATGGTTTGTTATCTTCATTGATTGTAACAATCACACCACTTGAATTTACTTGATATATAATAAAAGTAAAATGTGCTTATATTTCTAAAATTTTTATACAATGGTGTGCATACAATTCAATGCTAAAGTTCAAGTCTTAATAAATGATAATGATACAAAATATATAAAAGGAACTTTTCAGAGTTATCTTGTTGATCATTGTATTATTCATTAAACAAATTATGTAGACACGCTAAAGTAGAACAATATGGCTAAACAAAAAAATTAATATATTTTAAAAGTTGTAATATCTTTTATATTCACAATGAATGTTTCAAAATCCTATTAGGACAATGCAATCTTAACAACAATGTCGTTACACAATGTCGGGCGATGACTCCACTCTTTTTTGTTTGTTTAACAAAAAGAATAATGTGTTTTTTTGTTTCTTGATTTGGGGGAATAAAAATTTTATTGGAGTCGCCATCTAGTAATTTGAGGGAACTATAAATCCAAAATTAGACACTAGTCCTAGAGATTCAGGTACTGGGTTAGTTATGATTAAGGAAAGGTAGACATCAGCCTTAAAACATCCTTTCAAAGAAAGGTTATCCTTACTTGTGTGTTTTTTATTTGATCAAATGCTATTATATTTTGAGCTTATTTGCAAATTTTTTAAGATGGTTAACGTCGGTCCTTAAAAATAGGAGACACGTTAAAAATGACATCAGTTCCTAAAACCAGGAGACTTTGTCTAAAATATCGACATTTATCCCTAAAAAGGAGAGTTAAGTCTGATTTACCAAGAAAAATAATGATGGACATAATCCATATTTGGTATTTAAATTTTTGACATCAGTCTTTTTTTGTAAATAAAAGAGACGTGTTGATAAATAATATTTATTTTATAAAATAAAAATTATTTTGATATTGTTGAGAAATAGGTATATCCATTCTTGAGAATTGGGTTTTGACCCATGAACAGTGACATGATAAAATGGGAGTTGGACCCACGTCATTATTTATTTTAAATTTATTTTTGTTTTTTCACATGTAAAAAAATTTACAAGTATTTATATATAAAAATATCAAAAATACCATAAAAAATCATAAAACATTACTTGAGTGCCACTGTATAGGTAAAAGACTGAAATACCCTTGGATTTCTCTTAAATTTATGAAAATGTCACTGGCGGCACGTGTGGCTCATGCGCGACTACTGTTGGTGGTGGTGAAATTTTCTGGTGAGATTCCGACCAACAGATGGTTGATTCTGGTAGATCTAAGAACGAGGATTCTGATGGTAGTGGTCTCGACGAGCGTTGATGGTTGACGAGGGAGAATCGTTGACTTGAAGCTCCGGTTGGCCGATTCTATTGCGGCCTTTTTCTGGCTAGATTCGGCAGGTGAAAACATGTAAAACGGTCGAGGTTTTGCTTTAGAGGAGGCGATGCACCTTTCTGTGGTGGTTTGATGGCTTAAAACGGCCGGAAATGGAAGATCAAAGAAGAGAGAGAATCGCCGGGGAGAGGAAAGCGAGACTCTAAGCTTTGTTATGGTGTGAATGCGCGTATGGTGTACCAGTGTGTCTGAACACTGTAAACCGTTAGATTGTGAATGAGCTTATCGTGCGGCTGTGATTGGCTTAATCTGAAAATTGATCGGACGGTCTGGATGGGCTGAGCTATGATTTGGTGTGTCATCGTGCACAGAGTGTTTGATACACCTGATGACGTGACCCAACAAGATCAAAAGGTAGATTATTTTAAAGACTGAGATGAATTTGAGTTTTAATCTGGTGTGGGAAAGCCTATTGTATCCTAAAAAATCAAAGGCCCAGATTTAAACACTATTAGATCTAACGGTTAGGATATTTTTGATATTTTTCAAATTATTTAAAAAAAATCAATATCTTACTCGCGTGAAGAAAACATAGAAATAAAATGAACAATGGCAAATAGTAACACAAATAGTAAGCTCTCAATTCCGATTACTCTTCTTTTCTTTTCTTTTTTTCCCTCATTGGCTTGGTTTCATTGGCTATTTATAGTCAATAACGGGGATAAGAAATTATAGATTGTACAAAATTTTCAATGTACAACTGCACCGCCTACTATCAACAAAAATCCTCCGCCTACTATGACAAATTGTATTATTTTTTTATTTTATTATATATAATAATAATATTTATTTATAGAGGTAAAATTAAAAATTTAAATTAGTATTATAAAAAACTTTTCAACAACTAAAAATCAATTTTAATTATAAAAAAAATCTTTATATGGGTATCAACTAAGTGGACCGGGTTTTTTGACCAAAAATAACAGTTTTGACCAAAAATAGCCTGAAACTCATTTTTTATCCCGGTTGACATGGTGGGACCCGTATTGACCCGGTAGACTTGATTTTGATTGAAAATGACAATTTTGACTCGAAACGACCCAAAACTCATTTTTCATCCCGATTGACATGGTGGGACCTGTCTTGACCTGGTGGACTCGGTCTCGACCGAAAGATACAATTGACTCGAAAAAATATATTTTAAACTCTGTTTATATATATATATATATATATAGTTTTGTTATGAATAATAAAATAAAATAACATTCAAGAAAATCTTAGTGAATCCAAAATTAGATTATAACATCAGTGTGCTCTTTTGAAACTTCATCATCATAATCATCTTCAATCTTATTAATATTTATGACATTTACATTTCAAACACAATTAATAAATAAATATTATGTGTTAAATAATATTTTATTTTAAATAATATTTATCATTAAATAATCAATCATTAATTACCATCATCTAAAGTATCTTGTATGATCATTGTTGATAGAGCTTGGTGAAAACTCTCTGCTTCTTCAGTTGTCTAAATTGACGCATCATTTTCTACAACCTAATTTTCAATGTCACAAATTGTCTCAAAATTATTTGGATCATAATTTTATCCTTTCCAATATTTTTTATATATTAAAAGTGAAGGTAAACACAATATAAGTATCAATAATGCTGTTAAATAAAATAAAATAATATTTAAGAAATTAGAGAAAAGAAAAATGCTTTTGTTTCAATCTTTGCAGTGGATGTAAAAAAGATCATTAAGCCTTTGGTGCTCCAATCTATTTCTCTTCCTGGAGTGAATGTGTTAAAAAATACTCTAATTTCTATCGCATCTTAAAAAACTACAAGTTTGACTTAACATTTATATAGTCAGATATTATAGATTTGGAGCACTAGTTCCATTTATTATCCATCATTCATTTATACAAAAAAATAATAAGTAAGACTATATCAAATAATATTTTTAAATATAAAAATTATATACCTAGAGACATAAGGATGCGATTATTTATTGCGGATGCTTGACCAAAATCATGTTCAACATTTCTAAATAACTTCATCTCACTTGTAATTTTACTTTGTAATGGTAGATTTTCATTTATGTATGCTTCTCTAAAACATCTAAAAGTTAAAAAATGGTGCTCATATGTTTATCCATTATATTTGCATCATATTGAAATCGAGGATTTAACCAAAATGTAGCTGCATAAAGATTTCTATATAGTTGTTCATGCCACCGATTATTGATAATGTCTATAAAAATTATTGATTATTGAAATCTCTTAAACATTTTTTCTTTTGTATAATGAATAGCATCATACAAATATCTTATTGAAAGTCTATCATTACCATCAACCATTCACAGAACTCGAACTAAAGGTTCACTCACTCGCATAATTATTGTATATTATTTCAAAAACAGAGAGTCTAGCATACTCTCAACAAACTTTTTTCCTTTGTTATATTTAGCGTAAGCAGATGAGACATATTCTCTAAATATTACTATAGCTCTCAACTGCAATATTCTTCCAAAAATATAGAGTCTAGCATACTCTCAACAAACTTTTTTTCTTTGCTATATTTAGTGCAAGCAGATAAGATCCATTCTCTAGATGTCATTATAGCTCTTAACTCATCTTTATGAGCTAAAATGCTTTTGTAATGCAATGAAATTGGTAACAAAATGAGTAGGAGTTGGACGAAGTATTTCTTTTTCTCTAGTGAACTTTCTTATAAAATACAATGGATAATAATGATTATAAATGTACTTTGTGATTCCAGAAGAATGCTTAACAATAGAATAAATTGATTGCAATTTACCAGTATCTTAAAGTATGAGGTTGATGCAATGAGCAACACAAGGAGACCAAAATATTAAAGGAAATTCTTTCATCAATAACTTACCAAAAACAACATAATTTGCAACATTATCAGTTACTATATACACAATGTTTTCTACCCAAACATACAAAACAACCTCTCTAAACAACTTATACAATAATCTAGCAAACTTTGAGACATCTGATACATCTATAGTTTTCAAAAAAATAATTCCATTAAGATAATATACTAAGAAGTTAATTAAAGTTCTCCTCTTCTGATATGTTCATCCATTAGCCATTAATGTACAACAAATCTTCTTCCAAATCTCTCGATAACTCTCAACATAAATCTTTACTTTATCAACCGTTTTTTACCGAGTAATAAACACGAATAACATACAAGTTTGGTCGTTTATAACCAGGACCTATGGTTGTTACGATATCTATGATATGTTAATAATACATAGAGTTAACAACATTAAATGACACATATGCATAAATCACACCGTTCAACTATTTTATTTTTTTTCAAATAATTCTAAAAAGATTTGTGAGCATCAGAAGTTGTTTTTACATGAAATATGCCCCTAATATTGTAGATTTCTTCTGCTTTTTATAACTTGTAGTTTATTGTTTTACAGTGTTAGTGCTTTGAATTTTTTTTTTTTGTAACTGTTAGTAGTAACATATATTTTTTAGTATTGACATCCTCATCATCACTACCACCACCACCATCGTCTAATTGCCTAATTGTTATCTCTTTATGCTCCTTTTGTTATTCATTAAATAGATTGAAATGTGCTTGCATTAAACGATTAATTTGGGTTTTAAAACTATGATTTACAGGAAACTCTATTCCTTTTCAAATCATATCTTCAACCTACCTTATGAGTCCAAAGTTAAGGTAGGTCCATCATCATAGGTAAAAACCTACACCCCTTATTTTATTGCATCTTTATTATTCAAAAATCTTCATGTTTTTGAACCAAATTTCACTGCTTCAGCACAAAGTTCTACAACAATTCTCTTTGACCATTCAAACCCTAAATTTAGGTAATAAATAGTCACTCACTAGTCACAACTGTCACTTGACTATTTTTTTTCATTTATTTAATCAGTTGAAAATGAAGTATGAAGCTAAACAAAAATTAGAATCATTATATTTTTATTGTACTCTTATTACTTTGTGTTTACACCAGTGAGACAGTTGAAAAATATAGGACTAAAATGTCAGAACTTTTAAGAAGAATAGTGAAGGTGATGCTAGTGAACATAAGGGTGATTTTACAAAAAAAATTTATGAATTTGATTTTAAAAGTTGTCATGAATATATGAGAATAAACAATTATTCACCATCATAAAGTGTAGAAGGAAAAGAGATTGAAGGGCTTGGAATGCACACTGACATAAGCTGTGTGACAATTATATGTCAAGATGAGATTGAAGCACTTTAAGTAAGATATAAAGAGGGGAAGTGGATTGATATAAACCCACGTGAAAACACTCTGAACATAAACCTATGAGCATGGATTGTTTTTTTTATTATCTAATTTTATAAAACAAAATTACTAGATATAACTGGATTTGTTGCCTATATTACATTATTTTATTTTTTTTATATGTATCTATTTTTCAATTTAGTCTTTAGTTATTGTAAATAATTTTTTTATTTTTATTACAAATTATTTATTATTTATTTAAATAAATTCATTCATAAAATTTTGGATTTGTGATTATAATTTTTTCGTGGTGTCAAAAATAGCTTTGTAAACGCCTGCGCGTCCATCTTTTTGGCATTGAAAAACAATTATCTAGCCCACGATTAAGCATGAACTACATGACTAATATATATAGAAGAGAGAGCAAAGAAAGAAAATGTAAATAATTATTGTGTTTGCTATGTGGAAATAATAAGATAATATTTTGTGTGCTTTAGTAAACTTTTGAGTAGTGCTATTTTAACTTAGTTATTTATAAGGTCATTGACCCATACTAAATTATGGGTAAGATCAATTTTTTTAACATAAAAAAAAATATCTAAGTATTGTTAATCTCTTTTCTAATAAAAAAAATTTAAACTGTGTTATAATTGATGTGATGTAACTTGGTTATTTTGACAGGTATAAATGTAACCTAGATGATAATACAAATATAATTTGAATTAAAATAAATATTTAAGATGAGATTTTTTTATATAAATATCATGATAAAAGTATATTGGATCGACTCGGGTCAACTTGGTTTAACTTATTAATCTATATACCAAATTATAAGATCATGATAACTTTATAGAAAATAATTAAAATAAATTATGAAACTCAATTTCTAATAAAATTAATGTTAAATGATAAATTGAAAATAATTCAATTGAAAAAGATAAAAAAAATTACTCGAATTAACTTATCAAACCCACAATCTAAATCATCAGATATAAATAATACAATAAAAAGTAAAATAAAATAAATTATCAAACTTAATTCCCAATCAACCTAGAGTTGATTAAAGATGAAATAAAAAAACCATTAAAAAAATGACTCAATTCAATTCATGTTAATTTGCTAAATCTATGATTATAGTCATGAGATAGAGATAATTCATAGAAAACAAACTAAAATAAATAACAAAGTTTAATTTTCAGTCAATTCAATATTAAAGGATGAAATTATAAAAAAAAACAATTAGAAAAAGAAAAACAAATCTCGAGTCAATCTAACTAAACTTAATTTTCAATTAACTCAATATTAAATAAATAAATTAAAAAAAATTGAGTAAATTGAATTAACACATGAAATTTATTGTATAAATTATGAGAATTGAATTTTAAAAGTCTTTGCTCCCTCTGTGGTCTCAGGTTCGAGTTCTTGGTTACTCATATGATAGCCACTGGAGGCTTACATGGTCGTTAATTTCAAGACCCGTGGAATTAGTCATGGTATACAAAAGCTGGTCCGGACACCCACATTAATCTAAAAAAAAAATTTAAAAGTCTAAGGGGTTGTCTTATAGTATGTGAACTGTCTCGAGCAACTACATTTTATAATTCATTACAATATCAAAGTTCAAATACAAAACTTTAAGCAAGTTACTATGGTAGAAAATAACAACTTTTTGTATAAGCAAAGATTAAATTTCTGCCCACTTAGCTGCTATAATTAACCGCATTATGAATATAAATTTTTTTAAAAATAAGTTTTAAAAAATATTTTTAGTTATAATGTTTGATTAATATAGATTTTTAAGTACAAAATAAATAAAAAATAGATCTTCATGAATAAAAACATGTTATTTTAGGTTTTATAAAAAATAGATTTAAAATAAAATCATATATATAATTAAATATAAAAAATAAAATTTATTTAACTAAATAATAAATCTTTTAGTGATTAAATAAAAAAAAATTACAGGACCACGTTAATGAAATTTACTAGAATTTCTTTCGAGCAACTTCCTATTTAGGAAAAGAGGAGGGGAGGATACGTACAACACACGAATGAGGATAAGCCAAACAAAAAGAAATGGGGTGGTCATAAAAAATAAAAATGTTATAGGACCATAAAAAAAGTGTCACGAGGGATTAAATCCAAAAAATGTTTAAATATCAGGGACCAAGAGCATAGTTTGGGTCAAATATATATATTTTTAAAAAAGCCATAGCCTCTATCCCCGCAAAGTTAACTTGGCAAACACGCCCCCCCCCTCCCCCTCTCTCTGCAATTTCTAGGGTTTGCTTGATTTCAATTCCCGAGGTTCGATAAAAAAATTGAGAGAAATGGTACTATCACAGAAGATTCACGAAGCATTCAAAGGAACAGTAGAGAGAATCACAGGTCCACGCACTGTTTCGGCCTTCAAAGAGAAAGGCGTTCTTAGTGTCAGCGAATTCATTCTCGCTGGTGACAATCTCGTCTCTAAATGCCCCACTTGGTCCTGGTAATTTATTTCCCTGACATCCCCCCAACAAAGCCACCATCTTCGAATATTAGCACCGCTTTTTATTGTAATTGGCGTTAATAAACTTTAAACACGTATTTATTATGTTATTTAGAGCCCCCAGTGACTAAAATTCTGTGCTATATTCTTCGGTTTTCGTTCGAGTGGTTGTTGATCATAAATTAGTGAGCCTTGTTCTATTATATGGTTTAGTTTTGGTTTTGATTTTGGTTTTAACAGGGAATCTGGAGAGCCGAGCAAGAGGAAGTCATACTTACCTGCAGAGAAACAGTTTTTGATCACTCGAAACGGTAATTGTCACCATTATAAGCCATGTATTTTTTTTCGTTACAGCATCTACGAAGCTGTGACTTTTATATGGCAATTAGTAACTGAATAGACTTGTAATGATTATTGTTCTGTGAAACAAAAGTAACGAGGGAAATTGCGGTTTACATTGTTTTGAAAGTACAGAAAGATGCAAATTTAGCCAATTCGCACACATCAGTTTATTTGAATAAGTTTGCAGTGTTTGCTTTATTGTAGCTTGTTGATGCAAATCTTTGTTCTTAGTTCCTTGTCTCCGAAGAGCTGCATCTGTAGAAGAAGAGTATGAAGCTGCTGGAGGTGAAGTTTTACTTGATAACGAAGATAATGATGGATGGCTGGCAACTCACGGGAAACCTAAAGGTACCATTTTAACTGGAGCTCTATATCAATTTACTGATGTCTTCTGAGTTCTGACTTTATGATTTGCCTTTATTCTAGAAACCAAAGGTGATGAGGATGAGAATGTGCCTTCAATGGAGGCTCTAGAAATCAGTGCAAAAAAAAGTGTTATCCAAACAAACCCTTCATACTTTGGGGGAGAGGAGGAGGAAGATATTCCTGACATGGCAGATTTTGAAGATCCTGACAATCTAATTGAATCAGATCCTGTAACTTGCTATTTCTGCTCTTCACACCCTTATTGTTGTCCAGATAGAAAGTTGAAAGTTCTTATAATTGTCTATGTAAATTTAATTGATGTAGGCAACACTTCAGACTACATACCTCGTGGCTCATGAGCCCGATGATGATAACATTCTGCGCACTCGAACATATGATGTCAGCATCACGTAAGATAAATTTTGATTGAAAACTTCTTAAATTTGGGTGTTTTGACAGTTCTAGAACATTTTTCATGCTCTGTTGAACTATGTGATTTATCTTTGCTATGGTTCTCAAAGCTGAAGTTGTCTTACTTTCTTTTAAATACCAATGTAATAATCTGATAATGTTGCAAAGATGTCTTGATTGAAACTTGGTGCAGTTTTTAGCCTATTATAATATTTTATTTTATCTCGTATCTGCAGGTATGATAAATATTATCAAACTCCTCGTGTATGGCTTACTGGATATGATGAGGTTTGTTGCTGTTCTATCAAATCTTTTTCACTATTGTCAGCTGGGAAACAAGTGTAAGAACAATATATTTTACCAAGAAAAGATATTTTGATGCAATAAAAATGCACATGAAGGTTGTGATTTCTACTTATTATAGCTTGTGAAATTGATATCTGAACATGGTTACGGGCAAGGCTGTATGGGATTGAATTGAACTTGTTTCTGTACATCATCTATGCAGTTTAACTCATTTGTTGACCGTCTTCTTCTTTCACATGGCAGTCAAGGATGCTTTTGCAACCAGAGCTTGTACTTGAAGATGTTAGCCAAGACCATGCACGCAAAACGGTGCTGAGATTTTGTCATTCTGTTTATCAATTGATATTCTTCACATTGGGTGTGTTTATTTAATACACCCACTTTTAATGATTTCATGGAATGTCACTCAAAATCAAGATTCTTAAAAGTAATGCTACGCACCATGCATCACAGTGGAATTTTAAGGTTGATGAGAATTGCATCAATTTAAGCGTGCCGGTTTTTACAGAACCATTTTGTATTTGTCTGTATCTCTTCTGATTTTTTTCCCTCAAGTTTAAGTCATTTGAGAAACTGAGAATTCTTTCATTGGTCATTTTTCTGCTTGTGCTGATATATCTCCTGACATTGGCCTCTTGAGTTGTTATTTCATAGAGAAGTTTTAATGCATGTGTTGCTTCTTATAATCTTTTTTCCTTGTAAATTTGATCACGCTCAGGTAACTATTGAAGACCATCCCCACTTGCCTGGGAAGCATGCATCAGTGCATCCTTGCCGACATGGGGCTGTCATGAAGAAAATTATTGATGTTTTAATGTCACGTGGAGTTGAGCCAGAAGTTGACAAGTGAGTTTCTTCTCTGATACCATTCAAGAGAAAAATGATATTCAATACTGGAAGTATGTCCTTGACTATTTCCATGAAAACAGCTCAGTAATTAGGTTGGGGGTTTAAAGACAGGTCTGAGTGGGCCCCATATTGTTTTATCCAAATGTTTAGTGAGTTTCCTAATAACAAAAATGAATGTTCTCTACGTAAACCAGCCTAGTTTCTTACTTAGTTGAGGATAGTCACCAATCTAGCTGGGTTAAACTATCCTTATCCAAGGCAGTTCAATTATTTGTGGTTCCAGTATATATATTTGATAATTCAGAAATGAACTATGGCAATAAGATCCAACAACTTGTATTTTAATAACATAATTGAGTTTTCATAAGAAGGAAATTTGATGTGATTTTCTAGTGCTGATGACAGACTCAGCCCTCAGACGTCAATCACCAGAAAATATGCTTTTCTTCCTTCCTTACTCTTTTTTCTTTAAAAAAAGCTCCTAGTATGCAATATCTACCAGCGATAAGACTTGTGACATCTCTGGATCATTTAACCTTGATCCTGTCCTGCCTCCTATCCTGCTGTCACATTCAATGAAATCTGTGAAGTATTGTGCAACATCTATGGTGCATTAATAGTTTATTTGCTCAATTATGACTTGTTTATATGCTTTTCTACATTAGTTCATGGTTAAGGAATCTAAATAGCGCTTCTACCTTCAAAATCTGAAACATTACCAACACTTGGTGGATACAAAAGACACACATACACACTCAACAACCAAATCCTTGTTATATACTCATTAAAGCATTAGTGGTTATAATGGGATTTATGCTAATTTTGATTTCTGAGAACCTCATTGCTTACTTCATACTATTTGATTGCCTGATCTGTAATTGAAACATTAAGTGTTTTGCTATCAAAATCTGAAGAGGTGAAATAACAGCAACAATTTCTCCAAAAAACTATCGAATGAAATGTAGTCTATTGCTCACTCTTTCGGAGCTAGATTTATGGCATCTTGTTCTAGCTTAAAATTTGCCTGTCTTTGTTTCAAAATTTCTAGTTCTGTCATCTTATAAATATAATGATTGATATACATGCCAATACATCTTTTATAATCTCCCACTTATATTTTTATCTTGTCTATGTGTATCTTACAATTGCAATTTCTTACTTTGTAGGTACCTTTTCTTATTTTTGAAATTTGTAGCCTCTGTAATTCCAACTATTGAATATGATTATACCATGGATTTTGATCTCGGTAGCTCAAGCAGCTGATGTCAGGTAATTTCCATAATAAACTTTCTCCTTTCTCATCATTGTTCCAACATCATTGAAAATTTTGAACCAAAAAAAAGCTTTTTCATTGGTGGTTTAGTAATTGTGATGCTTTGTAATATATGACAATCAAACATTTTGCTTTGCCATTATTGTTCCTGCTCTTCAAATGAAAGAATGCTTATAAAAAGTATGTCAGTTGGCCTGGTTGATGTCGCATTATTGATAACATGTCTTATTATTGATTTACTCATTAAAGACCTTTGGTTTCTTGGCATCAGTTGAGCAGATGGGTTGTTTTCTTTTGTTCTTGACCACCTTGATCCTCCATTGAAGTGCAACCTTAGAAGCTTTTTTCTCTCTCGAACAGCATTGCTCTTGACTTGTACTTTTTTCTTCTTGACTTGATCAAATTTACCATTACGGCTGTTCTTTTTCTTGTTGTATTACTGCCTATGGTCATAAAGTATTACCGGATTCCTGGCAACTTTCAGTGCAAAGGTTTAGTCATCCTGTTTAACGTTTTATTTGAACTCTGTGCACTGAATGATCATGAAGCAGCTAGATACACCATCTTTGTTCTGTCTACTATGTTTTAATTTAGATATCTACACATTATCTATTTATTGAATTTGGTGACAATTTTTAGATGATGGTTGTTTATTCTTGTCAGGCTGAACGTCCAGTAAATTCAAGAAATATCTTCTGGGGTGTTTGCAAACAATGTCCTGTACCCCTTCCACAACACGTTACTGCACATAAATCCTATAAACAATCCACTCATATGCCTTGTATGATCGGGCCTAACTGTGAATCCTTTGTGATCTTATGGACATGTAGTTGTTTGTTATACAGTGTAAATGCACCGATTCACTTTGTTAGGATCGTTTAACGTGACACAACATGTTCAATAAGCCTAGGTGTGGTAACCTGCTCATTGCAGGCATGGATATGATCTTGTTTCAGTGGGGAAAAATTGAATCTTATTGTCAATTGTGTGATATAGAAATAGCTATTTTTCTTGGGGTTTTTATGTTTTATCGTGGAATGAGGGTTGAAACATAAATTCTAGCTAAAATAGGTACAATACAATTTTCAAAAAACCAATGGCAAAGAACTGGAGAAGTTCCAGGATACGTTCTCATTACAGCTATAACAAAAACTAAAGCTTGTGGACACTGTGGGACTCGCTCATAGTTTACTGAGTGAATTTTTTCTTCTTTTTTGGTCTTTAAACTTTTTTCTCTTTGATTTAGTCCTGAACTTGAACAGATGGCCGGTTGCCTTTGGTTTGTTAATCAATGCTTAAATTAAAAGTTGATTAAAGTGAAAAAAGCATCGAACATGCATAGTGGTTTTAAAATTAGCATAAAAGTTCATTTTAGTTTTTATACTTTTATAATATAGTTTTTTGGTTTTTCTAGGAAAACTCAATTTTGTTCATACTTTATTTCTTTTTATTTTTTAGTCCATGGTAATGGTATGAAAGAAGAATGAGAGTCAATGAATTATGGTTGTAGAGATAAAAAAATATAAATAAACACTGATTTTAGCAGGAAAAAAATATTGATTTTAGTGTCTAGGTTGTTTTTTTACATTTCTTAGCCTAAGAAGTAGATCTAATCTTGGAAAAGTTTTTGAATTCAAGTTGATTTTGAGTTTTTGTGTTATCATATATTAAGTTATTCAAAATTATAAAAAAGTTTAATGAGTTTATCAAGATTTATAAAATATATTTTTAAGTATTTTAAATAAAAAATAAGTTGAAAATTTAATTTTAGCACATAAAATACTTTTTTTCTAATCATCTAATAACTTTGTAATAGTTGAAATCTAGACTATAGATAATAGGTTATTTATGTTTTTTTTTTATAAAAAACATAATAGATAAACAATATGTTATTCACCCTTAAATTTAAAAAATAAAAATAAATAAAAAGGGCATACTGGTTAGACAGGCTAAATATATGGTCTAATTTTTAAAAATATTTTTTTATTTAATTTATGTTGAGCTCTTTAAAGTTAAAAATAATTAATAAAAAAAATCCTTTATTATTTAAAGGTATTATTTTATTTTATTTAAAAAAACTTTTATTTATTTAGCTTGAAAAGGTTCATTTTCTTCCCAGTTCCACACATATCTTGCTTTTTTATCTTGACAAAAAAAAGTATTGCACACCAACCTGATTATTATATAACTAAATAAAAAATAATATTAAAAAATAAAATGTTATTAAATTTAGTGAGATATATAACTTAAATAGTAAGTTTAATAAATTAATTTAAGTTTACTTATTATTGATAATGATTGGTAATTTGATTGTTAATTTTTTTATTTTGCATTTTTAGCTCCTAAAAAAATCATCCTTTGTTACTTAAATGTGTTTTTTTGTTGATTAAAAAAGTTATTTTTTATCTTAAGAAAACACACATTTTTTAGTGCATGTTCAAATTGTTATTTTTAAAGTCTTTTTATTTAATAAAAAAAATCTTATTTATTTGTTATGTAATTAAATTAAAAATAAATTAGAAATAACAAATTATTAAATCTAATCGAATATATGCTTCAGATCATGGCTATATAAAAAGTTGTTGTTGTTTGTTGTAATTTTAAATGATTAATTTAAATTAACTCAAATTAATTTAATATATAACAATATTAATATTGAAAAAAAAAAATATTATTGATGGCCGCCTGATATATTTTTTTTTCCAGGATTGCCAAGTCAGACAATAAGCCAAGGTTTTTATTGTTTCTGCATATCCAACACACACACACACACACATCACTGTACGTCATCCTCCACGGTGGAGCATGTGGTGGGGGAGGAAGATTGATGCCGAAGAAGAAGAGTCAGCTCTTATCCTCCTTGAATAAAATAAACTGGAAGCAGCTTTAGAAAATCACCTAAATCTAGAGTTCTCGATTGATGACATCATCAATGCTAGGACCCTGGAATCCAACGGCCACCTCGTCTGCGTTTTCTTTCTTCGCAAAGGCCTTCAGCGCCACACAGACCCTCAGTTAGGTCGGTTTGCAAACATGATTTATTTGTAATAAATTGATGTATAAGATAACGGGGAGGGTTAGCCAATCGGGCTTTACCACGCAATCTTTTTCTCGATAAGAAGCCCAACTATCATTTAACCCAAAATAGATGAAGCCCACAGTCACTGCCACCAAACCTAACCGCCATAAAATAAAAATCAAATTCCATCCAATAAAAGAAAATCTTTAGAGTAAGTGTCCGCAGGTAACTAGGAGTCCTCATAAAGCAGAAACCACAATTATTGACTACGCATCTGTACTCTCTCCCTCCCTGGTGAAACCCCGGTGTCTTGTGCTCTCTCTCTCTAAAAATTAAATGGACTCCCTCCATCAAACCCCAAACCCTCATTTCCAAACCCTACAAGACCAATCCAATCCTCCTCCACCACCACCACCACCACCGGGGAACCTTGATTTCATCCCCGTTTACCCTAACCCCCCTCCTCCTCCTCCTCCAGCTGAAGAACCCCAATTTCCTGACCCCCACAACCAAGACAAAACCCCAATTTCAAATCCTCCTCAATTTTCCCCTGAAAATGGCCACAACCTCCAAACTACCACTCCAAAACCTGAGATCCCCAAACCTTTACTTTCCGAGAACGGTGTCGCCAACACTAACAGTGGTGATAGGGACTATTCCGGTGGAGAAGAGGAAACCACCAGTCGACGCCGCCGCCGCAGTCGTTGGGACCCACCGGCGGATTCTGGTACTGATGGTGGTGGTAATACTAATAATAATGATTCGGGTAGCGGTACGAGGAAGCGAAAATCGAGGTGGGCTGATGATGAACCGAAGCCGGTGATTCAGTTGCCTGATTTTATGAAGGACTTTACTGGAGGTATTGAATTTGATCCTGAGATTCAAGCTTTGAATGCTAGGCTTTTAGAGATCAGTAGGATGTTGCAGTCTGGTTTGCCTCTTGATGATAGACCGGAAGGAGCTAGGTCTCCTTCACCGGAACCTATTTATGATAATATGGGAATTAGGATTAATACAAGAGAGTACAGGGCAAGAGAGAGATTGAATAAAGAAAGACAAGAGATTATTTCCCAGATTATTAAGAGAAACCCAGCCTTTAAGCCGCCAGCTGATTATAGACCCCCTAAGCTTCAAAAGAAGCTTTATATACCTATGAAAGAGTATCCAGGCTACAATTTTATTGGTTTGATTATTGGGCCGAGAGGGAATACCCAGAAGAGGATGGAGAGGGAGACAGGTGCCAAGATTGTGATTCGCGGTAAAGGGTCAGTGAAGGAAGGGAGGTTGCAGCAGAAGAGGGATTTGAAACCAGATCCATCAGAGAACGAGGATTTGCATGTTTTGGTTGAGGCGGATACACAGGAGGCATTGGATGCTGCTGCAGGGATGGTTGAGAAATTGTTACAACCCGTGGATGAAGTTTTGAATGAGCATAAGAGGCAGCAGCTTAGGGAACTTGCTACTTTGAATGGAACGATTAGGGATGAGGAGTATTGTAGGTTATGTGGTGAGCCGGGCCATAGGCAGTATGCATGTCCTTCACGTACCACTACGTTTAAGAGTGACGTGCTTTGTAAGATTTGTGGTGATGGTGGACACCCAACCATTGATTGTCCTATGAAGGGAACAACTGGAAAGAAAATGGATGATGAGTATCAGAACTTTTTGGCTGAATTAGGAGGGACTATGCCAGAATCTGCAACTAAGCAAACTGCTACCTTGGCTTTGGGGTCAAGTGGTTCTGGAAGCAATCCTCCTTGGGCTAGCAGTAATACTGGGGGTCTTGGTAGTGCCAATCAAGCAGGACTGGGAGCTAATGGGCTTAAACTTAAAGAATATGATGATACAAATTTGTATATTGGTTACCTGCCACCTAATCTTGATGATGATGGTTTGATTGGTTTGTTTTCGTCTTTTGGTGAAATTGTGATGGCCAAGGTCATTAAGGACCGGATCACTGGATTGAGCAAAGGTTATGGTTTTGTGAAATATCGCGATGTTCAAATGGCCAATAATGCAATTGCAAGCATGAATGGTTACCGCATAGATGGTCGAACCATTGCTGTGAGAGTTGCTGGTAAGCCACCTCAGCCTACCGTCCCCCCTGGCCCCCCTGCATCAACCATGCCTGCATACCCTGTTTCAACTCAACCACTTGGTGCCTATCAATCCCAGCAGTTTACAGCAGGTGGTCCCCTTCCGAATGGTCCACCCACCAGCTACACAGGGGCTCCTGCTAATTATACAGGAACACCAGTTCCATGGGGATCGCCAGTTCCTCCTCCTTATGCTCCTTATGCTGCTCCTCCTCCACCTCCTCCCGGGTCAGCCATGTACCCTCCCATTCCTGGACAGCCCATGCCTTCTTATGGTGTACAATACCCTCCACTGGTTCAGCCAGTTCCCCCGGGTGCACCAACTCAGACTGTGACGCCTAGTGAGGCTCAACAAAGCTACCCACCAGGGGTGCCATCTGAAAACAGCACATCTGCTCCGCCTGCAACATCAAATGTGTATGGGCAATCTGGTGCTCAACCTGCGTACACAACAACTTCTTTGGGTTATTCATCTTACTACAGTGCAGTGCCGCCACCTGCTCCCCAACCAGCAACTGGCCATTCACAGGGCATGGGTAATGTGCCTTGGGCCTCAAACTTGACTGTGCCACCTCCACATTCTTCTGCAGAGAAGACAAGCTATGGTCCAGATGCAGAGTATGAGAAGTTTATGGCAGAGATGAAATGAGGCTCTTTTCCAAGTTACTCCCAATTGAGGTAAATGAACATATCCATCTTCATGTTATTCGTTACGATTCTTGGATTTTCAATGGTATGCATCTTGCACTCGACATGCACAGCTAGACATGGGATTTCCAGCCCTTTTAGAGGACCGGAGGCAACAGGAACTGCCACCCCCCCCCCCAAAAAAAAAAAAAACATAAAAATTGGCCTTTTGTTCTCTCATATATGTTAAAATGTGATTGTAACTAGCACAATTCCCATTTCTGTTGACATGGGGCAGTGGAAATTTTTGCTTTACATTTCACCTCCACATTCTGGATTCTTACTTGACTTTTTGTAAATCCAAAGGTGATTTAAAGGAAGGAGGTTATAACTTTTTCAGTCTGTTAGGCTACCCTTCTAAATGTAGTGTAGGCTGTAGATAATCTGTAATTTCTTTTCGATTGGCATTTAATTTTCTATTTGGTTCATTGTGATATTCTAACCGTTCTCTTTCTTTGGAATGATATTATTAGCATTGTCATGTTTCAGTGTTAGAACATGTGATGTTCGCATGATGATTTTTTTGTTAACAGATATCACATATTTGTCTTGGGAACAACCTCTTCTAATTTATTTTTTTATTTTTCTTTATTAAATCTGATTTTCTTTTACTTACTAAAGAATGATAAAATAATTTTTTTTTTCCATATTTTCGATTCATTCTCACTTGGAAAAAAATCCATGAAGTCCACTTATCAACACATTTTCTTTTATTGCCTTCTGTCTACATTACTTGACCTTTTTGCCACCATTGAATAATTTTTACAGGACTGATGTTTATTGGCGCAACCTGATTTCTTACCTCTAGCCATGACTTTGTTGGAAGTTTGGGACTCACATCTTTAACCTTGCTGTACTGTTATGACATTTGCAGAGATTTGGGCTAGCGAGTTCCCACAGCTACATCTTGGAGAAGCCACTGAAAGCTTATAAATATTTATATTTCTTGTCTTCTTTATTGAACCTGATTTTTTTTTCCTTATCGATGCTTGTTGCCTCCTATTTAATGTCTCATCACTAACTTTTATTTTTATTAGCTTAATTGAATTTTCTGGAAGAACTCACTGACATTTTTGTGTTGCACTTGGTTATCTTTGGTTTGCTTAACCATTCTCTCTCTTGGCTGTAATGTTATTTTTTATTGTTGTGCTATTATTCACTGTTTCTTTCGAGGATAATTGAGGTTATCCTTGTAACGCTGCTGTTGAAGTGTCCTCTGGTTGGTTCATCCTATATTTCAGGAAGGTGGGCATGTCTTAGAATATGAATGCCTTTTGGGTATGTGGAAGAAGCTGTTCAATTCACGTGTTTGTTCATTTATTAACTTCTCTCCTGTTTGCTTGTAAGATTGTTCTGATATCTCTTCCTAGCTTTTACATGGCAGGTAACAGATCTCAAAAATGTACTGGATTTTGGTAGTGATACTTTTATCAAATACATGCTATCAGATTTAGGATGTTGTTGAATATGGCTCCTGATGGAGCCAATTTTTCATGTGAATTAAGGGACTTATCAGTATTCTGTTTAGCTAAGTCGATGAAGTGTGATTTAGGGCCCATTTAGAGCTGCAGTCTGAAAAGTAGTAGTGTTTCAAGCATATGCTTTTGTGATTGCAGCCCCAAATGAGCACCTAGTGGATTGCGGTGATAAAGTTTGCTTAAAGGTATTGCATGATGATTTGAAAGCATTATTGTCCTGTTGGTGATATTTAGTATTGTTGGTCACTGGGTGGATCTCAGCCTAAGAAAACATTTTTGCTCAGCCTTTTTTTTTCCTTTTTTCTCTAAAAGCTTAAATTTCTGCCCACTCTCACCTTTTTTAATCTACATGTTCTCACATCAGAAAACCTTTCTAAACTAAACGTCTGTCATTTCTTCTTTACCCATTTGCACCCTTCCTGAATGTGCATCTGTAACTCTTTTTATATTAACTGGTGAGCAGTGAACAGATGTAGGCTTCCCATCTGATTTCTACAGCTAGATTGTAGTTTGCCGATTGGAGCTTTCTAGTAGCTTAACTTTCCTAACAAGTACTCATATTTCCAAATAAATAAAACTTTGTGGTGAATCCTCCTTTTTAGCCGGGGGATTGGTGTTTTGCTTAGCTAAATTGATGTGGAGAGACTGATTTTAGTTGCAGGAAGGTTCTAGAGATGTGGTATCATTGTTGAAAAAATACTCAATTATTTTGTAGTTAAGCTGTTTTACGATTGGAACCCATCACTCTGGTTGTTGAAGAACTCTTCAGAGTTCAGTGTTTGCATGTATTCAACTTTTAATTGCATCAATTGCTGGTCACTGGCATATATGTTTTTCATGGCATCTATATTCATTTCTGGCGGTAACATGGCATTGTGGTCCTTCGTCTAAACCTTTTAACTGGGCATGGATGGGGTAGGCAGCTGCTACCTGTATATTATCAGCATGGCAACATATTACCTCATATATATGCATGCATCTGCTTCATTTGCTAAATTTTGCGTTTGCCATTAATTTATAACCTTATATTTTCTAGCTGCAGATCTTTCTCGCCCGCTCTTGACGTGTCATCTCCCTTAGTTTCTACATTCCCCCACACCCTGTCTCTCTCTGAACCAAGAATAACTGCCTTTTTTTTTTTATCATTTGCTGATCATATGTTCTTCTTTAACTAGATCTTTCAAATGATTTTGTTGGTCTTATAGCTGCCTTTTTTTTTTTTTATCATTTGCTGATCATATGTTCTTTAACTAGATCTTTCAAATGATTTTGTTGGTCTTAAAACAGATCATCTCAGTCTGTGCTGGTTTAGAGATGTTCACTGGTATGGATGGTGTTGCTGTCTAGGACATTGTTATTTTCTAGGAACCTGTCAGATGCTCAATCTAACACCAATTCTCATATTCAGACTTCTAACGCATGGTTAAATTCAAGTTTCATCTGGTTTCATATGACAATCATTATATAATGCTTTTTAATTCTTAGAATGGCTTTCGTGTGATCTGATCTGCACAATATTGGTGTGATAGCTTGCTCGCTGAGGGACGGCTTGTGGCGAGGATGTTTATACTCCTTGATGTTCTTATGATTATTTTTTCCCGATGTATTTCAATTTACGTGCTAACTTTGTTGTGTGCAAGTTGGTCAGGATTTAGTTCCTTGAGCTGAAAAGAAGTTATCGCAGGCATCATGGACCTGCCAGATATTTGGTGGTCACCGCCTGATATAATTTTTTAGCTGTTTTAGGGATGGAAGAGGGTTATATCTGTGATCAAACCCCATATTCCGAATTGGACGATATGCTAATTAGTTAGTCTGTCATATAACTTTCTGTAATGTAAGCTGTCACTCGTAATTGTATTAAAATATTTAATGGTTTCTGGTTCTTCGAGTTTATATTTTCCCGTTATTCCAAGTACGGCTCCTCGCGGCATGCGTCACCCTTCACCCTATATGATGCAGACTGCTTGAGGCCCTCGTTTACTTTCTGTAGATACGTTGCTGGATCCCTCGTGTGCTGCTTGGCTTTCCATGGGTTGTGGGTTATTTTCGTGTTCCATCGCCAATGAAGTCTTTCTCTTGACTGATGTGTTCTCGATCCCGAAGTATTTTTTTTATTTTTTAAAATTTATTTTTAATATTACTGATTTAAAAATAAAAAATAAAAAAAATAGCGAAATGGTGGTTATAGTGAAGTTCGGACCAATGGTGAAAGCCGACTGTATATGTGGACTGAAACAATTCGTACAGGGCGGAATCTACGAGGAGGAAAACCGAGCGTGGACAAAAATGCTTGGCAATTTTACACAACGCGCTTCCATGTAGTGGAGGGGTCGCTGCAGAGCTCTGCTGTGTTCACCAGTTTTTTGGTTCAAGGAATAGTGGGTTTGAATTCTTTGATTTTTTCCCCTTTTCCCCACTTCAAATCCAATCGGTATTGATAAAATAAACTTCTCTTGATGGGATTACTAATCTGTATTGATTTCTATGAATCAAGAAGGTGAATAAACTATGTCGTAGTCTATCGATTTTGAACTCGACGTTATTTGAATGGTGACAGGTGAGGAGGCCAAGATCCTTCTTGACAAATCTGTCTATTATTCAATATTAGAAATTTGTCTGCGGTTGGTGGTTGTATAGGGATCACAAAAGCAGTCTATATAATGTGGCGGCATGGCACAACGAATCTTGCTCAGGTGATGAGCTGCAGTATTGCTTGCGAAAATGTTGCCATTCAAATGTTACAGTGGAGGAAAAAATTGAAGCAGACATTTAAGGGTCCGGCCTTCATCTTCCATCTCATAATTATTAAACCAGGCTTACAAATTAGTAGATTAATTCAGTTTTTTTAATCAAAATAATTTTTTTTATTTTTTAGAAATAAAATAAAATAAATTTTGATCCTGAAGACTTCATATTCATTGTGCACAAAGTAAATTCAACTATTGTTCAAATGAAAGATATAGCTATTGATAATAAACAGTCATATAAAGTCAAAACCTAACTTATAGCCTGAGTGGCACTTTAGCCTCAAATGATACAAGCGGTCTGGGGTTACGTCCACCTTCAAGACAGAGAAGATCTACCGTCACCCCACACATTCCCTCTTTTCTTCTCTCTTTCTGTTTTTTTTTTTAAAAAAACTGTGTCATAGAGTGTTTAATTGAGATGTTTTATTAATTTTGCTCAATGATTAATATTATTTAAATAAAATAAGCTTTCATCTATAATTTCTTATAAATAATAAAAAAATATGATTAACTACTCTATTCCAATGTTTCCTGCAGGAGAAAAACTATATTTTGTTAGCAAGCTCACAGAAAATATTATATCAAGTCATGTATTATTAGTAAAATATATTAGCACATCAATTACATTAAGATATGGTACTTTAAAATTAAGTAATTCTTTGATCTAAAAAGATTTATTTTCACATCAAGTTATTAGAGGGTACTAAATGAATATGCTTCATCCATAAAAAAATCTTTTAATAACATTGTTATGTAAGTTCACTGATGAACAAAAATTTTATTTACTAAATGCTTAATATACAATCCAAGATAAAATTTTATTTTTCTCAAATTCTTCATTTCAATTTTTCTTAATAATTTATTTTCTTTGATATCTTTCCAAGTGTTCCAATAATATTTAAATCATCAATATACACAACAATAATAGCAAAATCATATTTGACATTTTTATAAAAACTCATTGGTACATAGGATCATTATTATATCATCCTTCAAATAAATATTCACTAATATTATACTACATGCATTTTCATTGCTTTAATCCATATAAGAACCATTGCAACTTGATTGGTTAAACTTTTTTGGGATTTGAATTATATATTTTATGCATTTTAAATCATTTAGAGATTTTCATATAAATATAATTATCAATTAATCTAAATAAATAGATTGTACTACATTCATTATACACTTATGTGGTATTTCACGAGTTGTTAGATTAATAAAATATTGTAAATGCAATTGCATTTACAATAAAATAATACATTTCATCATAATCAATATAAAATCTTTGTAAAAACTCTTATCCTACTAATTATGTCTTATATCTTATGACTTTATTTTTCTCATTTAGTTTTTGTATAAATACCGCTTTTTAGCCAACTAACTTTATATCTTCAAATATCTAGGTTATAGGTTTAAAAACTTCATATTTTATGAGTGAATTTAATTATGTTTGGATTGATTCTTTCTATTTTACCTAATCATTTATACATCAATATTCTTTGATATATTTAGACTCAAGGTCCTCATTTTCATTAATGATATCAAACAAAATATTTTATATGAAAGAATATTATCGATAACTATTTCATTTTGGTTTTATCTTTTTCTTATAGAGACAATTATTTTTACTGTATTTAGGTGTTATCAATAACTGTTTCATTTTGGTTTTATCTTTTTCTTGTAAAGACAATTATTTTTACTGTATTTAGATACCTAAACCTTTTTCGAGGTTTCATGATTAGTTATGTTTGTATCATTATGATTCTTTTCCTCCTCAATAATGTCAACTTAATTACTTTCTTATTTTTTTTAACCGATTGGTCTATCAGGCTTCTAATGTGCTTTAGATTCATTTACTATAATTTTATAGATTGTCCTATTAGGACTTCAATCTAGGCTAAATTATTTACAACTAGTATATAGGATTTAGTTACTCTTTTTAAATCAGTGAATACATTTGGTAGCTGATTTGCAATGTTTTATAAGTAAAATATAAGTTAAATTTTTTTCCATTGTTCTATACAATGATCAAAATTTAATAATAATAATACATTTCATGTAATATCTTTATTCAACTATTTAATTTCTCCCTCTAATACTGAAAATATAGTCTTATAAAAATGACAATAGGCAAATCATGTTGTAAATGAATTATTTGTTAAGAGTTCAAGATATTTAATTATTAATGGGGACTAAAACCTAATATATATTTCCAATTTTCTTTGAGGATCTATATTTATGCATGTGGAGAAATTGAAACATATACTATACAACCAAATATTCTTATATGAAAAATATTTGGCTTATGATTGAAAACCAATTGGAATTGGAAGAATTCATGATATGATGCTGGCTTAATATATATAAGTGTTGGTGCATGTAAAATAGCATGTCCCAAAACAGAGAGTGAATTTTATCCTCATGAGTAGTGGCCTTGAAATTAATTGAAGGTGTTTAATAAATGATTCAGCAAAATTGTTTTGAGTATAAAAATAGACAACAAGATATCCATTGTTCATCCCAAGTGATATGTAAAAATCACTAAATACTTGGGATGTGAATTAATCAGTATTGTCAAGATGAATTGTCTTTCTTATATGATCTGAAACTTGCTTGTAATTTAATGATTTGAGCAAGTAATCTTGTAAATGCCACATTACAAGTTAATAATAAACACACATATGATTATTTTATAGAAGCATTTATTAAAAACATAAAATATCTAAATGGTCTATATTATGGGTGAATGGCCTCATGAATATTACCTTAAATATGTTCCAGGAATTTTTAGGGATTCAATCTTAATTTTAGCTAGTGATGATCTAATAATCAATTTATCTTGAGAATAAGCATCACACAAGAATTCTTTAAATTAAAGAATATTTTGGTTTTTCAATGGATCTTTACGAGAATTCTCAATAATTCTTTGCACTATTATTGAACTTATAGTTCATTATTGCATTGACTTCAATTATACTAGTACTTATACAGTATAAACTTGAAGATAAAATAAGTAATTTTTTCAATATTTACTTTTTTAGTAGACATTTAATATGATATGAAAACTATAATCATTAGCATATGAAAACTATTGTCATTAGCAATCTTAATATTGTACCCATTATGACGTATATCTTTAAAATTTAACATATTTCATATTAATTTGGTATAGAACAAAGTGTTATCAATTATAAATCTTGTTTTCTTAAAGAGCAATATATTGTTCTTTTAAAGCTTTTAGTCAAGTCTGTTAAACTTGATATTGTATATACTTTTCTTTTATTTTTTTAAAAATTTTTAAAAATATTGTCTATATATAAAAATGGTGTGCGTCATTGCACTATCTACTAAATATATATCTCCATCACTAATATTGGACTCATTTATAGTCTAATGCAAGTTCATGTTTTTTTAATTAGAATAAATAAATAATAAGTTCATAAGAAGACAAAGTTCTTAAAGTTGCATATGATAATTATCCTTTAGATTAAATAAGCCAATATTAAAGGAACAATTCAAAATACATTAAAATATACTAGTGTAAAAGAAACACGCCCCAATGATTAACTCAAATTTAAATTTTGATATTCTTATCATTACTAAAAGTATTAATTTTCTCATTAGTTTGCTATAAAAAAACCAACAACATCAAGATGTGTTTTATTCAAAGGGTCAAGATAAATATCATAATTACCTAGATGGGGTCAAATAAATTTTATTTCCAAGTCCATCTCTATTCTTTTCAATGAAAAATGATATACATCAACAAATTTTTGGTACGTAACCAATATCCATTCATTTCACACTTATAACAATTTTTTTCTATCTTTTTAGTACCTTCATTATATATATACTTCGTTTCTTCTTATTTCTTCTCATTTTATGAAGATTTATTAGAATTATGACCATTATAGTTGTAAAAATTAATTCATCCACCATATATATGCTTCGCTTCTTCTTATTTCTTCTCATTTTATGAAGATTTATTAGAATTATGACCATTATAGTTGTAAAAATTAATTCATCCACCTATGGTCATGTCTATGGTCTCACTACAACTGATTAGTACTTAAAAATGCATTTTTATCATGGTTTTATATCATCATTTTGCACTTGAAGCATCAATAACTCCTTAACTAAAGCATGTTTTATAATAATATATCTAATAATATAAGATACCTTTAATTTATGGTAAATATTCATTTTAAATACAGGCCTATCAGATAAATGAAAGGATTGATTGATAACTTTAAGAACTTAAATTACAAGGGCAAAGAGATGGCCAAAATTAGAAAAGAGATGTCGGTGCAATCCAAACCGAAACACTGTTCGGTAATTGGGTCATATCTGGAGCTATAGATCTCAGATTTAGGTCTGCTTTATATGGATAAAAAGGTAAGACATAGACCTACAACTTTCATATGGAGCCCAAGATTTAGAAAGGTCATTTTCAAGTTCAAATTGTAGCAATAATAAAGAAGCCTGAATCTGTCCTGCAGCCCGAGCACTGTTCAGTATTTTGGCTATATATGGAGTTCTAGAAATTCAAATGAGCTGAATGTTTTACACAAGAAAGCTGAGACAATTGGCTACAACTTTTATGTTTTCGAGTGGCTCCAATTGTGACGTTATCAATGACGTTTTGGGCAGACAAGAGAAAATAAGGATTGTCACCAAGTCAAGAATTGGCCACCCACTTATCAATTAGTCATCAAATCAATAGTTCCTAATTTTGGCCTATAAAAGGAGGCATTTTGCATGCATTTAAGCATCTTGGTGTCTAGATCAAGATCATGCTCTTACTTTCTCTCTTTGTATTTTTTGTTATGTTTATGTTTTGCTTTCATTAATATCAAGTTTATGCCTTTCATTTCCTTTCATTTACTTAGTTAACTTTTATCTTATTTATGTTCTTATTTTATTTATTTATTTTTCTTTCTTTCATTATGTTTAGCTAAGTTTATTATGTTAAGGTGAAAAGGTTACACTAATGGTGTAAGAATAAGTATAGTCTAAACTTAATATGGACTTTAATGTTTGATACTAACATGTTTTGTATTTGTTATCTTGTTCACTTTTTAATACTTTGCTTGTTAAATGACTAATCTTGATTTATATTGTATAACACTTGGTACAACAAATGCTTGGCACTTTCATAGTTCATACTGTATGGTATAACCGACAGCTGAACTATGAAAGGAACTTGATTTGTTGTTAATATAAGTTATAATCATAAATGCTTTACGAGATTTATAAGCATTAGCATTAATTGAATAAGATGCCTAATGTAATCATGTTAAAATCTATAATCTGATTGGAACCTCCTTTGTGTGTGGTTTCCAATTGAATAATAAGAGTTTATATTATACTTGTTTGACATACCATTAGTGGATCCTCTAACCTTAACATTTGTTATTATCATTGTTTAATCGTTATATTAATATTTCATCTCAAAGTTCTTATCATCATCATCTTCTTCTTCTTCTTCTTCTCCTTCTTTTTCTTTATTATTATTATTACTACTACTACTACTACTACCATTATTATTAGTATTACTACTACTACTATTGTTATTATTATTGTTATTGTTATTATTGTTATTACTATTATTATTGTTATTGTTGTTGTATTATTGTTATTTATAATTTGTATAATTAACCTCCCTGTGGTTCGACCCCGGTCTTGTCGGGTTATTTATTACTTCGACACTCCTGCACTTGGGAGAAGACATTAATTTTTTCGTCGTATCAACAACTATAACCATAATTATTATTATATCTCGTAGCATTCACTTTAAAGAATGGAGTTGAACTAGTTACTTGTGATTCATGAGTTTTTATCAAAAACTCATTATTTGTTCAGTCACAAGGATATATCAAATCAGTTCAAAGTATTTCTTAAAAATTTGAGGCATGAAAAAGTAGATAATATTTTGTAAAAAACATATCTCTATATAGTTTGAGTTTAAAACTGATATTAAATATTGTAGAATTATATTCACTAACCAATTTAAAATCATACAATCATAAATGCATTCAATCATAACAAGATTTTTGGAGAATAAATGGTCTTTGTCGTATCTTTCTTTCAAGTTTAGTTTTGCTAAAAAATAAAGGGATGTATGATTATGAGATACTCAATTTTTAATTTCTTATAAACATGTTATAAGAAAATCATAATATTTATCTTATTTATATCAGATACGTAATAAATATTTAGTTAAATATTGAATAAATTTGTTATGAATTAAAAAAAAAACATGATTCACTTGAATTAACTAGAAGGATTAGAAAAAAATAAATTAAGTAGATAAATATACCTTTTATTTTTTATCCACAAATCAAATATAACTATTTGCTTTAAGATGAAAGAGATGAGTAATTGTGCAGATAATGTATTATAAAACTATATATTTAAAAACAAATAATATATTTAATAAAAAATAAAATAAATAAATATATAACAATAGAGATTAAAAGAATACAAATAGAGTATTCGTGCCACTACATCAACCAAACAATATTCTTATTTATAGTCTAATGTATATTAATATTTATAAGCTCAAGGGTTAAAAGTCAAATAAATTCAGAGATAATAAATAAACATGAAAAATAAAAAATAAAAAAAATAAACATCCATTTCATAGCATGATATTATTTATTTGCTTAGTAACTCCTTGTTTTCTTTCCCCGTTGGTTTTCGAGGGTCAACTATTAAGTCAACGGATGTGGATTGTTTATACAAAAGATGAACTGATTTCAAAATCATCTGGCTCAAAAAAATTACAGCCATATATAGACCTCAATAATGAAAACATAAACATGGATTCCATGGAACATGAATTTGGAAACTCCACCCCACTTTACAAGCTAGGATTGCTCAACAAAAACAGCTTAACATTCACAAACCACATTATATATATACAACCTGCCAAGAGGATTCAAGTCCACAAGAGCAACCCTCTAGCCAAACAAGTTAAATTCATTACATAACATGCACTGCCATGTCTACGAGCATAACTTGAGCTGAAGGACTCAAGTTAAGCAACCCATTCGGGACCTTCCATAGTAAAAGTCACCACTGGGAGAAATACTACCTGTCGCGTCATCAAATTATGGTGATCAAGCCTTCTGGACTCGAGTCACAACCACGATCAGCAGGACCATAATGGAAAGCAGGAACGAGCTTCTCAGCTTGTCCTCAAATGGATCCTTGGCTCCTGCTGATGTCTTCTCATCAGCTGGTGGCTTAAACAGCTCGTTCACCAGCTTTGTTACTGTCTCGATCACTTCCACAACTCTCGCTCTTGTGTTGTCAAATATCCACTTCACAAAATTCAAAGCTGGATTGGTTTCCTCACCAGTCTCGTCTGAGCTCTCAGAAGTTAGTGGATCAGTGTTTTCATCTGCAAATATCATGGAAATTACAATATGAAATACAATATTGCACGCAGGAGCATTTCTTTTAATAATCTTGAAAGTGGCTCCGTAAGGATGTCATAATTGTTCTGCGTGATTTGTTGTGTTTGCAGATCTCATGTACAAGGCTGGCGCCTGAACCTCCAAAGACTGCACATCTAAAATACGTTGGACAGAAATCCTAAACTCGTTAGGTCACTGCCAGCTATTTTTTGAAGCTAAAATAGTAATGTGGACTCCAAATGTAGACCAAGTTGAGCTAGTGTTTTAGGTATTGGTTTTTCCTTATCCTTCCTGCTTAGAATTATTCTAAAGTTACATAGAAAAAATCATGCCAAAGCATGAAGTTGTGATGACAAAATTCAAGAGTCGGAGATCCACTTCAAAATACAGGGCAGTGCTTCACAATAAAAGTATGCATACCCTGTTAACCAGTTGCATTGAATATATGACCATTGAACTTCTATATTACAGAAACCCATACAGACCTGCATAGTAGGTTTCCCGCAGCTCTTGAACAACAGCATTATTCAAAACAGCATCCCAAACAGCTTTATCGGATGATAACGAGAGAACCATTTTCTGCACAGAAAGGTTGCATCCTTAAAAATATAGATGTAGTTGATCAAACCATACCAAAAAATTAAAAACCAGCAACATGCTACCACTTTTTCCATTACTTCTCTTAAAATGAAAGGAAAAAAGAGAAGGGTTTATATTAGACTGAATAAACATGCTTCTGTTTTCCCTGGTATAGCAAGTGTACTATTGCGCACCACGCTTGAAGTGTACAAAGTTGATTTTTGCTTATGAGAAGGAAGTTTTATGCACGCAAGCTTCTGATATATAATTGTCAGCAACACTAGGCACCTGAACAGATGGTTCTGTCAGCAACAAATGGAAAGCTTCATGAACCGTGTGAGATCCATAAGAGTGCAATGCTCTTTGATTACACAGAGCAAGAGAAGGCTCCATCCAATCGAAATCTGACCCAACTGAAGAAACTTGGCTCAGTACGGTTGGGCTTGAAATTTGATCTGCTAAATCCTTGTCCACAGTGTATGCAAATTTATCTCTAATGAGATGGGAATACAAGGGGGCATCAAATACGCTGCAATATAACAAGCCAAAAAACAGTTTACACATACAATTTGTAACTACAAGGAAACACCAATTTTGCACAAATTTAAAGTTCATTTTTTTTCTCCCTTCAGTAGGGGGATAACATTTAACTGATAAAGCCAGATATTCTCATCTATATCACAGCAATTAAAAGACTAAAAAGGATAAAATAATAGGTTTATTTTGAGCCAGAAACTAAATTGAGGAAGTGAAATGAAATTGAGAACATATATCGTTTTGATAGTTTCTGAAAATAGGGCATCCAAAGTTCAACCAAGAAAAACAAGGGCTGAGACGGTATCTTGCAGAATCACAAAAAATCTACATTCACACAACCACATATAAAAATATGTTTTTCTACTATATTAACTATTTAATCTTCTAAAGCTCCAATATATTGTTACTTCTGAGTACAGGCTGCTGCCTTGGTTTGGACTAGGAAAAGGAAGTTCTCGGTATTAGGCTGCCTCTGATTTGGCATCATAAAACCACATCAGCATGGCATTTTCTTAGCATCATAGAACACATGATTCTTTTTTCACTGATTCATTTCTCTCTTCTTGTTTCTGCATTTTGACACTCACAGTGATCCTAATTCTCATTTCTCTCAGCAAAATCCACCCTCTTTAGCTCATAAACAGAACACGTGCAGACATGGCAGCCGAATCTTATTTTACTTGCGGGGAAATCTAAGTCAAGCAGATGAAACAGGATGAGAATTAAATAATAGCACAGTTCTGGACACATCTCATGGATTTAAAGAACAAACGTGCAAATAATTTTTTTAAACAGTTACCCAAGAAAATTCAGATAGACCAAGTTTGCTTTCAAATCTTCCTTGGGTTCTCAGAAGTTTTTCTGGCTAGGAGATACAAGGAGTAATCTAGCAGGTAACCTTAATTTTTAAAGCTAAACATCATTATCACCATCACCGTCATTCCCATCATAAGAAGAACGATTGTAATATTAAATTCGAGACAATAATTTTTTTTATCTCTAACATCCGTTTTAAGGAACTTCATTTGTTGAAGTAAGCAGGGGCAATCGTCAAACCTATCGCCATCACTGTGACTAAGCAGGGGCAATCGTCAAACCTATCGCCATCACTGTGACAAATGCTACATCACCACCAATCAATTATCAAAAAAAAAAAAAATTATCACCAATAATAAAACTTGTTTAGCCCTCAAAACATCAATTATCAAAACACATAGTACCCAAATTGTAACTGCATCCTCCCAAACCGAATAATGGTGACCAAACCAATCACATTAATACGGTCACCTGCAATAATTAATTTTGATTGGTATAGTCTAGAAATTGTCTAACAATTTTCCCCGGAACTGCTAAGTCATGACTGCACAAATCCGGCACGCGCATCGCCCACTGAGGAGCCCACCCACTCATGAGCAGCGCAAGGTTTGGATTTGTCCAGCAGGGACTTACGTTCTTTTTTTTCTCCCACCAACCACCGCATCAACAGAAAATTTATTGTTTAAAAAAAGGATGCTAATAAAATCACAATAACTAGAAGTCAGTAGTTTCTTCCAAAGCAAGAAACTACATGGGTGGATAACAAAAATTAGAATTAAGAAAAAGTACCGTATGTTTGCTTCAATTAAACCAAAAACACAGTTACCATACTAAAACAGCAAGAAAAGAAACTCACTGCGTAAGTGCAGTGACAGCATCGTGAACTTCATCCATGGAAGGAACAGGACCCAGAACAAAATCATCATTAAAGCCAACAAGCCTCTCGTCTTCACTTCCATCAACAGAAACCCACTCATAATCATCAGAGTAAGAACCATTAAAAGAAGGCCACCAAGTAGAAATGGGTCCACCAGAATCAGCAGATATAGGAACACTCAAAACAGAACCAGAAGAAGAAAGACTCAAGGTATTATTATTATTATTAAGAGAATTGAGCTTTCTGGTTGCCCTTGGTGAAGTAACAGTAGTAGTTGTAGTGTTAGAAGATGATGTGTTAGTAGAGATAGGTTCTTGGAAATTAGTAACACCAGCCCTGGCAACAGCCCGACCAACCACCCTTAACATGCTACCTCCTCCGCTTCCACCGAACATTATAGGAGTCGTATAGTGAGAATGCATTTCTGTGATGTTTTTGTGAGTGTATTTATGGAGGGGAGAGTGGAGACAGAAAGTGCTTGGACGGGGATTGATACTTACGAGGCTTTTCTTTTCATTTTTTTGCATTTTGGTTCCTCGAGTCTCTTCAATGTTGCCTTCAATCCTAAATCTTTTCATTATCTGTCATTGTCATCTTCAGTAATTTTACAGTGCACGTAGAACAATTAAGATTTATTTAAAAAAATTTGATTAATAAAAAGGAGTGAATTCATCAAAAGTGCTAAGAATATTTACATATAAAATCTAAAATCTAGTATTCGCAAAAAAATAATAAGAATATTTTATGTGAAATAAATATTCATTTCTTTAAGCCTATAAAAATATAAATTTTACGTTAAATAAATATTTATGATTTTTTTTCATAATAGGCACATAATAATTGAAAAATATATGTTAGAATTTCCATAAAAGCCTTATAATATTATTTGTGAAAAATGACAAAATTGAATTATATTTTTTTAACAGTGCATTTAAGTCTAAATCTAAAAAAACTAAAAGCAAAAAAAATGAATGCCTTCCCAAATTTTAAGTTGGCCATGAGATTTCTCAGTGTTTCACATTATGATCCTCTTTCATTAAATTTTCTTTACCTTAGTAAATTTTGATAAATTGATCATAAAATTAAGAATTGAAGATTAAAATTTAAAAAAAAAATATCAAGAAAGAAACAGGAAAAAAAAAAGTTCATTGCTATAGTGAATTTCCCAAACATTTGGTAATTATAATAAGTTGAAAGCTCTGATATGATTTTGTTTTTTTTTTAAATGCATAGAAAGAAAACTTGTGAGGTCGGAATTGGAAACTTGGAAACCATACAAGATCTATAATGACATAAGAATATTTTAACAAATGTCACGTCATTATCGCTAGAAAAGACCCATCCAAGCCAGCATATATCACACAAATCGACCGCCTATCAATAAGTAAGTGATGACATGGCAATTAACATATATCACATCTTACAATGCCATCTTCACTTTAATATTTATTTTTTTTATTACAGGTTACTTTGTCACAAGTTTTTTTTTTTAATATCTCAATGTAAAAAGTTAATTTAAGCTCTAAAGTAAAAATATATAGAATATACTTAGAATTAAAAGGTTTATTTCTTTTTTATTTGAAGTTTGAGTTTTTAATTATTTATATAATAATAATTATTAAAAGATTATATAGTCGTTAACTTTAAAGTCTGTAAAATTAGTCGTAGTATACGTAATTTAATCTAAACACTTATACTAACCTAAAAAAACATAAAGTATAAGAAAAAAAACAAATCTGCTCTAACTTCATGTGTGTGTGTGTATATATATATATATATATATATAAAGCACTTCATCTGATTTCCATGCACCGCTCCTCTCCATTGACCGTCTAGAAATCTTCATCTCTTTCAACCCTTTCTTTCTCGATCTACGCTCTTGCAATCGTCGACTTGTTTTGGTTATGCTGAGAAGGGGTTTCAGGGTTTCAACCAAATGGGTCAAAACTCTTATGTTCTTCGCAGTATGATCGTCTGACTTTGAAGGCCACCGACTGGCAATGTAGTAGGCATGAAAGGCCACCAACCGAAAGTTTATAGTAATATTTTCTTTATCTATTTTTAATTATATTTATTTATTGAAAAATAATCTTTTTTAAAAAATAAATTTTAAAAAAATAAATTATTTTTTAATATTTAGTAGTGTAATAGAAAATAAATTGAAAAATATTTTTTAATGTTTAGTTATGTTATGAAAAATGAGCTGTAAAATAACTTATTAATATTTTATTTTTTTTTAATTTATTAAAATAATAAGAAACAAACCTTACAAATTAAAAAGTTAAATGAGAATGAAATTGAAAAAAATATAATTTCATAAATTATTTCAAATAAAATAAATAATAATCAAAATAATAGATATCAAATCTAAAAAAAAATTTAAAAAAAAAAGATGAAGAAATTAAAATAATAATAATAATTAACATTTAATAAATTATTTCAGATAAAATAAGTAACAATCACAAGAACGAGGACTAAATTTGATAAATAAAAAATTTTAATAAAAAAATAATAAGAAAAAAACAAATAGCAATTGTAAAAATAAGGATAAAAATTAATATAAAAATTAAATTCTAAGAGATGAAATTAAAAAATAAATATTCAAAATAATATATATATATATATAGTAATTAACAGTTTGAAGATCAAATTTGATATAAATAGAAAATAATGACATTTCTAAATTTTTCATAATTTTTTAAAAGTGTTTTTCATCCAAATTTTTCAAGAAAACACTTTTCTAGAAATTTCTAGAAATTAAACTAAATTTTTCTTTGACTGAAAAGTATTTTTCGTTAACCAACTTTTCTAATGGTAAACAAATACGGGAAAGTTTAGAAAGTAGTTTCTCGTAAATCACTTTTCAAAAAATAAACACAGCCAAAAGAAAAAATATTTTTTTAGAAATCAAACTAAATTTTTCTTTAACTAAAAAGTATTTTCTATTGATTAATTTTTTTATAATAGCAAATAAACATAAAAAAATTTAAAAATAATTTTTCAAAAATTACTTTTTAAAAATACCCTTAAAGTTAAATTTAAAAACAAAAACAGAAAACTTGTTGGGTTTTCCTTTTTCTTTTTTTTTTTCCAAAGACATAAGAAAACAACAGTCGACTGTCAAAATACCTCAAAACCAAAGTGGTTTATAAAAATTACAACAATGACTTCGTAAACTTGATTGTTTTCAAACCCAATCAAGTTTTCTGTTCCGAGAAACTGGAAACAGAGAAGAGGAAAAAATCCAAATTGATTTTCACTGGTTATAAAACTCTAATTAAAAAAAAGGAAGGGAGAGAAGGAAAGGAAAGAAATAAAAAAATATTGACATGATAATTGTTGCTTATGTTATATTACACATAAAGACAATTTTCGCCTTTTAATTATTTTAAAGTTTTTATTTAAAATGTAATTCTTGAATTACAATGAAAAATTAAAAGGGGGATAAAACCTTAATTATCCTAAAATGACAAATAAAACTAGACTGAAAGGTGGATCGGATCCTAACCGTTAATTGCAGGAAGACAAGAGATGGAATTGACGGGTGGTTTAAATTAAATTGCTGTGTTTTGGATTTATACGACGCTCCAGCTCCGCCAAGCAAATCCCAAATGAGACATCGCCTTCGATTTTGATCCCTCAAGAGAAGATTTTTCCTTGATCACACTTAAGAAAATTATTTTATTATTATCATTTATTTAAGAGGACTTCTAATTAAACAATGCAGCCTTGTTTAATAGAATACAATGTTATTAAAGTGGCGTGTAAGGTAACGTGTTCGAGTCTGAGCCCTGTTTTTTATGGACTTAACGAGTGTCTTCAACCCAATTTATTTTTTTATTAGCATATGTGTATAAGAGATATTTTTTCTTGTGTCAATGTATATATAAGATATTTTTATATTTTATTATATTATTAAAATAAAATAATCATTTAACTCATTTATTCAAGAAAAAAATAAAATTTATGGATTATAATAATGTTTTGAGCTATTTAAGTAAAGGGGGGAGATTTTACATTTTAAAAACACATCTATATCCAACATGGATATAAGAACAATATTTTTCTTAGTATTTAATGCTATAACATATTTATTTATTTATTTTATAAGATTATTGATTTTACTATTAGAATTTTGAAATATAATCGCAAAGAAATCTAATTTTCCATGTGGATAAAAAATGAAGGAGCAAAGAGGTGATGGTGGAACAATTCAACAGAGAATGTTTTTGTCAGAGCAATTGACATATTGTTTCGTTTTGCTCAGAGTGATTTAATTTTATTTTAACATGTATTGTTTTGTTTTACTCAGAGTGATTTTATTTTATTTTAAGGTGTTTAAAGAAAAAATCGTCATAAGAGTGGATGGCCCCTTTATTAAGTTGAAAACTTCTTTGCTTCCCAGAATTAATTGGAAGCTCCATGGATCCTTCCCTCTGGAACAGGGTAAACAGACATGGACGTAAGGGACAAAAAAAAGAGAGAGAGGTTTATCCACGCGTGCTTGCCTTATGGATAAGTAAGTTTAAATGGCATTTGAAAAATAATTACAAAACGGTGAAAATATTTTAGATAACAAATAAATAATTAACATGCACCATGTAATGGATTAGATTAATTTTTTAAAAAGGCATAAAAGATTTTAACATGTTTATCAACGCAATTTAACATGTGAAATTGAATAGAAAAAATAAAGGACCTTGAAAAAATAACAATTCTAAAATAATAAAATAATAAAATTAATTTTTTTTTGTAAATTTGAGCATATAATTTTTTTTGAAACTACGATAATTTTATAAAAAATAAATTAAAATAAATAATAAAATTCAATTCTCAATTAATACAATGTTGAACTACAGCAATAAAAAAAACTGAAAAAATTAAAGGATCTGAAAAAAAGCATCTCAAAGCAATAAAATTAAATTATTTTTTATAAAATTGAGAATCAACTAAATATCAGAATGTTTTTTGATATAGTAATAAATCTATAAAAAAAATTAAAACAAATCATGAAATCTAATTTCTAATCGACTTTTTAATAAAATTTAGCTTCATTCTGAGATATTTTTTGAAATCATGATAACCTAATAAAAAATAAGTTAAAACAAATGATAAAACTTAGTTTCCAAATCAAATTGTATGGAAGTTGATGCAATATGATCTAATTGACTTAATAGATTCAAAGGTAATCTAGAAACATGATTGACTAAAAAAATCTTAAGACAACATCTTTTTTTTTTAAGTATTGAGATAACAGCATGTTGAATGATATTTTTTTAATACTAAAACTATTACATACTAGATGAACCTGAATCAATCCATATCAACTTGTCAACTTGCAATACAAGTTATAAAATTATAATAACATAATATAAATAAAATACAAAAAATTACAATGAAGCTTGTCTTCAAAACATCTCAAAAGATATAATTGAAAAACAATAAACTAAATTTTTTTTTAAAAAAAGAGTCAAACCAAGCTAAATTAACAAATCATGAGCCAAGTTACGAAACCAACATAACGTAATAGAAAATAAATTAAGAAAAGATATGAAGCTCACTCCCTAAAATCTCAATGTCAAATGATAAAATTAAAAAAAAAAACTAAAGAGAGAGGAAAAAAACAAAGCATTGTTCCAATGAATAGTCTCTCTCAGAGAAGATGAATAGTAAATTTACCCTTTTTTTTAGTTTATATTAGATCATTGACTCATGCTATATTGTAGGTTTGATTGAATTTGTTTTGAACATAAAAAAAAAAAACATCTAGGAATTGCTAATATTTTTTATAGTTTAAAAAAATTAAACCATAGGAGGATTGACTTGATTGACCTTGAAGGTTAAAAAACAACTTGAATTTGCTTTGAAAATATAGTTTGATCTAAAAGAACTACGAGATAATATTTTTTTTTTAATATTGAGACAATAATATATTGGGTTGTTTGGGTCAAATTGAGTTAACTTGTAAAATTTATGACTCGAATATAAGACTATGAGAGTCTTTATAAAGCAAAAAAAAAATTATAAAATTCAATTCTCAAATCAACATTGAAAAAAAAACAACTAAAAACAAGACTTAAAAAAGGACCCAACTAACCTGTCAAATTAATAATATCAATCATAAGACTATGATGACTCTATTAAAGTAAATCTAAATAAATTATGAAGCTCAATTTTTAACTAACATAATATTGAATAATGATATTGAGAAAAAAAAAACCCCTAAGTTAACTAGGTTTAACTCACAAAAACCATATCCTAGGTCATGAGACTAGGATAACAAAAAAAAAAAACTAAATAAAAAGTAATACAAGTCAAACTAAATTGTCATGTTAAACCCGTAATTTAAGTCATGAGATTGAGATAATAAAAATCAATTTCCAATAAATTCATTATCAAATGATGAAACTAGAAAAAAAAAATCCAATTTAATAAAAATGACAAAATAAAATGATACGAGTCTACATAAGTTATTTTGAAAAACCAGTGATCTGGATCAAGATATTATGATAACCTCATGTAAAACAATCTAAACCAAATCTCATAATCTTAATTCACAATTAACATGATGTTGAATGATAAAATTAAAAAAAAATACGAATTAAAAAAAATCAAGTTAACTTACCAAATTCATGATATAAATAACACAACAAAGATAAATAAATAGAAAAACCAATGAAACAAATCATAAAATCTCATCTTTAATGAACCAAATGATAAATAATAAAATTAGGAAAAATATAAATTAAAAAATTAAAAAAATCTATCATAATTAATAATGTTTTGAGAGGTGGTGCATAACAAAAGCACCATCTCTTTTAGTTTTTGTTAAACCAAATAAGATGCTTATACTATGCCATAAGCCAGACCAAAATTCCTCATGGCATAAAGAAAAAATATTCACGCGTTGCTTGCATGGTTTAAAGAATTAAAAATATTTCATGACTTGGATAATAGACTTGACTATGTCCAATAATTTGATTTCATTGAATTATATGATAAAAAAATAACAGTAAATTGATCAAATTCTTAAAAAGAAAGATCATAATAACATACACATTTAAACATTTTGATAAAAATGAATTTAAAAAAAAGCTCAATTTCTAGACAACCAAACGTTGAACAATATAAAGCGAAAAAAAAATTATAAAAAAAATAAAAAAATTATATGAGTCCACCTATGTTAGCATGTAAATCTTATGATTTAGGTTTTGAAGCCAAAATAACTCTATATAAAGTAATTAAAAGGAACTAAAATACTAATTCTTAATAATTCAAAATTAAAAGAATAAAATTAAAAAAAATCAATTAACACA